>JASDDO010000014.1:368308444-369524399 GCA_030015575.1 Agapanthus africanus | reverse complement strand
GATGAAGAGGGGATATCGCAGATTTGTGTGTCGAGATGCCTGACTTGTCAGCAAGTCAAGGCTGAGCATTAGAGGCCGTGGGAGAGCTACAGCCGTTGCCCATTCCGGAGTGGAAATGGGAACATATTTCTATGGACTTCATTGTGGGTCTACCCAAGACTAGTCGAGGGTATGACTCCATTTGGGTGATCGTGGACCGTTTAACGAAAGCGGCCCACTTCCTACCGGTGAAGATGACCTTCGGATTTGCGCAGTATGCCCAGATTTACATTGATGAGATTGTACGACTGCACGGAGTTCCGACATGTATCGTGTCCGACAGAGGCACCCAGTTTACCAACCGACTATGGCAGAGGCTTCAGGAGGCTTTGGGCACCCGCTTGAGTTTCAGCACAGCATTTCATCCGCAGACCGACGGACAGTCAGAGCGGACTATTCAGACTCTCGAGGACATGCTCAGAGCATGCGTATTAGACTTCAAAGGTAGCTGGATCATCATTTGCCCTTAGTAGAGTTCTCCTATAACAACAGCTACCAGCAGACCATTCAGATGGCACCATTTGAGGCTCTTTATGGGAGGAGATGTAGATCGCCCACCTGTTGGACAGTGCTCAGTGAGAGCAGTATCTTAGGTCCACAGATTGTTGAGGAGACGACTGCGAAGATCCAGTTGATTCGCGATAGGATGAGAGCAGCCCAGAGTAGGCTGAGATCTTATGCGGACCGTCGTCGGCGCAGACTTGAGTTTTCTGTTGGTGATCATGTTTTCTTGAGGGTCTCCCCAATGAAAGGGGTGATGAGATTTGGGAAGAAGGGTAAACTTAGTCCCAGATATGTGGGCCCCTTCGAGATCCTCGAGCGTGTTGATGCGGTTGCATATCGTTTAGCCCTTCCGCCCAGTTTCTCAGATGTGCACCCCGTATTTCATGTTTCGATGCTCCACAAGTATCTTTATGATCCTTCGCATGCGATTCAGCACCCGACGATCCCAGCTTGAGCGTGATCTTTCCTATGCAGAGCAGCCGGTGATGATTTTTGATCGACACATGAAGAAATTGAGATCGAAAGAGATACCGTCCGTCAAGGTACTTTGGCGTGGTCCGAGCAGCGAGGAGGTCACTTGGGAGACCGAGAGCGAGATGAGGAAGAGGTATCCCCGTCTTTTTGAAGGTACGTATAGTTAGATTTTAAATTCGGGGACCGAATTTCTTTAAGGGGGGTAGATTGTAACGCCTTGAAATTCGTTTAGGATGTTTTCGTGTTAATTAGCAAGTGTGTGTGTTTTTCAAAAAAAAAACGGATATCTTATTTTCCTTCTTGGCTAGGTGGTTTTTGTGTTGTGAAGTGTTTATATAGGTATATATATATATATATATATATATATATATATATATATATTTATAGGGTTGTTAATTATTTTTAGTCCGGTTTACCCTAAGTGTGATTTTTGTGTTAGGAGCACACATGCACACTTAGCTTTTTGAGACTAGATGAGAAATGTATCATGTTAGCCCTTTTTCTTTTGTTGCATGGTTGATAATCTATTCCCCTCCGTTTTCAAAAAGTCCAAAACCCTTTTAAAATTCAAAGATTTCAATTAAACAAATGAGGTATGTGTTAGGTAAGAAGTTTGACCTTTTGACCCATTTTCTTCTCTTCTCTCTCTCTCTCTACTCTTCATTCAGAATTTCTGCAGAAATTCCAGCAGAAAAACACTCATTTTTCCCCTTTTTCTCTTCTCTTTTCACTTCTCTTTAGATCCTCATTCAAACCCTACTCAAATCTAACTTTTTTTCCCTTCACAAAACCTTGGTTTAATGGCTCATTTGAGGTGTTTGGTGGCAAGACTGCATACTTGAGGCTAGATCTGGGGCTTTTAGTGTTTCTTAAGATCTTTTGAAGGTATTAACTCACTTCTTAACACCCCTTTTCCATAACTTGTAGTATTTCTAGCAAAATATCACATTTTATGCATGTTTTGTGCTATATAAAGGGATTTAGTGAGGCTATGATAAAAATTAACTTTTTACAGCTTGATTAGCTTGGTAATGTGATATTAGTGTAGTTTTAGACTTGGTTTGTTTCAGATTCACAAATATACCTAAAGTTTCTTTTTAGTGTAAAGTATGATTTTTAACTTGAATTTGGGTTCTGTTGAATCTGCTTCTACCCAGGGTGTTTCAGAATAAAATTGTATTTACTGTAGCTTGTGTATGGGGTATAGAGTGCACACACCAAACCCGGGAGCCCACCCCCCTACCCAGGCCGCCGAAAAACTCATTCTGGCCGCAATTTGCGGCCATATGGGAGAATGGTGGGTTGGGGTTTTGGTGGTTGGTGTCTGCTGATATTTGGGGTGTTTTGGTATATTTATTTTATAAAACTCTTTCTGTATCAAAATCTAGGACCTATTACCCTATTTTCCGTATTTTAAATCTTCGTAGCACGCATGATACGTGTGTGGGTTTGGGATTTCTGCGAATCGCGACGCGTCGGGGTAATTTCAGGCGCGTAACCACACGTTTTAGCGTATCGCGCACACGCGTGCTTGGTTTGCAACGCGGGTTTCTAGTTTGACCTTAATATTGTGTTTTTGTAGATTTGAGCTTATGTGTGATATAATTGTGTAATTCTAGGTTCGCAGCGAGTGAGACGGACGCTGCGAAGAAGGGGAAGCAAGTCGTCGGCTACACTTAGCGTGAGGACTACGGTGAGTAGATTTAACATCTACGGGGATATCGCCCGCATGACGTTATGCGTCAGGATGATAGGACTTATAGCTACATATTGCATTTACCTACATTGACTGTTCATGGATACTGTTGTTGCATACTGCATTCTCTGCTATATGTATGTAAACTTAGAATTGATAGAACACCACACTATTACTAACGGTTCATGTTGCACGAGCACTAATCTGCATGGTTACATACACACCGTTAGTAATTGCCATGACACACTCACTGTAGAATTGCCATGATCATTATACTGTAGTTTATTTCACATATGATTCGATATGATTCTCATAGAAATTGGAAGCGCATGCTGTCTTTGAAAACTGAAACTATCTAAGAAAGCGTTTTTTCTCTTGTACCTATATTATGACTTGATGTACATAGCACATCGTATTTGATTTACTCATTGGTGTTGGATTTTTATGTGATTTCTGGTTTTGAGGACCGTGGAATTATTTGAGAAAAGATGCACTATTTGAAAAGCTGGTTCCTCGTGATATGATATTTTGGTGCGTCCACCACGCGTTTTCTCGGTGCTGAGACGTGTGCTTGAAACCGATTCGTGGAGTGGATGATCTATTTGCGGGTTCGTGGTGGACCCGGTATGGTTCCCCTCTGCAAGATGATCGATGGACTTGCTGTAACGCCTTAAAATGTCGTTTTGGTGTTTACCCGAAAATCGGTGAAAATTTGGTATTTTTCTGTAAATCGTCTTTTTGTATATTTGCAGTTTAGGCCTAATTATCCCAAATTTGGATAGGTAATTGCTAGTTTTTAATAGCTTAATGAGTTACTTATAAATTTCTGGCCATTTAAAAGTTTCCCTAATTTTTCAATTTTTAATATTATTTTAAGCCGGTAAAAAAATACATTAAATTAGCGATAAATACAAATTTAACTGGGCTAACTTTAATCTTTAAAATCATGTTAATTAAAATCTAGTTGAAATATAAATTTTTAGTATTTTATTTCAAGTTTTAATGGGTTTTTATTATGGAAAACAAAATATATTTATTTTGAACTAAAACTTGCAATTTTGGACTTGTGGGGGGTCTTTTTGCACAAAAATTTTTGTGCACTCTCTCACACACATCCCCACATCTCCCTTGGCTGAGCCCACTGCTGAACCCCCCCACCATTTTCATTTCAACTCATTTGGAAAGAGAGGATAAATATTAAGAGTGTAGAATATAATATATTAATTAAGGTATGGTGTTTGACTTGGAGAAAAAAAATAAATCTAGTACACCCACACACACTCCTCCCAATTTCCCTCACTGTCAAAAATCTGCAGCCCCCCTCCATTATTTTTTTTCCCTTCTCTTTTCTCTCATTTTCATCAAGAAAATTCCATCAAAATTCAACAAAATCAACAATTTCCTTCACAATTTCAAAGCAAAATCTTATTCCCTCTCTTCTCAAACCTTAAATGGTTCAAATCTTGGAGAAGATGGCATCTTGGGAGGCTTTAGCAACTTAGGGTTTGGGTCTTGTGAGGTATGAATTTGAATCTTTAGTTAATTTGTAGTTTAAAGTGTGCTAATTAAAACTTTGAAAATTGTTTTAGTGTTAATTTCTAATCTAGTTTTTTTTAGTTCATGGCTTGACTTTTATTAGGGTTTAGAAACCATTAGTAAGTTAATTAAATTATATTTGCTATCTAGTTGTTTTTGTTAACCTAAATCTAAGAGGTTAGCTTGTTATTGGATTCAAATTAGTGCTAATCTAAGTTAATCTAGGTGTGAAATGTTGATTGCTATTGCTAGTTTGAAAAATCAAGAAAAGTTTTGTATACGGAAAGTGGGTTTTGATGCATGGTAAAGGGGTTAATTTAATTGTAGTGTCTTTCTAATGGTTTAATTTGGATGTTTGTGTGATAATGTGTTGCACTTTATCGCCAATCGGCGATATTTGCACCGATTTTAGGAATGTAAATGCTTACTAGTTTTTTATGAAATTATGTGATGAATTATTTGTGATAACTTGATTATATTTTTAGCATATCCTATGACATTTAGGATGTGTGAGTGCGGAATTTTGTGTGATCGGGTTTTTAGTTTTGCCGGGCATCCCAAAACGACGATTATTAGGTTAGTTTTTGTGATTTTCGTGTGTGTTTCGCGCGCACCCTGTGCACGTTGTGCCTCACTCATGAACGTGGATATTTTCGTTTGGGATTTGCTTCGTTTCATGATATGTAACCTTATGTTTGTATTGGTGCAAATTCCAGGATCGGTCGCGGAGACTTCGGACGCGGCACGAAAAGGGAAAGCGGTGATTGGACTTAGCTAGCTGGGGATTCCGGTGAGTAGATATAACATCTACGGGGGGACTATCGTTTAGATGGCACAAGTCGCCCGATAGTTTAAGTAGTTAAAGATTTCTAGTAATATTAGTAACTACATCCATGCTTTATTTGACATACATATGCGAACCCATTCTATAGGACACCTGCACCATTGCCAGGGTTTTTATATGAAGCACGAGCACTATTCATGCGTACACACACGCCTGGTAATTGCCATGCCACGACACTAGATAACCTATAATTTGAAACCTTTTACTATAATTGATGCTTTAAACTTGTGCTATTGCCTTTAATTCCTTAAAATGAAATCGTAGGATTGCTATTCATGTGCATGTACCTCATCATATTATTTGTTCATGCCTAGTCTATTAATCATACATCGCAACTTGATTATTGATACCCATATGCATTCATTATCATTGACCATATGCACTTAGGGGATTTCTTGAGATTTTATGATATTTCTGGATTTCGGAGGAAAAGCCGCAAAATTTCTAAACTTATTACCTTTTTAAAATATGTAAATTGCGGTTTTCAAGTGATGTAAGTGTCGTCCACCATGAGTTTGCTGTGGTTTTCGAGACCCGTTTCGAGGAGTTGGATGAACCGTCCTCGGGTACATGGTGGGCCCGGTAAGGTACCCCGGGACAAGAAGGTCGTGTTGCTGAGGTTGAGCCTGGCAGGGGATGGACTACCTATCGGTGACTGTTTTGGCATGGAGGATATCCAGAGGATACCGACCGTTGCCGCGAGATGATGAGATATTGATATTGAGATGGGTCAGCCGGACGGCTGAGGCCAGAGATACTATGATATGGATACATTGAACCGAGAGAGCGCGGGGGTGAAGAGTGCACACCCTAGGGACACCCAGAGGGGACTAACGGCTGGTGACCCGAGAGCACCATAGTTTGGTGCTCTCGGGTCAACCTCCCTTTGGGGACCACCTCATGGTGGACACCGGGGGTGGGTACCCCCCGAAGCCCCCAGTTCGATAATTATTCTCGTGTCTTCACCTCCGCGAAGATTCGGGCGGGTTTCGAGTTCGTTTCAACTCCCGGATTGGCTTAAAACGATCGGTTTTGGAACTTTAGCTCACTGGATTTTCATGTCTTGGAAATTTGGTTAAGTTTGCTAATGCGTGTGGAATATCTAATGTCGTAGTTACTTTACAAGCTTTGTGTTGCTATATATGTGTCTGGAAACGTCGACTAATTACTATACGTCGATTAGTCGGGGGTTGCAAATATCTGTGATGCTTGTTATGATGGTTTGTGTATATGAACTTGTTGGATCGTCGTGGATGAATAGCCGGGGATGTGAGATAAGGGTTTTCATTCTTTCATTTGATGTAAAATTTGTAAAGTGATGTAATATTATTTTGCGGGGCACATCCGGGTTGAGGTTGTAGCCACTGTTGTATTATTTCTTTTACCGTTTTCTGCTCCTAGGATAAACCCAAGGTGGGGTGCACAAACAACCGGATTCTTGAAGTGTCGAGAGGCCTACTCACTTTGTTGAGGAGGTTGCTTCACTTCCGGAATTTGGCGGGTAGTTTACCGCACTAGTAGGGGGGTCTGGGGTAGGGTTTTGGCTATTCATCACGACCGTGGAATCCGTCTTTAGTTACAGGCTCAAACGAAACGTGGAATTCCTAGTATATCCAATATATTCATCTGTGATCTGGAATGCCTATCATTGCGTCTGACGATTGGATATTATTATTATTTATTATATAAACAGATGTTGCTTATGTTTTGCATCCGTCTAGTCCAGCCCCCGCTTCTGTCGTTAGTTATGTAACCTAACAGGTGATGACGGGGGGCCCGTGGCGAATGTAGATGGCATAAGCGTACGCTGTATTTTTCGTTGTTTTCTGCAATGGTAGGTTAATTGATGGGGCTGCATTACATTAATGCAAAGCAAACAAAACAAAAATGAATCATTGGAACAAATTTTAAAACCACTCGGTTATTTTTAAAACAGGAGACTTTTAAATGCGGAGCTTAAACCATTCCTTTTAAAAGCTATCAGGTTCCTTCGATTATATCAAGTTCACTACGTTCACGGTTTCGCCAAAACCAGCCGTAGCGTCCGTCATTTCATATGAATATTCAATAGTATTTAAGCTATGTTTGTTGACCTTCGTCAAGGAATAGTGATTGGTAGCTGCTGGGTGTTCATATGTAGCATAGATCGATGAGTTGGTTTGGGACAGTCGTATTACTTTGTTGACCTTCATCAATGGTATGTACCGGTGGGTTCAAATTAACCTGGATAATGATGGGTAGAACTTGACATGTGACTTATGATTTGTTGACCTTCGTCAAGATCATAAGAGCATGGGGCAAAAATCCACATCGGGAGTTGCTAAAGAAACTCGAAACTTGCTAGTGTTGCATACCATTTGGAGTTTGATAATGTTGGTTGGATTCCTTCAGCATTATCACACAATGATATTTGGATCCCGATCCTACTGGAGTATCCGCTACTCCTCGGGAGAATTTTCACTTAACGATCAATGCTATAAACCAAGTAGGTGTCTAGAATAGTGTTAGCGGGGGCTACGCCTCCAGGGAAAAGAGGTTATTTAATCAAGGAACTTCACGAAAGCGTCGTAAAACCTCCCTCGAAGTACCGACACTAGCCTGGCTGTACGGTTATGCAAGAATTGTACGTTGAGATCAATCCTGACTAATTCTTCTTTTATGGTTGAGGAAGGATTAGAGAAACATGGGAGCCATCCTGTTTAGATAAATTAATAACCAATCTAAACTTGCAGAGGCATTATGCTAAGTGTTTTCTTCTTCTCTCTCTTAATTGCAGCGACCCAGTGACCAAGACTAGGTTACATCTAAATAATAAAATGACTGAATCTAACTATAATGACTGGCAAAGGTCATTCCAGATGTCCATTACCTATGACAAGCTGGGACACCTCTTTACTACTCAAACCCCCGCCGTCTCAGGTCCAGTTTCCACCGTCACGGATATTGATATCCATAAGACATCGGAAAAGGACAGTACGAATGCCAAGTGCCTCGTGTTGGCCTTAGTAGATGGTGTAAACCAGAGGCAGCATGAGAATATGGACTTAGCTTCCATCTTTCTCCATAACAAAGATTTATATGGAGAGCAATCTCGTATCGCAAGATATGAGACCTCGAAGGAATTGCTTCAAGAGAGGTTGTCTTTCGGGTCATCTGTAGGGGACAACATCCTTACGATGACTAGCTATATTAAAAAGCTTACGGACCTAGAGACTACGTTGGAGAACGGGTCATATGCTGACTTGGTTCTACAGTCCCTGCCATCTACTTATGTCCAGGGGAAGAAAGTTATACTTCCAGTTAAGGGCACCCTGAAAGAAACCAGGGAGACACCCGCTCTGCTTATTGGGGAATCTTCCTCTTCTGGATCTAAGGCGGATGCCAAGGATGAGAAGAAGAAGACCTTTACAAAGCTGATATGCGATGTCAGTAAGGTAGAAGGACAGGGAAGGGCAAAATTTCTGGGCAATCAGTAGGGAAGGAGAGATGTTCCTATTGTTATGGGAAAGGAAATTGGCAGAGGGATTGCAGGGCTTGGAAAGCCAGAAGCCAGGATTCGAAGCACGTTGTGGTTTCGACATCAAGTGTGTTTGTAATCGAAAACTGCATGTCAATTAACTCTACTTCCTGGGTACTAGATACCGGATCAGGATCTCATATCTGTAATTCTTTACAGGCTTTGAGAAACCGTAGAGTTATCAGGGAAAGAGATATGACTCTCAGGGTTGCTAACGGAATGAGCGTGGACGCTCAATCCATAGGGTAATATCACCTAGGATTGATAAGTGGACAAATATTGATTCTACGTAACTGTTTGTATGTACCTAGTCTAGCTTGTAATATCATATCTGTATCCTTACATTCTAAGGAAGGATATGATTTTTCATTTGTAAGCGATGTGGTCCACATCCACCTAAATCAAGTTCTGATTGGGTCAGGTACATTAGATAACGGTATATACGTATTAAATCAAGCTCAGGTTTTCAGTGTCCAGAACACACTTATAAGAAAGTCTACGGAATTAAATCAGGCTTTCTTATGGCATTGTAGACTGGGTCACAACAATGAAACACGGTTGGCGAAGCTACATAGAGAGGGATATTTGGATCCGTTCGAATATCAGTCTTATGCAACTTGTCAATCTTGTCTCATGGGAAAGATGACAAAGATCCATTCACTGGACACGGAGTAAGAGCGAGCGAGCTCTTGGAACTCATACACAGCGATGTGTGTGGTCCATTGTCTACACATGCACTAAGTGGTTATTCCTATTTCATTACTTTTACAGATGATTTCTCTAGGTATGGACATGTCTTCTTGATGAAGCATAAATCCTAGGACTTTGAAAATTCCGGGAATACAAGAATGAAGTGGAAAAACAAATAGGCAAAAGTATCAAGACACTTAGATCTGATCGAGGTGGTGAATAGTTAAGTGCTGAGTTCCTGGACTACTTAAAAGAGAACTAAATTCTTTCTCATCTTACTCCTCCATACACACCACAATACAACGGTGTATCGGAAAGGCGGAATCGAACCCTATTGGATATGGTTCGTTCCATGATGGGTAAGGCTGAGTTACCGCGATCCTTCTGGGGTTATGCACTAGAATCAGCTGCATATCTTTTGAACAAGGTTCCTACTAAGTCAGTGCCTATCACACCATATCAGATGTGGAGTGGGAAGAAACCCTGCCTTAAGTACCTTAAGACATGGGGATGTCCAGCTTTTGTAAAAAAGCAGCATGCGGACAAGCTCGAGGCACGCTCAGTACTGTGTAAGTTTGTGGGATACCCTAAGAACTCCAGGGGGTATCTTTTCTATTACGCAGAGGAACAAAAGGTTTTTGTTTCTCAACATCCCCACTTCTTGGAAGCTGAATTTTTAGAAAATCAGAAAAGTGGGATCGCAATAGAACTGAAGAAATTCCGGAACCACAAGCTATTACTGAAAGCTTGGTAGAACCAGAGATTTCAGAAGAACCGGACATCCCCGCGCCACTCCGCAGAAGTAGTAGGCAGTCTCATCCGCCCGAGAGATACTACGGTTTTCTCATAGACGGGGATCGAGACGATTGCATCATTGACAATGATGAGCGGATTGCATCAATGACAATGATGAGCCTACTAGATTCAAGCAAGCCATTCAGAGCGGCGACTCGGTGAAATGGATGGATGCAATGCAGACCGAAATGGAGTCCATGTATACCAAAAAAGTTTGGACTTTGGACATTGCTCCAGAAGGGCTAAAACCCATAGGCTGCAAATGGATCTTCAAAAAGAAGATTGGTGTGGATGGACAGGTTGAAACCTATAAGGCTAGACTTGTTGCAAAGGGTTTTCGTCAAAGACCTGGTTTGGACTATGACGAGACCTTTTCTCCAGTGGCTATGCTCAAATCCATTCGGATCCGTCTTGCCATTGCTGCCTTCCACGATTATGAGATCTGGCAGATGGACGTAAAGACGGCTTTTCTAAATTGTAATTTAGAAGAGTGCGTTTATATAGATCAGCCATAGGGTTTCATTCAGAGTGGGAGCAGCGGGAAAGTGTGCAAGTTGCTTAAGTCCATTTATGGACTAAAGCAGGCATCGCGGAGTTGGAACATCTGTTTTGATGATACTGTCAACGAATTCGATTTTATCAAAAATCCAGATGAACCATGCATTTATAGTAAGATTGTAGGGAGAGCAATGGTATTCCTCGTCTTGTACGTGGATGACATTCTCTTGATAGGAAATGACATTCCAATGCTACAATCAGTCAAAGGATTCTTGTCACAAAGGTTCTCCATAAAGGACCTGGGTGATGCCTCCTACATTCTGGGGATCCAGATCTATCGTGATAGATCTTAATGGATAGTGGGACTTTCACAGTCAAGGTACATCGACACCATACTGAAAAGATTCAGTATGGAAGATTTAAAGCGCGGTAATCTACCGGCTTGTCACGGAATCACCCTCTCCAAAGAGATGTCTCCAAAGGTTGATTTGGAAAAGGCTCGCATGTCAACTATACCCTACGCATCTGCGGTAGGCTCTATAATGTATGCGATGTTGTGTACCAGACCAGATGTAGCATACAAATTGAGCGTTGTAAGCCGGTATCAGTCAAACCCAGGGGCGAAGCACTGGATAGCAGTAAAGAACATTCTGAAGTACCTGAGAAGGACTAAAGAGATGTTCTTGGTGTATGGCGGAAAAGTCCTCCAGATCGAGGCCTTCGCTGACTCCAGCATCCAGAGTGACAAGGATGACTCCAAGTCCATGTCGGGTTATGTCTTTACCTTCAATGGAGGGGCGGTTTGTTGGAAGAGATCCAAGCAGGATACCGTTGCTGACTCGATGATGGAAGCGGAGTACATAGCTGCTTACGATACCGCAAAAGAGGCTTTCTGGATGAAGAAGTTCCTTACGGAACTTCAAGTGGTTCCGACCATTGTTGATCCAATACCTCTGTATTGTGACAACAACGGCGCTATATGTTAGTGTTATATGCCCATAGGCCATTATTGTATAGTACTAGTTTGTATATTACATTTTGGAAGCTTGGGATATATACACAGATTTATAACAGTCTTGCTCAATATAGTAGTATGCTACTTGGTTTGTATCTATCTTAATATGTGTATATGTTTCTTTTAACGTATCGCTAATACATATTGATAGAGCCCTTAGGATCTTTGCTCGACTACCAGCGTTGTGATGGCAGTCACACTAGTGGGGGCTGGGTAGTCTATAAGCACATCCTTATATAGGTCCCTAGTCATAGGATTATCGAGACAGGGCATCGATATTCCAGAGTAGACTAGTGTATACGCTTCTCATCCCAACAGGGGAGATGGTCTATCTCACAGCCATTAGTACGTCGTACTGGAGATAGTATGCAGGTGCTCATTGGGTTATGAGTTACACTGGACGGACTCGTAGGGTACTGCTGGTTGGTACTACACCTATCATCAAGTAGTAGTTTCCAGGTGACATGAGTACAGTTTAGTCCGTTGACTTGACACCGCTACTTCACCTCAAGTGTGTTCCCACTGTTCTTAGATTGCTACCCTACCACAGCTCTATTGAGTTGTGCAAACAGGTAGTAGTTGGGTGCAATCCTGAAGCACTTGGAGGCAGTGGCGGTTAGATAGGATTCGTCTCTCCCGGTATTGGGGGTTGATGTCGCGCTGTGTTCGGAAAGCCAATACACAAAGTCCCTGTCCAGGGCAAGTGAGATTTACTGGTAGGTACTCCACTAGTTTCTCAGGGTGTTTTGGACTATACTCCGACAATACTTATTTCTCTATTAGGGGTTTGACGTTTACCGCCCCCTAGGCCCGATATGCGATAATCTTAGACGAACAGTCCAGACTGTACGGAGATTGCCACAGACAGGCTCAGTAGGAGTTTAGATGAGTTTGCTCGTCGACCTTCTTATCGACAGATACCTACGTTGCCATTACTTGTGTAAGTCCATGTCACGCACACCACGAACTTGCGGGGAGGCAGAATATATGAAAAACGATCATCAAAGCTTAGTAACACGGACTTGAGCGCATGAACCGTGTCTAAACCGTTACTAGCAAACTACGAAAGGTTTAACTACTATGATTCAAAGTTATACCTCACCTTACTTGTCCTTTGGGTCTTCATCACTATCCTCCACTCATTGTAGGCTCTTTGGAACGTCGGCACCTCAACGGCCTCCTCGAGTTAAAGACGATCCACCCGAGAGCTCCTACTCCAAGCTTAACCTCTAACTTGAAGTAAATAGGTTTCTCAAAGTGCTAATCTAAGCAACCTAGGTGATATAGAGTTGGATTATGGATGTATTAGTCTAGCTAACCCTTGATCTCAACACATGAGAGGTTAGGGTTATGGTTTGAAGAGGGAGAGCTTGAGGAGAGAGAAGGTGAGAATGAGAATTCTTTTGGATGAATAGATCATATGTGTATATATGAAACATATCATATATATTAAATGAATAACAAATAATGATATATCATCATGTTTCATTAATACACTAAGTGATTCATCACATGAGTCATATAAATCATAATTGATTCATTAACTCCATGTATGAATCACACCATGACTCATTTATCCAATTAATGCAAATGCCACCTTAACCCCCAAGTCACCATGCTTCAAGAAGCTTCCCGACAAATTACGAGAAGGCCCCTCCTATCCGTAAAAACACGGAAAAACTTTAGACTGTATAAATCTAATAATCCGATACTAGAATCTGGCTTAAACCAAAGCCGACTAGTAAAAACTGTCCGAATATCGCACGTGCGTAAAAACACGTATGCGTCCGAACCCTGTCGTAAAACCATAAGACCTCTATATCGTTTCTCCCGAAGCAGGGAAACTCTCTGTGTGGGACTCTAAAGACTCGACACTACGCTGGCGGTGGGTTTAACCACAGACCGCAGGCGGCACTAGCTGTACGTAACGGTCCCCAGGTAGATGTCGATAAGAAGGCCGATGAGGAAACCCATCCGAACTCCTACTAAGCCTTCTGCGACAATCTCCGTACAGTCCGGTCTGTTCGTCTAAGACTATCGCATATCGGGCCTAGGGGGCGGCAAGCGTCAGTCCCCTAAAAGCGGTATAAGTCGTGTCGGAGCGTAGCCCATTGCACCTTGAGAAACTACTGGAAAACCTACCAGTAAATCTCGCTTGCCCTGGCCAAGGACTTTACGTAATGGCTCTCTGACACAGCGCGATATCAACTCCCAATACCGGGAGAGACGAATCCTGTTTAACCGCCACTGCCTCTAAGTGCTCGGGACTGCACCCAACTGCTACCTGTTTGCATGACTCCTTTGAGCCGTGGTTGGGTAGCAATCTAAGAATAGTGGGACACACTCGAGGCGAAGTAGCAGTGTCAAGTCTGCGGACTATGCTGTACTCATGTCACCTGGGAACTGTTAACTGACGACGGGTATAATCCCAACCAACAGTTCCCCATGAGTCCTGTCCGGTGTGCCCGTAACCTAATGAGCACCTGTATACTATCTCCAGTACGACGTACTGATGGCTGTGGGACAGAACATCTCCCCAACTGGGATGAGAAGCGTACACACTAGTCTACTCCGGAGTATCGATGCCATGTCTCAATAATTCTACGACTATGGAACTGTATAGGATGTTTCTTATAGACTACCCAGCCCCCACTAGTGTGACTGCCATCACAACGCTGGTAATCAAGCAAAGATTCTAAGGGCTCTACTAATATGTATAAGCGATACATTACAAGAAACATATGCACATATTAAAGTAGACTTAAACCAAGTAGCATACTACCATTTTTAGCAAGACTGTCAATACAACTGTGAATATCCCAAGCTTCCATTAAGTAATATACAAACTAGTATGATACAGTAATGGCCTCCTAGGGCATAAACACTAACAATCTCCCACTTACACTAGGGCCTTGTACTGGCATAACGCAGACCTATCATCTCGAATAGCCTCTCGAACTGCGTCTGAGGAATGGCCTTTGTGAATGGATCAGCAGTGTTATTCTCTGTATCTACTTTCTTTACCTCGATCTCCCGGCGATCGACGATCTCCCTGATCAGGTGATACCGCCTTAAGATGTGTCTGGACTTCTGATGGGACCTGGGTTCCTTTGCTAAAGCTATAGCGCCGTTGTTGTCGCAATACAGAGGTATTGGACCAACACTGGTAGGAACCACCTGAAGTTCTGTGAGGAACTTCTTCATCCAGACAGCTTCTTTTGCGGCATCGCAAGCAGCTATGTACTCCGCTTCCATCGTTGAGTCAGCAACGGTGTCCTGCTTGGAACTCTTCCAACAGACCGCCCCTCCGTTGAGGGTAAAGACATAACCCGACATGGACTTGGAGTCATCCTTGTCACTCTGGAAGCTGGAGTCAGCAAAGGCCTCGATCTGTAGGTCTTTTCCGCCATACACCAAGAACATCTCCTTAGTCCTTCTTAGGTACTTGAGAATGTTCTTTACTGCTATCCAGTGCTTCTCCCCTGGGTTTGCCTGATACCGGCTTACAACGCTCAATGCGTATGCTACATCTGGTCTGGTACATAACATCGCATACATTATAGAGCCTACCGCAGAAGCGTAGGGTATAATCGACATGCGATCCCTTTCCAAATCAGTCTTGGGAGACATCTCTTTGGAGAGGGTGATTCCGTGACAAGCCGGTAGGTTACCGCGCTTAGAATCATCCATACTGAATCTTTTCAATATGGTGTCAATGTACCTGGACTGCGAAAGTCCCAACATCCTCTTTGATCTATCACGATAGATCTGGATCCCCAGAATGTAGGTGGAATCACCCAGGTCTTTCATGGAGAACTTCTGTGACAAGAATATTTTGACTGACTGTAGCATAGGAATATCATTTCCTACTAGGAGAATGTCATCCACGTACAAGACGAGGAATACAACAACTCTCCCTACAATCTTACTGTATATGCATGGTTCATCTGAATTTTTGATAAAGTCGAATTCTTTGACAGTATCATCAAAACAGATGTTCCAACTCCGCGATGCCTGCTTTAGTCCATAAATGGATTTAAGCAGCTTGCATACTTTACCGCTACTCCCACTCTGAATGAATCCCTCTGGCTGATCCATATAGACGTTCTCTTCCAAATTACCATTTAGAAAGGTTGTCTTTACATCCATCTGCCAGATCTCATAATCGTGGAAGGCAGCAATAGCAAGAAGGACCCGAATGGATTTGAGCATAGCCAATGGAGAAAAGGTTTCGTCATAGTCCAAACCAGGTCTTTGACGGAAACCCTTTGCAACAAGTCTAGCCTTATAGGTTTCAACCTGTCTATCTACACCAATCTTCTTTCTGAAGATCCACTTGCATCCTACGGGTTTTACCCCATCTGGAGCAGTGTCCAAAGTCCATACTTTGTTAGTGTGCATGGACGCCATTTCGGTCCGCATTGCATCTAGCCATTTTACAGAGTCGCCGCTCTGAATGGCTTGCTGGAAGTTAGTAGGGTCGTCATTATCAATGACGCAATCTTCTAGATCCCCGTCTATAAGAAAACCGTAGTATCTCATGGGCGGATAAGATTGCCTACTACTTCTGCAGATAGGCGCTGGTATGTCCCTCTCTTCTGAAACTTCTTGTTCTACCAAACTTTCAGTAACAGCTTGTGGTTCTGGAATTTCTTCCAGTTCTACTGCGCGCCCACTCTTCTGATTTTCTAAAAATTCAGTTTCTAAGAAGTGGGCATGACGAGAAACAAAAACCTTTTGTTCCTCTGCGTAATAGAAATAATATCCCTTGGAGTTCTTTGGATATCCCACAAGCTTACACTGTACTGAGCGTGCCTTGAGCTTGTCCGGATGCTGTTTTTTTACAAAAGATGGACATCCCCATGTCCTAAAGTGTTTAAGACAGGGTTTCTTCCCACTCCACATCTGATATGGTGTGGTAGGCACAGTCTTGGTTGAAACCTGGTTCAAAAGATATGTAGCTGATTATAGTGCATAACCCCAGAAAGATCGCGGTAACTCAGCCTTACTCATCATGGAACGAACCATATCCAATAGGGTTCGATTCCTCCTTTCCGATACACCGTTGTGTTGTGGTGTGTGTGGATGAGTAAGCTGAGAGAGGATTCCATTCTCTTCTAAGTATCCCAGGAACTCGGCACTTAAGTATTCACCACCTCGATCAGATCTCAGTGTCTTGATACTTTTTCCTGTCTGTTTTTCCACTTCATTCTTGTACTCTTGGAATTTCTCAAAGGCCTCGGATTTATGCTTCATTAAGAAGATGTATCCATACCTAGAGAAATCATCCTTAAAAGTAATGAAGTAGGAATAACTACCTCTTGCATGTGTAGACATTGGACCGCACACGTCACTGTGTAGAGTCCTAAGAGCTCGCTCGCTCTTACTCCGTGTCCAGTAAACGGAGTCTTTGTCATCTTTCCCATGAGACAAGATTCACAAGTGGCATAAGATTGATATTCGAACGGATTCAAATATCCTTCTCTATGTAACTTCATTAATCGTGTTTCATTGATGTGACCTAGTCTACAATGCCATAAGAAAGCCTGATTCATTTCTGGAGACTTTCTTTTAAGTGTGTTCTGGATATTGAAAACCTGAGCTTGATTCAATATGTATATACCGTCATCTAATGTACCGGACCCAATCAGAACTTGATTTAGGTGGATGTGAACTACATCGCTTACGAATGTAAAGTCATATCCCTCTCTCGAAAGTGAGGATACTGATATGATATTACAAGTCAAACAAGGTATATACAGACAGTTATGTAGAATCAATATCTGCCCACTTGTCAAACCTAGGCGATATTCTCCCACGGATTCAGTGTCCACGCTCATTCCGTTTGCAACTCTGAGAGACAAATCACCTATCCTTATATCTCTACGGTTTCTCAAAGCATGTAATGAATTACAGATATGAGATCCTGCTCCGGTATCTAGTACCCAGGAAGTAGAGTTAATTGACAAACAGTTCTCAATTACAAACACACTAGAGGCTGAAGCCACAACATGCTTCGTATTCTGGCTACTGGCTTCCAAAGCCCTGCAATCCTTCTGCCAATGCCCGTTCCCATAACAATAGGAACATCCCTCCTTAGCTATACTAAGTCCCGAAACTTTTGCTCTTCCCTTTCCTCCTACTTTATTGACACCGTATATCGGCTTTGTAGAGGTCTTCTTCTTTTCACCCTTTGCTTTCGCCCTGGATGTAGAAGAAGAAGGTCCCCCATTAAGCAGAGCTTGTGTCTCCCTGGTTTCTTTCAGGGTGTAAGTAGAGGGTAGGGACTGTGGAAATAAGTCAGCGTATGACCTGTTTCCCAACGTGGTCTCCAGGTCCTTAAGCTCATCAATATAGCTGGTCATTGTAATGACGTTGTCCCCTACAGATGACCCGACAGCCAACCTCGCTTGATTTAAATCGTTCGAGGTCTCATATCTTGCGATATGAGATTGCTCTCCATATAAATCTTTGTTATGGAGAATGATGGAAACTAAGTCCATCTTCTCGTGTTGCTTCTGGTTTACACCATCAACTGAAGCCAACACGAGGCACTTAGCTTTCGCTTTATCCTTTTCCCTTGTCTGACGGATATCCATATCCACGACGGTGGAAACTGGACCTGGGACTGCGGGATCCTGAGTAGTAATAGGGTGGTCCAGGTTGTCATAGGCAATGGACATCTGGACAGACCTTTGCCAGTCATATAAGTTAGATTCAGTCAACTTGTTATCTAGATGTAACCTAGTCAAGGTCACAAGGTCGCTGCAATGAGAGAGAGAGAAGAAAACACTTTAGCATGATGCTTTTGCAAGTTTAGATGGGTTTTTAATTTATCTAAACTGGATGTCTCCCACTGTTTCTCGAATCCTTCCTCATACCATAAAAGAAGAACTAGCCAGGACTATTCTCACTATACAAAACTTGCTTAACCGTTCAGCCAGGCTAGTGTCGGTACTTCGAGGGAGGTTTTCCAACGCTTTCGCAAAGTTCCTTAATTAAATAACCTCTTTTCTCTGGGGGCGTAGCCCCGCTGACACCTTTCTCGACACTTACTTGGTTTATAGCAATGATCGTTAAGTGACGAATCTCCTGATAAGTAGCATATACTCACAGTAGGATCGGGATCCAAATATCATCGTATGATAATGTTGAAGGAATCCTACCAACATTCATCAAACTCTAAATGGTATGCAACACTAGCAAGTTTCAGTTTCTTTAGAAACTCCCGATATGGATTTTTGCCCCATGTTCTTATGACCTTGACTAAGGGCTAACAAATCATAAGTCACATGTCACGTTCTGCCCATCATTATCTTGTTGATTTGAACTCATCCGTATATACTCTTGACTAAGGGCCAAACAAAGTAATACGACTGTCCCAAACCAACTCATCTATCTATGCAACAAATGAATACCCCAGCAGCTACCAATCACTATGTCTTGACTAAGGGCCAAACAAACATAGCTTGAATACTACTGACCATTCATAAGAAATGACGGATGGCTACGACTGGTTTTGGTGAAACCGTGAACGTAATGAACTTGATATAATCGAAGGAACCTGATAACTTTTTTTTTAAAAGGAGTGGTTAAAGTTCCGCAATTAAAAATTCTGCTTTTTAAAAAATAACCGAGTGGTTTCTTTTAAATTTGTTCCAACGATTCAATTTTGGTTTATTTTCTTTGCATTATAAATAATGCGTCCCATCATTAACCTATCATTGCAGAAAACAACGAAAATACAACGTCCTCTTATGCCATCCGCATTCGCCACTGGGTCCCGTCATCACCCGTTAGGTTACTTAACTAACGACAGAGCGGGGGCTGGGCTAGTGCGGGTGTAAAACATAAGTGACGTCTAAATAGCTATCATATATAGATATTGTACATTCATCAGATGTAATAATAGGCATTCCAGATCTCAGATGAACATTATTGGATATACAAGCAATCCGCGTTTGCTTTGAGCCTGCAACAAAAGACGGATTACACAGTTGTGATGAATAGCCTTTACCCCACCCGGGACCCCTACGGGTACGGCAAACTACACGCTAAGTACCCGAAGTGAAGCGGTCTCCCTCAATAACGTGAGTAGGACACTAAACACTTCAACGTACCCGGTAGTTTGTGTACCCCACCTTGGGTCTATCCTAGGAGCAAAAAACAGTAAATGAAATAATACAACGGTGGCCACAACCGCAACCTGGATGTGCCCCGCAAAAGAATATTACATCATATTACAATTTACATCGAATGAATTAATATAAAACCCATCTCAAACCCCGGCTAATCATCACAACGATCCAATCATGTTCATATACACAAACAGTAAACATTACAGAAATGTGCAACTCCCTGCTAACCGATATACTAGCAGTTAGGGGAGGTTTACGAACACATTAAACATTACAGATAAAAACCCGATTAGCAAATAACTTAGAATATCGATCGACAACCTTTTTCCGTGTCTACCCCAATAGCAAACCAGCACTGAAGTAACCTGGGTAGAAACAGAACATACAGGAAACCAAAACACCAAAAATAATGAATAACAGAGCAAATCCGAGTCAACTCGGCGTTGACTCGGCGGCGGATCTGCGGCCAAAAGCACCTTCCTGCCGCGGATCCGCGGCCGTCTTGCCGAGTTAGGAGCTCATATTTTCCCAGTATTCTTATAATACCCTGCTGTGAATTTTAAGGCATATCAAATAATTTTTCTGACACTTTTAAAATCAACAGAAACTGATAGGGTGTTAGGGTTTTGTTTTCGTGTTTTCCGTCGATCGAACTTCTAATTAGTTTCTAACATGCTAGTAATGGTTTAGTAGGCTCTGATACCACTGTAAGTCCATGTCACGCACCCCACGAACTTGTGGGGAGGCGGAATATATGAAAAACGATCATCAAAGCTTCGTAACACGGACTTGAGCGCATGAATCGTGTCTAAACCGTTACTAGCAAATTACGAAAGGTTTAACTACTCTGATTTGAAGTTATACCTCACGTTACTTGTCCTTCGGGTCTTCATCACTATCCTCCACTCCTTGTAGGCTCTTTGGAACGTCGGCACCTCAACGGCCTCCTCGAGTCAAAGACGATCTACCCGAGAGCTCCTACTCCAAGCTTAACCTCTAACTTGAGGTAACTAGGTTTCTCAAAGTGCTAATCTAAGCAACCTATGTGATATAGAGTTGGATTATGGATGTATTAGTCTAGCTAACCCATGATCTCAACACATGAGAGGTTAGGGTTATGGTTTGAAGAGGGAGAGCTTGAGGAGAGAGAAGGTGAGAATGAGAATTCTTTTGGATGAATAGATCATATGTGTATATATGAAACATATCATATATATTAAATGAATAACAAATAATGATATATCATCATGTTTCATTAATACACTAAGTGATTCATCACATGAGTCATATAAATCATGATTGATTCATTAACTCCATGTATGAATCACACCATGACTCATTTATCCAATTAATGCAAATGCCACCTTAACCCCCAAGTCACCATGCTTCAAGAAGCTTCCCGACAAATTACGAGAAGGCCCCTCCTATCCGTAAAAACACGGAAAAACTTTAGACTGTATAAATCTAATAATCCGATACTAGAATCTGGCTTAAACCAAAGCCGACTAGTAAAAACTGTCCGAATATCGCACGTGCGTAAAAACACGTATGCGTCCGAACCCTGTCGTAAAACCATACGACCTCTATATCGTTTCGCCCGAAGCAGGGAAACTCTCTGTGTGGGACTCTAAAGACTCGACACTACGTTGGCAGTGGGTTTAACCACAGACCGCAAGTGGCACTAGCTGTACGTAACGGTCCCCAGGTAGATGTCGATAAGAAGGCCGATGAGGAAACCCATCCGAACTCCTACTGAGCCTTCTGCGACAATCTCCGTACAGTCCGGTCTGTTCGTCTAAGACTATCGCATATCGGGTCTAGGGGGCGGCAAGCGTCAGTCCCCTAAAAGCGGTATAAGTCATGTCGGAGCGTAGCCCATTGCACCTTGAGAAACTACTGGAAAACCTACCAGTAAATCTCGCTTGCCCTGGCCAGGGACTTTGCGTAATGGCTCTCTGACACAGCGCGATATCAACTCCCAATACCGGGAGAGACGGATCCTGTTTAACCGCCACTGCCTCTAAGTGCTCGGGACTGCACCCAACTGCTACCTGTTTGCACGACTCCTTTGAGCCGTGGTTGGGTAGCAATCTAAGAATAGTGGGATACACTCGAGGCGAAGTAGCAGTGTCAAGTCTGTGGACTATGCTGTACTCATGTCACCTGGGAACTGTAAACTGACGACGGGTATAATCCCAACCAACAGTTCCCCGTGAGTCCTGTCCGGTGTACCCGTAACCAAACGAGCACCTGTATACTATCTCCAGTACGACGTACTGATGGCTGTGGGACAGACCATCTCCCCAACTGGGATGTGAAGCGTACACACTAGTCTACTCCGGAGTATCGATGCCCTGTCTCGATAATCCTATGACTAGGGACCTGTATAGGATGTTTCTTATAGACTACCCAGCCTCCACTAGTGTGAATGCCAACACAACGCTGGTAATCAAGCAAAGATCTTAAGGGCTCTACTAATATGTATAAGCGATACATTACAAGAAACATATACACATATTAAAGTAGACTTAAACCAAGTAGCATATTACCATTTTTAGCAAGACTGTCAATACAACTGTGAATATCCCAAGCTTCCACTAAGTAATATACAAACTAGAATGATACAGTAATGGCCTTCTAGGGCATAAACACAAACAACGTGCAGCTAGTACCGCTGAGGTGCTTGTGGTTAAACCTGTTAGTTATGTATATGCACTAGAGGTTATTGTTGTACATATGATGTATATTATAATGGATGCTTGGATATATATAGAGCGGACTTTCTTGCTCGTCATGATAGTGTATTATTTTATTTCACTTTATCTTAACATGTTGACTTGTATTGGTTTACTGTTTTTCTCTCACATGTTGATAAAGCCCTTAGGATCTGTACTCGACTACTGGGACTATGATGAGATCATACTAGTGGGGCCATGGTAGTCGATGAGTACATTCTATAACTGTTCCTAGTCGAGGGTATATCGAGACAGGGCGTCGATACACCAGAGTAGACTAGCGTATACGCATCTTGACCCATATGATGGGCGATGGATGATCCCATATCCATCGGTGTTTGACATAAGAGATGGTATACGGGTGCTCAGTGGAGACTGGGTACACTGGACGGACTCGCCGAGAACTCCCAGATGGTGATATACCACACGTCAGATGGCAGTTCTCCGGTGACACTGGTACAGGGTAGTCTGTGGACCCGAGATTATCATAGAGTCTTGTGTGATTTCCACCTTACCATGTCCAAGAGGGCGTGCAAAACGGTGGCTTTTGGGTACAGTCCCGAATCACATGGAGGCAATGAGCGATAGGAGGGGATTCGTCTCTCCCGGTATAGGGAGTTGATGTTGTGCTGTGTTCGATTGGCTATAACTGGAAGTCCCTGGCCTGGGCTGATATAGAGATTACTGGTAAGTGTAACCAATAGTTTCTCGACCCGTTATGAGCCACACATCGACCCGACTTATCGGTTACTAGGTTCTGACGTATACCACCCCTAGACTTGATATGCGACATATCAGACGAAGAGACTGGACTGTACAGGAGTGTTGCTGATTGGATTCACAGGAGAACGGACAGGCTAGCTTGTTGATCTTCTGATCACTCAATACCTGGGTGGCTGTTACATTTAGCTGACCGCTAGTAGCTTGTGGGTGGTTGATATGATCATCACCTGCTACCGGCGTATTGACGATTCTTTAGAGTCCTACACAGAGGTTTCTTGTCTCAGGAAAAACGGAGTAGAGGCACATATGTGATATGCGCAGGACCGAGGATAATGCGATATGAGATACCATATTATATTCTCGCGATATTTATATATGAACCGGCTCATCGGATCAAGTGTTGATTCGATGAATCGGTACATGATATATTAGTCGGTTATATTCGATATAGCCGGATTTTCGGATCAAGTGTTGATTCGATGATTTAACGTATAATAATATATATGATATATTGTACTACATTATCTAATATTGGCTCGCTTTATTATTTCATTTTCTCACCAGATAATACATTGATATATATGCGATATATATTAATTGTATTATTTTTCTTTTGTTACAAATATATAATATATATATGATATATATTATAGTAACATGTTATGATTAGTTATGGAACATGTTTTGTGGAGATAAAGCAAGGTTAGGGTTTGATTAGGGTTAGTTCTTTCTTGCACCTTCTAGAACTTTTCCTTTTGTCTTAAAGAAGATATTATGATAGATATTTTCTCATGACTCATTGTTTTAACCCAACCAAACCCTAGCCCTAGTTTATTCTCTACAAAGGTTAAGCTTCTCATCCTTGACCATGGTTCCATAATCAATCATATATTCACTTCTACTATTCATCACAAAAGGATTATCTTTTTCATTCATCATCTTCTTCTCTCATAGCTTTGAGAAAGCTTACTCGATTTTCCTTTTGTGATGTTTTCATGTGAGATTATGATATAAAAGGATAGCATAAATACTACTCCATCATCCTCATCTAATATAGCCCATTAGATGTAACATTTTAAAAATAATTAAATAAATAATTAAATGAATAAAATTGTTTAAGTGAATTTTATGATTTTCGGTAAAGTAAAATGTATTTTTCGTAAAACCAAACCGTGATTGTTTTTCATTATAATTTCAAAAATACCTATTTTAATTATGTAATTACTAGTAAATGGTGTTTATTTAGCCACTTATAAATTTTTAGTTTAATTAAATATTTTTTCTAAATTAATTATTTTAAATATTAACATAAGCTTTATTTTTACACTAAAATAGTGTAAATTAAAAATTTGAATGGTTTTAATTTGTAAAAATGAACCATGGCATATTAGAATTTAGTGTGTATCATGCAAAATTTATTTGCAAATTTTCCCATTTTTCTAGAGTTTTCTTGGTTGTTTTAGTAAAGAAATGAAAGAAAATAAAGAAATTCATCAAAAGACATAAAGTGAGATATTATTTGATGAAGTTTCTACACAACTCATGAAACTCTTTTCTCTTTCTCCCTCTCTCCCTTGCTTGGCCGGCCACACCCTCATGGCAGCCCTCCCATTTCCCACTTCATTTTTATTGCAAAAATTCATCAAAAATACATCAAAAAATTCAATAAAAATCCACAAAATCCTATTTATTTCATACCCTTTATCCCTTGCTCATTTTTATATGGAATTTGGAGATGGAAAGCATGCATTTTGGAGGCGCATTTTCTTGTTTGGATTTCATATTTTGGAGGTATAAATTTCCTTCTTTTGTTTATTTGTTATTAGATGTTTCTTTTAAGCATGTTTAGATTTAATGAATTAATTCTATGTTCAATTTTTAAAATTCAAGTTACGGTTTGTAAATTCAAGTTATGATTTTTATTAATTAATTAGGGTTATAATAGTTAGTTTAACACTTTAGAATTGGAAAATCTTGCATGGTTGTTGAATTGTAAATTTTTCATTTAAAATTGTTTAAATTAGGAATTTTGCTAATTACGTTTCTATAAAACATAATTTTTGGTGAAATAAAATTTCAATTAATATTTGTAACACTAGATTGTGGTCTTAATAAGGGTATTAACTTGTTGGTGGAATGGAAACTTAAATTGATTGCTAGTTTCTATTGATAATTGATAAATTGTGATAAAAATTGCTATTTCGTAAACTAGATTTTAGAAATTCCTAAATAAATGAGATTAAAAATATAATTTATGGTTTCATTAAATCATCATCATCATGAATTGTGGTTTAATACATTAATTCATGTAAAATCACGTTTTGTGGTGGAATTGTGGTATTTTGCTTGAAAAATGTTGAAAATTGTTAAAGATTGCAAACTAGAAATTTCAAATTAATACAAATTTGTGTAATAAAAATATGGTAATGGTTTGTATAGTCTAGTTATGCTATTTAACGAGTTTTATGACCATTGGTTTCATTTAAATGTCAAGTTTTGATGAAAAACGGTAAATTGGCATTTTATTGTTTTACGAAATTGGACGGTTTGATCGATTTTTAGGGTTTCGATGGATTTAATCATGTTATATATTATAAGTAACGAGTTTTAAAACTATGAGTTATTTGTTGATGTTATCTCGATCCATCGGCGTTTGTACGCCGATATCGAGCGATATTTGGTGCTTTTGCGTGGACGGGACATAGGTTTTAACCTATGCTTGTTCCTTGCGTCGTTCTGACTTTTGTATGTGATTCAGTTTACGATACTATTTGTATGTTTGCGTTTTGGTACCCCTCACGTGGACTGCGGGCGATGAAGAGGAGGATGGTGACACCGTCTTCGGCAGACATGGACCAGGTGAGTAGATGCATATCTACGGGGGAAAGTCGGGTGGATGGCGTTTAGCACCCCCGCAACGTAGAATAGGAATAGTACTTATTGACATTAGGAACCAAGATGTGACCCTAGATTCTTAATGAGTGGGACCCTGGTAATGACCCTAGGCTGTACTAGACTGATTTAGAAAAACCATATCAGAGGATGAGGTCCTTGGAAGAGGTTCGTGGGTTTCAGATAGAAACACACACGCACACACTGAAACTCGACATGGTGTATACATATATGTGTATGTATATATAGGACTACGTATAGTTATATATATATACAACACGTATATGTGATTCATTGATGTGATATGATATCTAAGGTGTGATGAAACAGTATAACTGGGCTTGATGCTGTGATTCTTGACTATATAGTCGTATTAAAGTGTTCGCGCATCATTAGAGAATGAGATAACGAACATGGATACAAAAATTATAATGGGTGGTGATGATATTGAGATACATGGGACTCTAAAATAGTACCTGGACTGTAGCTTGTGACTGATCACGATATGGGATACGTATGACTTGATCACGACATCATATAGGTGTGACCTGATGTTGATATCATATAGGTGTGACCTGATGTCGATATCATATAGGTGTGACCTGATGTTGATATCATATAGGTGTGACTTGATGACGATATGATATCAGTATGACTTAATCACAATATGATACATATGACATGATAATTCTGAGGATAAACTAATAATGCATATTATGAGGGCGATGATATATGATTGATGTAGGCGATTACAGTTTAGCACCTTGATCATGAGATGTGTTGGTGATGACATTATACGAATGATGAGACACCTAGGAGATACTTGACCCGTACCCCGATATTGGGATGCCGTACGATGGATTTTATCGTACGAGGCATAAATATGATGATTGATCCGCACTCTTGATTCGAGGAAGCCGTACTACGTACGTGACGCTATTGAGGCCGGATCGCCGACTATTCGAGATATTGATCCAGACCTTAGGTAGACTCTTGTTTCTTATTGACTATTTTCTTAGGTTTTGTTCCTTAAGAGGTTAGATGGTCACTAGGTTAGGTTCGAGTCATATAGTAGTAGTGGTAATGGTATATCAAATGAGTGGATAACACACATCCGTTTTTACTTTCACACTGGAATCATAATGATGCATGTTCTTACATATGCTGCTATAATCAGTATAAACTTTACCTGTTAGGACACCAGCACCATTACCGATGATGCGCATATTCCACGCACACTTATTTTCCGGCTCACACACATCATCATCGGTAATTGCTATGTCACGTACACTTTAGATTATATTATCTTTTATTGATAGAATCAGTTAACAACTTGACCGATATAATATTGTGATTTTTCTCTGATGTTAGTATAGACATGATATTTATTACTTAGACATTTATGCATTCATATTTTCATGTTATCATGCAGTTTTATGGACATATGCCGACATTTATCATATACTTACTCATGATTTTGAGATTTGGGTTTCTATGAGATTTGTGGATTTTTGGGGAAAACCGCAAGAATATATAAAAACTTCTTTCTCTCCTCCTCTCTTTTTAAAACATAAGATGCGGTTTTCTTGTGATGTATGTGTCGTCCACCATGAGATTTCATGTTTTCTGATGGATTTCGAGACCCGATTCGAGGAGTGGATGAACCGTCTCGGGTACATGGTGGGCCTAGTATGGTACCCCGGGGCAAGAAGATCGAGTTGTAGACGATGAGCCTGGCTGGGGAAGGCTACCTACCGGTGATGTCTGGCGCGGCGGATATCCGGAGGATACCGACCGTTGTCGTGAGATTTGATGATATGGTCCGATTCGGACTGACGGAGCCCGAGATATTGAGACTTGAGATTATATGTATTGTGTCGATGTTTGACACGGATTTCCATGGATTTCATTGTTGAGATTTCAGATTCTTATACACATTTACTATGATAACAACTAAAGATTTCTTATACAGATATATCTGGATTTCAGGATTTGTTACTTTACATTCATGGTGCATGCATTTCATTTCATATGACATAGTATTATATGAGGCACTGACCCGAGCACGGAGTATCTGCACTTACACGTAGTATTATCTTGCTATTACTAGATGATTGGAATATAGTAGTGTATTATTATGACCTAGGATAGCGTCGTGCATTCGATTTCTTTTCGTAGATGTCTTCTACTCACGAGTTGGCAACTCACCCCCGTTGTGCCAAATATTTTTTCAGGTTCGATGTACAGGTTTCCCTGGCAGCTTGTTGGCACATCTTTTCTTCAGGGTGATTTGTACGGTAGGTTGGTTCACTTGTATCTGAACCACCATTGTATTTTTTATTCTTTCATTTGTATCTAGTAAGCTCCATCAACCATACTTGTATTACTTGATAAGTTTATTGGACCAGTATTTTTTTTTTATTTCGACTTTAGAGTCGTGCATGTATTATTCTGATATGGTGGTTTTGTGTTCTTTGAGTTTTGAGCCTCGCCCTTTGGCGTTGTATATTATTGTGCTTATTGTGGTTGTTTCCACCTGTTGGCATTGAGCTAGCTCCCGTTGGGGATGCTTTTTATTGTTTATGTATATTATACTTGTTGTACCCGTTTGGGAACCAGTTTTATAGAGGAGACTCTGCCGAATTTTTTGAGAAAATTTGCTGATGTTTTAAACTTGTTCCTTCATGTTTTCTTTTACCGCTTCTTCTTCTTTTTCATGGTTTAGATTTCTGGGCTTCGGCTTACTTAGGTTACGTTGCGCCTCTAGACGTTTCGTAATCTAAGTGCCGGTCACGTTCCGTACTTTCGGGTCGTGACAAAGTTGGTATCAGAGCGCTAGGTTTAACCCTGTATAAGTCTAGGTGACCCTTGGTTGATGGAGTAGGCGATTTAGGTAGAGTAACGTACCGTGGGTATGGTCCGCTGCATACTTACGATACGCTACTCTGCTTAAGGAGCCTTAGGATGTACAATTGTTTGCACCGTATTCCATTCGTTCTTTTGATCTATCTTCGTCAATGTTTGAGGGTGGTTTCTATTACCACGGGCACACTAGCAGAGGAAGCTGCGGCTCAAATACGATAACCATTAGAGTATTGGTTATTCTTGAGGATTGAAGCATTGCTTAGCGTGCGGACGAAGGGTATTCACATGCCGTCCGGATGAAGTTAAAGGGTTCGAACGATTATCAGAAAACCATTTTCCCAAGTTTAAAGTATTCGGAAGAACATGCAGGTATTTCGATGGACCCTCTGGAAGAATGAAACCCTAACTCGACATAATGACCACGAGAACGCCCTTGAACCTTAGGGTTTACGGCAGTTCCGCGGTGTCATTAGTGAGGCTTGGGTTTGCCCATCTACGGCTGGATCATCGATGCTGGGGTATGTACTGGATATTTTTAAGCTGTACTTGAGTGTTGAGCTCTCGGGGAATTATGGGATTTTGATGGATCGATCGAAAAGTTTAATGTAGTCCGGATATCAGGTGAAGGGATCGATTACGTGGGAGACTGTAGATATGAGTATTGCCGTTGGTAGCGCAGTCAGCACACTTATGAAGAGACAAGTTTGAAGCAGCAGACATCAGAGGAAAGAGGCGCACATTCACGATAGTGATTACGATGTGACTTGGTGATTTGAATTTCATATTTCTGTTATTGGATTTTGGTATTTTGAGGATTTTGTTCTACGATTGGTATTTCTTATGTGTACCTTCATTACATTCTATCTGTGTTTCATATATCAGTTGTATTGATGTTGCTTAGTATACACCCAGTACACTTGATTTGGTTTTATATATTTTGAGATTTTTGATTTGATTTCGTGCATATGGGTTACACATGATTTTGATATATGCTTCGACCTAGTTTTCATGCATTTTTGTGCTGTGATTTCGATTTTGATATTCGATGTATGTTTTCCTGCACCATGTGCACCTGATTAGAATTCTTGCGCATACTTGGCGCACTTAATGCGATTTTGTGCACACCAGATGCACTAAATCGGGGTTTTGTGCAGATTAGATGCACCTGATATTGAGTCGTGCACACCCGTTGCACTTGACAGATGTTTTTGGTGCACACCTGTTGCACTTAGTTTGTTGTTGTGGGTATTCGTGGTATCTGTATTTGGTTTCGATTTCAGTGCGCACCGGACGCACATGATATTTTATTGATGTGATTGGGATTGATTTCAGTTTGAGGAGTGTGTTTTCATAATCATTATTATTTGATTTAGTAATCAGGCGGGACGTGTATGTTAAATAAAAGATATATATATATATATAGCTATTTTTTTAAAATTAAACGTCCACTACTTATGCCGTGACACGTGCATTGCACGGCGATTTTCAAGAGGGGTTTTTGTATGCTTCTTTAATATGATGTTTAGGCGATTTTACTAGGATGCGAACTATATATAAGTTATAGATTGATGTATATTATGATGGTTTTCACATTGGGTTTTGATATTTTATTCTCGCCATAACTCCGATGATTGCGTTATGCTTGACGGAGTTGATTTTTGTTATGTATTGATGATTTCTGAGCCCCGACGATTTGAGTGTTTTGTTAAATGTTTAGTATTTGGAGGGGGGTTTTAATTTAAATTCGGGGACCGAATTTCTTAAAGGGGGGAAGATTGTAACGTTTTAAAAATAATTAAATAAATAATTAAATGAATAAAATTGTTTAAGTGAATTTTATGATTTTCGGTAAAGTAAAATGTATTTTTCGTAAAACCAAACCGTGATTGTTTTTCTTTATAATTTCAAAAATACCTATTTTAATTATGTAATTACTAGTAAATGGTGTTTATTTAGCCACTTATAAATTTTTAGTTTAATTAAATATTTTTCCTAAATTAATTATTTTAAATATTAACACAAGCTTTATTTTTACACTAAAATAGTGTAAATTAAAAATTTGAATGGTTTTAATTTGTAAAAATGAACCATGGCATATTAGAATTTAGTGTGTATCATGCAAAATTTATTTGCAAATTTTCCCATTTTTCTAGAGTTTTCTTGGTTGTTTTAGTAAAGAAATGAAAGAAAATGAAGAAATTCATCAAAAGACATAAAGTGAGATATTATTTGATGAAGTTTCTACACAACTCATGAAACTCTTTTCTCCTTCTCCCTCTCTCCCTTGCTTGGCCGGCCACACCCTCATGGCAGCCCCCCCATTTCCCACTTCATTTTTATTACAAAAATTCATCAAAAATACATCAAAAATTCAATAAAAATCCACAAAATCCTATTTATTTCATACCCTTTATTCCTTGCTCATTTTTATATGGAATTTGGATATGGAAAGCATGCATTTTGGAGGATCATTTTCTTGTTTGGATTTCATATTTTGGAGGTATAAATTTCCTTCTTTTGTTTATTTGTTATTAGATGTTTCTTTTAAGCATGTTTAGATTTAATGAATTAATTCTATGTTCAATTTTTAAAATTCAAGTTAGGGTTTGTAAATTCAAGTTATGATTTTTATTAATTAATTATGGTTATAATAGTTAGTTTAACACTTTAGAATTGGAAAATCTTGCATGGTTGTTGAATTGTAAATTTTTCATTTAAAATTGTTTAAATTAGGAATTTTGCTAACTAGGTTTCTATAAAACATAATTTTTGGTGAAATAAAATTTCAATTAATATTTGTAACACTAGATTGTGGTCTTAATAAGGGTATTAACTTGTTGGTGGAATGGAAACTTAAATTGATTGCTAGTTTTTATTGATAATTGATAAATTGTGATAAAAATTGCTATTTCGTAAACTAGATTTTAGAAATTCCTAAATAAATAAGATTAAAAATATAATTTATGGTTTCATTAAATCATCATCATCATGAATTGTGGTTTAATACATTAATTCAAGTAAAATCACGTTTTGTGGTGGAATTGTCGTATTTTGCTTGAAAAATGTTGAAAATTGTTAAAGGTTGCAAACTAGAAATTTCAAATTAATACAAATTTGTGTAATAAAAATATAGTAATGGTTTGTATAGTCTAGTTATGCTATTTAATGAGTTTTATGACCATTGGTTTCATTTAAATGTCAAGTTTTGATGAAAAACGGTAAATTGGCATTTTATGGTTTTACGAAATCGGACGGTTTGATCGATTTTTAGGGTTTCGATGGATTTAATCATGTTATATATTATAAGTAACGAGTTTTAAAACTATGAGTTATTTGTTGATGTTATCTCGATCCATCGGCGTTTGTACGCCGATATCGAGCGATATTTGGTACTTTTGCGTGGACGGGACATAGGTTTTAACCTATGCTTGTTCCTTGCGTCGTTTTGACTTTTGTATATGATTCAGTTTACGATGCTATTTGTATGTTTGCGTTTTGGTACCCCTCACGTGAACTACGGGCGATGAAGAGGAGGATGGCGACACCGTCTTCGGCAGACATGGACCAGGTGAGTTGATGCATATCTACGGGGGAAAGTCGGGTGGATGGCGTTTAGCACCCCCGCAACGTAGAATAGGAATAGTACTTATTGACTTTAGGAACCAAGATGTGACCTTAGATTCTTAATGAGTGGGACCCTGGTAATGACCCTAGGCTGGACTAGACTGATTTAGGAAAACCATATCAGAGGATGAGGTCCTTGGAAGAGGTTCGTAGGTTTCAGATAGAAACACACACGCACACACTGAAACTCGACATGGTGTATACATATATGTGTATGTATATATAGGACTAGGTATAGTTATATATATATATATATATATATACACAACACGTATATGGGATTCATTGATGTGATATGATATCTGAGGTGTGATGAAACAGTATAACTGGGCTTGATGCTGTGATTCTTGACTATATAGTCGTATTAAAGTGTTAGCGGATCATTAGAGAATGAGATAACGAATATGGATACATAAATTATAATGGGTGGTGATGATATTGAGATACATGGGACTCTAAAATAGTACCTGGACTGTAGCTTGTGACTGATCACGATATGGGATACGTATGACTTGATTACGACTTCATATAGGTGTGACCTGATGTCGATATCATATAGGTGTGACCTGATGTCGATATCATATAGGTGTGACCTGATGTTGATATCATATAGGTGTGACTTGATGACGATATGATATCGGTATGACTTAATCACAATATGATACATTTGACATGATAATTCTGAGGATAAACTAATGATGCATATTATGAGGGCGATGATATATGATTGATGTAGGCGATTACAGTTTAGCACCTTGATCATGAGATGTGTTGGTGATGACATTATACGAATGATGAGACACCTAGAAGATACTTGACCCGTACCCCGATATTGGGATGCCGTACGATGGATTTTATCGTACGAGGCATGAATATGATGATTGATCCGCACTCTGATTTGAGGAAGCCGTACTACGTACGTGACGCTATTGAGGCCGGATCGCCGACTATTCGAGATATTGATCCAGACCTTAGGTAGACTCTTGTTTCTTATTGACTAGTTTCTTAGGTTTTGTTCCTTAGGAAGTTAGATGGTCACTAGGTTAGGTTCGAATCTTATAGTAGTAGTGGTAATGGTATATCAAATGAGTGGATAACACACATCCGTTTTTACTTTCACACTGGAATCATAATGATGCATGTTCTTACATATGCTGCTATAATCAGTATAAACTTTACATGTTAGGACACCAGCACCATTACCGATGATGCGCATATTCCACGCACAATTATTTGCCGGCTCACACACATCATCATCGGTAATTGCTATGTCACGTACACTTTAGATTATATAATCTTTTATTGATAGAATCAGTTAACAACTTGACCGATATAATATTGTGATTTTTCTCTGATGTTAGTATAGACATGATATTTATTACTTAGACATTCATGCATTCATATTTTCATGTTATCATGCAGTTTTATGGGCATATGTCGACACTTATCATATACTTACTCATGATTTTGAGATTTGGGTTTCTATGAGATTTGTGGATTTTTGGGGAAAACCGCAAGAATATATAAAAACTTCTCTCTCTCCTCCTCTCTTTTTAAAACATAAGATGCGGTTTTCTTGTGATGTATGTGTCGTCCACCATGAGATTTCATGTTTTCTGATGGATTTCGAGACCCGATTCGAGGAGTGGATGAACCGTCTCGGGTACATGGTGGGCTCGGTATGGTACCCCGGGGCAAGAAGATCGAGTTGTAGACGATGAGCCTGGCAGGGGAAGGCTACCTACCGGTGTTGTCTGGCGCGGCGGATATCCGGAGGATACCGACCGTTGTCGTGAGATTTGATGATATGGGCCGATCCGGACTGACGGAGCCCGAGATATTAAGACTTGAGATTATATGTGTTGTGTCGATGCTTGACACGGATTTCCATGGATTTCATTGTTGAGATTTCAGATTCTTATACACATTTACTATGATAACAGCTAAAGATTTCTTATACAGATATATCTGGATTTCAGGATTTGTTACTTTACATTCATGGTGCATGCATTTCATTTCATATGACATAGTATTATATGAGGCACTGACCCGAGCACGGAGTATCTGCACTTACACGTAGTATTACCCTGCTATTGCTAGATGATTGGAATATAGTAGTGTATTATTATGACCTAGGATAGCGTCGTGCATTCTATTTCTTTTCGTAGATGTCTTCTACTCACGAGTTGGCAACTCACCCCCGTTGTGCCAAACATTTTTTCAGGTTCGATGTACAGGTTTCCCTGGCAGCTTGTTGGCACATCTTTTCTTCAGGGTGATTTGCACGGTAGGTTGGTTCACTTGTATCTGAACCGCCATTGTATTTTTTATTCTTTCATTTGTATCTAGTAAGCTCCATCAACCATACTTGTATTACTTGATAAGTTTATTGGACCAGTATTTTTTTTTATTTCGACTTTAGAGTCGCGCATGTATTATTCTGATATGGTGGTTTTGTGCTCTTTGAGTTTTGAGCCTCGCCTTTTGGCGTTGTATATTAATGTGCTTATTGTGGTTGTTTCCGCCTGTTGGCGTTGAGCTAGCTCCCGTTGGGGATGCTTTTTATTGTTTATGTATATTATACTTGTTCTACCCGTTTGGGGACCAGTTTTATAGAGGAGACTCTGCCGAAATTTTTGAGAAAATTTGCTGATGTTTTAAACTTGTTCCTTCATGTTTTCTTTTTCTGCTTCTTCTTCTTTTTCATGGTTTAGATTTCTGGGCTTCGGCTTACTTAGGTTACGTTGCGCTTCTAGACGTTTCGTAATCTAAGTGCCGGTCACGTTCCGTACTTTCGGGTCGTGACATTAGATTAGGGTGTTCACCAGATTAGAGTGAGAGAGCTTGAGTTATTTCAACTTCAACGTAGATCATTGGAGAAAAAGAATACCACAAGCTAGCATGGATCGTTCAAGTCGTGGAGCCTCTCTTGAGTCCGGGAGATCATGGATCGCGGCGAAGGGACTTCTACTCGGAGCTTATGAAGCGAAGGAGCGGACTACAAAGGTTGTAATCCCTCACACTTAGTAATAAAGTTGTTATCTTGCATGTGAAACCCTAATAATCTAGCAAAGATCCCGGCTTTGGGTTGTTTGGCACGTCTAAAATTTTATTCGGGCATATTTGATGCCTTATGAACCCTCACAAGAGTGCCTAGGAACCCTACAGCGGTATCAGAGCCTAACTAGAGCATTAGGCGACGTGTATACGAAGTTAAAACTCCGAACGAACCCCGAAACGACGAAACAGACCCCACTCTGGATATTTTTTAAAAACTGTGATTTTTCAGAATTAAAAATTCCTAAAAAAATTCAGCAGGGAAAAATAAGCACAACAGTGAAAAACGAGTGCATACACCGTACAAACCGCCGCGGAACCACGGCCGTACCGCGCTTGGACCGCGGTTCCGCGGCCGTACGGAAGAGATATTCACTCGTTTTTGCACTGTTATATGTATTTCTGAATGTACTATTTTTTGGGTATTTTTAATCTGACTCAAGTGTTGAGTTTTCTGGGGTTTATTTTGTAATCGTTGATTCGATCGGAAAATTTAAATTTGTTCTTTTTTCCGGATATTTAGAAACTGTTAAAATGTTCGAACGGATATCATTAACTCATTTTTTTCCCGGCACGTAAAACTTTCAAGTGTTGAATTTTTTTCAGGGTTAAATCTTTCGGAAAAATGTGCAAGTTAAGCGGTGGACCCTCTAGAAGACAACAAACCTTAACTCGATTATGTGACCGTCTTGAACTGCCTCTAAACCTTAGGGTTTGGGGCAGTACGGCGTGCCACATGTGAGGCGTTGCCTTGACCCTTCTACGGCTGGATCACCGGTACTGTAACATATTCTGGGATTATTTGAACTCCGCTCAAGTGTTGAGCACTTTAGGAAATTTTAGGTATTTGATTATCTGTTCGGAAAGTTTAATACTGTCTATTTATCTGAAATATGATACAATATGTGGAATTCATTTAATTAGGCATGAAATGCGAAGTATGTGATATTTCGGATTTACGATGTCCAAAGTGATTGTGGATTCCAAATATTACAATTTCTTTTCTGTGACCGTAAGTGTAGTATGTAGTTATATTGCCGGTCTTCGTTGCTATACATCTACGACGATCAGTGTATGCATACTTACTTACGTTTATGATATGTGATATTATGTGTTGCTGTGATATGTTATATTGGATCGTCGTGTTCTGAATAGCCGGGGGTTTTATGTGAGATGAGGGTTTTTATTTTCATTCATGTAAAATTCATTTTTATGTAATATTCTTTTATTGGGGCACTTCCGGGATGAGGTTGATGTCACCATTGTATATTATTTACTTTTTCGCATTAGGTAGACCCAAGGAGGGGAGCATAAGTAACCGGGTTCTAGGGTCCAGTAGGAGGCCATCTCGAGGAGTCGAGACCGGGTCTCCTAACCCTAGAATTGGCAGTGTTACTTGCCTCTCTCGTAGGGGTCTAGGGATGTGGGTTTGGCTATTCATCGCGACCGTGGAATCCGTGTTTTATACAGGTTCATATTGAAAACACGGACATCCTAGTATATCCAATATTTCATATATGTTCTTCTGCTGCAATGTTCTGTGATGAGATCATATTACTACCTGAGACGAATGCTTATACTATATATATATATATGCTGATATATAAATATTACTGCTTTCGTTTCTTCTGTGATGCTTAGGAAGCATAAGCTGATGGGATTTTTATTAATAAGATTAATAAAAAGAAAAGAAACCTAAAAGATGTTGTAGAATCAAAACTTTATAAAATGGGTAGCTACAGTTTTGCTTTGCATAGCGGTATATATGATATGCCCTGCACCTTATTCGATGAGGAAAGAGCCGAGATCCCTTTACCGGGAGTGACCTCTTTAGCGAAACTGGCAGATTCTACAAACTCGCGGTTTAGTTTTTGATAGCTTATACAGTTCTTGCTTTGCACAGCGATATATATGATATATCCTGCACCTTATTCGATGAGGAAAGAGCCGAGATCCCTTCACCGGGAGTGACCTCTTTAGCGAAACTAGAAGCCTTAAAAACACTCCATTTCAAAATTTCACATGATTCTACGACGATATCAAGTTCATTACGCTCATGGTTTTCTGAAAAACCTGCGTAGCCCTCCGTCATTTCAGATAAAGACTACTTAGTATTCGTGCTACGTTTGTTGACTATGTTAAGGCGTAGTGTGCGGTAGCTAATTAGTACTTATCTGCTAAAACATGAGATGTGATTGGATTAGGGTAGTTGTATGACTTTGTTGACTATGTTAAGGGTCGTGTAGGTGGGTTTAATTCAATCGGGAAATGACGGGTTGAGCTTGGCTAGCAATTATGATTTGTTGACTATGTTAAGGTCATAAGTTGCTAGGGGCAAAATATTATCGGGAATTTCAAGTGTTGAAATTTGCAATGAGATTGCATACCTCCTATGAGATAGTTGGATCCCGATACCCACTGCGAGTAAGAGTTACTCCTGGGAGAGTTTTACACAGGACAATTAGCCGATCAAGTAGGTGTCTAGAAAAGTGTTAACGAGGTTACGCCTCTGGGAAAATGAGGTTTACTTTAATTAGGTCAGTGCGAAAGCACGGGGAACCTCCCTCAAAGTACCGACACTGATCTGGCTGAAAGATTGACCAAATTGTAGGGTGTAATTAATCCCGGCTAATCTTACCTTTTAGGGTTTAAAGGAAGATTTGATAAAAACAGTGGGAGACATCCTGATTAGATAAGATAATAACCAATCTAATCTTGCAAGAGCATACGCTAAAGTGTTTTTCTTCTCTCTCTCTCTCCAGGTAGCGACCATGTCAGGCCATAATCAAGATAATAATATGGATGTATTGACTGAACCCGCTTATTATACTGAGCAGGGGAACGTTGGACCAGTTCTTTCTTATAAGAGTTATAAGACTGAACAGGAAACAGGAGAATATCTGGATTCTCAAGCCGCCCAAAAGAACATGCATGCTGATGCATCTTCTTCGGGTGTGCTAGTTATTGAGAACTGTTTCTCAGTTCACCCTACGTCCTGGGTATTAGATACCGGATCAGGATCCCACATATGTAAATTACTACATGGGCTACGGAAAGGTAGAGAACTGGGAAAAGATGATCATTCCGTTCAAGTAGGGAACGGTGCAAGTATTGCAGCCAAAGCAATTGGCGAATATCACCTAGTATTGCCAAGTCGTAATACACTGATTCTAAATGAGTGCTATTATATACCGAACATGATGTGCACCATTATATCAGTTTCATTATTAAGTAAAGAAGGATATAATTTTGTAGTAAAGGATAATGTTATGAACATATTCCTAGATCAAAAGTTGATTGCATCAGGCTCGTTACATAATGGCATATTCATTCTCAATCAAAATACAGTCCTCAATATACAAAACACACACAAGAGGAAAAGTTCAGAAATGAACGAATCCTTCTTGTGGCATTATAGACTTGGTCATATCAATGCGACACGACTAGCTAAGTTACATAAGGATGGATATTTGAATCCGTTCGAATTATCATCTTATGATACTTGCCATTCATGTCTCAAAGGAACAATGACCAAAGCTCTGTTTAGTGGACACGGAGAAAGAGTTACGGAACTCTTAGGACTGGTACATAGTGATGTATGCGGTCCCATGTCTACGCATGCCAGGAACGGTTCTTCCTACTTCATTACATTCACTGACGATCTCTCTAGATTCGGACATGTGTTCCTGATGAAACACAAGTCTGAAACTTTTGAGAAATTCAGAGAATATAAGCACGAAGTAGAGAATCAAACGGGAAAAAGTATTAAGATTCTTCGATCTGATCGAGGAGGCGAATGCTTAAGCAATGAGTTCCTAGATTATCTAAAAGAGAATGGGATTCTCTCTCAGCTTACTCCTCCTTATACACCACAGCACAACGGTGTATCGGAACGGAGGAATCGTACCCTATTAGATATGGTGCGCTCTATGATGAGCAAGGCTGAGTTGCCTATTTCCTATTGGGGTTATGCGCTTGAGATAGCTACATACCTATTGAATCAAGTTCCGTCTAAATCTGTACCTACCACACCATATGAGATATGGAGTGGGAAGAGACCATATTTTAAACGAGTTAAGATATAGGGTTTTCTGGCCTATGTCAAAAGGCAAAATCCAGACAAACTCGAGGCACGGTCAGTTCTTTGCAAGTTTGTGGGATATCCTAAGAATTCCCAAGGATATTTTTTCTACCACGATGAAGAAAAAAAAGTATTTGTTTCTCAATATGCCACCTTTTTGGAAAAGGAATTTCATGCAAAAGAAATTAGTGGCAAAGAGGTAGAGCTGGAAGAGGTTCCAGAAACACAAACTGTAACTGAAGATTTAGTAGAACCAGAGAATTCAATAGTACCCGATGAACCCCAGCCTCTCCGCCGATCTAGTAGGGTTTCTCGTCCACCTGAGAGATACTACGGTTTTCTCATTGATGGTGGAAGCGAGGATTGCATCATGGAAGATGATGACCCAACTAGTTTCGAGCAGGCCATCACGAGTGGTGACTCTGTAAAATGGCTGGATGCAATGCGATCTGATATGGAATCCATGTACACCAACAAAGTATGGACTTTGGAAAATGCTCCTGAAGGGGTAAAACCTATTGGGAGCAAGTGGATCTTTAAAAAAAATTTGGTGTAGATGGAAAAGTTGAGACTTTCAAAGCTAGACTTGTAGCAAAGGGTTTTCGTCAACGACCAGGTGTGGATTATGACGAAACCTTTTCTTCAGTGGCTATGCTTAAGTCCATCCGGATCTTACTTGCCATTGCCGCATACCATGACTACGAAATCTGGAAAATGGATGTTAAGACCGCCTTTCTAAATGGTGATTTAGAAGAGTGCGTATAGATGACTCAGCCAGACGGCTTCATAGATAGTGGGAGCAGCGGAAAGGTGTGCAAGCTGCTTAAATCCATTTATGGGTTGAAGCAAGCATCGCGGAGTTGGAACATCTGTTTTGATGTTGTAGTCAAAGAGTTTGACTTCATCAAAAATATAGATGAACCTTGTATCTATAAAAAGGTAGCAGAGGGTAAGGTTGTCTTCCTCGTATTGTACGTGGATGACATACTCTTGATAGGAAATGATATTCCTATGCTGCAATCAGTCAAGCTTTTCTTATCACAAAGATTCTCAATGAATGATCTAGGTGATGCCTCCTGCATATTGGGAATCATGATCTATAGAGATAGATCTAAACGGATACTAGGATTATCCCAATCCAGGTACATTGACACCATACTAAAGAGGTTTAGTATGGAAGAATCCAAGCGTGGGAACCAACCCACGATCTCTAGACTCACTCTCTCCAAAGAGATGTCTCCCAAGACTGATTTGGAGAGAGCTCGCATGCAAGGAATACCCTATGCTTCGGCAGTAGGCTCTATCATGTATGCGATGCTATGTGCCAGACCCGATGTAGCATACTCACTAAGTGTAGTGAGTCGGTATCAAGCAGATCCTGGAGAGAGTCACTGGACAGCTGTGAAGAGCATTCTCAAGTACTTACGAAGGACTAAGGAGATGTTCTTGGTGTATGGTAACGGAGAACTCCAAGTGGAGTCCTTTACCGATTCCAGCTTCTAAAGTGATAAGGACGACTCTAAGTCGCACTCGAGATTTGTCTTTACCCTCAATGGAGGGGCGGTATGTTGGAAGAGTTCCAAACAGGATACTGTTGCAGACTCGACGATGGAGGCTGAATACATCGCTGCCAACGATGCTGCCAAAGAGGCTGTCTGGATCAAGAAGTTCATTAGTGAACTTGGTGTGGTTCCATCCATTGAACATCCAATACCTCTGTATTGCGATAACAATGGAGCTGTGGCGTTGGCCAAGGAACCCAGGTCCCATCAAAAGTCCAGACATATTCTGAGGCGGTATCACCTGATCAGGGAGATAGTTGATCGTCGGGAGATCGAGGTCAGGAGAGTAGATACGAAGGACAACACTGCGGATCTATTCACGAAGGCTATTCCCCAGATACAGTTTGAGAGATTATTCGGGATGCTAGGTATGAGATACTACTGCAGCTGGCCTTAGTGCAAGTGGGAGATTGTTAGTTATGTATATGCCCTAGAGGCCATTGTTGTACATATGATGTATATTATAATGGATGGTTGGATATATATAGAGAGGACTTTCTTGCTCGTCATGATAGTGTGCTATTTGGTTTCACTTTATCTTAACAAGTTGACTTGTATTGGTTTACTGTTTTTCTCTCACATGTTGATAAAGCCCTTAGGATCTGTACTCGACTACTGGGACTATGATGAGATCATACTAGAGGGGCCATGGTAGTCGATGAGTACATCCTATAACTGTTCGAGGGTATATCGAGACAGGGCATCGATACACCAGAGTAGACTAGCATATACGCATCTTCACCCATATGATGGGCGATGGATGATCCCATATCCATCGGTGTTTGACATCAAAGATGGTGTACGGGTGCTCAGTGGAGACTGGGTACACTGGACGGACTCGCCGAGAACTCCCAGATGATGATATACCACACGTCAGATGGCAGTTCTCTAGTGACACTGGTACAGGGTAGTTTGTGGACTCGAGATCGTCATAGAGTCTTGTGTGATTCCCACTGTGCTTTGATTTCCACCTTACCATGTCCAAGAGGGCGTGCAAAACGGTGGCTTTTGGGTACAGTCCCGAATCACATGGAGGCAATGAGCGATAGGAGGGGATTCGTCTCTCCCGGTATAGGGAGTTGATGTTGTGCTGTGTTCGATTGGCTATAACTGGAAGTCCCTAGCCAGGGCTGATATAGAGATTTACTGGTAAGTGTAACCAGTAGTTTCTCGACCCGTTATGAGCCACACATCGACACGACTTATCGGTTACTGGGGTCTGACGTATACCACCCCTATACTTGATATGCGACATATCAGACGAAGAGACCGGACTGTACAGGAGTGTTGCTGATTGGATTCACAGGAGAACGGACAGGCTAGCTTGTTGATCTTCTGATCTCTCAATACCTGGGTGGCTGTTACGTTTAGCTGACCGCTTGCAGCTTGTGGGTGGTTGATATGATCATCACCTGCTACCGGCGTATTGACGATTCTTTAGAGTCCTACACAGAGGTTTCTTGGCTCAGGCAAAACGGAGTAGAGGCACATATGTGATATGCGCAGGACCGAGGATAATGCGATATGAGATACCATATTATATTCTCGCGATATTTATATATGAACCGGCTCATCGGATCAAGTGTTGATTCGATGAATCGGTACATGATATATTATTCGGTTCTATTCGATATAGCCGGATTGTCGGATCAAGTGTTGATTCGATGATTTAATGTATAATAATATATATGATATATTGTAGTACATTATCTAATATTGGATCGCTTTATTATTTCATTTTCTCACCGGATAATACATTGATATATATGCGATATATATTAATTGTATTATTTTTCTTTTTTTACAAATATATAATATATATATGATATATATTACAGTGACATGTTATGATTAATTATGGAACATGTTTTGTGGAGATAAAGCAAGGTTAGTGTTTGATTAGGGTTAGTTCTTTCTTGCACCTTCTAGAACTTTTCCTTTTGTCTTAAAGAAGATATTATGATAGATATTTTCTCATGACTCATTGTTTTAACCCAACCAAACCCTAGCCCTAGTTTATTCTCTACAAAGGTTAAGCTTCTCATCCTTGACCATGGTTCCATAATCAATCATATATTCACTTCTACTATTCATCACAAAAGGATTATCTTTTTCATTCATCATCTTCTTCTCTCTTAGCTTTGAGAATGCTTACTTGATTTACCTTTTGTGATGTTTTCATGTGAGATTATGATATAAAAGGATAGCATAAATACTACTCCATCATCCTCATCTAATCTAGCCCATTAGATTAGGGTGTTCACCAGATTAGAGTGAGAGAGCATGAGTTATTGCAACTTCGACGTAGATCATCGGAGAAAAGGAATACCACAATCTAGCATGGATCGTTTGAGTCGTGGAGCCTCTCTTGAGTCCGGGAGATCGTGGATCGCGGCGAAAGGACTTCTACTCTGAGCTTATGAAGCGAAGGAGCGGACTATAAAGGTTGTAATCCCTCACACTTAGTAATAAGTTGTTATCTTGCATGTGAAACCGTAATAATCTAGCAAAGATCCCGGCTTTGGGTTGTTCGGCACGTCTAAAATTTTATTCGGGCATGTTTGATGACTTATGAACCCTCACAAGAGTGCCTAGGAACCCTACAAAACCCACTGCCAGCGTACTGTCGAGTCTTTAGAGTCCCACATAGAGGGTTTACCTGCTTCGGGCGAAACGATGTAGAGGTCGTATGGTTTTACGACAGGGTTCGTTCACATATGTGTACTTGTGCGCGTGTGATGTTCGAAAGGACAATACTAGTGGGCTTTGGTTTAAGCTGGATCCTAGTATTTGATCATTGGATTAGTTTCATCTCATTGTATTCGTGTTTCTCAGAACACGGATGCGGGTATGTATATACGGATGAGAGGGGTATAGAAGGAGACACCTCATTAGGATTTTGACCATTGACTTGATTAAAACAGTTATGAGGTGGAGAAAAGTATTTGTGATTTTCTGTAAATGATAATTGTGGCATGGCTACTTGAATTGACCACTTGACATGGATTGACCACTTGACTTGGATTGACTCCTTAACTTAGATATTTTTGTGAGATATTTTATGACCTAGATATTTTGATGAGATATTTTTCATGCCATGCTTGTGGTCATGTCAAGTTAGCCATCTCATTTTCTATTATCATTATCAAAAATCATTTCTCTTTCCTCAAGTTCACTCTCTCCTTCTTCCTTTCAAAACCCTAGTGTCTTATGTGTTGAGAATCAAGGGTTAGTGAGACTTAGCTACCCAAAATCACACTCTACTCATTCTAGGCTACTTAGTTTAGCACACCAAGTGACCTAGTTGCCTCAACTTGGAGGTTAAGCTCAAGGTTGGAACCCTCGGGTGGATCTTCTTCGACTTCGAGAAGCCGATGAGGAGGTGCTATCCATTTCCACTCTAAGGAGCTCTCGAGGTGAAGGAGGACAGCGAGAAGACAAGAAGGACACGATTCTACGAGGTATAACTTTCATCCGAGTAGTTAAACCTCATACTGTTTTCTAGCTAGGGTTTTTGATCCTTGCTTAAAGTCAGTGTTGTGAAGCCCGTAAAAATCATTTTTTGCTAATTCCGTCTCCCCAAGAACACCTAGGGTGTGCAACATTGACTAACAGTGGTATCAGAGCCTCTCATAAACCCTAGATAGCTTGTAACGATGTTAGAATTCCGCCGTTTTTGTCGCGGAAAAACTGTCGACAAAAATAGTTTTCAAAAGTGTGAGTTGTTTGTGCACCTCACGGGCTCACGGTTTGAACCGAGAAGCCACGGGGTGAAGCGTGCACACCTCGAGGACACCCCGTAGGGACCAACGGCTGGGAACACCCCCCAAGACCACCACTTGGTGTCCTTGGGGGATGGTGACCCGAGAGCACAAGGAATTGGTGCTCTCGGGTCTGCTTTCCTTTGGGGGCCACCTCGTAGTGGCCCCCAGGGAAGGGTACCCCCCCAAGGCCCCCTATTTGACGGTAATTCATGTGTCTTTGCCTCCGTGAAGATTCGGGCGGGTTTTGAGTTCGTTTCGACTCCCGGATTGGCTCAAAATTATCGGTTTTAGAACTTTAGCTCACTGGATTTTGAAGTCTTGGAAAATTGATTAAGTTTGCTAATTGCATGCGAAATTCTATTGTCGTAGTTACTTTACAAGCTCTGTGTTGTATATATGTGTTTGGAAACGTCTGTTGGAGATAGTGCCCTCAGAGTTAATTATTGGATCGCAGGCACGTGATTGCAATGATTGAGGGAGGACCTATCCCAGTAGGACAGTCTTACTCAAGATGATAGTATGCTATCTGGTTTATCTTTATCATCGTGCACTGCTTTAGGTGACCTTACGAGTCGCTATTACACGTTGATAGAGCCCCTAGGATTCTTGCTTGACTACCAGCACCCACGTATATGATCGCCCTCATACTTTTGATTCCGTATTTTGTCCTCGAGTAGAAGGCCGTGGCGCTGCCGTGGCGCAAAATGGTATCAGAGCCACGCCATTAACCTATTCTAGCTTTGTCTAATGTGTTTACATTTCCGATCGAACAAAATTCCAAAAACCGCGTTTTCACATGCATCAGTTTCTGTCGAATTTTTTTTAGCTCAAATTTTTTTTCAAGTTATTGCTGAATGATGTACATGGAATTCTAAGAACACTGTAAAAATTTGGTAACTTGATCCTTCCATACGACCGCGAAACCGCGGCCATAACCTCTATTTGGCCGCGGTTCCGCCGCAGGATGTTGGCTTCACTTCACCAATTTTTTGCAGTGGGCTTTTGTGCTGAAAATAGGGGTTTTGGTAGACTTTGTTTGGGCCCAGAATTTCTTTATGTGCTACAGTAATGCTTTGGGGCCCACTTGGTAATATTTGATTGATCGAATGTTTCAAACACATTAGTTCACAGTATTTACATTATATCTGCGACCGTGAATGTCACTCGATCGGTAAATCCAGTCTATTTGCTATAGCCCTTTTAGACGGATTTGCGAACGTGACATTCACGTTGATGTTCTGTGTTGTGCTGTGATATTGCGGATTGGTCGTGGAGGATAGCCTGGATGCAATAGTAGTACAGTTTTGTTTTATATGTACATTTGATATTGCGGGGCGAGCGTACGACATGTGGACTGTCGTCACTGCTTGTTTGTATATTATTCTTTTGGGGCACGACCAGGTCGAGGTCGATGTACCCGTTGTATGTATATTTTACTTTCTGTACTAGGATTACCCCAAGGAGGGGTGCACGGATAGCAGGGTTCTAGAGGGCAACGGGCCCGCATCTCATGGCATTGAGATGGAGGGGGCTTTACTCTAGAATTGGCGGGCTATTCGCCGCACTCGTAGGGGGTATAGGTTGACCCAGGAAGGGTGCCCAAGTTATCGGATTTCGTGAAGTGCTGGGTGGTCCATTTATGTTGCTGAAGGGGGCTGCCTCGCTTCAGGTTTTGGCGGGTAACTTGCCGCGCCCGTAGGGGTCTAGGATCTCTTTGCACAGGCTATCCACACGACCAGGGCAACGTCGGGTTTCAGTAGCGGCTCTATGAAACCCGGGGATCCCAGATATCTGTATTGTTCTGTGATGCTGGTTACATTTCTGTGATGTTGCATTTTATCACGCCTTGAGCGAAATATTATATATTGGTATATATATTAGTAGATGTTGTATATGTTTTGCATCCGTGCTAGTCCAGTCCCCGCTCTATCGTTAGTTAGCTAACCTAACGGGTAATGACGGGACCCAGTGGCGAATGCGGATGGCATATACGTACATCATTATTTTCGTTCTTTTGTGGTGTGATCAATTGATGGGACTGCGTTGATTCGGATCAATGCAAGATAAACAAACTTATTCTGATGTTGTTGGAACAATTTTCAAAAAGCTGTTATTGCAAGGGCGTTCTCTTTTGTTTTGCACCGTGGTATTCAGTTGGAATATCCTGCTCCTCAGTCGACGAGGTAAGGGCCGAGATCCCTTCACCGGGAGTGACCCCTTGGACAAAAGTTTGCGTCAGGGCAATAACTTCACTATAGCCGATTACTTTTGCTTTGCATCGTGGTATTCAGTTGGAATATCCTGCACCTCATTCTACGGGGAAAGAGCCGAGATCCCTTCACCGGGAGTGACCTCTTTAGCAAAGGTTTTCGTCACTATATTTTTAAAAGTTATCCAGTTCCTTCAACGATATCAAGTTCATTACGGTAAAAGGTTTTTCGCCAAAAACCATTCGTAGCCCTCCGTCATTTCGGATTAGTATTGCTTAGTATTCGCGCTACGTTTGTCGTTGCTATTCACCGAGGTGTAGTGTGCGGTAGCTCTGTAATGCTTTCTGTCGCATGGATATGTGGATTGGTTAGGATAGTCGTATGACTTTGTTGATTATTCATCAAGGGTCGTGCGGGTGGGTTTAACGCAATCAAGATAATGACGGGTTGAACTTGACTAGGACCTTTTGATTTGTTGATTATTCGTCAAGGTCACTTGCGTCCTAGGGGTAAAAATCACATCGGGAGTTTCTAAAGAAACTAAAACTTGCCAAGCATGCGCATACCTTATGGAGTGTGGTGACTTGAGTGGATTCCGTCAAGTTATCATGCGATGATAGTTGGATCCCGATTCCCACTGATGAGTTGGTTTACTCCTTGGGTGATCCCGACTAATTCTTCTTTCAGGTTTGGAGAAGAATTTGAGGTTACAGTGGGAGGTTTCCTGATTAGATAAAGTGATAACCATTCTGATCTAGGTTAGAGTGCACGCTGAGTGTTTCTTTTCTCTCTCTCTTTGGCAGCGACCATTGACCCGACCCTAGACTATGACTAAGTGACCAAGTTGACCGAACCTTCTTAACACTGGCTTTTGGATTGTCAGAGTTGCAAACCTCATTGCCACTCCTACTTTTACCCTTTTCTCCAGGACACCCCGTATTACTACGAACGTCCACTTGCATTGGACAAAACCATCGTATGGTTATATACGAACTCGAAGGAATTCGAGGATGGTTTCCGGTTCTGGAGAAAACGGATAAGACTATTCAGTTGTCTTTTCCTTTTACCTTCTCTCAGGTTGCGAGTACTCCTTGGTTTAGGAGATAGTACACCTATTATGCAAATTGGATAGTCTTCTTCCAAACCTTAGGCTGGTGCCGAACGGTGGGGAATGAAGAAAACCAATTAGCATAACAATGGTGTACAGAAGGTATTAAGTTAAGACAAAGCAAGGGATTAGTAAGAGGGCAAAGTAAATTGCGACTGCTATTCACGACAAAACCAAGTATTTCTTCGCCAATCCTAAATCACCTTTGTATTTCTCCAGAACACTCCATATCACTACGAAGATCCACAGTTTATTTAGATACTCCATCGTATGGTTATATACGAACTCGAAAGGAACTTGTTCCAGTTCGGGGATGGATTCTGGTTCAGGAGAAATAGGAATAAGGTTTATTCGGTTGTCTTTTATCTTCACCTTCTCTCGCATTGCGAGTGCTCCTAGGATTAGGACAGTACACCCATTATGCTTATTGGATAATCTTCTTCCAAACCATAGGCTGGTGCCGAACGGTAGGGAAGGAAGAAAACCATTTAGCCTAAGAGGGTGTACAGAAGGTAATGACTAAAGACATATAAAGGGATTTGGAGAGATGGCAAAGAAATATACGGTTATAGTTGTGAATCTGGATAATGGAAGAGGCATTACTAGGAATACACGGATACCCCATCGAAACATTTCAATGTTTCAGTTTCACCGTGTATTGTTAAAAGAAAACTGATTTCCCAGTTAGACACTTGCTCCAGGGTATGTATTTACCAGGTATGATTTTCACATCTGTATGGTTTTACAGATGATGAGTGGGAGTAAGTTATTGGGAATTAGGTGATCATCCTCATTATATCGCGATTCGTTGTAATTGGTGATATTTGAGGAAATCACCTGGGTTGTTTGCCGGTCGGCAAATATTTGGTTTTGAATATCCGTTGTTATGCACCAATTTCAAATTGATATATCTGTACGTCTATTTTTATAGAGTGAGATATACCTTTTTGAAATTATGTCTATGACATTTACCTATATCAGTGGATGGTTAGGTAAGGAGCATTAAACAGCGGTGTAATTCTTCATAACCATAGTATAGTTTTCAACCTACGACACACAGTGAATGAGTTATTAGACTCAAGGGACTTATACAGAATATTGTATGTTGTCCAGCGTCCATGAGGACAGAGGGGTTGGTTCTCGTACTATATTCGGTTTACTTATGACTTCTCTAGTTTTTAGACAGGTGTTTCGTAGAAACACAGGATCCGAATTTTGAGAAGTTATAGGTATATGAATAAAGTAGAGAACCAGGTATTGCATGTATCGGGATTTTTCAAGTTGATCGAAGATATAGATACTTGTGTATGGTATTTCAGTTGATAGTAATGATTAAGAGAACTTGCTTCCCTTTCAGGTTACTCATAATTGGAAGCATTCCTAAGTTGAGTAATGCTGATCGGCCTCTCTCCATCTAGATGACATGCACTGGAGACAGCTTGCATGATTTGAATCTGGTCAATTAAATTAGTGCCTCTGTTTTTGTATTGGATATAGAACAATTCATATCTTGACATTGTTAAGGTACGGGGAGTTGTCCGATTTATGCTTAAAACCAGACTCTGGATAACTCAAGGCACGTTTCTGTAATGGCTGTTTGTGGGTTGACCCAGGCTATGACGAGGGTTGACTTTCTACCATCTGGATGATCAATAGCGATATTGTTCTAGACTCGCCACAGTTTTAATAAAATGGATTTTTTCAGAAAACAGTAGTGGGAGTATGGTAGAACTGGAAGCGATTCCAGAACCGCAAACGATTACTGAAGATTTGATAAGAACCTAAAGATTCAATCTAGTTTGACATTCTATTGGCCACTCCGCAGATATGGTGGGTAACCTCAGGCACCCGAGAGGTACTCCGGTAGCCTCAAGGACGGTGACAGGGAGGTTCTTGTTTACCCAGACTTGCCATTGCTGTTGTTCCAGACTGTGAGACCCGGCAGGAGGATGAGTATAGCATCGTTCTGAACTAGCTTTAGAAGTGTACGTCTATATGACTCTGCCAGAGGCTTTTCGTAGTCAGTGGGAGCAGCGGAAGCATTGGTGGACATGTGGCTTATGTCTATTTACTGACTAAAGCGGATATAGCGGAGATAGATCATCTATTTCTGATGTGACAGTCATAGGTTTGGCTTCATCAGAATAGGGGATGGATCTGTTAAGAAGGTAGTAGGGTGTGTTGTCCTGGTATTTGGATGACATACACAGAGTAGGAAGTGATGTTCCTATGCTACGATCGGTTAAACTTTGGTTGTCACACAGTGGTTTCTCCACATAGGAATTGGATCTTATATCGTACATTCTGGTTACTAGATCTATGGTTTTAGATCTAGATTTGGGTGGTTTCCCAATCTGGGTACTTAGACAGCATTCTATGAGTATTTAGAATGGACGACTCCTGGCACGGTTGTATACCTGCAGGTGATGGAGTCACCCTCTCTAAAGGTGTCTTACAGACTAAGGGGGAGAGGGATGTGCATGATTGGTAGATCACTTGCTTAGGCAATTGAGTCAATCATGAGATGTCAAGTATCACACCAGATGTTGTTTTTGTAGTAGGTGCAATGAGTTGATATTGATCCAATCCTGGAGAAACATTCGGAAGCAGTTTTAGAACATAAGTGAATGTTCTAGGGATATGATAACGGCAGCCTCCTTTTGGAGATGGTAGTCATTCCAGGCTTCCAAGGTGACCTGGACGGCAGAGTGGCTGTCAGAGTTATAGTTTTTCCTCTGACGAGGGGCAGTATTTTGGACAGGGGATCCAAGCAGATACTGAGGGAGGCATGGCGCAGGATACTGATTAAGTTCAGTTGACGGTACAGTCTAAAGAAGTTTGGATTTGGAGTTCATTTATGAGCTGGGTCCCATCAGACATCCAGACACATTCTAAGACAGGTATTGCTCATTTCGGGAGATGGCTTTCTCCGCGAACTTGAGATATAGAGAGACATAGAAAGAAACATCACAGCGGATCAACTCACTGAGGCTATTCCTCGAACGCAATAGTTTCGTAAACGAGCTTTGTGAGATTGACTAGTAGAGGAGTTGGGTGTTCGGTATCACACGGGCTGTGAGTATGCGACATCGCAATAATTAGCCTTGAGTGCAAGTGGGAGATTGTTGGAGATAGTGCCCTCAGAGTCAATTATTGGATCACAGGCACGTGATTGCAATGATTGAGGGAGGACCTATCCCAGTAGGACAGTCTTACTCAAGATGATAGTATGCTATCTGGTTTATCTTTATCATCGTGCACTGCTTTAGGTGACCTTACGAGTCGCTATTACACATTGATAGAGCCTCTAGGATTCTTGCTTGACTACCAGCAGTATGAGGGCGATCATATACATGGGAGCTGGGGTCTATAAGCACATCCTTAAAAGGTCCCTAGTCGTGGGAGTTTCGAGACTGGGCATCGATACTCCATTAGTAGACTAGTGTATACAGTCAAGACCCCAACGAGGGGAGGTGGCCGGTCTCACAAGCCACTGGTGTCAGTTGGTTCACCTAAGATGTATACAGGTGCTCATTGGGTTATGAGTACACCGGACATGACTCGCCGGGAACCTGCTAGTTGGGATTATACCAGATGTCAGATGGCAGTTCCCTGGTGACATGTGTACAGGTTAGTTCATCGACCTGAGATCGTCATTTGTTTCGTGTGAGTTCCCACTGTACTTTGATTACTACCCTACCACGGCTCAAAGGAGTCGTGCAAAAAGGTTTTTGTTCGGTACAGTCCCGATCCACATGGAGGCAGTGAGCGGATCTGCAGGGGTTCGTCTCTCCCGGTATTGGGGGTGAGGTCGCGCTGTGTCTAGGAGAGCCATTACACAAAGCCCTCGGCTCGAGGCAGAAGATTTACTGGTAGGTATTCCAGTACTATCTCAGGGTGTTCTGGGCTACACTCCGACACGACTTGTACCGCTTTTGGGGGTCTGACTTTTACCAACCACCTAGGCCCGCCATGCGATACTCATAGACGAACTGACCGGACTGTACGGATATTGTCACTGAGAGGCTCAGTAGGGTGTCAGGATGAGTTCGCTCATCGACGTCCCTTTTGGTCAATAGCTGGTAGCCCTTCACGTATGGCTAATACCTCTGACGTGCTAGTGGTTAAATCTACAGCCATAGTATTGACGAGTCTTTAGAGTCCACCACACACAGTTACTCAAGTTTCGGGCGAAAGGCTGTAGAGGCCGTATGGAGATATGGCAGGGTTCGATCAGATACGTGCGGTATTGCACGGATCATGATCGGACGGATTTTACTAGCCGGCTTTGGTTTAAGCCGGATCCTAGTATTAGTCAGTGTAGTTTTGTCTCTTTGCATTTGTATACAGTGGGAATACAAATGCGGGCATGTATATGCTGTAGCGGGGTTTTCCTATAATTTATTACGGGATCGGTTTTCTGAAGTTGCCAGTTTGCATTCCGTTCCGGCCAGTTTTCCTTTGTTCCATCCCGGCCGGACTTTTCCGATGGAGGGGGTTATTTGCAGTTTTGCAAATTAACCACTTGTGGAGGGGGTATTTGCATTTGAGGGATTATGATGGTTTAAGCATCTTTGCTTTTTCTTTGATCATGGTTTGCATTTAATGAGAGTGGTTAAACTGGCCGGAACTATGATCAAAGAAAAAGCAAAGATGCTTAAACCATCATAATCCCTCAAATGCAAATACCCGCTCCACAAGTGGTTAATTTGCAAAACTGCAAATAACCCCTCCATCGGAAAAGTCCGGCCGGGAAGGAACAAAGGAAAACTGGCCGGAACAGAATGCAAACTGGCAACTTCAGAAAACCGATCCCGTAATAAATTACAGGAAAACCCCGCTACAGCATATACATGCCCGCATTTGTATTCCCACTGAATACAAATGCAAAGAGACAAAACTACACTGACTAATACTAGGATCCGGCTTAAACCAAAGCCGGCTAGTAAAATCCGTCCGATCACGATCCGTGCAATACCGCACGTATCTGATCGAACCCTGCCATATCTCCATACGGCCTCTACAGCCTTTCGCCCGAAACTTGAGTAACTGTGTGTGGTGGACTCTAAAGACTCGTCAATACTATGGCTGTGGATTTAACCACTAGCACGTCAGAGGTATTAGCCATACGTGACGGGCTACCAGCTATTGACCAAAAGGGACGTCGATGAGCGAACTCATCCTGACACCCTACTGAGCCTCTCAGTGACAATATCCGTACAGTCCGGTCCGTTCGTCTATGAGTATCGCATGGCGGGCCTAGGGGGTTGGTAAAAGTCAGACCCCCAAAAGCGGTACAAGTCGTGCCGGAGTGTAGCCCAGAACACCCTGAGATACTACTGGAATACCTACCAGTAAATCTTCTGCCTCGGCCGAGGGCTTTGTGTAATGGCTCTCCTAGACACAGCGCGACCTCACTCCCAATACCGGGAGAGACGAACCCCTGCAGATCCGCTCACTACCTCCATGTGGCTCGGGACTGTACCCAACTAAAACTTGTTTGCACGACTCCTTTGAGCCGTGGTAGGGTAGTAATCAAAGTACAGTGGGAACTCACACGAGACAAATGACGATCTCAGGTCGATGAACTAACCTGTACACATGTCACCAGGGAACTGCCATCTGACATCTGGTATAATCCCAACTAGCAGGTTCCCGGCGAGTCATGTCCGGTGTGCTCATAACCCAATGAGCACCTGTATACATCTTAGGTGAACCAACTGACACCAGTGGCTTGTGAGACGGCCACCGCCCCTCGTCGGGGTCTCGACTGTATACACTAGTCTACTAATGGAGTATCGATGCCCAGTATCGAAACTCCCATGACTAGGGACCTTTTAAGGATGTGCTTATAGACCCCAGCTCGCACGTATATGATCGCCCTCAACGTCGACTAATTTCTATACGCCGATTAGTCGGGGTTGCACATATCTGTGATGTTGTTATGATGGTTTGTGTATTTGAACTTGTTGGATTGTCGTGGATGAATAGCCGGGAATGTGAGATGAGGGTTTTCATTCTTTCATTCGATATAAATTTGTAAAGTGATGTAATATTATTTTTGCGGGGCATATCCGGGTTGAGGTTGTAGCCACCGTTGTATTATTTCTTTTACTGTTTTTGCTCCTAGGATACACCCAAGGTGGGGTGCACAAACTACCGGGTAGTTTGAAGTGCCAAGTGGCCTACTCACTTTGTTGAGAGAGGTTGGTTCACTTTGGGTATTTAGCGGGCAGTTTGCCGCACCCGTAGGGGTCTACGGTAGGGTTTTGGCTATTCAACACGACCGTAGAATCCGTCTTTCGTTACAGGCTCAAATGAAACGCGGAATTCCTAGTATATCCAATGTGTTCATCTGTGACCTGGAATGCCTATCATTGCGTCTGACGAATGGTTATTATAATATATGTATTATAGAATAGACGTTGCTTATGTTTTGCATCCGCGCTAATCCAGCCCCCGCTCTGTCGTTAGTTAAGTAACCTAACGGGTGATGACGGGGCCTCGTGGCGAATGCGGATGGCATAAGCGTATGTTGTATTTTTGTTATTTTCTGCAATGGTAGGTTAATTGATGGGACTGCATTACATTAATGCAAAGCAAACAAACCAAAGTTGAATCGTTGGAACAATTTTTAAACCACTCGGTTTTTTCAAAACAGCAAAACTTTTAAAATGCGGAGCTTAAACCACTTCTTTTAAAAGCTATCAGGTTCCTTCGATTATATCAAGTTCACTACGTTCACGGTTTCGCCAAAACCATTCGTAGCTCTCCGTCATTTCAGTTGGATATTCAGTAGTATTCAAGCTATGTATTTTGACCTTCACCAAGGCATAATGATTGGTAGCTGCTGAATATTCATCTGTAGCATAGATAGATGCGTTGGTTTGGGACAGTCGTACTGCTATTTTGGCCTTTGTCAAGGATATGTATGGGTGGGTTCAAATTAACCTGTACAATGACGGGTAGAACTTGACATGTGACGTATGATATGTTGGCCTTCGTCAAGGTCATAAGAGCATGGGGCAAAAATCCACATCGGGAGTTTCTAAAGAAACTGAAACATGCTAGTGTTGCTTACCATTTGGAGTGTGATAATTTTGTTAGGACTCCTTCGACTTTATCACACGATGATATTTAGATCCCGATCCTACTGTGAGTATATGCTACTCCTCGGGAGATTTTTTCACTTAACGATCAATGCTATAAACCAAGTAAGTGTCTAGAAAGATGTTAGCGGGGCTACGCCCCCAGGGAAAAGAGGTTATTTAATTAAGGAACTTCGCAAAAGCGTCGTAAAACCTCCCTTGAAGTACCGACACTGGCCTGGCTGAACAGTTAAGCAAGTATTGTACGGTGAGATTAATCATGACTAATTCTTTATTTATGGTTTGAGGAAGGATTCGAGAAACAGTGGGAGCCATCCTGTTTAGATAAACTAAAAACCAATCTAAATTTGCAAGAGAGTCATGCTAAAGTGTTTCTTCTCTCTCTCCTAATTGCAGCGACCAAACATGAGAGGCCTTAAGTTACTATTAGATAAAAATATATTGACAGGGCTAAACTATAAAGATTGGTTCAGGAATGTCAAGATGGCAATCACTTATGACAAATTGGGCTATGTTCTTACTACTAAAGCCCCCGCCGTCCCAGGTCCAGATTCCAGCGTCGTGGATAAGGAAATCCGTAAGACCTGGGAAATTGATTGCACGAAAGCCAAGTTCCTCGTGCTAGCCTCCATGGACAATGAACACCAGAGGCGGAACGAGAATATGGATCTTGAATCCATATTCCTCCATACCAAGGAATTCTATGGAGAGCAATCTTGTATCGCAAGATACGAGACCTCGAAGAAGCTATTTCAGGCGAGGTTGGCTGTCGGATCATCTGTAGGGGAACATGTCCTTAAGATGATCGGCTACATTGAGGAGCTCGCGGACCTTGGGACCACGTTAGAGAATGAGCTGTATACAGACTTGATTCTCCAGTCCCTTCCTTCCACCTACGCCCGGTTTATCTTGAATTTTAATATTCAAGGTAAAGAAGTTGAACTTCCGGAACTCCTCAACATGTTGAGGAGTGCTGAGGGCACCCTGAAGAAATCCAGAAAAACACCCGCTCTGCTTGTTGGTGGAGATTCCTCTTCTAGATCCAAAGAGAAAGCCAAAGGAAAGAAGAAGAAGGCCCCCACCAAACCGAGAGGCGGAGTTAGTAAGGTGGAAGCAAAGGGAAAAGCAAAAGTGGCGGGGCCGACAGTAGGAAAGGAAGAATGCTTCTACTGTCATAAAAAGGACCATTAGAAGAAAGATTGCAGGGCTTGGAAGGCCAAGAACCAGGACCCGAAGCAAATTGTGGCTTCCGCTTCAGGTGTGTTTGTAATTGAAAATTGTCTGTCAATCAACTCTACTTCCTGGGTATTGGATACCGGATCAGGATCTCATATCTGTAATTCTTTACAAGCATTGAGAAGCCGTAGAGTTCTGAAGACCGGTGATATGACCCTCAAGGTTGCTAACGGAGCAAGCGTGGATGCTGTGTCCATAGGGGAATATCACCTAGGATTGACGAGTGGACATATTTTGGTTTTGCGCAACTGTTTTTATGTACCTAGTTTGTCTTGTAATATCATTTCTGTATCTTTGTTATCAAAATAAGGTTTTGATCTTACATTTGTAAGCGATGTTGTAAACATCCACCTTAATCATAGTCTGATTGGGTCGGGTATACTAAACAACGGTATATACGTATTAAACCAACTACAAATTTTCAATGTCTAGAACACACATAAAAAAAAGACTCCAGAATTAAATCAAGCTTTCTTATGGCATTGTAGACTGGGTCACACCAACGAAACAAGGTTAACCAAGTTATATAAAGAAGGATATTTGGATCCATTCGAATATCAATCTTATGCAACTTGTCAATCATTTCTCAAAGGAAAGATTACAAAGATTCCGTTCACTGGACACGGAGTAAGAGCGAGTGAGCTCTTGGGACTCATACACAGCGACGTGTGTGGTCTAATGTCTACACATGCAAGAAGTGGTTATTCCTATTTCATTACTTTTACGGATGATTTCTCTAGGTATGGACATGTCTTCTTGATGAAACATAAATCCGAGGCCTTTGAGAAATTTCGAGAATATAAGAATGAAGTGAAAAAACAAACCGGCAAAAGTATCAAGATACTAAGATCTGATCGAGGAGGTGAATACTTGAGTGTCGAGTTCCTGGATTACCTAAAATAGAATGGAATTCTCTCTCAGCTTACTCCTCCATACACACCACAACACAACGGTGTATCAGAGAGACGGAACCGAACCTTATTGGATATGGTACGTTCCATGATGTGTAACGCTGAGTTACCGCGATCATTCTTGGGCTACGCACTAGAATCGGCTGCATATCTTTAGAACAAGGTTCCTACCAAGACTGTGCCTACCACACCATATCAAATGTGGAGTGAGAAGAAACCCTATCTTCAGTATCTGAAGATATGAGGATGCCCAGCTTTTGTCAAAAAGCAGCATGCGTACAAACTAGAGGCACGCTCAGTACTGTGTAAGTTTGTGGGATACCCAAAGAACTCTAGGGGGTATCTTTTCTATTACGTAGAGGAACAAAAGTTTTTGTTTCTCGTCATGCCTACTTTTTGGAACATCAATTTTTAGAAAAAGAAACTAGTGGGAGCTCAATAGAACTGGAAGAAATTCCAGAACCACAAGTTATTACTAAAAGCTTGGTGGAACCAGAAGTTTCAAACGAACAGGACATTCCCGCGCCACTCCGCAGGAGTAGTAGGCTTTCTCATCTGCCCGAGAGATATTACGGTTTTACCGTAGACAGGGATAGAGAGGATTGCATCATTGATAACGATGAGCCAACTAACTTCCAGCAAGCCATTCAGAGCACAGACTCGGTAAAATGGCTGGATGCAATGCGGACCGAGATGGAGTCCATGTACACCAACAAAGTAGAGACTTTGGACATTGCTCCAGAAGGGGTAAACCCGTAGGCTGCAAATGGATCTTCAGAAAGAAGATTGGTGTAGATGGACAGGTTGAAACCTATAAGGCTAGACTTGTTGCAAAAGGATTTCGTCAAAGACCTGGTTTGGACTATGATGAAACCTTTTCTCAAGTGGCTATGCTTAAATCCATTCGGATCCTTCTTGCCATTACTGTCTTCCACGATTATGAGATTAGGCAGATGGACGTAAAGAACGCTTTTCTAAATGGACATTTGGAAGAGAGCGTCTATATGGACCAGCCAGAGGGTTTCATTCAGAGTGGGAGCAGCGGGAAAGTGTGCAAATTGCTTAAGTCCATTTATGGACTAAAGCAGATGTTCATAACAGAAAACTGCATTTTATTACCGCTCATTCATTATCTATTTGTTGTATTTATCGGTACTATTAACCAGTTTCTGCTCAGTAATATAGATTACATGTATCCGTGACAAAATACAGGAAATACATTCAAAATCACGGATATATCATTTGAGAGCCGACACAGCAACCAGAACCGCAAACCGACCGATACTTCATGAGTTTATTTTTGCAACATGTTTGTGTACACACTTTTTTTTATCTAAATGGTCCAACCCATACAAGTGTGTATACAAGACTTTTTTGGTATGGAACTAAAGGGGGGCTGCCCAAAGCTAGAGTAAGTGGGCATGAGAAGTGATGTACATTAATGTGCATTGAATGCAAAAGATTGTGTGTTGACTTTAAGATCCAAGTTTTCCTCCAAGCATTGGGTGCAAACCAAATTCAAATAGACAAATCAAACTGGATCAAAGTGATGTGGGGGAGCACACAAACCAACACACCAAGAACGAGCCTAGGGGCTCGGCTTTGGGCCGAGATCATACCCCTTGTGGACGGACAAACAGTGAACAGTGGGCCCCAGTTTTGTACAGTGCATCCCTTGCTGCCATCTCATCTCATTTTTATTGTTTGTTTAATTTTCTTTGGAGCCTATAAATACAGACCAGAAGCCAAAGGGGAAGGATACTTTTTTTCTCTCTAGTTTTGTGTTAGAACTCTTGTAATTTGTTTGTTATTTCTTTTTGAATTCTTGAGCTGTTGCCCCTTTGTCTTGACCTTGCAACTTCTCATTTGAACTTGCAAGCTTAAGGCTTAGGTTCTTGACTTCAAGATCACTTGTAACTTGTTTGCAATTCAATAAAAAGTTCTCATTTTATTACCATGTCCTGTTGTTTTTTACATATTTGAACTTGTGAAATTCTTGCTTTACTTTGATCTTGCAACCTCTTAAGTGAGCTTGCAACCTTAAAGTTTGGTATTTGGATTTCACATTGCACCAGGATTAAGAACACTTGGAGATATTCGCACTTGGATTCATTGGTTCTCTTTTTATCTTTCTTTTCTCGTATTTTTCATTATGTTCCTTACTCTTTTCTCTTTTCTTTTTTTTTTAATTTGTAAATATGTGTGAGTAGTCGCTTTACTTGTTAAAGGTGTAATACGGTTAGTTTGCCTTAGGAAATGTTTTGCTAAAACCTTAAAAACCTTAAACCTTGAAATTGAAACTCAAAGCAAACCACTCGCAATTCCGCTCCGTTAGACATCCTATCCTACCACGATAGTAATGAATTCTAATCGTGACCAGATTGCAAGTGGTTTGCCGAAGGCTAAAGTGAAGATACATCAATGGAAGGACAAGGGACAAGGAATACGGATTTAGCTTTAAACCGCAAAATACCGTATTTCAAGTTTCCTAATCCACGTTGTTGCCTATTACCTTAGCGTCAATGTCAAGGTTGGGTCTATAAGAAACCGGCAAATATCATCCTAACACAAGCTAACCTAAAAATACCCTTAACAAGTCTTGTAATTGAACATATCCTAGTTACGACGCTTAGCTTAACCAATAACTCAAAACACGGTATTGACTCGTTAAAACAAGCCTAAAAACTTACCATCTCCCTGCGGACGACCCATACTCATCGCGGCTCACTACACGCGACACCGTTTTGATTGCGGTAATTTCAAAACTCTCTTTAAATACGACACGGTAAAAACGTAACAATCAAATGGTGCCGTTGCCGGGGAGATGGTAACGCTTTTATACTTGTAGTCTCGGGTTAATTTTGTTAGTTATATGTATGCCCTAGAGGCCATTACTATACATGAGATGTATATTGTAGTGGATGCTTGGACATATATAGGGAGGACTTTCTTGCTCGACATGATAGTATGGTATCTGGTCACTCTTTACCTTAACGTGTACACCGATTGTCTCTCTGCTACATGTTGGTAAAGCCTTAGGATGTGTAATTGACTACCTAGACTATGATGCGGATCATACTAGTGGGGACATGGTAGTCCATAAGTACATCCTTCAAGGTCCCTAGTCGTGGGTGTATCGAGACGGGGCATCGATATACCAGAGTAGACCAGCGTATAGCTTCTCGACCCATGTAGATGGGCGATGGATGATCCCATATCCATTGGTGTTTGACATCAGAGATGATATACGGGTACTCAGTGGAGACTGGGTACACTGGACGGACTCGCCGAGAACTCCCAGATGGTATTATACCTTACGTCAGATGGCAGTTCTCTGGTGACACTGGTACAGGTTAGTCTGTAGACCCGAGATCGTCATAGAGTCTTGTGTAATTCCCACTGTGCTTTGATTTCCAACTTACCACGTCCAAGAGGGCATGCAAAACGGTGGTTTTTGGGTACAGTCCCGAGTCACATGGAGGCAATGAGCGATAGGAGGGGTTTCATCTTTCCCTGTATTGGGGGTTGATGTTGCGCTATGCTCGATTGGCCATAACAGGGAAGTCCCTAGCCAGGGCAGGTTTAGAGATTTACTGGTAAGTATTAGCAGTAGTTTCTCGACCCGTTATGAGCCTCATATCGGCATGACTTATCGGTTATTGGGGTCTGACGTTTACCACCCCTAGACTTGATAAGCGACATATCAGACGAGGAGACCAGACTGTACGGTAGTGTCACTGTCATGGTTTTTGCAGGAGTTGGAGCGGGCTTGCTTGCTGATCTTCTGATCGCTCAATACCCGGGTAGCCGTTACGTCCAGCCAGTACCGCTGACGGCTTGTGGGTGCTTGATATGATCATCACCTACTGCCGGCGTATTGACGAGTCTTTAGAGTCCTACATAGAGGTTATACTGGCTCAAGCAAAATGAAATAGGTGCGCATATGTGATATGTGCGGGACCGAGAATAATGCGTGTATGTGATACCGTATTCTATTCTCGCGACTATTGTATCGGCCGGTTATATGAGATATAGCCGGGTTATCGAATCAAGTGTTGGTTCGATAAGATGGTAAATTTTGTATTAGTCGGTTATATGAGATATAACCGGATTATTAAGTCAAGAGTTGATTTAATAATTTTGTGTATAATTGTATATGTGATATACTAATTTACATTAACTAACATTGGTTCACTTAAGCATTTGTTTTTCTCACTTGTGCACAACTTAATATATATGTGATATATATTAATTTGTGTTCATTTTGTATCATGGTTGTTGATACACACTACATGGGTGTATGAGACATACACCATTATAATTATATTGGTTAGGTTTTTATATTTAAAGTAATTCTAAAAACAAATGGATAATGAGCTCACATGCATGAAGCTTCATGAAGCTTTTGTTTGCATTGACTTAGTCCACTAGTTTTGTTTTACTTAAGATGTTAATTAACCTAACCACTATAATTAGCCATGGTTATGTCTCTACATGAGTTAGTATATGATACCCACTCACCCATGGTTAGCTAAAACTCTCTCTTTAGATTAGTTTTCATTCTCATCTTGAGCTCATCTTCTTCCTCCTTGAATTTCTTTCTAGGGTTTGATAAAGAGAGAGATATAAAGTGAGAAAAGAAATTATAAAGTCTACCCATTTCCTATTTCATCATCCTCTACTAGACTAGCACTTTAGTTTAGGGTGTTTGCTTCACTAGTTCTCTAGTTAGTGAAATAGAAGCTTGAGTTCGTATTCCCTCGACGTAGATCATCTTCGGCCTCGAAGACTTCAAGCAATACCGTTGCAATCTTCTCATGGAGCCGTCCGAGAGTCCGGGAGTTCGATGATCGCAGCGAAGGGACTACAATAAGGAGCTTTAGAAGTGAAGGACCGATCTACAAAGGTTGTATTTCGTATTCACTTAGTGATAATTGTTATTTACTAGCATGTGTTACCCTAATTATCCAGCAAAGATCTTGTTTAGAGTTATTCGGCATGGCTAAAATTTTAATCGGGCATGGTTGATGCCTTGTAGAACCTTCTTAAATCGCCTAGTAACCCTACAGTGGTATCAGAGCCCAGCTAGAGCATTAGACGACGTGTGTACAAAGTTAAAACCCCGATCGAACCCGGAAACGTCAATTTAACCTCCTCTTTGTACATTTTTTAAAAACTGTGTTTTTTCTGTATTAAAAATACCTAAAAAAATTAGCAGGGAATTATAAGAATTACCATGTAATACGAACTCATGATACCATTAAGTCGCCGCGGAAACGCGGCGGGAACGTGCTTCCCGCGGCGGTTCCGCCGCCGTACTTTGGTATTATTGACACGTGTTTGCACAGTAATACTTGTATCTGTTGTTACTATTTTATGAGTATTTTTAATCTGACTCAAGCGTTGAGTGTTCTGGGGTTTATTTTGTAATCGTTGATTCGATCGGAATATTTAATTTCGTTATGTTTTATGGATAATTTAGAAAGTATTAAAAAGTTCGAACGGATATCAATAACTCACTTTTTCCCGACCCGGAAAATTTCCAAGTGTTGGATTTTTCCGTTGTTTAAGAACGTCTAAATCGTGCAAGTTACGCAATGGACCCTCTAGAAGACAACAAACCTTAACTCGATTATATGACCGTCTTGAACTGCCTTTTGAACCTTAGGATTTGGGGCAGTACGGCATGCCACATATGAGGCGTTGGCTTGACCCTTCTACGACTTGACCATTGGTACTGTGGCATGTGATGGATGTTTTTAAACTCCACTCAAGTGTTGAGAACTATTTGGGAAAACTTGGGTGTTTGATTATTCGATCGGAAAGTTTAACATTGTCTATTTATCTGGAATGTGATACAATATTTGGAAACCACAAGTAGTTATGAGATAACTAATTTGAATGTTATAAACATAGCAGTTTAGTCTCAAATGATCGGTTGCCACGGAATTTTGATGCGATCAAAAGTCCGTTGCAATCACGTAGCGTACGCGGATACTCGCCGGGTAAACTTAATAGACAGCCATGCCCCAAAGCCCCGACCAAGTGACTGTAGGAGAACCCCGTCGCCAAAAGCATCCGTTTGGGTGCTCGAGGCAGCGGTGTTCCGCCTTAGTGCACTTCGTCGACGGCATCCGGGGGTGCGGTCATCTACTAAAGTTTGCCCAACTAGATATTGAAAAGTGTTTTCGATATAGAGATTAAAATGCGGGGTTTATAATTGTTAGGCATGCGATGTCTAAGGAATTCATTTGGTTATGCATGTGATGTCTAAGGAGGTTGCAGATTCTAACTGTTGTAGTTTTACATTTTCTTTTCTGCGACCGTAAGTGTAATATGTGTTATCGCCGATTTCATTGCTATATGTCAACGACAATTGGGATGCGCATATTTACTTACGTTGATGAAATATGATGTTATGTGTTGCTGGATATGTTATATTGGATCGTCGCATTTTTGAATAGCCGGGGGTTTTATGTGAGATGAGGTTTTTTTTCATTCATGTAAAATTAAATGTATGTAATATTCTTTTATTGGGGAACTTCCGGGATGAGGTTGATGTCACCATTTGTATATTATTTACTTTTCCGCACTAGGATAGACCCAAGGAGGAGAGCACAAGTAACCGGGTTCTAGAGTCCAGTGGGAGACCAACTCGAGGAGTCGAGTCCGGGTCTCCTAACTCTAGAATTGATAGGGTTGCTTGTCGCTCTCGTAGGATTCTAGGGGTGTGGGTTTGGCTATTCATCGGGACCGTGGAATCCGTGTTTGTTAGAGTCTCAAAATAAAACACGGACGTCCTAGTATATCCAATGTTTCATATGTTTCTTCTGCTGCGATATTTGTGATGTAATCATTTGTTATGTTGTGATAGATACTGTATATAGTATATATGATATATTATATAGACGTTACTTATGTTTTACACCCACGCTAGCCCTGCCTCGCTCTGCCGTTTGTTACCTAACCTAACGGTGCACGAGGGGACATCGAGGCGAATGCGGATGGCATAAGTGTACGTCGTATTTATCTGTGATGTTTAGGTGACTTAAATGATGGGACTTCATTAATGTGATTAATGAAAGAAAAGAAACCTAAAACATGTTGTAGAGTCGAATTTTCAAAAATAGGTAGCTACAGTTCTTGTTTTGCATCGTGGTGTTCCTTGTAGGACATCCTGCACCTTATTCAATAAGGAAAGGGCCGAGATCCCTTCACCAGGAGCGACCCCTTTAGCAATGACTGGCAGATGCTACACCCCTCGGTTTTGTCTTTTGATTTCTTTTCTAGTTCTTGCTTTGCACAGTGATATATATGATATATCCTGCACCTCATTCGACGAGGAAAGAGCCGAGATCCCTTCACCGGGAGTGACCTCTTTAGCGAAACTAGCAAAAGCCTAAAAAACACTCCATTTTAAAATTATTTGATTCTACAACGATATCAAGTTCATTACGCAATAGGTTTTCAGAAAAACCTGTCGTAGCCCTCCGTTATTTCAGATAAGTCCTACTTAGTATCCGTGCTACGTTTGTTGGCCTGCGTCAAGGCGTAGTGTGCGGTAGCTAACTAGTATTTATCTGCTTATGCATATGATGCAGATTGGATTAGGGTACTCGTGCGACTTTGTTGGCCTGCGTCAAGGGTCGTGCGGGTGGGTTTAATTCAATCAAGAAATGACAGGTTGAACTTGACTAGCGCACTATGGTTTGTTGGCCTGCGTCAAGGTCGTGGGACGCTAGGGGCAAAATTATCGGGAATTTCAAGTGTTGAAATTTGCAATGAGATTGCATACCTTCTATGAGATAGTTGGATCCCGATACCCACTGCGAGTAATTGTTACTCCTAGGAGAGTTTTACACATTACAATTAGCCGATTAAGTAGGTGTCTAGAAAGGTGTCAACGGGGTTATGCCTCTGGGAAAACGAGGTTTACTTTAATTAGGTCCGTGCTAAAGCACGGGGAACCTCCCTCAAAGTACCGACACTGGCCTGGCTGAAAGATTGGCGAAGTTGTAGGGTGTAATTAATCCTGGCTAGTCTTTCCTTTTAGGGTTTGAAGGAAGATTTGATAAAAAACAGTGGGAGCCATCCTGATTAGATAAAATAATAACCAATCTGATCTTGCAAGAGCGCACGCAGAGTGTTTTCTTCTCTCTCTCTCCAGGTAGCGACCATGTCATGCCTTAATCAAGATAATAATACGGATGTATTGACCGAACCCGCTTGTTATACTGAGCTAGGAGTTGGTCCCGCTCCAACTTATAATTGTTATAATACAGAGCAGGAAATAGGGGATTACTAGAATTCCCGTGCCGCCCAAACGAAGAAAGTGCATGATGATGCATCATCTTCAGGTGTGTTCATTACAGAGAACTGTTTCTCAGCATCCTTTACGTCCTGGGTATGAGATACCGGATCAGGATCCCGTATATGTAATCTGTTACATGGGCTACAGATAGGTAAAGAACTGAGAACGGGTGATAAGTTTCATGAGATAGAAAACGGTGCAAGTGTTGCAGCCAAGTCTGTTGGTCACTATCACCCTGTAGTATCAGAATACATTGTTTCTGAACGAATGTTATTAGATACCGAATCTGATATACAATATCATATCAGTCTCTATATTAGTAAAGAAGGATATAATTTTGTATTGTTGGATAATGTTTTGAACATTTCCTATATCAAGAGTTGATCGGTTCAGGAACGTTTCTAAAAGCATTGACGTTCTAAATCAAACTACAGTTCTTAGTATACAGAACACACACAAGTGGAAGAGTTCAGAAATGAATGAATCCTTCTTGAGGTATTGTAGACAAGGTCATATCAATGCGACCCGACTAGCTGAAGTTATATATAGATGCATATTTAAATTAGTTTGAATTTACATCTTCTGAAACTTGCCGGTCACGTCACAGAGATAAGATGACTATAGCTCTGTTTATTGGAAACAGAGAAAGAGTTAGTGAACTCTTAGGATAATACATGTCGATGTATGCAGGTCCCCTGTCTACACATGCCAAGACCGGTTCTTTGTAATTCATTACATTCTCTGATGATCTCTCAAGATTCAGACATATGTTCCTGTTGAAACACAAGTCCGAAGCTTTTGAGATATTCACAGAATATAAGTTAGAAGTAAAGAACCAAAACAAGTATAAGTATTATGTTCTTTGATGTGATCAAGGAGGAGAATACTTGAGCATGGAATTCCTGGATTATTCTAAAGGAGAATGAGATTCTCTCTCAGCATTACTCCTCCGTATACACCACAGCACGTCGGTGTATCGGGGCGGAGCAATCACACCCTATGTGATAGGGTGTGCTCTATGATGAGTATTACTGAGTTACCTATTTCCTTTTAGGGAGTTATGCACTTGTGAAGTTGCATACCTATTGAATAGGGTTCCGATCAAATCAGTTGCCTACCACTTCATATGAGATATGGAAAGGGAAGAGCCCATATCTTAAGTTTGTTAAGATTTGGGGTTGTCCGGCCTATGTCTAAAAGCATAATCTGGACAAGCTTGAGGCAAAGTCAGTTCTGTAGAAATTTGTTGGATATCCCAAGAATTCACAAGGGAATATCTTCTACCTAACCGAGGAACAAAAGATGTTTTGTTTCTCAATATGCCACCTTTGTGAAAGGGAATTTCTTGTGAAGAAATTAATGGTCATAAGGTAGAACTGGAAAGAGTTCCAGCTATACAAACTGCAGCTGATGATTTGGTAGAACCAAAGGATCAATAGTATCCAACGAACTTCAGCCTCTCCGCCGATCTAGTAGGGTTCCTCACCCACCTGAGAGATACTTCACTTTCTCTATGACAGCGGGAGTGAGGAATGCATCATGAGATAATGACCCAACTAGTTTCGAGCAGGCCATCAGGAGTGGGACTCTGTAAGAATGGCTAGATGCTTAACGATCTGAGATGGAATCCTTATAAACCAACAAAGTATGGACTTTGGTTGCCTTATCTGAAGGGTTAAATCCCTATCAGGAGCAAGTATATCTTGAAAAGATTACTTGGTGTACATGGAAAAGTTGAGACTTTCAAAGCTAGACTTGTTAAAGGTTTGCATCATTGACCAGGTATGGATTATGATGAAACCTTTTCTAAGTAGCTATGCTTAAGTCCATCCAGATCCTACTTGCCACGGCTACATACCATGACTACGATATCTGGCGGTTGGGTGTCATGACTGATTTTCTAAATGATGTTTTAGAAGAGAAAGTCTATAAGTACACAGTCAGAGGGCTTCGTAGACAGTAGGAGCAGCGGAAACGTGTGCAAGATGGTTTATGTGATAAATCAGGCATCGCGGAGTTGGAATATCTGTTTTGATGTGTTAGTCAAAGAGTTTGACATCATCAAAATAGTAGATGAACCTTGTATATACAAAAAGGTAGTAGGGAGTATGGTGGTGATCCTCGTAAAGTACGTGGATGACATACTCTTGATAGGGAAGGAGTTTCCTATGCTACGCTCGGTCAATCTCCGCTTATCACAAGGATTCTCCATATAGGATCAAAGTGATACGTCCTAAATCCTTGGTTTTGGATCTATGCAATAGATCTAATTGGATGTAAGGATACTCACTAGTTGTAGTGAGATGGTATCAATTGATCCTGGGGAGAATCACTGGAAAGGTTCCAGGGTGATAAGGACCACTGAATGTCAGTCACAGGCATTGTCTTTACCCTCAGTAAAGGGACGGTATGTTGGAAGAGTTCCAAGACAGATACCGTGGCATACTAGACGATAAAGGCTAGATACATCGCTACCAAAGATGCTACTAAAGAGGAAGTCTGGGTGTATATTAGTTCATGAGATGAACTTCGTTCTTACCATTGTGTGACAATGGAGTTGTGGCTTATGCCTAGGAACGCCCGTCCCATCAGTGATCCAGACATATTCTAAGGCAGTGTCACCTGATGATGGAGATGGTTGATCTCCAGGGGATCGAGGTTAAGAGAGTATACTCAGAGGACAACACGGCGGATCCACTCACAAAGGCCTTTTCCAAGAGAGAGACTATTATGGGATGGTTGAGTATGAGATACTTCAACCACTGTTATTAGATGGCCTTAGTGAAAGTGGGAGATTGTTAGTTATATGTATGCTCTAGAGGCTATTACTATACATGAGATGTATATTGTAGTGGATGCTTGGACATATATAGGGAGGACTTTCTTGCTCGACATGATAGTATGCTATCTGGTCACTCTTTACGTTAATGTGTACACTGATTGTCTCTCTGCTACATGTTGGTAAAACCCTTAGGATGTGTACTTGACTACCTGGACTATGATGCGGATCATACTAGTGGGGACATGGTAGTCCATAAGTATATCCTTCAAGGTCCCTAGTCGTGGGTGTATCGGGACGGGGCATCGATATACCAGAGTAGACCAGCGTATAGCTTCTCGACCCATGTAGATGGGCGATGGATGATCCCATATCCATTGGTGTTTGACATCAGAGATGATATACGGGTGCTCAGTGGAGACTGGGTACACTGGACGGACTCGCCGAGAACTCCCAGATGGTATTATACCTTACGTCAGATGGCGGTTCTCTAGTGACACTGGTACAGGTTAGTCTTTAGACCCGAGATCGTCATAGAGTCTTGTGTAATTCCCACTGTGCTTTGATTTCCAACTTACCACGTCCAAGAGGGCGTGCAAAACGGTGGTTTTTGGGTACAGTCCCGAGTCACATGGAGGCAATGAGCGATAGAAGGGGTTTCATCTTTCCCGGTATTGGGGGTTGATGTTGCGCTATGCTCGATTGGCCATAACAGTGAAGTCCCTAGCCAGGGCAGGTTTAGAGATTTACTGGTAAGTATTAGCAGTAGTTTCTCGACCCGTAATGAGCCTCATATCGGCATGACTTATCGGTTATTGGGGTCTGACGTTTACCACCCCTAGACTTGATATGCGACATATCAGACGAGGAGACCGGACTGTACGATAGTGTCACTGTCAGGCTTTTTGCAGGAGTTGGAGCGGGCTTGCTTGTTGATCTTCCGATCGCTCAATACCCGGGTAGCCGTTACGTCCAGCTAGTACCGCTGACGGCTTGTGGGTGCTTGATATGATCATCACCTACTGTCGGCGTATTGACGAGTCTTTAGAGTCCTACATTGAGGTTATACTGGCTCAGGCAAAACGAAATAGGAGCGCATATGTGATATGTGCGGGACCGAGAATAATGCGTGTATGTGATACCGTATTCTATTCTCGCGACTATTGTATCAGCCGGTTTTATGAGATATAACCGGGTTATCGAATTAAGTGTTGGTTCGATAAGATGGTACATTTTGTGTTAGTCGGTTATATGAGATATAACCGGATTATTAAGTCAAGAGTTGATTTAATAATTTAGTGTATAATTGTATATGTGATATACTAATTTACAATAACTAACATTGGTTCACTTAAGCATTTGTTTTTCTCACTTGTGCACAACTTAATATATATGTGATATATATTAATTTGTGTTCATTTTGTATCATGGTTGTTGATACACACTACATAGGTGTATGAGACATACACCATTATAATTATATTGTTTAGGTTTTTATATTTAAAGTAATTCTAAAAATAAATGGATAATGAGCTCACATGCATGAAGCTTCATGAAGCTTTTGTTTGCATTGACTTAGTCCACTAGTTTTGTTTTACTTAAGATGTTAATTAACCTAACCACTATAATTAGCCATGGTTATGTCTCTACATGAGTTATTATATGATACCCACTCACCCATGGTTAGCTAAAACTCTCTCTTTAGATTAGTTTTCATTCTCATCTCGAGCTCATCTTCTTCCTCCTTGAATTTCTTTCTAGGGTTTGATAAAGAGAGAGATATAAAGTGAGAAAAGAAATTATAAAGTCTACCCATTTCCTATTTCATCATCCTCTACTAGACTAGCACTTTAGTTTAGGGTGTTTGCTTCACTAGTTCTCTAGTTAGTGAAGTAGAAGCTTGAGTTCGTATTCCCTCGACGTAGATCATCTTCGGCCACGAAGACTTCAAGCAATACCGTTGCAATCTTCTCATGGAGCCATCGGAGAGTCCGAGAGTTCGATGATTGCAGCGAAGGGACTACAACAAGGAGCTTTAGAAGTGAAGGACCGATCTACAAAGGTTGTATTTCGTATTCACTTAGTGATATTGTTATTTAGTAGCATGTGTTACCCTAATTATCTAGCAAAGATCTTGTTTAGAGTTATTCGGCACGGCTAAAATTTTAATCGGGCATGGTTGATGCCTTGTAGAACCATCTTAGAGTGCCTAGTAACCCTACAAATTTGTGCATATTTTGTATAAAACTAATTTTCTAACACATTCAAACGGATAAAACCATTCTTTTTAAAACCAACACAAACACAATAACATTCTTTTTTCTTCTCTGGATTTGTGTTCTGCTAATACTCTGAGGTTTAAAGAAATAAATCAAGTTATAAAAGTGGAATGACATTACTTCACTGAGGAAATAAACAAAATTTGAGCCCATTCCCTCACACAAAAATCGGCGACATCCCCTTGATTCCCAAGCTCGCCGGCCTTCTCCAATGTTCTAATAGCATCCCATTTTAATTGTTTGATTTTCTTAATTATTTGTGTTCAGAATTTTTGGCTATCCATATCGTATTTTTCCGACATTTGCAGATTTGATGGATTGTGAGTAGCGATCGTGCGGAACAAGGGGCATTTTCAAGTATAAGGGGAGTGAACACTTAGTGCCAAAGATCCGGATAGTTGGACCGGCGCAAGCGAACCATTCAACCACTCAAAGACAATATCGACACGAGTTTTGTTAAACTCAACACTTTTTGGTACGTATTTATCTAAACACTTCCTCTTCTCAAACCCGACGCTCCAATATCCTTGTCTTTGCAGGATTCTTAGCAACATCGCCGCAAAAAGCCAAAGAAAAGACTAACCGTATTTTTTGCAGCGCCACATTTACAAGTAAAAAACGATAATTGATTGTTTGAAAACAAAACTTTGTTGATTTGCACATTGCATCATTTAATACGGACTTGAGGGGCTCTAACACCAATCCAGATTGGGTGGGGATTTCATCACCCTTCCTAAGACCCCGAAAATCGCTAATTGCATAAGTGTCACTTCAAGCTTAATAAAACATATCTAGACTCAGCCAACTAAGGACTTGTCGCGCTCAATAGGACAAAGGAAGATTGTGGGCATTCAGTCGTTTATCTAAACATGACTTTTGTAGTGCCTAGGCTAGACAAGTGAGGAGGTAATTTTAAAAGTCCCGTCTCACGGTGATTCATGAGCGTAACCCTTCTTACCTCACTTGTGCTTACCTGGCCACAACTGGCTGTGAAGAGGCGATTTGAGGGTTATCTCACAATTTATCGCTTTGGAACATTTAGGAGCAGGTCTGGTAGACTTAGAGGACCCTAGTCTAGGTGTTGATTGTGCATTTATGACTATGCATTTGTGATTGTGTTTGTTGAACTGTCGTTTCATTTTCCCATTCTTTTGAAACAAACATAAACTCGCCATTTTAACCACCATCACCCAGTTTTTCTTCACTTTCGTTTTCTTACCCTCACATTCTACGCTTTAACTACACTAAACTCGTTTAGTGTATGTCCGCTTGGACTAGAGACCCTAGTGGTTAGTCCCTATGGACTACGCGATCGACACCGCGGTCGAAACACCTTCCATGCCTCTTTCACCCTTACCTTTGCCGGCCAACTCCGACGTTGATCGGGATTCTGTTCATACATCATCACCATCACCATCACTAAATTCTTCTTCTGAGATGTCAGGATTTCCTCCTAACATCCCTTTACCTGCCCCGGGACTGATTTCACCTCATTTAGATGTGAATAACCCACAACCACCTCCTGTTGAAGCGCCACAGTGAATCGCGCTCCAGGATTGTTTCTATCCTACCCGCTCTGCACTTCCAACCGTCTTTCACTTCCGCCGGCCAATGGGGATAATTTCAAAATTAAGCCCCACTTCATTAACATGTTGCCCAAATTTCACGGGCTGGAATCCAAAGATGCCTACATCTTCATCAACAAGTTACAGAACGTCTGTGGAGTGATGAAGACAACCCAACTGTCCGACGATGCTATACGGCTACGAGTCATTCCTTTCACTCTGTGTGACCTTGCTGAGAAGTGGCTTTATAGCACCACATCACATTCCATAACCAGTTGGGACAAGTTTGTAAAAGCGTTTATTAAAAAATTATACCCAAATCACAAGACCGCGAGGATCCGAAACGAAATTAACCAATTTTCCCAGCTTCCTACCGAAACTTTTTGGAAGTGATTTGACCGATACAAAGACCTTCTTGTTCAGTGCCCTCACCACGGTATTGAGAGATGGAAACTTTGCCAAACCATATATGAGGGCCTGAATCCAGCAACTAAGCAGTTGCTGGAGACCATTTGTCAAGGCCACTTCCTATCCAAATCTGACGAGGAAGCTTGGCAATTCTTCGATGATCTTGCGGAACAGACGCTTCAGTGGGAAAGCACCAGACCGAACACTTCATCTACTTCTTCCGGTCTCTCCAGGGCAGGAGTTCATCAACTCGACATCTCGCTTGCAATGAAGGCCGGGATGGCAGCAATCACGCGAAAAATGGAAGCAATTGAGAGAAAATTATCATCTCCTTCTCCTGCCCCTTCTCTTCCCTCTCGTACCATATATGCTTGTTGTTCTGATCCATCCCATTTAACCGAAGATTGTCCTTACAACCCACCTTCTCAAGGACAGGATCAAGTCAATTCTGAATTTCAGCAAAGACCAAGAAATGATCCATACTCTTCCACTTACAATCCCGGTTGGAGGAACCATCCCAATTTCGCTTGGAATCAGAACCAGCATCAATTCCAAGGCCACAACAACTTCCAGAGGCCTCCTCCTCAACAACAACAAGCTCAGCAAAAAACTCAACAGCAATATCAGCAGCCCTTCCAACCCTAACCTTTTCAAAATCCGACGAACAACTTTGCACCCAAAAATTCTTTTCCTCAAAACAACTTTGTTCCGTCAAACAACGATAAGGTTTCCTCACTAGAACGGAGCCTGGAGGCGTTTGTAAAGCAATCAACTCAATCCACCGCCAACATCCAGTCTTCTATTCAGTCTTTGGTAAAACACACCGCTGCACACGGGCAAAGCATCAAGACCATCGAAGCCCAAATTGTACAGCTGAATGCGGCGTTAAGCGAGCGAGAGAAAGGGAAGCTTCCATCTCAACCACTCCCAAATCCTGGTCACCCACATAATGTACATGTTGCTCTTGAACAACAGAACCATAATGTGAGTGTCGTGACAACGTTGAGATCTGGAAGGATGCTGCATAACAACATTGGCACGCGAATAAATGATGACACCCTGGCTTCTTCTTCTTCGTCTTCTGAGCCTATTCTCCATTCTTCAAAAGGCTCTTCTTCTTCCGTTGCTCCGAACGGACCCACATCTCACTCCACGAAAACACCAGCTCTGGGATCCGTTCCAACTCCACAATCTCTTCCACAAGCATTGGACTCAACCAATTTCAAAAATGTTCCATTTCCAAACCAGTTGAGATCCAATAAACAAAATCCATAAATGGAGAAAATTCTGGAGTTGTTTAAACAGGTTAACATCAACATTCCCCTCTTAGATTCAGTCCAACAAGTCCCTTCCTACGCAAAAATCTTGAAGGACTTGTGCACTAAGAAGAGGAAATCTCATGTACCCAAGAATGTTTTCTTAGCTAGTGCCATGAGTTATGCTCTTACCCAAACTTTACCTCAAAAACGGAAGGACCCTGGCTGTCCTACGATTTCAATAACCCTTAGGGATATGACCATCAACCGCGCACTTTTGGATCTTGGTGCCGGTGTTAACCTGCTTCCATATTCAGTATATGAGCAACTAGGTGTAAGAGAGCTGAAACCCACACACTGTACTCTCCAAATGGCCGACCGATCTATTACCCATCCTAGGGGTGAGCTAGAGGATGTGTTAAGGAAAGTAGAGGACTTCATATTCCCTATTGACTTCATTGTTTTAGACACACAACCTGTAGCTAACCCCCGGAATCAAATTCCGGTGATACTCGGTCGCCCATTCTTTGCAACCTCAAATGCTGTGATCAATTGTCGAAATGGTTCGATGAACCTCTCTTTTGGAAACATGACAATTGAACTCAACATTTTTAGGTTAGGAAATTAGCCATCCGAACCTAATGCTCATATACTCGATGTTTGTTCCATCCAAGAGATCGCCCCAGAGGACTGTGAGTTCGAGGAATTCTTATTCGATCACAGCAATCTTGACGCCACTAGTGCGTTCCTCTTTGAACCTCCTGCTGCTTCTGCTCCCGACAATGCTTATGAATGTTTCACGTTTTCGAACGATCTTGGCCTGTCGCCACACGAGTTTGAATCGTTCGAATTTTTGGATGCGTTAGCTGAACCATCCAACTCGGTCGCCTACACTCGTTTTGAGCCTCTGTTAGAATCCTTTGAGTTCGAGACATTTTCGCCAATCCTGTCTTCAATCGTTTCACCTCCAACGCTCGAACTCAAGCCGTTGTCGTCTCACCTCAAGTATGCTTACTTAAGTGAGAACGAGACCCTACCTATCATTATCTCGGCTTCTCTAGCTCCAGAGAAGAAGAAAGCCCTTCTCACGGTCTTGCAAAGAAATCGGCAAGCTTTTGGCTGGTCAATGGCGGACATCAAGGGGATTATTCCCCTGATTGTTGAACATCACATTCATATGATGGATGATGCCAAAACAACCAGGGATCCACAGAGGCGACTTAATCCAGTCATGAAGGAGGCTGTGAAAAAAGAGATCGTCAAATGTCTGGATAGTGGTATCATTTACCCTATCTCAGATAGCCAGTGGGTCAGTCCTATACACGTTGTCCCCAAGAAGTCGGGCATAACGGTCATCACCAATAAGGCGAACGAGTTAATCCCTACTCGCATCCAAACTGGGTGGCGAGTATGCATTGATTATAGAAAACTCAACGCCGCAACACGGAAGGACCACTTTTCGCTACCATTCATTGACTAAATGCTCGAACGATTGGCTGTTCATGAGTACTACTATTTTCTCGACGGCTACTCGGGCTACAACCAGATTTCCATCGCCGAGAAAGAACAGGACAAGACCACGTTCATCTATCCTTTCAGCACGTTTGCATATCGTCGCATGCCCTTTGGGTTATGCAATGCTCCTGCTACCTTCCAGCGGTGTATGATGGGAATTTTCTCTAACATGCTTGAGAAATTCTTGGAGATATTCATGGATGATTTCTCTATCTTTGGCGACTCTTTTGACGAGTGTCTGCAACATCTCGATGCTGTTCTTACCCGGTGTAAGGATAAAACCTCACTTTAAACTGGGAGAAGTGCCACATCATGGTGCGCGAAGGTATTGTCTTAGGATATATCATTTCGCAAAATGGCATTAAGGTTGACAAAGCGAAGATTGAGGTCATTTCCAATCTCCCTCTTCCCAGATTCGTCAGAGACATCCGAGCTTTCCTTGACCACGCCGGTTTTTATAGACGGTTTATCAAAGACTTTAGCAAGATTGCTAGACCCTTGACTGTTCTGCTGGCCAAGGATACCACATTCGACTTCAACTCGAGCTGTGTAACTGCGTTCGAATCGCTGAAAAGTTCACTCACCTTTGCTCCCGTTCTTTCTTCTCCTGACTGGACGTATCCCTTTGAGATTATGTACGATGCATCCGACTTTGCTATCGTTGCGGTCCTAGGACAGCACATCGATAAGATGCCGCATGTAATCTACTATGCTAACCGGACCCTGAATGATGCCCAACTGAATTACAAGACAACCGAGAAGGATTTCTTGGATGTTGTGTTTGCATTAGAAAAATTCAGGCCTTACTTGATCGGCTCTCCAGTCATTATCTATACAGACCATTCAGCCCTGCGAATCTTTTCGCGAAGGACGCAAAATCTAGGTTAATACGTTGGATCCTCTTATTTCAAGAGTTTGACCTTGTCATTAAGGACAAAAGAGGATGTGAAAACGTAGTGGCCGACCAACTTTCATGACTTCCTTCTTCACCGACGCTTCCACTTCCCATCAACGACGTTTTTCTGGATGAACAACTCTTGACAGTATCATGCGAACCCTGTTTCGCAGATATTGTGAACTATTTGGCAACAGGACTACTACCGATCGAATGGTCCAGTCAGGACAGACTGAGATTTTTATCCCAAGTAAAACACTTTTACTGGGACGAACCTTACCTATTCAAGTACCGTCCCGACCAGATTATTCGTCGGTGTGTTCCTGATAATGAGTTCAAGAGTGTGTTGTCATTTTGCCACGATCAAGCGTGTGGCGGGCATTTTGGCCCAAAAAAGACAGCCGAGAAAGTCTTGCAGTGTGTCTTTTACCGACCACAACTCTTCAAAGATGCTCATGATTACTGCAAGACTTGCTCCCGGTGCCAACACTTGGGACGAATTTCTAGGAGAGACGAGATGCCGCTCCAACCAATCTTGGTTGTTGAGATTTTCGATGTTTGGGGTATTGATTTCATGGGGATGTTTCCCAGCTCTTTTGGGAACCTGTATATTCTTCTAGCTGTTGATTATGTCTCTAAATGGGTCGAGGCTGTGCCCAGCAGGACGAATGACAACAAGGTTGTTGTTCGATTCCTTAAAGAAAACATCTTTTCCCGGTTCGGGCACCCCCGCGCGATCATTAGCGACAATAGGACGCATTTCTGTAATAGGACTTTCGAGGCCTTGATGCGGAAATATTCCATTAATCATAAGCTATCCACGCCCTACCACCCCCAAACATGTGGGCAAGCCGAAGTTTCTAATCGGCAAATCAAGCAGATTTTGGAGAAAAAGGTTTCCAAGAACCGTAAGGATTGGTCTTTGAAACTCACTGATGCCCTTTGGGCATTTCAAGCTGCTTATAAGACTGATCTTGGCATGTCTCCTTATCGGCTTGTTTACGGAAAGGCTTGCCACCTTCCTGTGAAATCGAGCATCGTGCATTTTGGGCGATCAAAGAGCTGAATCTAACCCTTGAAGATGCAGACAGCTATCAGAAGCTTCAACTGAACGAATTGAACGAGCTTCGGGATGAGACTTACGACAACGCGGCTATTGTAAAAAACCGAACGAAGGTGTTTCATAATAAACACCTTACGCGCAAAACTTTCATACCTGGACAACATGTACTTATTTATGACACCCGACAACATTTCCATCCCGGTAATCATCGATCTTGCTGGAAAGGACCTTTTCTTGTGCGGTATGTATACCCGCACGGCACTGTGGATTTGGAGAATCCAAAGGATGGTTCGTTTTTCAAAGTAAACAGACACAGAATGAAACCGTAGCTTAGTGCTGAACCATCAGAGGAGCTCCTGGTCTTGCAGGAGCTGGTTTACCCTGCATAATCTTCCTCTGCCTACCACCAAACTTCGGTTATCCAGCCAAAAATAGTGGACACTGTTTCAAATAATTTTGGGGGTATGTATATACTATTTTTTCTTGTCCGGTGCATATCCATTTTTGACGAGCAATCTTGTCTGGTGATGCTCAGTTTCATTTCATTTCAAAAAAAAATGTGTATATATAACCGACGATTTTGATCCTTCAATAATTTTTCCTTCTTGATGTACAATGACAGTGGGGGCACTGTCCAGTTTAAGTTTTGGGATACGCTCGGTACGCATTTCTAACCTTCGCATTAATGTGTATATTTTACATTTGCATACTTATTAAAACCCATAAAAATCAGAAAATTTTCTAAAAACATAAAAACTTTGTCGTCATGGTAGCTAGTGAGAGAACTTAGATTCAATATTTCGACGGTTTTGTTTGATAAGATAGGAACAACTAAATCCTATTTTTAGATTTTGAAAACCTGAAAGATAACCCTCCTTTGAAGTTAACTATAGCTAATATACGTCTTTACATCACACTACACGTGTCGTGAGTTTTTGAAAATTAGATGACAAGTCTATTATGTCTGAAAACATTTAAATTAATAAACTATTTTCTGAGGATCAAATAGGTTTGTTCTGAAATAAGTAATATCAAGAATAGTTTATGAAGTGAAGCGGATATGAAGGGTGGTTATTGATGCCTTAATTGGAACTAATTCTGAAGAATAACTCATCTGAAACTTGATTGGAGTGATTACACACCTGACCCACTAAACACGTCTTTTATCAAAAAAAAATTAAAAAAATTGAACTACCGGTTATATCTCCATTCGCATTAAATCATCATGATTTTCAAGCTAAAATTGGTCTTTTGTTTTAGGGCCTAGGTAACTTGAGTAATTAAGTCCGCTGGGGTGTCTTTACACCTAATGCCCTAAAACCAACTAGTTTGGGTGCATTGAAAGCTCGCTAAGAAACCTAGAAAGTCCAAATTAAAATAAAGTCAAGCAAGTGTTCTCTCCGAGTTAAAATTCCTAACGGTTCTTTGTGTGAGAATAATCTTGACAAAAGACATGATTTTTATAAAAAATATTTTTAACGGAGATATGAAGGTTTTATCCTATGAAAAAGACTATTTCACGTTCACAGAGATGTGTATGAAACGAAAACAAGAAAAAGGTGGAGTGAAAAATAAGACCTAGTTTTCTGTTAAGGAAGATAGAAATTCTGAATTTGAAACCTAACTGGAAAACGAAACTTGAGATGTACTTAACTCCTTATAAAACTTGTTTGATCCTTTTTAAATTTTATCTTGGCTTTACTTTATGACATGACGACTTTAATCGATCCTTTTGAAACTTAACGACACTATTTGCTCTGCACGTAAAAACATATAGAATCTTAAGTTAAATAAGAAGCGATGTGTGAAAAAATAAGGTTTGATAGTTCTAGATTTAGGATAATAGAATTGTTAGCTTTAAAACAAAACCTTAGGGTTAGAATCATAGTTATTTCGCAAAACTAGCTTGACGGGATTTTGTGGGTGGAATCCGCTAAAAACCTTCAGGAGAAAACACTCCTCCTACTAGGGACACCTAGAGGTTTAACGGCTTGTTGTATGAGCTCAGTGCAATCGCGTTCCCTGCGAAATTGAGGTCATGATTCTTTTTTTTGTTTTGCTCGGGACGAGCAAAAGATAAGTTTGAAGGTATTTGTTCATATCAGAAAACTGCATTTTATTACCGCTCATTCATTATCTATTTGTTGTATTTATCGGTACTATTAAATAGTGTCTGCTCAGTAATACAGATTACAGGTAACCGTGACAAAATTCTGGAAATACATTCAAAATCACGGATATATCATTTCAGAGCCGACGCTGCAACCAGAACCGCAAACCGACCGATAGTTCATGAGTTTCTTTTTGCAACAAGTTTGTGTACACACTTTTTTTTATCTAAATGGTCCAACACATACAAGTGTGTACACAAGACTTTTTTGGTATGGAACTAGAGGGGGGATGCCCAAAGCTAGAGCAAGTGGGCATGAGAAGTGATGTGCATTAATGTGCATTGAATTCAAAAGATTGTGTGTTGACTTTAAGATCCAAGTTTCCCTCCAAGCACTCGGTGCAAACTAAATTCAAATAGACAAATCAAACTGGATCAAAGTGATGTGGGGGAGCACACAAACCAACACACCAAGAACGAGCCTAGGGGCTCGGCTTTGGGCCGAGATCATACCCCTTGTGGACGGACAAACAGTGAACAGTGGGCCCCAGTTTTGTACAGTGCATCCCTTGCTGCCATCTCATCTCATTTTTATTGTTTGTTTAATTTTCTTTGGAGCCTATAAATACAGACCAGAAGCCAAAGGGGAAGGATACTTTTTTTCTCTCTAGTTTTGTGTTAGAACTCTTGTAATTTCTTTGTTATTTCTTTTTGAATTCTTGAGCTGTTGCCCCTTTGTCTTGACCTTGCAACTTCTCATTTGAACTTGCAAGCTTAAGGCTTAGGTTCTTGACTTCAAGATCACTTGTAACTTGTTTGCAATTCAATAAAAAGTTCTCATTTTATTACCATGTCTTGTTCTATTTTACATATTTGAACTTATGAAATTCTTGCTTTACTTTGATCTTGTAACCTCTTAAGTGAGCTTGCAACCTTAAAGTTGGTATTTGGATTTCATATTGCACCGGGATTAAGAACACTTGGAGATATTCGCACTTGGATTCATTGGTTCTCTCTTTATCTTTCTTTTCTCATATTTTCATTATGTTCCTAACTCTTTTCTCTTTTCTTTATTTTTACTTTGTAAATATGTGTGAGTAGTCGCTTTACTTGTTGAATGTATAATACCGTTAGTTTGCCTTAGAAAATGTTTTGCTAAAACCTTAAACCTTGATATTGAAACTCCGAGAAAACCACTCGCAATTCCGCTCCGTTAGACATCCTATCCTACCACGATAGCGATGAATTCTAATCGTGACCGGATTGCAAGTGGTTTGCCGAAGGCTAATGTTAAGAGACATCAACGGAAGGACAAAGGACAAGGAATACAGATTTATCTTTAAATCGTAAAATACCGTATTTCAAGTTCCCTAATCCGCGTTGTTGCCTATTACCTTAGCGTCAATATCAAGGTTAGGTCTATAAGGAACCAGCAAATATCATCCTAACTCAAGCTAACCTAAAAATACCATTAACAAGTCTTGTAATTGAACATATCCTAGTTACGACGCTTAGCTTAGCCAACAACTCAAAACACAATATTAGCTCGTTAAAACAAGCCTAAAAACATACCATCTCCCTGCGGACGACCTGTACTCTTTGCGGCTCGCTACACACGACACCGTTTTGATTGCGGTAATTTCAAAAGTCGCTTTAAATACGACACGGTAAAAACATAACAATCAGCAGGCATCACGGAGTTGGAATATTTGTTTTGATGAGACGGTCAAAGAATTTTACTTTATCAAAAATCCAGATGGGCCGTGCATTTATAGTAAGATTGTAGCAAGAACTATAGTATTACTCATTTTGTACGTGGATGACATTCTCTTGATAGGAAATGACATTCCTATGCTCCAATCTGTCAAAGGATTCTTGTCACACAGGTTCTCCATGAAAGACATGGATGATGCCTCTTACATTCTGGGGATCCAGATCTATCGTGATAGATCTAAGAGGATGTTGGGACTTTGACAGTCCAGGTACATCGACACCATACTCAAGAGATTCAGTATGGAAGATTCTAAGCGCGGTAATTTACCGGCTTGTCACGGAATCACCCTCTCCATGGAGATGTCTCCCAAGACTGATTTGGAAAGGTATCACATGTCTATTATACCCTACGCTTTTGCGGTAGGCTCTATAATGTATTCGATGTTGTGTACCAGACCAGATGTTGCTTACGCACTGAGCGTGGTAAGCCGATATTAGTCAAACCCTGGGGAGAAGCACTGGATAGCAGTAAAGAACATTCGCAAGTACCTGAGAAGGATTAAGGAGATTTTCTTGGTATATGGCGGAAAAGATCTCTAGATCGAGGCCTTTGATGACTCCAACTTCCAGAGTGACAAGGATGACTTCAAGTCTATGTCGGGTTATGTCTTTACCCTCAATGGAGGGGCGGTCTGTTGGAAGAGTTCCAAACAAGACACCGTTGTTGACTCGACGATGGAAGCGGAGTATATCGCAGCTTCTGATGCCGCAAAAGAAGCAGTCTGGATGAGGAAGTTCTTAACAGAACTTCAGGTGGTTCCGTCCATTGTTGATCCAATACCTCTGTATTATGACAACAATGGTGCAATAGCTTTAGCAAAGGAACCCAGGTCCCATCAGAAGTCCAGACACATATTGAGGCTGTATCACCTAATCAAGGAGATCGTGGATTACCGGGAGATTGAGGTGAGGAGAGTTGTTACGGATGACAACACTGCAGATCCATTCACAAAGGCCATCTCTCAGACACGGTTCGAGAGGCTATTCGAGATGATAGGTCTGCGATATGCCAGCACATGGCCTTAGTGCAAGTGGGAGATTGTTAGTGTTATAAGACCTAGAGGCCATTATTGTATAGTACTAGTTTGTATATTACATTTTTGAAGCTTGGGATATATACACGGATTTATAACAGTCTTGCTCAATATAGTAGTATGCTACTTGGTTTGTATCTATCTTAATATGTGTATATATTTCTTTTAACGTATCGCTAATACATATTGATAGAGCCCTTAGGATCTTTGCTTGACTACCAGCGTTGTTATGGCAGCCACACTAGTGGGGGCTGGGTAATCTATAAGCACATCCTTATACAGGTCCCTAGTCGCAGGATTATCGAGACAGTGCATCGATACTCCAGAGTAGCCTAGTGTTTACGCTTCTCATCCCAGCAGGGGAGATGGTCTATACCACAGCCATCAGTACGTTGTACTGGAGATAGTATGCAGGTGCTCATTAGGTTATGAGTTACACTGGACGGACTCGTAGGGTACTGCTGGTTGGTACTATATCTATCATCAGGTAGCAGTTCCCAGGTGACATGAGTACAGTTTAGTCCATTGACTTGACACTGCTACTTCGCCTCAAGTGTGTTCCCACTGTTCTTAGATTGCTACCCTACCACAGCTCTATTGAGTCGTGCAAACAGGTGAAGGGTTACGGCAGCGCCCCGGCCATCGAAACGCGGCCAAAATGCGGAACAAAAATTTCTAAACTGGCGCTACCGTTACCCGATTTTCCAATCGACCTTAAAACCTAATCTAGCAAACTAACTAAGAGGTTAGAATGGTTATACCGATTTGATTCGTGTCATTCGGTCTTCATTCCAAGCTCCTAGTGGTTCCTTGATGTGGTTTGTTCGCCGGTCTTCCTCCATCTCCGATGATCCACCCGAGGGAAACAGCGCAAGCTCCAGCCTCGACGAACGAGGCAACCAACGCTCCGTAGTTGCTAGCGATGGAGAGTCGAGGTGTAGTAGAGTGTCACTATATTTTTCACTCATCTCATATGCTCATAGAGCATCCATAGAAGATCAAGAGGGACGTGAGGAAACCATGGCATGAACAACGATAGAATTGGCTAAGACATTTTGTGTGAGAATGAGAGAGTGAGAGGGTGATGTAAAAATGTCATCAACCAAAAAAATGAGCCCCCCCATCGTTGAAGTGGCCGGACCCCCTTCTCTCATTCCCACCAAAAAAGAAATCTTATCCAATTACAATAAACAAATCCAAACCATACTATACACCATGCTTTGACTCATGCTCATACCATGAACTATGTTCATGCCACCTCACACATTCCACCTCATTTATAAAACAAATGAATTTCGATAAATGGAAAATCATATAAATGAGGTGGTATCTTCTAGAAGCTATTCCGTATAAAATACGGAATACTTCCCGGTACATGTATCGAAATACATATACGCGTATTCGTACCAAAATACGAATAGCCAATAGAGAAAATGAATAGCGAGCAATAATACTAGAATACATATATATATAAATACATATGTAAATTATTAAATCAAAACATGATTTAATAATCCGGCTTAATCATAAGCCGCTAGTATTATCAACCATCCGATTAAAGTCTGCGCAACATGTGCACGTATTTAATCGAACACCTGTATGTATCAACATACGCCATGTACACCATATCGCCTAAAATGTGAAAACCCTCTGTGTGGGACTCTAAATACTCGTCAATACGCTGGCAGTGGGCTTAACCACAAGCACGTCAGCGGCACTAGCTGTACATAACGGCTACCCAGATATTGAGCGAAAGGGAGGCTGACGAGCAAACTCATCCTGAACCCCTACTGAGCCTGACAGTGACAATATCCGTACAGTCCGATCTGTTCGTCTAAGAGTATCGCATATCGAGTCTAGGGGGTGGATAAAGTTAGACCCCTAACAAAGCGATATTTAGTGTCGGCATGTAACCCATCACCACCTGAGAAACTATCGATCCTGGATCGGTAATTCTCATTCTCCATAGCCATGGATTTCTGGTGATGGCCTCCCGTGCACAATGCAACATCAACCCACAATACCTGGAGAGACGAATCCCCGACGATCCGATCACTGCCTCCATGTGGCTCGGGACTGTACCCAACTAAAACCTGTTTTCTTGACTCCTTTGAGCCGAGGTAGGGTAGTAATCAAAGCACAGTGGGAACTCACACGAGACAAATGACGATCTCAGGTCGACAGACTAACCTATACACAAGTCACCTGGGAACTACTATCTGACAATTGGTATAATACCAACTAGCAGGTTCCCGGCAAGTCCGTCCAGTGTACTCATAACCCAATGAGCACCTGTATACTATCTTAGGTGAACAAACTAACACCAATGGCTTGTGAGACTTGGCCACTGCCCCTCGTCAGGGTCTCGATCAATATACACTAGTCTACACTGGAGTATCGATGCCCGATCTCGATACTCCTACGACTAGGGACATTTAAGGATGTGCTTATAGACCCCATCTCCCACATATATGATCGCCATCACAATGCTGGCAGTCAGGCAAGAATCCTATGGGATCTATCAACTTGTACATAATGATAAGGACAAACCAGATAGCATACTATCATCTTGAGTAAGACTGTTTTATCGGTATAGGTCCTGCCTCAATCATCATAATCACAAGTATGCGACTATGATAATTGCCTTGAGGGCACTATAGCCAACAATCTCCCATTTGCACTTAAGGCCAATTGTTGCGATGTCACATACTCACAGCTCGTGTGATACCGAACACTAACTTCTCTACTAATCAGTTTCACAAAGCCCGTTTGCGAAAATGATTGCGTTCGAGAAATAGCCTCAGTGAGTGGATCCGCTCCAATGTTTCTTTCTGTATCTCTCTGTATCTCAGCTTCGTGGAGAAAACTATCTCCCGAAATGAGGAATACCTGTCTTAGAATTTGTCTGGATATTTGATGGGACCCGGTTCACAAACGAACTCTAAATCCAGCAAACCTCCTAGACAGTATCATCCACTGAATTTAATCAATATTCTGTGCCATGCATTTCCTCAATATCCGCTTGGACTACCTGTCCAACATACTGTCCCTCAAAAGAAGGAAAAATTATACTCTGACAGTCACTCTGTCATCCAGGTCACCTTGGAAGCCTGAAATGATAACCGTCTCTTGATGGAGGCTGCTGTAACCATTTCCCTAGAACATTCACTTATGTTCAATAACTGCTTCCCAATGTTTCTCCAGGATTGGATTAATATATCTGCTTATTGCATCTAGTGCAAAAGCAATATCTGGTGTAGTACTTGACATTTTATGATTAACTCAATTGCATAAGCAAGTGGTATGCTAATCATTCAGACCCCTCTCTCCTTTAGTCTGTAAGACACCTTTAGAGAGGGTGACTCCATCACCTGCAGGTACACCACCATGCCAGGAATCGTCCATTCTAAAATACCTTTAGAATAATGTCAAAGTACCCAGATTAGGATACTTTCCAAATCTAGATCTAAAACCATAGATCTAGTAACCAGAAAGCCTGATATTATATCCATATCCTATATGGAGAAAACAACTTTGTGACAACCACAGTATAACCGATCATAGTATAGAAATATCTCTTCCTATCAAGTGCATGTCATCCAAATACCTGGACATCACTCTCTACTACCTTCTTACCAGATTCATCTCTTATTCTGATGAGGTCAAGACCTATGGCTGTCATATCAAAAATAGATGATTTGTTTCCACTATACCTGTTTTAGTTTATAAATAGACATAAGCTACTTGCCCACTATGCTTCCGCTGCTCCCACTGACTACAACAACCCTCTGGCAGAGTCATATACACGTGCACTTCCAAAGCTAGGTTAGAACGATGCTATACTCATCCTCCCGCCGGGTCTTATAGTCTAGAATAGCAGCAATGGAAAGTCTGGGTAAACAACAACCTCCATGTCACCGTCTTTGAGAAGACCGAAGTACCTCTCGGGTGCCTGAGGTTACCCACCAAAATCTGCGGAGTGGCTAATGGAACGTCAAAACCAATTGAATCCTCAGGTTCTATTAAATCTTCAGTACTCGTTTGTGGTTCTGGAATCATTCCAGTTTTACCATACTCCCACTTCTGTTTTTCTGAAAAAATACATTTTACAAAAACTGTGGCGAGTCAAGAACAATATAAATACTGATCTTCCTGATGGTAGAAATTTAACCCTCGTCAAAGCCCGGGATAACCCACAAACAACCATTACCGAAACGTGCCTTAAGTTTATCCGGATTCTGGTTTTAAGTATCAGCCGGACAACTCCCTATACCTTAACATCATCAAGATATAAATTGATTCTATATATATCTGATATAGAAATAAAAGCACTAATTAACTGGAACCAGATTCAAAATCATGCAGCTGTCTCCAGTGCATATCAACCAAATGGAAAGAGGACAATCAACATTACTCATCTAGGAGTATATCCATATATGAGTAACCCGAAAGAGAAGCAAGTTCTCAAAACCATTACTATCAACGGAATACCAAACACAAATATCTACATCTTCGACTTCATCGAAGAATCCTGATACTTACAATAAATGGTTCTATACTTTATACCTATAACTTCTCAAAATCTGAATCTTGTATTTCAACGAAATACCTATCTAGAACTAGAGAAGTTATGAATAAAGAGAATATAGTACGAGTACCAACCCCATTGTCCTAATAGACACTGGACAACATACAATACTTTGTACAAGTCCCAGGAGTTTCAATAACTGAAACCCTGTGCACCGTAGGTTGGAAAAACTGTATTATGGTTAAGAAGAATTACATCGCTGTTGAATGCACCTTACCTAATCACCAACTGATATAGGTAAATGTCACAGACACAATATCAAAAAGTTATATCTCACTTTATAAAATAAACGTACAGATATATCAGTCTGAAATTGGTGCATAACAACGGATATTCAAAACCAAATATTTGCCATCAGGCAAAATCCAGATGATTTCCTCAAATATCACCAATTACAACGTATTCCGATATAATGAGGATCTAATCACCCAATTCCCAATATCTTACTCCCACTCACCATCTGTAATAATATGCAGATGTGAGAAACCGATATGGTAAATACATACCCTGGAGTTAGATTCCAACTAGGAAAACAGTTTTCAATTAATATCGAACATTGAAACTGAAACATGAAAATGTTTCAAAAGGGTTAACTGGTATTCCTATTAACGCCTCTTCCATTATCCTGAATCATGACAGTAACCATATACTTACCTGCCCTCACTCCAGTCCCTTTATTATGTCTTTACTTATTACCTTCCGTACACCTTCTTTAGGCTAATTGGTTTTCTTCTTTCCCTACCCTTCGGCACCAGCCTAAGATTTGGAAGAAGACTATCCAATAAGCGTAATAGGTGTACTCTCCAAATCCTAGGAGCCCTCTCAACCTGAGAGAAGGTAATGGGAAAAGATATCTGAATAATCCTATTCTATTTCACCTGAACCAGAATCCATCCTCGAAAAAGTTCCTTCGAGTTCGTATGTAACTATATGATGGATTTATCCAATGGAAGTGGATATCCGTAGTGATACGGAGTGTCCTAGAGAAATGAAAAGTGGATGTAGGAGTGGCAGGGGTATACCCGGTTTTTGTCGTGAATGATGGTGATCGCAATTTCCTTTACCGTTATTTGAATCCCTTTATATGTCTTTACTTAATACCTTATGTACACCACACTTAAGCTTAATTGGTTTTCTTCCTTCCCTACCATTCGGTACCTGCCTATGGTTTGGAAGAAGACTATCCAATAAGCTTAATAGGTGTACCCTCTCCTAATCCTAGGAGCCCTCACAACCTGAGAGAAGGTAAAGAGAAAAGATAACCGAATAATCCTATCCAATCTCTCCAGAACAAGAATCCATCCTCAAAAAAGATCCTTCGAGTTCGTATGTAAGTATACGATGGATTTATCCAATGGAAGTGGATGTTCGTAATGATACGAGGTGTTCTGGAGAAAAGCAAAAGTGATATAGAAGTGGCAACGATATATGCGACACCGTGACATACCAAAAGCCAAAGTGTTTCAAGAAGGTTCGGTCAACTTGGTTTCATGAGTTTTAGTCAAAGGCCGGGTCATAGTTGTAAGTCTACGGTAGCGCCCCGGCCATCACTCAGACGCCAAACACGGAACAAAAACTTTTACAACTGGCGCTATCGCATACTATAACCCGGATCTTTCCATTAACGCTAAACTAACAAACTGTAAAGAGGTAGAAAGGCTATACGGATCGATCCGAGTCCTTCGGTCTTTAGCCATCATCCCATGCTCGTCGCGGCAACTCTGATCTCCTATCTCCTCCTCGAGGTGGCACCACGTCAACGGATATTTAAACGGGCTCCCGCCTCTATACCGAGGCAACTCGGTCATCAATTCTGCTAAAAGAAATGACCAAGATGAAGTAGAGAACGAGTAGAATACTTTATCTCAAACACCCTAGGGTTCTCATCACATGAGAGGGTTAGGGTGGAGGTTGAAGAAGATGCTAGGGTTTGGAAATGGTGAACTCAAGAAAATCATAAGAGCAAAAGAAAACCAAGCATAATGAACCTCTCTCTTATTTCCTTCTCATGTGAATAGATATATAAGGTTCTCATCTTTTATCAAAAAACTCAAGAGAAATATCTAATAAAAATATCTCCTCAAATATCTCTCCACAAAACAAAACTCATTAACTCCTTAATGACTCACTACATGAGTCATTAGTGAGCATTCTATAGTTAATGTGTCATCCATAATGAGTCACCCTTTCCAAAACAAATAATCATTTAAGCCAAAATGATTAACCCAAAAAGAAATGCATCTTCTAAAGTATTCTCGTAACGGATTACGAAAATACCCCTCACCTTTCTATACATACATTTATCCGTATTCCGACCGAATACGAATACGAGAGACTAAAATATTCCGACTCAATATAATACATTGATCTGGCTTAAACAAAAGCCCACCAGTATTATCTGTCCGAAATATGACACGTGCACAAGTGCACGTGCATTTTCGAACCCTGCCATAAAACCATACGGCCTCTACAACGTTTCGCCCGAACATGGGAAACTATCTGTGGGAGACTCTAAAGACTCGTCAGTACCCTGGCAGTGGGTTTATCCATAAGCACGTCAGCGGCACTAGCAGTGCGTAACGGCTTCCCATGTACTGACCTTAAGGGAAGCCGATGAGCGAACTCATCTTGGAACCCTACCGAGCCTATCAGTGACAATATACATACAGTCTGGTCCGTTCGTCTATGAGTATCGCATATCGGGCCTAGGGGGCTGGTAACGTCAGACCCCCAATAGCGGTATAAGTGGTGTCGGAGAGTAGCCCGGAACACCTTGAGAAACTACTGGAATACCTGCCAGTAATTCTCACCTGCCTCGGCCAAGGACTTGGTGTAATGGCTCTCCTAGACACAGCGCGATCTCACCCCCAATACCGAAAGAGACGAATCCCCTGCCGATCCGCTCACTTGCCTCCATGTGGCTCGGGACTGTACCCAAAACAGACCTGTTTGCACGACTCCTTTGAGCCGTGGAAGGTTAGAAATCAAAGCACAGTGGGAACTCACACTAGATAAATGACGACCTCAAGTCGATGAACTAACCTGTACACATGTCACCAGGGAACTGCTATCAGATGCTACGTATAATACCAACTAGCAGGTTCCCGGCGAGTCCTGTCCGGTTTACTCATAACCCAATGAGCACCTGTATACATCTTAGGTGATCCAACTGACACCAGTGGCTTTTGAGACCGGCCACCGCCCCTCGTCGGGGTCTCGACTGTATACACTAGTCTACTCCGGAGTATCGATGCCCTGTCTCGAAACTCCCACGACTAGGGACCACTTTTAAGGATGTGCTTATGGACTACCCAACTCTCACGTATATGATCGCCATCATACAGTTGGTAGTCAAGCAGGATCCTAAGGGCTCTATCAACGTGTAATAGTGATCATGTCACCTAAAGCTGTACACGACTGATAAAGGCAAATCGGATAGCATACTATCATCTTGAGTAAGACTGTCCTACCGGTATAGGTCCACCCTTAATCATTGCAATCACGTATCTGCGATCCAATAATTGACTTTGAGGCCACTATATCCAACAATCTCCCACTTGCACTTAAGGCTAATTATTGCGATGTCGCATACTCACAGCCCGTGTGATACCGAACACCCAACTCCTCTACTAAACAGTTTCACAAAGCTCGTTTGTAGAAACTCTTGTGTTCGAGAAATAGCCTCGGTGAGTGGATCGGCCCTGATGTTTCTTTCTATGTCTCTCTTAATCCCAAGTTCGCGGAGAAAGCCATCTCCCGAATTGAGTAATACCTGTCTTAGAATATGTCTGAATATCTGATGGGACTTAGTTCATAAATGAACTCCAAATCCAAACTTCTTAGACTGTATCGACAACTGAAACTAATTAGTTGCCAGCACCATGCCTCCCACAGTATCCTCTTGGACCACCTGTCTATAATACTGCCCCCTTTCGTCTGAGGGAAAACTATAACTCTAACAATCACTCTGTCATCCATGTCACCTTTGAAGCCTGGAATGACAACCGTCTCCCGAAGGAGGCTGCCGTCATCAAATCCCTAGAACATCCACTTATGTTCTAAAAACTGCTTCCTTATGTTTCTCCAGGATTGGATTAATATAAACTTATTGCATCTAGTGCAAAAACAACATCTGGTGTGGTACTTGACATCTCATGATTGACTCAATTGTCTAAGCAAGTGATATGTTAATCATGCACATCCCTCTCCCCTTTAGTCTGAAAGACACCTTTAGAGAGGGTGACTCCATCACCTGCAGGTACACCACCATGCCAGGAGTCATCTATTCCAAATACTTTTATAATATTGTCAAAGTACCCTGATTGGGAACCTACCCAAATCTAGATCTAATACCATAGATCTAGTAACCAGAATGTCAGATATTATATCCATATCCTTTGTGGAGAAACAACTGTGTGACAACCACAGTACAACCGATCGTAGTATATGAATTTTACTTCCTACTCTTTGCATGTCATCCATATACCAGGACATCACACCCTACTACCTTCTTATCAGATCCATCCCCTATTCTGATGAAGTCAAACCCATGACTGTCACATCAAAATTAGATGATCTATCTCCGCTATAACTGCTTAAGTCTATAAATAGTCATAAGCTACTTGCCCACTATGGTTCCGCTGCTCCCACTGACCACAATAACCCTCTGGCATAATAATATATACCTGCACTTCTAAAGCTAGTTTAGAATGATGCTATACTTAACCTCCTGTCGGGTCTTATAGCCTGTAACAACAGTAGTGTCAAGTCTGGGTAAACAAGAACCTCCCTGTCACCGTCTTTGAGGCTACCGGAGTACCTCTTGGGTGTCTGAGGTTACCCACCATATCTGCGGAGTGGCTAATGGAATGTCAAACCTGATTGAATCTTTAGGTCCTATTAAATTTTCCGTAATCGTTTGCGGTTCTGGAATCACTTCCAGTTCTACCATACTCCCACTACTGTTTTCTGAAAAAAAATCCATTTTACTAAAACTGTGGCGAGTCAAGAACAATATCACCATTGATCTTCCAGATGGTAAAAATCAACCCTCGACATAGCCCGGGTCAACCCACAAACTGCCATTACAGAAACGTGCCTTGAGTTATCCAGAGTTTGGTTTTAAGCATAAGCCGGACAACTCCCTGTACCTTAACATCGTTAAGATATGAACCATTCTATATCAAATATAGAAACTTTGGCACTTATTTAATTGGAACCAGATTCTAATCATGCAGCTGTCTCTAGTGCATATCAACTTTAATGGAGAGAGGCTGATCAGCATTACTCAACTTAGGAATGCATCCAATTATCAGTAACCCGAAAGAGAAACAAGTTTCTTAAAACCATTACTATCAACTGAATACCAATCACAAGTATCTACATCTTCGATCTCTTTGAAGAATCCCGATACTTGCGATACCTGGTTCTCTAATTCATTCTTATACCACAACTTCTCAAAACTTAGACCTTGTATTTCTACGAAACACTTATCTAAAAACTAGAGAAGTCACAAGCAAACAGAACATAGTACGAGGACCAACACCTTTGTCCTGATGGACACTGGACAGCATACAATACTCTGTATGAGTCCACTGAGTTGAATAACTCAAAACCTGTGCATCGTAGGTTGAAAACTGTATTTATGGTTAAGAACTACTCCGTTGTTCAATGCTCCTTACCCAATTATCAACTGGTATAGGTAAATGTCACGGACATATTATCAAAAATTTATATCTCACTTAATAAAAATAAACCTACAGATATATCATTTTGAAATTTGTGCACAACAACGGATATTTAAAACCAAATACATGCCTTCCGGCAAAAACCCAGGCGACTTCCTCAAATATCACCAATTACAACGAATTCCGATATAATGAGGATGATCACCTTATTCACAATAACTTACTCCTACTCATCATCTGTAAAACCATACAGATGTGAGAATCATACCTGGTAAGCACATAACCTGGAGTAAGTATCTAATCGGGAAATCATTTTTCCTTTAACAATGCACAGTGAACTGAAACATGAAAATGTTTCGTAGGGGTATCCTGGTATTCCTAGTAATGCCTCTTCCATAATCCAATTCATGACTGTAACCGTATATTTCTTTGATATCTCTCCAAATCTCTTTATTTTGTCTGTAGTCGTTACCTTCTGTACACCATCGTTAGGCTAAATGGTTTTCTTCCTTCCCTACCGTTCGGCACCAGCCTATGGTTTGGAAGAAGACTATCCAATAAGCGTAATAGGTGTACCCTCCTAAACCAAGGAGTACTCGCAACCTGAGAGAAGGTGATGATAAAAGACAACTGAATAATACCTTATTCTATTTCTCCTGAACTGGGGAAAAAAGCAAAGGTGAAGTAGGAGTGGCGATGAAGTACGCGGTTTGGTCGTGAATGATAGCAGTCGCAATTTACTTTGCCCTTTTTCTAATCCCTTTATTTTGTCTTTACTTATTACCTTCTGCACACCCTACTTAGGCTAATTGGTTTCTTCATTCCCTACCTTTCGGCACCTGCCTATGGTTTGGAAGAAGACTATCCAATAAGCGTAATAGGTGTACTCTCCTAAACTGAGGAGCCCTCGCAACCTGAGAGAAGGTGACGATAAAAGACAACTGAATAAACCAATTCTATTTCTCCTGAACCTGGATCCATCCTCGAAGAAGTCCCTTCGAATTCGTATATAACCATACGATGGATCTATCCAATGGAAGTGGATGTTCGTAGTGATACGAGGTGTTCTGAGAAATTCAAAGGGTAAAAGAAGGAGCGGCAATGACTTATGCAACTCAAACAATCCAAAAGCCAGTATTTTAAGAAGGTTCAGTCAACTTGTTCACTGAGTCATAGTCTAGGGTCGGTCAATGGTCGCTGCCAAAGAGAGAGAGAGAAAAGAAACACTCTGCGTGCACTCTAACCTAGATCAGAATGGTTATAACTTTATCTAATCAGGAAACCTCCCACTGTACTGTCAAATTCTCCTCCAAAGCTGAAAGAAGAATCAATCGGGACCACCCGAAGAGTAAACCAACTCATCAGTGGGAATCGGGATCCAACTCTCATCGCATGATAACGTGAATGTATCCACTCATGTTATCACACTCCAGAAGGTATGCGCATTCCTGGCAAGTTTCAGTTTCTTTAGAAACTCCCGATGTGATTTTTACCCCATGTTCTTATGACCTTAACGAAGGCCAACAAATCATAAGTCACATGTCAAGTTCTACCCGTCATTATCTTGTTAATTCGAACCCACCCGTACATACCCTTGACGAAGGCCAACAAGGTAATACGACTGTCCCAAACCAACTCATCTATCTATGCAATAGAAAAGTAACAAGCAGCCACCATCCACTATGCCTTGATGAAGGCCAACAAACATAGCATGAATACTACGTGCTACCGTCTGAAACGACGGAGGGCTACGACTGGTTTTTGGCGAAAAACCTTTAACGTAATGAACTTGATCTCGTTGAAGGAACCTGATAGCTTTTTATAAAAATATAGTGGCGAAAACCTTTGCTAAAGAGGTCACTCCTGGTGAAGGGATCTCGGCTCTTTCCTCGTGGAATGAGGTGCAGGATATTCCAACTGAATACCGTGATGCAAAGCAACATGTAATCGACTATAGTGAAGTTATTACCCTGATGCAAACTTCTGCCCAAGGGGTCACTCCCGGTGAAGGGATCTCGGCCCTTGCCTCATCGAATGAGGTGCAGGATATTCCAACTGAATACCACTGTGCAAAACAAAAGAAAACTTTTTTGTAATAACACTTTTTAAAACTGTTCCAACAACATCCAAACAGGTTTTTTTTTCTTTGCATTGATCAAAATCAACACAGTCCAATCAATTAATCACACTAGAAAAGAACGAAAAATAAAATATACGTATATGCCATCTGCATTCGTCACTGGGTCCCGTCATCACCCGTTAGGTTACTTAACTAACGAAAGAGCGGGGACTGGACTAGCGCAGGTGTAAAACATATACAACATCTACTAGTATATATACCAATATACAATAATCGCTCCGGGCGTGATAATATGCAACATTACAGAAAAGTAATAAGCATCACAGAACAATACAGATAATCTGGAATCCCCGGGTTCTACAGAGCCACTGCTGAAACCCGACGTTCCCCTGGTCGTGTGGATAGCCTGTGCAATGAAACCTAGACCCTAACGGGTGCGGCAAGTTACCCGCCAAAACCTGAAGCGAGGCAGCCCCCTACAGCATAGTGAATGGACCACCCTGCACTTCACGGAATCCGGTAACTTGAGCACCCCTTCATGGGTTAACCTGTACCCCCTACGAGTGCGGCGAATAGTCTGCCAATTCTAGAGTGAAGCCCTCTAACACTCAAAGCTATGGGATGCGGACCCGTTGCCCTCCAGAACCCGGCTATCCGTGCACTCCGTCGCGAGGTAAACCTAGTACAGAAATGAAAAATATGTACAACGGGTACATCGACCTCAGCCCGGTCGTGACCCAAAAGAATATTATACAAACAAGCAGTGACGACAGTCCACATGTTGGACACTCGCCCCGCAATATCAAATGTATAAATAAATCCAAACTGCACTACCATTGCACACTGCTATCCACCACGACAAATCCGCAATATCACAGCACAACACAGAACATCAACGCGAATGTCACGTTCGCAATTCCGTCTAAAAGACTATAACAATTAGACGCAATTTACCGCTCGAATGACATTCACGGTCGGAGATATAATGTAAGTACAGTAAACTAACAAGTTTAAAATTCCAATCGATAAAACTTTCCGAAGTGGGCCCCACGTACAACTGCAATACACAAACAAAATCTGGGCCCAAACAAAATATTCCAGAAACCATAATTCCCTAAGCAAGAGCCCCAGAAGAAATTTGGTACACTGAAGCACCAAGCCTGTGGCGGAACCGCGGCCAAACCTTGGCTTGCGCGGCGGTTCCGCGGCACTATGGTCGAATCAGTGGGTCAAATTTCTACTGTGCTCTTAAAAAAGCCTGCTCGATTTTCTGAGATGCTCAAAATAATTTTTAGACCTGTTTTAAAAATCGACAGAAACTTTAGCCTGAAAATTGCGGTTTTGGAAATTTCGTTCGATCGTTGCTTTAAACACGTTAGAACAAGTTAGTAAAGGTTAATGGCATGGCTCTGATACCATGTAAGTCTACGGTAGCGCCCCAGCCGTCATTCAGACACCAAACGCGGAATAAAAACTTTTATAACTGGCGCTATCGCATACTATTACCCGGATCTTGCTATTAACGCTAAACTAACAAACTTTAAAGAGGTAGAAAGGCTATACCGATCGATCTGAGTCCTTCAGTCTTTAGCCATCATCCAACGCTCGTCGCGGCAACTCCAATCTCCTATCTCCTCCTTGTTGGAGATAGTGCCCTCAGAGTCAATTATTGGATCACAGGCACGTGATTGCAATGATTGAGGGAGGACCTATACCGGTAGGAAAGTCTTACTCAAGATGATAGCATGCTATCTGGTTTATCTTTATCATCGTGTACTGCTTTAGGTGACCTTACAGGTCACTATTGCACGTTGATAGAGCCCCTAGGATTCTTGCTTGACTGCCAGCAGTATGAGGGCGATCATATACGTGGGAGCTGGGGTCTATAAGCACATCCTTAAAAGGTCCCTAGTCGTGGGAGTTTCGAGACAGGGCATCGATACTCCAGAGTAGACTAGTGTATACAGTCGAGACCCCGACGAGGGGCGGTGGCCGGTCTCACAAGCCACTGGTGTCAGTTGGTTCATCTAAGATGTATACAGGTGCTCATTGGGTTATTAGTACACTAGACAGGACTCACCGGGAACATGCTAGTTGGTCTTATACCTGACGTCAGATAGCAGTTCCTGGTGACATGTGTACAAGTTAGTTCATCGACCTGAGATCGTCATTTGTGTCGTGTGAGTTCCCACTGTGCTTTGATTACTATCCTACCACGCTCAAAGGAGACGTGCAAACAGGTTTTAGTTAGGTACAGTCCCGAGCCACATGGAGGCAGTGAGCGGATCTGCAGGGGTTCGTCTCTCCCGGTATTGGGGTGAAGTCGCGCTGTGTCTAGGTGAGCCATTACACAAAGCCCTCGGCCGAGGCAGGAGATTTACTGGTAGGTATTCCAGTAGTATCTTAGGGTGTTCTGGACTACACTTCGACACGACTTGTACCGCTTTTGGGGGTCTGGCTTTTACCAACCCCCTAGGCCCGCCATGCGATGCTCATAGACGAACGGACCGGACTGTACGAATATTGTCACTGACAGGCTCAGTAGGGTGTCAGGATGAGTTCGCTCATCGACGTCCCTTTTGGTTAATACCTAGTAGCCCGTTACGTATAGGTTAATACCTTTGACGTGCTAGTGGTTAAATCCACAGCCAAAGTATTGACGAGTCTTTAGAGTCCCCCACAGACCGTTTTCTCAAGTTTCGGGCGAAACACTGTAGAGGCCATATGAAGATATGGCAGGGTTCGATCAGATACGTGCGGTATTGCACGGATCGTGATCGGACGGATTTTACTAGCGGGCTTTGGTTTAAGCCGGATCCTAGTATTGTACAGTGTAGATTTTGTCTCTATGCATTTGTATTAAGTGGGAATACAAATGCGGGTATGTATATACAGTCATGGGGTTTTCCTGTAATTTATTACGGGATTAGTTTTCTGAAGTTGCCAGTTTGTATTCTGTTTCGGCCAGTTCTCCTTTGTTCCTTCACGGCCGGACTTTTCTGTTGGAGGGGTTATTTGCAGTTGTGCAAATTATCTTTGTGGAGGGGGTTATTTGGATTTATGTCTTCATCATGAGATTCCTTTTGCATCACTTGTTTTGCATTAATGAGATTGGATTTGTATTTGAAATGGATGTGAGGTTAGATTGGACTTGGTGGTGATCTTTATTCATGTTTATCAATTCATTTTCTCCACTTGCAATTTTCCTCCACCCATTTGGAGAATGAGAGGGGCCGGCCACATCCTTGAGAGAGAATTTCATTTTTGGTGAGGGAAAATTCTTCTTCTCATTCTAGCTTACAAAAAAGTTCAAAAAAGCTTATCTCCATTGTTCATTCTTCTTATCCATCAAAAAGCAACTTCAACCCCATGAGACATACCTCTCTACACATGCCTACAGCATTCCTTGGGCACGTCGGCTCGCCAACTTCGTGCCCGAGTTGCCTCGGTCCAGAGGTGGAAGCCCGTAAAAGAACCCGGCGATGTGGTGCCCGTTCCGACGAGGAGCTGAAGACCGGAGGTTCCCCGAGGAGATCGGAGTGGAAGCCGAAGACCGAAGGACACGGATCGCTCGGTATAGCATTCTACCCTTTCTCGTATTTGCTAGAGTTAGATTAATGGCCCGATCCGGGATTTTATAGTGCGCGGTGGTGCCGGTTTCTAGTTTTTAGAAAATTTTTGTTTCCGCATTCGGGCGTCGGATTGACGACCGGGGTGCCGCCGTGCAATTACAGTGGTATCAGAGCCATGCCATTAATGTCATGACCCGAAAGAGCACGTGACTGGCCCTTGAACCATATGAAGTCTATAGGACTCCATCTGATCCAAGTAAGCCAAAAGCCCAGAAATCTAAAACCATTTTAAGAGTAAAGAAACATATATTGTAAATTATTTTCCCTTGAGGCATTTTATCTAACACTTACTACGCATAAACAAAGAGCACAACCTGTTAGATATATGTGTGCCCTAGAGGCCATTACTGTACATTGGATGTATATTGTAGTGGATGCTGGGACATATATAGGGAGGACTTTTTGCTCGACATGATAGTATGCTATCTGGTTGCTCTTTACCTTAACGTGTACACTGATTGTCTCTCTGTTACATGTTGGTAAAGCCCTTAGGATGTGTACTTGAATACCTGGACTATGATGCGGATCATACTAGTGGGGACATGGTAGTCCATAAGTACATCCTTCAAAGTCCCTAGTCGTGGGTGTATCGAGACGGGGCATCGATATACCAGAGTAGACTAGCGTATACCTTCTCGACCCATACAGATGGGCGATGGATGATCCCATATCCATTGGTGTTTGACATCAGAGATGATATACGGGTGCTCAGTGGAGACTGGGTACACTGGACGGACTCCCCGAGAACTCCCAGATGGTATTATACCTTACGTCAGATGGCAGTTCTCTGATGACACTGGTACAGAGTAGTCTGTTGACCCGAGATCGTCATAGAGTTTTGTGTGGTTCCCACTGTGCTTTGATTTCCATCTTACCACGTCCAAGAGGGCGTGCAAAACGGTGGTTTTTGGGTACAGTCCCGAGTCACATGGAGGCAATGAGCGATAGGAGGGGATTCGTCTCTCCCGGTATAGGGAGTTGATGTTGCACTGTGTTCGATTGGCTATAACAGGAAGTCCCTGGCCAGGGCTGATCAGAGAATTGCTGGTAAGTGTTACCAGTAGTTTCTCGACCCGTTATGAGCCTCATATCGACACGACTTATCGAGCTATTGGGGTCTGACGTTTACCACCCCTAGGCAAGATATGCGACATATCAGACGAACAGACCGGACTGTACGGTAGTGTTACTGGTTGGATTCACTGGAGTGTGAGCGGGCTTGCTCGTCGATCTTCTGATCGCTCAATACCCGGGTGGCCGTTACGTTTAGCAGACCGCTTGCGGCTTGTGAGTGTTTGATATGATCATCACCCGCTGCCGGCGTATTGACGAGTCTTTAGAGTCCTACACAGAGGTTTCCTGGCTCAAGGGAAACGAAATAGGAGCACATATGAGATGTGTGCGGGACCGAGAATGATACCAGTATGTGATACTGTTTTCAATTCTCGCGATTTGTGACATTGATCGGTTATATGCGATATTGCCGGGTTATCGGATCAAGTGTTGATTCGATAAGTTGTTACTGTTGATATTAGTCGGTTGTATGCGATATGACCGGATCATTAAATCAAGTCTTGATTTAATGATTTAATGCATAATTATATATTTGATATATTACTTTGCATTAACTAGTATAGGTTCACTTAAGATGGATTTTCTCACTCGGATGTGCGCATTGTATATGCGATATATTTTTGTGCACTTGATTGTATCATGTTTGATGATGCATGCAAAATTGGTTAGTGTAAAGAATTAAACCTAGGTTAAGTAAATGGTTAAGGTTTCTTTTTATTTGTCCATTCATTTATCTTTTTATTTGGATTAAAATGAAATGACAAAAGAAAACAAAATGGTTATCATTCTTTCTTTCTTTCATGAAGCTTCATGAAGCTTTGACCAAATGACCATTTTGTCTTCTAGCTTAACCCTAACCATTCTTGTAACCTTAGTCATTTCTCTACACCTAACTATAGTTAATATTATGATAAGGATTCTTTTTCTTTTCTATTCTAATTAACTTATCATAACATTATCATCTTCTTCATCTTCTTCTTCCATGAAGAAGCTAGACTTCATCAATGGTGGATTGATGAAACAAGTGAGAAATCCAATTCTAAAGTCTACCCACTTCCTATTTCTTCATCCTCTACCTCTTTCCAAGTAGTAGAGTGTGTTTCCTTCACAAGTTTCTTGACTTGGTGAAGTTGGAACTTGATCTAGTGATGCCTCGACGTAGATCATCTTCGGCATCGTCGTCGATGACCTAGCCCGTCCATTCTCCGATGAAGCCGACGCTAGAGCCCGGGGTTCGACTTGGACAGCGAGGAGGCTTCATTGCGGAGCTATGGAGGTGGAGGACCGGATCTACAATGGTTGTATTTCCGTTCCCTTAGTAAAGAAGTTTACTAGTTTCATGTTTCGCCTAGACATCTAGCTAACGATCCGTAGTCTAGGGTTTCTCGGCACCGTAATTTTTGAAACGGGCATGGTTGATGCCTTATGAGACCCCTTGATAGTGCCTAGGAACCCTACAGTGGTATCAGAGACAAGTTAGAGCCTTAGGCGAAGTCCAGACGGAGTTTGAAGTCCGATCGAACCGAAATCCAACCCCAAAAAATGCTCTCTGTACTTTTTCTAAAATAGTGGATTTTTCCAAATTAAAAATATGCAGAAAACTCAGCAGGGAATTCTAAGAATTACGGCGCAAAAATTATTGCATGAACAGTGTACTTGGCGGCGGAACCGCGGCATAAGCCTAGCTTATGAGGCGGTTCCGCGGCCGAAGTGTGATGTCAGCCCTAACTGTTTGCACAGTAATTCATTGATTCAGGTGCTGAGTTCTCTGGGTATTTTTAAAATTTATTCAAGAGTTGAATTTTCTGGAGTTGTTTTGGGGATTTGTTGTTTCGATCGGGGTATCAAATTTTGTCTATTTGGCTTTCCGGATAATTTTAGAATATGTTAAAAAGTTCGACCGGATATAAATACCCAATTTTTCCCCTGCCGGGAAATTTCCAAGTGTTGGATTTTTCCGTGGTTTAAAGACGTTCTAAGTAGTGCAAGTAACTCGATGGACCCTCTAGAAGACAACAAACCTTAACTCGATTATGTGACCGTCTTGAACTGCCCTTTGAACCTTCGGGTTTGGGGTAGTACGGCGTGCCACATGTGAGGCGTTGGCTTGACCCTTCTACGGCTGGACCGTTGGTACTGAGGCACGAACTGAATGTTTTTAGACTTGTTTCATGTGTTGATCTATATCGGGAAAACTTGGGTGTTCGATTGTTCGATCGGAAAGTTTGACATTTTCTATTTATCCGGAATGGGATACAATAATTGGAATTCACAAAAGTTATGTGATAACTGAATGAATGTTATAAATCTAGCGGTTTAGTCTCACTTGATCGGTTGCCACAGAATTTTGATGTGATCAAAAGTCCGTCGCAATCACGTAGCGTACGCGGATACTCGCCGGGTAAACTTAGAAGACAGCCTCACCCCATAGCCCCGACCAAGTGACTGTAGGAGAACCCCGTCGCCGAAACCATCCGTTCGGGTGCTCGCGGCAGCGGTGTTCCGCCTTGGTGCACTTTGTCGACGGCGTCGGGGGTGCGGCCGCCTACTGAAGTTTGCGACGAGCATTCGATCAGGATGTCGGGAATCTTATTGAATTGCCCGACTTGATATTGAAAAGTGTTTTCGATAATGAGACTAAAATGCGGGGTTTATAATTGTTAGGCATGCGATGTCTAAAGAATTCATTTGGTCTGGCATGCGATGTCTGAGGTGGTTGCGGATTCCAACTGTTGTAGTTTTACACTTTCTTTTCTGTGACCGTAAGTGTAATATGTGATATCGCCGGTTTCGTTGCTATATGTCAACGACAATTGGGATGCGCATATTTACTTACGTTGATGACATGTGATGTTATGTGTTGCTGGATATGTTATATTGGATCGTCGTGTATGAATAGCCGGGGGTTTTTATGTGAGATGAGTGTTTTTCATTTTCATTCATGTAAAAACTTGTATGTAATATTCTAAAATTGGGGCACTTCCAGGTTGCGGAAGTTGTCACCGTTTGTATATTATTTACTTTTCCGCACTAGGATAGACCCAAGGAGGGGAGCACAAGTAACCGGGTTCTGGGGTCCAGTGGGAGACCAACTCGAGGAGTCGAGTCCGGGTCTCCTAACTCTAGAATTGGTAGGGTTGCTTGCCGCTCTCGTAGGGGTCTAGGGGTATGGGTTTGGCTATTCATCACGACCGTGGAATCCGTGTTTTATACTGGCTCGTATTGAAAACACGGACGTCCTAGTATATCCAATATTTCATATGTTTCTTCTGCTGTGATATCTGTGATGTGATCATGTGATGTTCTATGATATATACAGTATATAGTATATATGATATATTATATAGACGTTACTTATGTTTTACACCCGCGCTAGCCCTGCCCCGCTCTGCCGTTAGTTACCTAACCTAACGGTGCACGAGGGGACATCGAGGCGAATGCGGATGGCATAAGTGTACGTCGTATTTATCTGTGATGTTTAGGTACTTACATGATGGGACTTCATTAATGTGATTAATGAAATAAAAGAAACCTAAAGATGTTGTAGAATTGAATTTCAAAATAAAACAGGTAGCTACAGTTCTTGCTTTGCACAGCGGTATATATGATATATCCTGCACCTTATTCGATAAGGAAAGGACCGAGATCCCTTCACCGGGAGTGACTCCTTTAGCAATAACTGGCAGATGCTACACACTCGGTTTGTCTTTTGATAGCTTTTAAGTAGTTTTGCTTTGCACAGTGATATATATGATATATCCCGCACCTCATTCGACGAGGAAAGGACCGACGATCCCTTCACCGGGAGTGACTCCTTTAGCAAAACTAGAAAAGCCTCAAAAACACTCCATTTCAAAATTCATTCGATCCTACAACGATATCAAGTTCATTACGCAATAGGTTTTCAGAAAAACCTGTCGTAGCCCTCCGTCATTTCAGATAAGTACTGGTTAGTATTCGTGCTGCGTTTGTTGACCTCTGTCAAGGCGTAGTGTGCGGTAGCTGATTAGCGCTTATCTGCATAAGCATATGATGTGATTGATTTAGGGTAGTCGTGCGACCTTGTTGACCTCTGTCAAGGGTCGTGCGGGTGGGTTTACTTCAATCAGGAAATGACGGATTGAACTTGACTAGCAGCCTATGGTTTGTTGACCTCTGTCAAGGTCATAGGACGCTAGGGGCAAAATATTATCGGGAATTTCAAGTGTTGAAATTTGCAATGAGATTGCATACCTTCTATGAGATAGTTGGGTCCCGATACCCGCTGCGAGTAAGAGTTACTCCTGGGAGAGTTTTACACATTACAATTAGCCGATCAAGTAGGTGTCTAGAAAGGTGTCAACGGGGTTACGCCTCTGGGTAAACGAGGTTTACATTAATTAGGTTCGTGCGAAAGCACGGGGGACCTCCCTCAAAGTACCGACACTGGCCTGGCTGAAAGATTGGCGAACTTGTAGTGTGTAATTAATCCCGGCTAGTCTTTCCTTTTAGGGTTTGAAGGAAGATTTGATAAAAAGCAGTGGGAGCCATCCTGATTAGATAAAATAATAACCAATCTATTCTTGCAAGAGCGCACACAGAGTGTTTTCTTCTCTCTCTCTCCTGGTAGGGACCATATCACGCCTTAATCAAGATAATAATACGGATTATTGACCGAACCCGCTTCTTATACTGAGCTGGGGAACGTTGGTCCCGCTCCAACTTATAATTGTTATAAGACAGAGCAGGAGCAGGAAATTGGGGAATACCAGATTTCCCGTGCCGCCCAAACGAAGAGAGTGCATGCTGATGCATCATCTTCGGGTGTGTTCATTATACAGAACTGTTTCTCAGTATCCTCCGCATCCTTGGTATATGATACCGGATCAGGATCCCAGATATGTAATCTGTTACATAGGGCTACAAAAGGGTAGAAAAACTGAGAACGGGTGATAAGTTTCATGAGGCAGAAAACGGGGCAAGTGTTGCAGCCAAGTCTGTCGGTCACTGTCACCCTGTATTGTAATACATTGATTCTGAACGAATGTTATTAGATACCGAACCTGATATACAAAATCATATCACTCTCTTTATTAGTAAAGAAATGATAAAATTTTGTATTGTTGGATAATGTTTTGAACATTTCCTATATCAAAAGTTGATCGGTTCAGGCACGTTATCTAAAAGCATTGATGTTCTAAATCAAACTACAGTTCTTAGTATACAGAACACACACAAGAGGAAGAGTTCAGAAATGAACGAATTCTTCTTGAGGTATTGTAGACTAGGTCAGATCAATATGACCCGACTAGCTAGAGTTACATAAAGATGTATATTTAAATTAGTTTGAATTTACATCTTGTGAAACTCGCCAGTCATGTCACAAAGTTAAGATGACCATAGCTCTGTTTATTGGAAACAGAGAAAGAGTTAATGAACTCTTGGGACTGATACATGATGATGTATGTAAGGTCTCCTGTCTACACATGCCAGGTCTGATTCTTTATACTTCATTATATTCTCTGATAATCTCTCAAGATTCAGTTATATGTTCCTGTTGAAACATGAGTCCGAACCTTTTGAGATATTCACAGAATATAAGCGAGGAGTAGAGAACCAAAATACGGGTAAAAGTATTATGTCCTTTGATGAGATCAAGGTGGAGAATACTTGAGCACGGAATTCTTGGAATTTTCTAAAGGAGAATGAGATTCTCTCTCAGCATTACTCCTCCGTATACACCATTGCACGATGGTATGTCGGGGCGGAGCAGATACACCCTATTTGATATGGTGTGCTCTATGATGAGTAATACTGAGTTACCTGTTTCCTTTTGGGAGTTATGCACTTGAGAAGCTGCATACCTATTGAATAGGGTTCCAATCAAATCAGTTGCCTACCATTTCATATGTGATATGAAAAGGGAAGAGCCCATGTCTTAAGCTAGTTAAGATTTGGGGTTGTCCGGCTAATGTCTAAAAGCAAAATCCGGACAAGCTCGAGGCAAGGTCTGTAATGTAGAACTGGAAAGGTTCCAGCTATACAAACTACAGCAGATGATTGGGTAGAACCAAAGGATTCAGTAGATACCAACGAACCTCAGCCTCTCCGCCGATCTAGTAGGGTTCCTCACCCACCTGAGAGACACTTTGGTTTCTCTATGACAGTGGGAGCGAGGATTGCATCATGAGATGATGACCCAACTAGTTTCGGGCTGGCCACCAGGAGTAAGACTCTGTAAGAATGGCTGGATGCTTAGTGATCTGAGATGGAATCCTTATACACCAACAAAGTATGGACTTTAGTTGCTATATCTGAAGGGTTAAATCCCCATCAGGAGCAAGTATATCTTGAGAAGATTACTTGGTGTACATGGAAAAGTTGAGACTTTCAAAGCTAGACTTGTTAAAGGTTTGCATCATTGAACAGGCGTGGATAATGATGAAACCTTTTCAGTGCCTATGCTTAAGTCCATCCAGATCCTACTTGCCACGGCTACATACCATAACTACGATATCTGGCGGTTGGGTGTCATGACAGCTCTTCTAAAATGATGTTTTGGAAGAGAGCGTCTATAAGTACACAGCCAGAGGGCTTCGTAAACAGTGGGAGCAGCGGAAACGCGTGCAAGATGCTTTATAGGATAAAGCAGGCATCGCGGAGTTGGAACATCTGTTTTGATGGATTAGTCAAGGAAGTTGACATCATCAAAATGGTAGATGAACCTTGTATATACAAAAAGGTAGTAGGGAGTATGGTTGTGATCCTCGTAGAGTACGTGGATGACATACTCATGATAGGGAAGGAGTTTCCTATGCTATGCTCGGTCAATCTCCGCTTATCACAAGGATTCTCCAGATAGGATCAATGTGATACCTCCTCCATCCTGAGTTTTCATCTATGAGATAGATGTTATTTGGGTGTTAGTATACTCACTAGTTGTAGTGAGATGGTATCAATCGATCCTGGGGAGAATCACTGGAAGGGTTCCAGGGTGATAAAGACGACTGAATATCAGTCGCAGGCATTGTCTTTACCCTCAATAAAGGGACGGTATGTTGGAAGAGTTCCAAGCTAAATACCGTGGCATACTAGACGATAAAGGCACGATACATCGCTACTTAAGATGCTACCAAAGAGGATGTTTGGGTGTATATTGGTTCATGAGATGAACTATGTTCCTCCCATTGTGTGACAATGGAGTTGTGGCTTATGCCAAGGAACGGCGGTCCCATCAGTGATCCAGACTTATTCTAAGGCAGTATCGCCTGATCATGGAGATGTTTTATCTCCAGGGGATCGAGGTCAGGAGAGTAGACTCAGAGGACAACACGGCGGATCCACTCACGAAGGCCTATTCCCAGAGAGAGACTTTCATGGGATGGTTGAGTATGAGATACTACAACCACTGCTACAGATGGTCCTAGTGCAAGTGGGAGATTGTTAGTTATATGTGTGCCCTAGAGGCCATTACTATACATTGGATGTATATTGTAGTGGATGCTGGGACATATATAGGGAGGACTTTCTTGCTCGACATGATAGTATGCTATCTGGTTGCTCTTTACCTTAACGTGTACACTGATTGTCTCTCTGTTACATGATGGTAAAACCCTTAGGATGTGTACTTGACTACCTGGACTATGATGCGGATCATACTAGTGGGGACATGGTAGTCCATAACTACATCCTTCAAAGTCCCTAGTCGTGGGTGTATCGAGACGGGGCATCGATATACCAGAGTAGACTAGCGTATACCTTCTCGACCCATACAGATGGGCGATGGATGATCCCATATCCATTGGTGTTTGACATCAGAGATGATATACGGGTGCTCAGTGGAGACTGGGTACACTGGACGGACTCGCCGAGAACTCCCAGATGATATTATACCTTACGTCAGATGGCAGTTCTCTGGTGACACTGGTACAGAGTAGTCTGTTGACCCGAGATCGTCATAGAGTTTTGTGTGGTTCCCACTGTGCTTTGATTTCCATCTTACCACGTCCAAGAGGGCGTGCAAAACGGTGGTTTTTGGGTACAGTCCCGAGTCACATGGAGGCAATGAGCGATAGGAGGGGATTCGTCTCTCCCGGTATAGGGAGTTGATGTTGCACTGTGTTCGATTGGCTATAACAGGAAGTCCCTGGCCAGGGCTGATCAGAGAATTGCTGGTAAGTGTTACCAGTAGTTTCTCGACCCGTTATGAGCCTCATATCGACACGACTTATCGAGCTATTGGGGTCTGACGTTTACCACCCCTAGGCAAGATATGCGACATATCAGACGAACAGACCGGACTGTACGGTAGTGTTACTGGTTGGATTCACTGGAGTGTGAGCGGGCTTGCTCGTCGATCTTCTGATCGCTCAATACCCGGGTGGCCGTTACGTTTAGCAGACCGCTTGCGGCTTGTGAGTGTTTGATATGATCATCACCCGCTGCCGGCGTATTGACGAGTCTTTAGAGTCCTACACAGAGGTTTCCTGGCTCAAGGGAAACGAAATAGGAGCACATATGAGATGTGTGCGGGACCGAGAATGATACCAGTATGTGATACTGTTTTCAATTCTCGCGATTTGTGACATTGATCGGTTATATGCGATATTGCCGGGTTATCGGATCAAGTGTTGATTCGATAAGTTGTTACTGTTGATATTAGTCGGTTGTATGCGATATGACCGGATCATTAAATCAAGTCTTGATTTAATGATTTAATGCATAATTATATATTTGATATATTACTTTGCATTAACTAGTATAGGTTCACTTAAGATGGATTTTCTCACTCGGATGTGCGCATTGTATATGCGATATATTTTTGTGCACTTGATTGTATCATGTTTGATGATGCATGCAAAATTGGTTAGTGTAAAGAATTAAACCTAGGTTAAGTAAATGGTTAAGGTTTCTTTTTATTTGTCCATTCATTTATCTTTTTATTTGGATTAAAATGAAATGACAAAAGAAAACAAAATGGTTATCATTCTTTCTTTCTTTCATGAAGCTTCATGAAGCTTTGACCAAATGACCATTTTGTCTTCTAGCTTAACCCTAACCATTCTTTTAACCTTAGTCATTTCTCTACACCTAACTATAGTTAATATTATGATAAGGATTCTTTTTCTTTTCTATTCTAATTAACTTATCATAACATTATCATCTTCTTCCATGAAGAAGCTTGACTTCATCAATGGTGGATTGATGAAACAAGTGAGAAATCCAATTCTAAAGTCTACCCACTTCCTATTTCTTCATCCTCTACCTCTTGCCAAGTAGTAGAGTGTGTTTCCTTCACAAGTTTCTTGACTTGGTGAAGTTGGAGCTTGATCTAGTGATGCCTCGACGTAGATCATCTTCGGCATTGTCGTCGATGACCTAGCCCGTCCATTCTCCGATGAAGCCGACGCTTGAGCCCGGGGTTCGACTTGGACAGCGAGGAGGCTTCATTGCGGAGCTATGGAGGTGGAGGACCGGATCTACAAAGATTGTATTTCCGTTCCCTTAGTAAAGTAGTTTACTAGTTTCATGTTTCGCCTAGACATCTAGCTAACGATCCGTAGTCTAGGGTTTCTCGGCACCGTAATTTTTGAAACGGGCATGGTTGATGCCTTGTGAGACCCCTTGAGAGTGCCTAGGAACCCTACACAACCCACACAAGCAATATAATATACAAAGCCGAAGAGTGAGGATCAAACTCAAAAGAAACTCACAATAACATGAAAACCTTAACACTACTAAGCGCGACTCTAAGGTCGAAATAATACATCACTAGTGTCTGAGTCTGAAACAATATACAAGTTTTGGTTGATGGAATTTCTAGATACAAAGAATAATACATATACAAGGGTGGTTCTGATGCAAAGAACCCACCTAACAAGCAAATCACCCGCAAAGGAAGCAATGTGCCGGAAATGCCGCTATAGAACCTGTACGGCAAAACCTGCAAGAACTGTGGCACAACGGGGGTGAGTTGCCAACTCGTGAATAGAAAATATCTACAAGCAGAAATTGGAAGCATGACATAAACCTAAGTCAAAACGATCAGATATAATATAAACCTCAAATGAATAAGTTTGAAGCATAGTAAAGTGGCAATGTAACATCTGAACATAAGTGTAGTGCTAAGTACTCGTGCCAGTGCCTCACGTAACAATATATCATAAATATGATGTATGTATGCGGTAAAATGAAAACATGAGATATCATGAATGAAATCATCAGAAAATCAACGTCGAGCATTGACACAAACTATATATCTAAATATCAAGTGAAACCCATATATCATGTATCCGACTGAAAGGTTCCTAGGCACCCTATAGAGGTCTCACAAGGCATCGAACATGCCAATATAAAAATTCTAGGTGCCGAGAAACCCGAATACGGATCGTCGGCTAGATTTCTAGGCGAATATACAAACTAGTTAACACTTAACTACAAGAATACGGAAATACAACCTTTGTAGATCCGGTGCTCCACCTCCATAGCTCCGCAACGAAGTCCCCTCGCTGTCCAAATCGAACCATGACTCTCACGGTGGTTTCATCGGAGAAAAGACCGGGCTAGGTCGTCGACAACATGCCGAAGATGATCTACGTCGAGGCATCACTAGATCAAGCTCCACCTTCATCAAGCCTTGAAAACTTGTGAAGGAAACACACTCTACTACTTGGCAAGAGTTAGAGGATGAAGAAATAGGAAGTGGGTAGACTTTAGATTTGGATTTCTCACTCTTTTTGTCACTTTGCCATTAAAGCTTTCAAGCTTTTTCTTGAAGTGAAGAAGATGAAGAATATGATAAGTTAATTAAAATAGATAATAAAAATGAACACTTATCATAATCTTAACCTTAGTTAAGTGTAGAGAATTGACTAAGGTTGGGTTGAATGGTTAGGGTTAAGGATGAGAACAAAAAGGTCAATTAGTCAAAGCTTCATGAAACTTCAACTAAAAACAAATGAAGCCACCATTCATTTATCTTTCAATTTATTCAAAATGAATAAATAAATAAGATAAATGAATAAGTAAAAACCCTAATCAACAACTTAACCAAGGTTAATTCTTTACACTTAACCTAAAAAGCATGTATCATCAAACATGATACAATCATGTGTACAAAAGTATATCACATATACAATGTGCACAAACCAAGTGAGAAAATCCATCTAAAGTGAACCAATACTAGTTAATGAAAAGTAATATATCAAATATATAATTATGCATTAAATCATTAAATCAACACTTGATTTAACGATCCGGTCATATCGCATACAACCGACTAATATCCAATGTATCGGTTTATCGAATCAATCCTTGATTCGATAACTAGGTTATATCGCATACAACCATTCGACACATTCTTCGCGAGAATGGAATACGGTATCACATACACGCATTATTCTCGGTCCCGCACATATCTCATATGCGCTCCTATTTCGTGTCGCTTGAGCCAGGAAACCTCTGTGTAGGACTCTAAAGACTCGTCAATACGCCGGCAGCAGATGATTATCATATCAAACACCCACAAGCCGCAAGCGGTCTGCTAAACGTAATGGCCACCCGGGTATTGAGCGATCAGAAGATCGACGAGCAAGCCCGCTCACACTCCAGTGAATCCAACCAGTAACACTACCGTACAGTCCGGTCTGATCGTCTGATATGTCGCATATCTTGCCTAGGGGTGGTAAACGTCAGACCCCATTAGCTCGATAAGTCATGTCGATATGAGGCTCATAACGGGTCGAGAAACTACTGGTAACACTTACCAGCAATTCTCTGATCAGCCCTGGCCAGGGACTTCCTGTTATAGCCAATCGAACACAGTGCAACATCAACCCCCTATACCGGGAGAGACGAATCCCCTCCTATCGCTCATTGCCTCCATGTGACTCGGGACTGTACCCAAAAACCACCATTTTTCACGCCCTCTTGGACGTGGTAAGATGGAAATGAAAGCACAGTGGGAACCACACAAGACTCTATGACGATCTCGGGTCAACAGACTACTCTGTACCAGTGTCACCTGAGAACTGCCATCTGACGTGAAATATAATACCATCTGGGAGTTCTCGGCGAGTCCGTCCAGTGTACCCAGTCTCTACTGAGCACCCGTATATTATCTCTGGTGTCAAACACCAATGGATATGGGATCATCCATCGCCCATCTGTATGGGTCGAGAAGGTACACGCTAGTCTATTCTGGTATATCGATGCCCCGTCTCGATATACCCACGACTAGGGACTTTGAAGGATGTACTTATGGACTACCATGTCCCCACTAGTATGATCTGCATCATAGTCCAGGTAGTCAAGTACACATCCTAAGGGCTTTACCATCATGTAACAGAGAGACAATCAATGTACACGTTAAGGTAAAGTACAACCAGATAGCATACTATCATGTCGAGCAAGAAAGTCCTCCCTATATATGTCCCAGCATCCACTACAATATACATCATATGTACAGTAATGGCCTCTAGGGCATACATATAACTAACAATCTCCCACTTGCACTAGGGCCATCTGTAGCAGTGGTCGAAGTATCTCATACTCAACCATCCCATAAAAGTCTCTCTCTGGGAATAGGCCTTCGTGAGTGGATCCGCCGTGTTATCCTCTGAGTCTACTCTCCTTGCCTCGATCACCTTGGAGATCAACCATCTCCATGATCAGGTGATACTGCTTTAGAATATGTCTGGATCACTGATGGGACCTGCGTTCCTTGGCATAAGCCATAACTCCATTGTCACACAATGGGAGGAACATAGTTCATCTCATGAACCAATATACACCCAAACATTCTCTTTGGTAGCATCTTAAGTAGCGATGTATCCTGCCTTTATCGTCTAGTATGTCACGGTATCTAGCTTGGAACTCTTCCAACATACTGTCCCTTTACTGAGGGTATAGACAATCCCTGCGACTGACATTCAGTCGTCTTTATCACCCTGGAACACTTCCATTGATTCTCCCCAGGATCAATTGATACCATCTTACTACTACTAGTGAGTATCCTAACATCCAATTAGATCTATCTCATAGATCCAAAATCAGGATATAGGAGGTATCACATTGATCCTACACGGAGAATCTTTGTGATAAACGGAGATTGATCGAGCGTAGCATAAGAAACTCCTTTCTTATCAAGAGTATGTCATCCACGTACTCTACGAGGATCACCACCATACTCCCTACTACCTTTTTGTATATACAAGGTTCATCTACCATTTTGATGATGTCAAACACTTTGACTACTTCATCAAAACAGATGTTCCAACTCCGCGATGTCTGCTTTATCACATAAAACATCTTGTTCACGTTTCCGCTGCTCCCACTATTTACGAAGCCCTTTGGCTGTGTACTTATAGACACACTCTTCTAAAACATCATTTAGAAAAGCAGTCATGACACCCAACCGCCAGATATCGTAGTCATGGTATGTAGCCGTGGCAAGTAGTATCTGGATGGACTTAAGCATAGGTACTGGAAAAGGTTTCATCATTATCCACGCCTGGTCGATGACGAAAACCTTTAACAAGTCTAGCTTTGAACGTCTCAACTTTTCCATCTACACCAAGTAATCTTCTCAAGATATACTTGCTCCTGATGGGGATTTAACCCTTCAGATATAGCAGCCAAAGTCCATACTTTGTTGGTGTATAAGGATTCCATCACAGATAACTAAGCATCCAGCCATTCTTATAGAGTCTTACTCCTGATGGCCAGCTCGAAACCAGTTGGGTCATCATCTGATGATGCAATCCTCGCTCCCACTGTCATAGAGAAACCAAAGTATCTCTCAGGTGCGTGAGGAACCCTACTAGATCGGCGGAGAGGCTGAGGTTCATTGGAATCTACTAAATCCTTTGGTTCTGTCAAATCATCAGCTGCAGTTTGTATAGCTGGAACCTTTCCAGTTCTACATTACAGACTTTGCCTCGAGCTTGTCCAGAACATGCTTTTAGACATAGGCCGGACAACCCCAAATCTTAACTAACTTAAGACATGGGCTCTTCCCATTCCATATCACATATGAAGCGGTAAGCAACTGATTTGATTGAAACCCTGTTCAATAGGTATGCAGCTTCTCAAGCGCATAACTCCCAAAAGGAAATAGGTATCTCAGTAGTACTCATCATAGAGCACACCTTATCATATAGGGTGTGATTGCTCCATCCCGATATACCATCGTGCTATGGTGTATACGGAGGAGTAATGCTGAGAGAGAATCTCATTCTCCTTTAGAATAGTCCAGGAATTCCATGCACAAGTATTCTCCTCCCTGATCTCATCATAGGACATAATACTTATACCCGTATTTTGGTTCTCTACTTCTAACTTATATTCTGTGAATATCTCAAAAGATTCGGACTTGTGTTTCAACAGGAACATAGGTCTGAATCTCGAAAGATCATCAGAGAATGTAATGAAGTATAAAGAACCAGTCCTGGCATGTGTAGACTGGGGACCTTACATACATCAACATGTATCAACCCAAGAGTTCACTAACTCTTTCTCTGTTTCCAATAAACAGAGCTATGGTCATTTTATCTTTGTGACATGACTGGCGAGTTTCACAAGATGTAAATTCAAACTGATTTAAATATGCATCTATATGTAACTCTAGCTAGTCGGGTCACATTGATCTGACCTAGTCTACAATACCTCAAGAAGAATTCGTTCATTTCTGAACTCTTCCTCTTGTGTGTGTTCCGTATGCTAAGAACAGTAGTTTGATTTAGAACATCAACGCTTTTAGATAACGTGCCTGAACCGATCAACTTTTGATATAGGAAATGTTCAAAACATTATCCAACAATACAAAATTTTATCGTTTCTTTACTAATAAAGAGACAGATATGATTTTGTATATCAGGATCGGTATCTAATAACATTCATTCAGAATCAATGTATTGGTAATACAGGGTGACAGTGACCGACAGACTTGGCTACAACACTTGCCCCGTTTTCTGCCTCATGAAACTTATCACCCGTTCTCAGTTTTTCTACCCTTTTGTAGCCCTATGTAACAGATTACATATCTGGGATCCTGATCCGGTATCATATACCAGGATGCGGAGGATACTGAGAAACAGTTCTGTATAAAGAACACACCCGAAGATGATGCATCAGCATGCACTCTCTTCGTTTGGGCGGCACGGGAAATCTGGTATTCCCCAAATTCCTGCTCTCTCTTATAACTATTATAAGTTGGAGCGGGACCAACGTTCCCCAGCTCAGTATAACAAGCGGGTTCGGTCAATATTTCGTATTATGATCTTGATTAAGGCGTGACATGGTCGCTACCAGGAGAGAGAGAGAGAAGAAAACACTCAGCGTGCGCTCTTTCAAGAATAGATTGGTTATTATTTTATCTAATCAGGATGGCTCCCATTGCTTTTTATCAAATCTTCCTTCAAACCCTAAAAGGAAAGACTAGCCGGGATTAATTACACACTACAAGTTCGCCAATCTTTCAGCCAGGCCAGTGTCGGTACTTTGAGAGAGGTCCCCCGTGCTTTCGCACGAACCTAATTAATGTAAACCTCGTTTTCCCATAGGCGTAACCCCGTTGACACCTTTCTAGACACCTACTTGATCGGCTAATTGTAATGTGTAAAACTCTCCCAGGAGTAACAATTACTCGCAGCGGGTATCGGGATCCAACTATCTCATAGAAGGTATGCAATCTCATTGCAAATTTCAACACTTGAAATTCCCGATAATGTTTTGCCCCAGGCGATCTATGACCTTGACTGAGTCAACAAACCATATACCGCAAGTAAAGTTCAAGCCGTCATTTCCTAATTGAATTAAACCCACCCGCACGATCCTTGACTGAGTCAACAAGGCCGCACGACTACCCTAATCCAATCTACATCATATGCATAAGCAGATAAATAGTAATCAGCTACCGCACACTACGCCTTGACTGAGTCAACAAACGCAGCACGAATACTAACTATTACTTATCTGAAATGACGGAGGGCTACGTCAGGTTTTTAAGAAAACCCTTTGCGTAATGAACTTTATATCGTTGTAGAATCAAATGATTTTTGAAATGGAGTGCTTTTGAGGCTTTTCTAGTTTTGCTAAAGGAGTCACTCCCGGTGAAGGGATCGTCGGTCCTTTCCTCGTCGAATGAGGTGCGGGATATATCATATATATCACTGTGCAAAGCAAAAACTCTTAAAAGAAATCAAAAGACAAACCGAGTGTGTAGCATCCGCCAGTTATTGCTAAAGGAGTCACTCCCGGTGAAGGGATCTCGATCCTTTCCTCATCGAATAAGGTGCAAGATATATCATATATACCGCTGTGCAAAGCAAGAACTGTAGCTACCTGTTTTATTTTGAAATTTGATTCTACAACATCTTAGGTTTCTTTTATTTCATTAATCACATTAATGAAGTCCCATCATTTAAATACCTAAACATCACAGATAAATACGACGTACACTTATGCCATCCGTATTCGCCTCGATGTCCCCTCGTGCACCGTTAGGTTAGGTTACTAACGACAGAGTGGGGCAGGGCTAGCGCGGGTGTAAAACATAAGTAACGGCTATATAATATATCATATATACTATATACTGTATCTATCACAGAAACACATCAGAGGTATTGCAGCAGAAGAAACATATGAAATATTGGATATACTAGGACGTCCGTGTTTTCAATACGAGCTAGTATAAAACACGGATTCCACGGTCGCGATGAATAGACAAACCCACACCCCTAGACCCCTACGAGAGCGGCAAGCAACACTACCAATTCTAGAGTTAGGAGACCCGGACTCGACTCCTCGAGTTGGTCTCCCACTGGACTCCAGAACCCTGTTACTTGTGCCCTCCTCCTTGGGTCTATCCTAGTGCAGAAAAGTAAATAATATACAAAAGGTGACTACTTCCGCAACCTGGAAGCGTCCCAATAAAAGAATATTACATACAAGTTTTTACATGAATGAAAATGAAAAACACTCATCTCACATAAAAACCCCCGGCTATTCAAACACGACGATCCAATATAACATATCCAGCAACACATAACATCACATGTCATCAACGTAAGTAAATATGCGCATCCCAATTGTCGTTGACATATAGCAACGAAACCGGCGATATCACATATTACACTTACGGTCACAGAAAAGAAAGTGTAAAACTACAACAGTTGGAATCCGCAACCACCTCAGACATCGCATGCCTGACCAAATGAATTACTTAGACATCGCATGCCTAACAATTATAAACCCCGCATTTTAGTCTCAAAATCGAAAACTCTTTTCAATATCAAGTCGGGGAATTCAACAAGATTCCCGACATCCTGATCGAATGCTCGTCGCAAACTTCAGTAGGCGGCCGCACCCCCGATACCGTCGACAAAGTGCACCAAGGCGGAACACCGCTACCGGGAGCACCCGAACGGATGCTTTCGGCGACGGGGTTCTCCTACAGTCACTTGGTCGGGGGAATGGAGTGAGGCTGTCTATTAAGTTTACCCGGCGAGTATCCGCGTACGCTACGTGATTGCAACGGACTTTTGATCACATCAAAATTCCGTGGCAACCGATCAAGTGAGACTAAACCGCTATGTTTATAACATTCATTCAGTTATCTCATAACTATTGTGAATTCCAAGTATTGTATCACATTCCAGATAAATAGAAAATGCTAAACTTTTTGATCGAACAATCGAACACCCAAGTTTTCCCGATACAGCTCAACACATGAAATAAGTCTAACAGCATTCAGTTCGTGCCTCAGTAACAACGGTCCAGCCGTAGAAGGGTCAAGCCAACGCCTCAGATGTGGCATGCCGTACTGCCCCAAACCCGAAGGTTCAAAGGGCAGTTCAAGACGGTCACATAATCGAGTTAAGGTTTGTTGTCTTCTAGAGGGTCCATCGCGTTACTTGCACTACTTAGAACGTCGTTAAACTACGGAAAAATCCAACAATTGGAAATTTCCCGGTAGGGGAAAAAGTGGGTATTTATGTCCGGTCGAAATTTTTAACATATTCTAAAATATCCGAAAAACACATAGACAAAATTAGACAATCCGATCGAATGTACGAACTCCTAATACAACCCAAAAAAAAATTAACTCTTGATTTCAGATAAAAAAAATTCCCAGGAAAACCAACACTGCAAAATAGGAATTACTGTGCAAAATTGAATGCCTAATAAGACAAAACGGCCGCGGAACCGCCGCATTAGCATGCTAATGCCGCGGTTCCACCGCACTTTTGAGGGATCATTAGTTACATTTTAGACAGTAATTCTTAGAATTTCCTGTGGATTTTTCTGCATGTTTTTAATTCTCAAAAATCCACGAAAACAGAAAATGTCCAGAGAGCACTTTCAAGTCGGGGTTTCAGGTCGATCGGACTTCTAACTCCGTCTACGCATCTCCTAAGGCTCTAGCTAGGCTCTGATACCAGTGAAAGGTTCCTAGGCACCCTATAGAGGTCTCACAAGGCATCAAACATGCCAATATAAAAATTCTAGGTGCCGAGAAACCCGAATACGGATCGTCGGCTAGATTTCTAGGCGAATATACAAACTAGTTAACACTTAACTACAAGAATACGGAAATACAACCTTTGTAGATCCGGTGCTCCACCTCCATAGCTCCGCAACGAAGTCCCCTCGCTGTCCAAATCGAACCATGACTCTCACGGTGGTTTCATCGGAGAAAAGACCGGGCTAGGTCGTCTACAACGTGCCGAAGATGATCTACGTCGAGGCATCACTAGATCAAGCTCCACCTTCATCAAGCCTTGAAAACTTGTGAAGGAAACACACTCTACTACTTGGCAAGAGGTAGAGGATGAAGAAATAGGAAGTGGGTACACTTTAGATTTGGATTTCTCACTCTTTTTGTCACTTTGCCATTAAAGCTTTCAAGCTTTTTCTTGAAGTGAAGAAGAAGAAGAAGATGAAGAATATGATAAGTTAATTAAAATAGATAATAAAAATGAACACTTATCATAATCTTAACCTTAGTTAAGTGTAGAGAATTGACTAAGGTTGGGTTGAATGGTTAGGGTTAAGGATGAGAACAAAAAGGTCAATTAGTCAAAGCTTCATGAAACTTCAACTAAAAACAAATGAAGCCACCATTCATTTATCTTTCAATTTATTCAAAATGAATAAATAAATAAGATAAATGAATAAGTAAAAACCCTAATCAACAACTTAACCAAGGTTAATTCTTTACACTTAACCTAAAAAGCATGTATCATCAAACATGATACAATCATGTGTACAAAAGTATATCACATATACGATGTGCACAAACCAAGTGAGAAAATCCATCTAAAGTGAACCAATACTAGTTAATGCAAAGTAATATATCAAATATATAATTATGCATTAAATCATTAAATCAACACATGATTTAACGATCCGGTCATATCGCATACAACCGACTAATATCCAATGTATCGGTTTATCGAATCAATCCATGATTCGATAACTAGGTTATATCGCATACAACCATTCGACACATTCTTCGCGAGAATGGAATACGGTATCATATACACGCATTATTCTCGGTCCCGCACATATCTCATATGCGCTCCTATTTCATTTCGCTTGAGCCAGGAAACCTCTGTGTAGGACTCTAAAGACTCGTCAATACGCCGGCAGCAGATGATGATCATATCAAACACCCACAAGCCGCAAGCGGTCTGCTAAACGTAACGGCCACCCGGGTATTGAGCGATCAGAAGATCGACGAGCAAGCCCTCTCACACTCCAGTGAATCCAACCAGTAACACTACCGTACAGTCCGGTCTGATCGTCTGATATGTCGCATATCTTGCCTAGGGGTGGTAAATGTCAGACCCCATTAGCTCGACAAGTCGTGTCGATATGAGGCTCATAACGGGTCGAGAAACTACTGGTAACACTTACCAGCAATTCTCTGATCAGCCCTGGCCAGGGACTTCCTGTTATAGCCAATCGAACACAGTGCAACATCAACCCCCTATACCGGGAGAGACGAATCCCCTCCTATCGCTCATTGCCTCCATGTGACTCGGGACTGTACCCAAAAAGCACCGTTTTGCACGCCATCTTGGACGTGGTAAGATGGAAATGAAAGCACAGTGGGAACCACACAAGACTCTATGACGATCTCGGGTCAACAGACTACTCTGTACCAGTGTCACCTGAGAACTGCCATCTGACGTGAGGTATAATACCATCTGGGAGTTCTCGGCGAGTCCGTCCAGTGTACCCAGTCTCTACTGAGCACCCGTATATCATCTCTGGTGTCAAACACCAATGGATATGGGATCATCCATCGCCCATCTGTATGGGTCGAGAAGGTACACGCTAGTCTACTCTGGTATATCGATGCCCCGTCTCGATATACCCACGACTAGGGACTTTGAAGGATGTACTTATGGACTACCATGTCCCCACTAGTATGATCCGCATCATAGTCCAGGTAGTCAAGTACACATCCTAAGGGATTTACCAACATGTAACAGAGAGACAATCAATGTACACGTTAAGGTAAAGTACAACCAGATAGCATACTATCATGTCGAGCAAGAAAGTCCTCCATATATATGTCCCAGCATCCACTACAATATACATCCTATGTACAGTAATGGCCTCTAGGGCATGCATATAACTAACACCGACATGTATGCAGCATTCATGAAGGTACTCTATCAGGTACAACTAATATGTGATGCAATGCATATACAATAAATGTGGGGTAGGGGAGATATAATATACCATTGACCATAAAGGCCCCGAGCACATAAGCTCCTCTCAAATCGAGCTCATAAGCTCCGAGCACATAGGCTCCTCTCACATCGAGCTCATAGGCTCCGAGCACATAGGCTCCTCTCACATCAAGCTCATAGGCTCCGAGCACATAAGCTCCTCTCACATCGAGCTCATAGGTTCCGAGCACATAGGCTCCTCTCACATCGAGCTCATAGGCTCCGAGCACATAGGCTCCTCTCATAATGCATATGTAAATTTGCATAGATCATCATGATGATATATTAAGTATGTGTATATATATATCAGCGTCCCATACCACTAATATATATATATATACTCTATGGGTATACATATATATTTCAGCGTCCCATACCACTGATATATATACGCAGGAGTAAAACAATCCAGAATCATCATATGCAACCATATCACAGTGCGAAATCCATGAATTACAATACATGCAACAAGAACACTAATATAAGCATGCAACTATATAAAGGCATATGCACAAGGAATATGAATCAATAACATATGAGCATGCAATGCATTGCGAGCTGTAGAGTAAATGGTAAATGAATAATAATGCAGCTTGCCATTTGAAATAAGACAAATCGGGTTTTTGTAATAGGTATGACTTGGGTCTAGTCTAACATCTATTATGCAAACCACAGATCTAAGTATCAAGTCAACCTGGAGGGGTATGGAATCCACCTAAATATAAGTCAATATAAATATATATACATATAATAGTCGGTGATCCCGCCTCAGTAGTATCGCGTACAATACAGTATATCATATGACAATCCTCAAATCATGAGTGCGGATCTATCATCAATATAAAGCTCGTACGGTAAATCATCGTACGGCATCCCAATAGCTGGGTACGGGTCAATATCACATTATCTCATCAAGTACCTGGTATTCTTATCATCATAACGCATAATCTGGGATACTGAATCTAAGTCTAGTATAAATCGATACCATCTATATAATTATGAATGCGGGGGTAAAACACATGCCCAAAGGCCCGCTAAGAATCACATATCGTATCCCAAATACGAATCATATCAAATCACCGATCTCACGGCACCAAGCCCAATATCATCGACTCATCTCCAAAGTCATCCAATATCATCATCAACACAGTGTAAGTATAGTGAATATGCAAGGGTTCGTGGCTATGAACTACACTAGTTTACTATTAAGCCTAAACTATCCATAAAACACCTAACAGAATATCCATGACACACTATAACTATCATATATTATATCAACTACGGACTGCGGTGGTGCTATACGTCATCCCCCGACTTCCCCCTGTAGATATAATCTACTCACCTTGCGTCTTCATTGTCGACGTCACCACGCGTTTGCTTGTCGTCCCGAAGTCTTCATGGGGTACCTACACATTAACGTATCGCAAATGCGTATTAAAACCAATTCCGAACTAAAACGGCATACGAATCTCAAAACGATACGCTAAGATCTATAGGTTAGAACCTATGGACAACGCCTTCCAAACCCATCAACAACCCTCGATATCGTCGTATAAACGCCAAATAGTCGAGGTAAAACACAATACACAAATTCAGAATTAAAAATACAGAATACGGAAACACGAATCCAAAACATCAATTAAGGAAATAGGCTCTAGATTTCACCCTAGGTCAAATTAGACAAATCTATACATGCCAGGGGCCAAAACTACAGATGTAGGAGCAGAAGAACCAAAACGACCCAAATTGGTGTAGGTCTGGCCGGAATTTGCGGCCAGAGGGAATTAATTGGCGGCCGGGTCATGGAGTTAGAGGCTAGGGTCTTGGTGGTAGCTTCCTGGGTGCCTGCACATGTCACTGTCCATTCAATTTTATTTTAGGATGTCTCGGGTGATAGCAGATCTCATAAAAGATTCCCAGATTTCATAACTTTTCCGATATCGGTTTCTAAATCCGTATTTCGGGTTTCAACTCTCAGGTTGGGGTCTCAATTCATGAACTAGGGTATTTATCTAAGCTCAACTGAGCTCAATTTCACATTACAACCCAAAATTCCCTCAAACCCTAACTAGGTTTTTCTCCAATCCACAAAAAACATACAATATCGCTTCTAAACTAAACATGGGGTATAAGTAATACTAAAACTAAGCTAAGGGTTCAGTAAATACCTCATTTGGCAACTCAAGAATTTTCTTGAGTTGCCCCTAGTGGCCAAAATCTTTGCTTTCTTGTTCCTATGTGTAGATCTCGAGCTTGTGCACATTTTTTGTGAAATGAAGATGGGGTGTTGGTGTAGTTTTCATGGTGATTTGGGGCTAATGAAGAGGGGAGGGAGATGAGAGGCAGCAGCAGCAGCTGAAGGGGAAAAGGGAGAGAGAAAGTGAGTTGAGGAAGTGAAGGGAAAATGGCTAAGTTAAAGCTACCCCCTCTCTTTTCTCTCTCTCTCATCCACCTACCACCATATAATAATCCTTTTACTTTTTCCTTTCTTTTCTTTCCCCTCAAATTCCTTCTCACTCAAATAGTGAACCCCAAAATAAACCATGGCAAGAAAAATGCAACACAAGTGTAGGAAATGATATGTGCATGTTTTGCACAAAATTGCCAGAAAACCCGATTAGCGATTTTTTAATCGCGATTAGCACTCAATTAGCATATAACTAATCATAACAACTTAAAAATGGTATAATTCTCTAAATTACCCTATTTTAGAATTTTCTATAATTTTTCCAAATTTTTCACCATTTATCTGTATTTAATTATACCGAATTATTAAAATATTCAATAAAGTAATATTAATTTATAAAATTTCCCGAAAATGATATTTTATTATTTTGAAATGTTACAATTAACCTAGTCTATCTTGCTCTAATATGTTTACAAGTTCGATCGAACGAATTTTGAAAAACCGCGTTTCCATTTGCATGAGTTTCTGTCGATTTTGTTTTCTGCTCAAAAATTTTTTCAGGTTGTTGCAGAATAACATGCAGGGTATTTTAAGAATTCTGGGGAAAAATGGTACTGTGACACTGTAGATAGGCCGCGGAACCGCGGCCAAACCCCTGTCTTAGCCGCGGATCCGCCACAGTAATAGGTGATCACCATACCAGTTTTCTACAGAGATCTTTAGACTTGGAAATGGGGTTTTTTGGTATATTCTTTTTGGGCCCAGATTTTCTTTGAGTGCTATAGTAGTGCTTGGGGCCCACTTCGGTAAAATTGATCGATCGAAAATTTTAAACATGTTAGTTCACAGTATTTACATTATATCTGCGACCATGAATGTCATTTGATCGGTAAATCCAGTCTATCTGCTATAGCCCTTTTAGACGGATTTGCGAACGTGACATTCACGTTGATGTTCTGTGTTGTGCTGTGATATTGCGGATTGGTCGTGGGGGATAGCCTGGATGCAATGGTAGTACAGTTTGATTTTATATGTACATTTGATATTACGGGGCGAGCGTCCGACATATGGACTGCCATTACTGCCTGTTTGTATATTATTCTTTTGGGGCACGACCGGGCTGAGGTCGATGTACCCGTTGTTTGTATATTTTACTTTCTGTACTAGGATTACCCCATGGTGGGGTGCGCGGATAACCGGGTTCTAGAGGGCAACGAGCCCGCATCTCATGGCTTTGAGACGTAGGGGGCTTTACTCTAGAATTGGCGGGCTATTCGCTGCACTCGTAGGGGGTACAGGTTGACCCAGGAGGGGTGCCCAAGTTACCGGATTCCGTGGACTGCTGGGTGGTCCATTCACATTGCTGAAGGGGGCTGCCTCGCTTCAGGTTTTGGCGGGTAACTTGCCGTGCCCGTAGGGGTCTAGGATTTCATTGCACAGGCTATCCACACGACCAGGAGAACGTCGGGTTTCAGTAGCGGCTCTATGAAACCCGGGGATCCCAGATATCTGTATTGTTCTATGCTGCTTATTACATTTCTGTGATGTTTCTTTTTATCACGCCTTGAGCGAATATTATATATTGATATATATACTAGTAGATGTTATATATGTTTTGCATCCGCGCTAGTCCTGTCCCCGCTCTGTCGTTAGTTAAGTAACCTAAGGGGTGATGACGGGACCCAGTGGCGAATGCGGATGGCATATACGTACATCATTATTTTTGTTCTTTATTGGTGTGATCAATTGATGGGACTGCGTTGATTCGGATCAATGCAAGCTAAACAAACCTATTCTGATGTTGTTGGAACACTTTTCAAAAAGCTGTTATTGCAAGGGCGTTCTCTTTTGTTTTGCACAGTGGTATTCAGTTGGAATATCCTGCACCTCAGTCGACGAGGCAAGGGCCGAGATCCCTTCACCGGGAGTGACCCCTTAGACAGAAGTTTGCGTCAGGGCAATAACTTCACTATAGCCGATTACTTTTGCTTTGCATCGTGGTATTCAGTTGGAATATCCTGCACCTCATTCTACGGGGAAAGAGCCGAGATCCCTTCACCGGGAGTGACCTCTTTAGCAAAGTTTTTCGTCACTATATTTTTAAAAAGCTATCCGGTTCCTTCAACGATATCAAGTTCATTGCGTTAAAGGTTTTCGCCAGAAACCATTAGTAGCCCTCCGTCGTTTCAGATGGATAGTCAATAGTATTCAAGCTGTGTATATTGGCCAAAGTCAAGGCACAGTGATTGGTAGCTATTGGGTATTCATATGCAGCATAGATAGATGCGTTGGTTTGGGACAGTCGTACTGCCATGTTGGCCAAAGTCAAGGGTAGTTACGGGTGGGTTCAAATTAACCTGGAGAATGACGGGTAGAACTTGACATGTGACTTATGATATGTTGGCCAAAGTCAATGTCATAAGAGCATGGGGCAAAAATCACATCGGGGGTTTCTAAAGAAACTGAAACTTGCCAGATATGCGCATACCTTCTGGAGTGTAATAACATGAGCGGATTCCGTCACGTTATCATGCGATGATAGTTGGATCCCGATTCCCACTGATGAGTTGGTTTACTCCTCGGGTGATCCCGACTAATTCTTCTTTCTGGTTTGGAGGAGAATTTGACGGTACAGTGGGAGGTTTCCTGATTAGATAAAGTGATAACCATTCTGATCTAGGTTAGAGTACACGCTGAGTGTTTCTTTTCTCTCTCTCATTGGCAGCGACCATGACCCGACCCTAAACTATGACTCGGTGACCAAGATTAACCGAACCTTCTTAAACACTGGCTTTTGGATTGTCAGAGTTGCAAACCCCATTGCCACTCCTACTTTTACCCTTTTCTCCAGGACACCCCGTATTACTACGAACGTCCACTTCCATTGGATAAAACCATCGTATGGTTATATACGAACTCGAAGGAATTTATTTGAGGATGGTTTCCAGTTCTGGAGAAAACGAATAGGATTATTCAGTTGTATTTTCCTTTTACCTTCTCTCAGGTTGCGAGTACTCCTTGGTTTAGGAGATAGTACACCTATTACGCAAATTGGATAGTCTTGTTCCATACCTTAGGCTGGTGCCGAACGGTGGGGAATAAAGAAAACCAAATAGCATAACGATGGTGTGCAGAAGGTATTAAGTAAAGACATATCAAGGGATTAGTAAGAGGGCAAAGTAAATTGCGACTGCTATTCACGAACAAACCAAATATTTCTTCGCCACTCCCACTTCACCTTTGTTTTTCTCCAGAACACTCCGTATCACTATGAAGATCCACAGTTTATTTGGATACTCCATCGTATGGTTATATACGAACTCGAAAGGAACTTGTTCCAGTTCGGTGATGGATTCTGGTTCAGGAGAAATAGTAATAAGGTTTATTCGGTTGTCTTTTATCTTCACCTTCTCTCGCATTGCGAGTTCTCCTAGGATTAGGACAGTACACCCATTATGCTTATTGGATAGTCTTCTTCCAAACCATAGGCTGGTGCCAAACGGTAGGGAAGGAAGAAAACCATTTGGCCTAAAGGGGTTTACAGAAGGTAATGACTAAAGACATATAAAGGGATTTGGAGAGATGGCAAAGAATTATACAGTTACAGTTGTGAATCTGGATAATGGAAGAGGCATTACTAGGAATAACCGGATACCCCTACGAAATATTTCAATGTTTCAGTTTCACTGTGTACTGTTAAAAGAAAACTGATTTCCTAATTAGTCCTTACTCCAGAGTATGTATTTACCAGGTATGATTCTCACATCTGTATGGTTTTACAGATGATGAGTGGGAGTAAGTTATTGGGAATTAGGTGATTATCCTCATTATATCGGAATTCGTTGTAATTGGTGATATTTGAGGAAATCGCCTGGGCTGTTTGCCGGACGACAAATATTTGGTTTTGAATATCCGTTGTTATGCGCCAATTTTAAATTGATATATCTGTACGTCTATTTTTATAGAGTGAGATATACCTTTTTGAAATTATGTCTATGACATTTAGCTATATCAGTGGATGGTTAGGTAAGGAGCATTGAACAGCGGTGTAATTCTTCTTAACCATAAGTACAGTTTTCAACCTACGACACACAGTGAATGAGTCACTAGACTCAGGGGACTTATACAGAGTATTGTATATTGTCCAGTGTCCATTAGGACAGAGGGGTTGGTCCTCGTACTATATTCAGTTTACTTGTGACTTCTCTAGTTCTTAGACATGTGTTTCGTTGAAATGTAAGGTCTATGTTTTGAGAAGTTATAGGTATAAGATTAAAGTAGAGAACCAGGTATTGCAAGTATCGAGATTCTTCAAGGTGATCGAAGATATAGATACTTGTGTAAGGTATTCAGTTGATAGTAATGATTAAGAGAGCTTGCTTCTCTTTCAGGTTACTCATAAATGGAAGTATTCCTAAGTTGAGTAACGCTGATAGGCCTCTTTCCATTTAGTTAACATGCACTGGAGACAGTTGCATAATTTGAATCTGGTTCAATTAAATTAGTGCCTCTGTTTCTGTATTGGATATAGAACAGTTCATATCTTAACGATGTTAAGGTATGGGGAGTTGTCCGGCTTATGCTTAAAACCAGACTCTGGATAACTCAAGGCACGTTTCTGTAATGGCTGTTTGTGGGTTGACCCAGGCTATGACGAGGGTTGATTTTCTACCATCTGGAAGATCAATAGTGATATTGTTCTTGACTCGCCACAGTTTTAATAAAAATGGATTTTTTCAGAAAACAGTAGTGGGAGTATGGTAGAACTGGAAGTGATTCCAGAACCGCAAACGATTACTTAAAGTTTGATAGGAACCTAAAGATTCAATCTGGCTTGACATTCCATTGGCCACTCCGCAGATATGGTGGGTAAGCTCAGGCACTCGAGAGGTACTTCGGTATGCTCAAGGACGGTGGCAGGGAGGTTCTTGTTTACCCAGACTTGCCATTGCTGTTGTTCGAGACTGTGAGACCCGGCAGGAGGATGAGTATAGCGTCGTTCTAAACTAGATTTAGAAGTGCACGTGTATATGACTCTTCCAGAGGGTTGTCATAGTCAGTGGGAGCAGCGGAAGCATTGGTGGACAAGTGGCTTATGTCTATTCATAGACTAAAGCAGATAAAGCGGAGATAGATCATCTATTTCTTATGTAACAGTCATAGGTTTGACTTCATCAGAATAGGTGATGGATCTGTTAAGAAGATAGTAGTGTGTGATGTCCAGATATTTGGATGACATACACAGAGTAGGAAGTGAAATTCCTATACTACAATCGGTTATACTTTGGTAGTCACATAGTGCTTTCTCCACATAAGGAATTGGATTTTATATCAGACATTCTGGTTACTAGATCTATGCTTTTAGATCTAGATTTGGAAAGTGTTCCAATCTGGGTACTTAGACAGCATTCTAAAGGTGTTTTAGGATGGATGACTCCTGGCACGGTAGTGTACCTGCAGGTGATGGAGTCACCCTCTCTCAAGGTGTCTTGCAGACTAAAGGGGAGAGGGATATGCATGATTGGAAGATCACTTGCTCAGGCAATTGAGTCAATCATGAGATGTCAAGTACCACACCAGATATAGTTTTTGCACGAGATGCAGTATGTTGATATTAATCCAATCCTGGAGAAACGATCAAAAGCAGTTTTAGAACATAAGTTGATGTTCTAGGGAAATGATAACGGCGGCCTCCTTTGGGAGACAGTTATCATTACAGGCTTCCAAGGTGACCTGGATGACAGAGTGACTGTCAGAGTTATAGTTCTCCCTCTGAAGAGGGGCAGTATTTTGGACAGGTGGTCCAGGAGGATACCGAGGGAGGCATGGCGCAGGATACTGATTAAGTTCAGTTGACGATACAGTCTAAGAAGTTTGGATTTGGAGTTCACTTGTGAACTAGGTCCCATCAGACATCCAAACATATTCTAAGACAGGTATTGCTCATTTCGAAAGATGGGTTTATCCGCGAACATGAGATAAAGAGAGACATAGAAAGAAACATCACAGCGGATCCACTCACTGAGGCTATTTCTCGAACGCAATAGTTTCGCAAACGAGCTTTGTGAGACTGACTAGTAGAGGAGTTGGGTGTTCGGTATCACACGGGCTGTGAGTATGCGACATCGCAATAATTAGCCTTGAGTGCAAGTGGGAGATTGTTGGAGATAGTGCCCTCAGAGTCAATTATTGGATCACAGGCACGTGATTGCAATGATTGAGGGAGGACCTATACCGGTAGGACAGACTTACTCAAGATGATAGTATGCTATCTGGTTTATCTTTATCATCGTATACTGCTTTAGGTGACCTTACAGGTCACTATTGTACGTTGATAGAGCCCCTAGGGTTCTTGCTTGAATGCCAGCAGTATGAGGGCGATCATATACGTGGGAGCTGGGGTCTATAAACACATCCTTAAAAGGTCCCTAGTCATGGTAGTTTCGAGACAGGGCATCGATACTCCAGAGTAGACCAGTGTATACAGTCGAGACCTCGACGAGGGGCGGTGGCCGGTCTCACAAGCCACTGGTGTCAGTTGGTTCACCTAAGATGTATACAGGTGCTCATTGGGTTATAAGTACACTGGATAGGACTCGCCGGGAACATCTAGTTGGTCTTATACCGGACGTCAGATAGCAGTTCCCTAGTGACATATGTACATGTTAGTTCATCGACCTGAGATCGTCATTTGTCTCGTGTGAGTTCCCACTGTGCTTTGATTACTACCCTACCACGCTCAAAAGAGACGTACAAACAGGTTTTAGTTAGGTACAGTCCCGAGCCACATGGAGGCAGTAAGCGGATCTGCAGGGGTTCGTCTCTCCCGGTATTGAGGGTGAGGTCGCGCTGTATCTAGGAGATCCATTACACAAAGCCCTCGGTCGAGGCAGGAGATTTACTGGTAGGTATTCCAGTAGTATCTCAGGGTGTTCTGAACTACACTCCGACATGACTAGTACCGCTTTTGGGGGTCTGACTTTTACCAACCACCTAGGCCCGCCATGCGATGCTCATAGACGAACGTACCGGACTGTACGGATAGTGTCACTGACAGGCTCAATAGGGTGTCAGGATGAGTTCGCTCATCGACGTCCCTTTTGGTCAATACCTGGTAGCCCGTTACGTATAGGCTAATACCTCTAACGTGCTAGTGGTTAAATCTACAGCCAAAGTATTGACGAGTCTTTAGAGTCCCCCACAGACCGTTTTCTCAAGTTTCGGGAGAAACGCTGTAGAGGCCGTATGGAGATATGGCAGGGTTCGATCAGATACGTGCGGTATTGCACGGATCGTGATCGGACGGATTTTACTAGCGGGCTTTGGTTTAAGCCGGATCCGAGTATTGTACAGTGTAGATTTTATCTCTTTGCATTTGTATTCAGTGGGAATACAAATGCGGGTATGTATATACAGTCACGGGGTTTTCCTGTAATTTCTTACGGGATCATTTTTCTGAAGTTGCCAGTTTGTATTCCGTTTCGGCCAGTTCTCCTTTGTTCCTTCACGGCCGGACTTTTCTGTTGGAGGGGTTATTTGCAGTTGTGCAAATTATCTTTGTGGAGGGGGTTATTTGGATTTTTGGCTTCATCATGAGATTCCTTTTGCATCACTTGTTTTGCATTAATGAGATTGGATTTGTATTTGAAATGGATGTGAGGCTAGATTGGACTTGGTGGTGATCTTTATTCATGTTTATCAATTCATTTTCTCCACTTGCAATTTTCCTCCACCCATTTGGAGAATGAGAGGGGCCGGCCACATCCTTGAGAGAGAATTTCATTTTTGGTGTGGGAAAATTCTTCTTCTCATTCTAGCTTACACAAAAGTTCAAAAAAGCTTATCTCCATTGTTCATTCTTCTTCTCCATCAAAAGGCAACTTCAACCCCATGAGACATACCTCTCTACACTTGCCTACAGCATTCCTTGGGCACGTCGGCTCGCCAACTTCATGCCCGAGTTGCCTCGGTCCAGAGGTGGGAGCCCATAAAAGAACCCGGCGATGTAGTGCCCGTTCCGACGAGGAGCTGAAGACCGGAGGTTCCGCGAGGAGATCGGAGTCGAGGCCGAAGACCGAAGGACACAGATCGCTCGGTATAACATTCTACCCTTTCTCGTATTTGCTAGAGTTAGGTTAATGGCCGGATCCGGGATTTTATAGTGCGCGGTGATGCCGGTTTCTAGTTTTTAGAAAAGTTTCGTTTCCGCATTCCGGGATCGGATTGACGGTCGGGGCACCGCCATGCACTTACACTCCTCGAGGTGGCACCACGTCAACGGAACTTTAAACTGGCTCCCGCCGCTATACCGAGGCAACTCGGTCATCAAGTCTGCTAAAAGAGATGACCAAGATGAAGTAGAGAACGAGTAGAATACTTTGTCTCAAACACCCTAAGGTTCTCATCACATGAGAGGGTTAGGGTGGAGTTTGAAGAAGATGCTAGGGTTTAGAAATGGTGAACTCAAGAAAATCAAGAGAGCAAAAGAAAACCAAGTAGAATGAACCTCTCTCTTATTTTCTTCTCATGTGAATAGATATATGAGGTTCTCATCTTTTATCAAAAAACTCAAGAGAAATATCTAATGAAAATATCTCCTCAAATATCTCTTCACAAAACAAAACTCATTAACTCCTTAATGACTCACTAGATGACTCACTACATGAGTCATTAGTGAGCATTCTAGAGTTAATGTGTCATCCATAATGAGTCACCATTTCCAAAACAAATAATCATTTAAACCAAAATGATTAATCCAAAAAGAAATGCATCTTCTAATGTATTCTCGTAACGGATTACGAAAATACCCCTCACCTGTATATACATACATGTATCCGTATTCCGACCGAATACGAATACGAATACGAGAGACTAAAATATTCCGACTCAATATAATACATGGATCCGGCTTAAACCAAAGCCCACCAGTATTATCTGTCCGAAATATGACGCGTACACAAGTGCACGTGCATTTTCGAACCCTGCCAGAAAACCGTACGGCCTCTACAACGTTTCGCCCGAACTTAGGAAACTATCTGTGGGGGACTCTAAACACTCGTCAGTACCCTGGCATTGGGTTTAACCACAAGCACGTCAGCGGCACTAGCAGTGCGTAACGGCTGCCCATGTACTGACCTTAAGGGAAGCCGATGAGAGAACTCATCTTGGAACCCTACTTAGCCTATCAGTGACAATATGTACAGTCTGGTCTGTTCGTCTATGAGTATCGCATATCGGGCCTAGGGGGTTGGTAACGTCAGACCCCCAATAGCGGTATAAGTCGTGTCGGAGAGTAGCCCTGAACACCCTGAGAAACTACTGGAATACCTACCAGTAATTCTTACCTGCCTTGGCCAAGGACTTGGTGTAATGGCTCTCCTAGACACAGCGCGTTCTCACCCCCAATATCGGGAGAGACGAATCCCCTTCCGATCCCCTCACTTGCCTCCATGTGGCTCGGGACTGTACCCAAAAAAGACCTATTTGCACGACTCCTTTGAGCCGTGGTAGGGTAGAAATCAAAGCACAGTGGTAACTCACACGAGACAAATGATGACCTCAGGTCGATGAACTAACATGTACACATGTCACCAGGGAACTGCTATCTGACGCTAGGTATAATACCAACTAGCTGGTTCCTGGCGAGTCCTGTCCGGTGTACTCATAACCCAATGAGCACCTGTATACATCTTAGGTGATCCAACTGACACTAGTAGCTTGTGAGACCGGCCACCGCCCCTCGTCGGGGTCTCGACTGTATACACTAGTCTACTCCGGAGTATCGATGCCCTGTCTCGAAACTCCCACGACTAGGGACCACTTTTAAGGATGTGCTTATGGACTACCCAACTCTCACATATATGATCGCCATCATACTGTTGGTAGTCAAGCAGGATCCTAAGGGCTCTATCAACGTGTAATAGTGATCATGTCACCTAAAGCTGTACACAACTGATAAAGGCAAACCAGATAGCATACTATCGTCTTGAGTAAGACTGTCCTACCGATATAGGTCCTCCCTCAATCATTGCAATCACGTACCTGCGATCCAATAATTGACATTGAGGGTACTATATCTAACAATAGTCGCAGCCAGAGAGAGAGAGAAGAAACACTCAGCGTGCACTCTAACCTAGATCAGAATGGTTAATCATTTTATCTGATCTGGATGGCTCCAACTGTTTCCTCAAATTCTCCTCCAAACCTAAAAGGAGAATTAGTCGGAATCACGCGAGGAGTAATCCTACTAATCAGTGGGAATCGGGATCCAACTATCATCGCATGATAACTTGATGGAAACCACTCAAGTCACCACACTCCAGAAGGTATGCGCATGCCTGGCAAGTTTCCTGTATGTTTGAAACTCCCGATATGATTTTTACCCCTAGGACCCATGTGACCTTGACTAAAGATCAAAATGTCAAAAGGTCCTAGTCAAGTTCTACCCATCATTATCTTGACTGCATTAGACCCACCCGTACGAGCCTTGACTAAAGATCAAAATGATCGTACGACTGTCCTAACCAATCTCATTATCTATGCAACAGAAAAGCACCACATAGCTGCCGAACACTACGCCTTGACTAATGCACGACATACGTAGCACGAATACTAAGTAATACTAGTCTGAAATGACGGAGGGCTACGACTGGTTTTTGGCGAAAAACCTTTAACGTAATGAACTTGATATCGTTGAAGGAATCCAAGTGGTTTTACAAATGTATAGTGGCGAAAACTTTTGCTAAAGAGGTCACTCCCGGTGAAGGGATCTCGGCTCTTTCCCGATCGAATGGGGTGCAGGATATCCCAAACTAAATACCACGATGCATAGCAAAAATAATTGACTATAGTAAAGTTATTACGTTGACGCAAAATTTTACCCAAGGGGTCACTCCCGATGAAGGGATCTCGGCCCTTGCCTCGTCGAATGAGGTGCAGGATATTCCAAACTGAATACCACTATGCAAAGCAAAAGAGAACGTCTGTAATGTCAGTTTTTTAAAAACTTGGTTCCAACAACATCATATATAGGTTTGTTTCCTTGCATTGATAAGAATCAATGCAGTCCCATCAATTAATCACATCAAAAAAGAACGAAAATAAAATGTATGTATATGCCATCGGCATTCGCTACTGGGTCCTATCATCACCCGTTAGGTTACTTAACTAACGGCAGAGTGGGGACTGGGCTAGCACGGGTGCAAAACATATACAACATCTACTAGTATATATAAATATATATATATATATAACATTCGTCCCAGGCATGGTATAAAGTAACATCACAGAAGCATAACAGAAGCAATACAGAATGGTGGATAATCTGGAGCCCCGGGATTCACTTGAGTCGTAAGTGAGACACGGCGTTCCCTGTCGTATGGATATCCTGTGCAATGAAACCTAGACCCCTACGAGCGCGAAAAGTTACCCGCAAAACCAGAAGCGAAGCAGCCCCTTTCAGCAACGTGAATGGGTCACCCAGCACTTCACGGAATCCGGTAACTTGAGCACCCCTCCTGGGTCATCCTATACCCCCTACGAGTGCGGTGAATTGCCCGCCAATTCTAGAGTAAGGTCCCTTCCGTCTCAACACCATGTGATGCGGACTAGTTGCTTTCTAGAACCCGTCTATTCGTGCACTCCACCGCGGGGTAATCCTAGTACAGAAAATAAAATAATATAGAAGGGTGACATCGACCTCAACCCAGTCGTGCCCCAAAAAGAATAATATACAAACTGGCAGTGACGGCAGTCCACATGTCGGACGCTCACCCCGCAATATCAAATTTACAAATGAAATAAAACTTTGCTGCCATTGCACCATAGCTATCCACCATGACGATCCAACAAACATCACAGCATAACACAGAACATCAACGTGAATGTCATGTTCGCAAACCCGTCTAAAAGAGCTATAGCAATTAGACAAGATTTACCGCTCGAATGAAATTCATGGTCGCAGATAGAAATGTAATGTACTGATATAAATATTTAAACAGTGTTAAAACAACGACTTCGAAACACCCCGAATAGCCCCCGAACAACTGATAACACAATATCAAAAATGGGCCAAATAAACAATACCACTGCAACAATTTCCCAGAGACCAAACCATACCCAAAACTTGAACCCCAAACTCCACCACTAAACCGGCCTCGCCGGAATTTCCCCATTGGTGCTTGTCCCAATTCCGGCCAGGTGGGCTCGATTTTTGGGTATGGTCTTCTGGTCACTCAAGGAGTCTTCTGCACTTGTTTGCAAAAAATTTTCAACACATTGAAAAACAACAGAGAACATAATCTGCAGTGCACTGTTTCAGGTTTGTTTCGATTTTGATGTATTAACATTGTCTAAACTAGCTAGCTAAGGGTTTAAAGGGTGGCTCTGATACCATGAAGGGTTACAGCAGCGCCCCGGCCATCGAAACGCGGCCAAAATGCGGAACAAAAATTTCTAAACTGGCGCTACCGTTACCCGATTTACGGATCGACCTTAAACCCTAATCTAGCAAACTAACTAAGAGGTTAGAATCGTTATACCGAGTTGATCCATGTCCTTCGGTCTTCATTCCAAGCTCCTAGCGGTTCCTTGATGTGGTTTGGTCGCCGGTCTTCCTCCATCTCCGATGATCCACCCGAGGGAAACACCGCAAGCTCCAGCCTCGACGAACGAGGCAACCGACACTCCGTAGTTGCTAGTGATGGAGAGTCGAGGTGTAGTAGAGTGTCACTGTATTTTTCTCTCATCTCATATGCTCATAGAGCATCCATAGAAGATCAAGAGGGAGGTGAGGAAACCATGGCATGAACAACTATAGAATTGGCTAAATCTTTTTGTGTGAGAATGAGAGAGTGAGAGAGTGATGTAAAAATGTCATCAACCAAAAAAAATGAGCCCCCCTCATCCTTGAACTGGTCGGCCCCCCTTCTCTCATTCCCACCAAAAAAGAAAACTTATCCAGTTACAATAAACAAATCCAAACCATACTCTACACCATGCTTTGACTCATGCCCATACCATGAACTATGTTCATGCTACCTCACACATTCCACCTCATTTATAAAACAAATGAATTTCCATAAATGAAAAATTATATAAATGAGGTGGCATCTTCTAGAAGCTATTCTGTATAAAATACGGAACACTTCCCGGTACATGTATCGAAATACATATACGCGTATTCGTACCAAAATACGAATAGCCAAGAGAGAAAATGAATAGAGAAAAATAATACTAGAATACATATATATATATATATATAAATACATATGTAAATTATTAAATCAAAACTTGATTTAATAATCCGGCTTAATCCTAAACCGCTATTATTATCAACCGCCCGATTAAAGTCTGTGCAACATGTGCACGTATTTAATCGAACACCTATATGTATCAACATACGCCATGTACACCATATCGCCTGAACCGTGAAAACCGTCTGTGTGGGACTCTAAAGACTCGTCAATACACTGGCAGTGGGTTTAACCACAAGCACGTCAGCGGCACTAGCTGTACGTAACGGCTACCCAGGTATTGAGCGAAAGGGAGGCCGACCAGCAAACTCATCCTGAACCCCTATTGAGCCTGACAGTGACAATATCCGTACAGTCCGGTCTGTTCGTCTAAGAGTATCGCATATCGAGACTAGGGGGTGGATAAAGTCAGACCCCTAACAACGCGATATTTAGTGTCGGCATGTAACCCATCACCACCTGAGAAACTATCGATCCTGGATCGGTAATTCTCGTTCACTATGGCCATGGATTACTGGTAATGGCCACCCGTGCACAACGCGACATCAACCCCTAATACCGGGAAAGACGAATCCCCGACGATCCGATCACTGCCTCCATATGGCTTGGGACTGTACCCATCTAAAACCTGTTTGCACGATTCCTTTGAGCCGTAGTAGGGTAGTAATCAAAGCACAGTGGGAACTCACACAAGACAAATGACGATCTCAGGTCGACAGACTAACCTGTACACATGTCACCTGGGAACTGCTATCTGACAATAGGTATAATACCAACTAGCAGGTTCCCGGCGAGTCCGTCCAGTGTACTCATAACCCAATGAGCACCTGCATACTATCTTAGGTGAACAAACTAACACCAATGGCTTGTAAGGCCTGGCCACCGACCCTCGTCGGGGTCTCGATCAGTATACACTAGTCTACACTGGAGTATCGATGCCCAATCTCGATACTCCTACGACTAGGGACATTTAAGGATATGCTTATAGACCCAAGCTCCCAAATATATGATCGCCATCACAATACTGGAAGTCAAGCAAGAATCCTATGGGCTCTATCACCATGTACATGATGATAAAGATAAATTATATAGCATACTATCATCTTGAGTAAGACTGTTTTATCGGTATAGGTCCTGCCTCAATCATCATAATCATAAGTCCGCGACTATGATAATTTCCTTGAGGGCACTATAGCCAACAACAGGTAGTAGTTTGGTGCAGTCCCGAAGCACTTGGAGGTAGTGGCGGTTAGATAGGATTCGTCTCACCCGGTATTGGGGGTTGATGTCGCGCTGTGTTCGGAAAGCCATTACACAAAGTCCCTGGCCAAGGCAAGCGAGATTTACTGGTAGATACTCCAGTAGTTTCTCAGGATGTTTTGGGCTGTACTCCGACACGACTTATTTCTCTATTAGGGGTCTTACATTTACCGCCCCCTTAGGTCCGATATGTGATAATCTTAGACGAACAGACCGGACTATACGGAGATTGCCACAGACAGGCTCAGTAAGAGTTTGGATGAGTTTGCTCGTCGGCCTTCTTATCGACAGATACCTGGGTAGCCGTTACGTGCAGCTAGTACCGCTAATGTGCTTGTGGTTAAACCCACTGCCAGCGTACTGTCGAGTCTTTAGAGTCCCACACAAAGGGTTTCCCTGCTTCGGGCAAAACGATGTAGAGGTCGTATGGTTTTACGATAGGGTTCGTTCGCATATGTGTACTTGTGCGTGTGTGATGTTCGAGCGGACAATACTAGTGGGCTTTGGTTTAAGCCAGATCCTAGTATTTGATTGTTGGATTAGTTTCATCTCATTGTATTCGTGTTTCTCGGAACACATATGCGGGTATATATATACGGATGAGAGGGGTATAGAAGGAGACACCTCATTAGGGTTTTGACCATTGACTTGATTAAAACAATTATGAGGTGTAGAAAAGTATTTGTGATTTTTTGTAAATGATAATTGTGGCATGGCTACTTGGATTGACTACTTGACTTGGATTAACCACTTGACTTGGTTTGACTCCTTGACTTAGATATTTTTGTGAGATATTTTATGACCTAGATATTTTGATGAGATATTTTTCATGCCATGCTTGTGGTCATGTCAAGTTACCCATCTCATTTTCTATTATCATTATCAAAAATCATTTCTCTTTCCTCAAGTTTACTCTCTCCTTCTTCCTCTGAAAACCCTAGTGTCTCATGTGTTGAGAATCAAAGGTTAGTGAGACTTAGCTACCTAAAATCACACTCTACTCATTCTAGGCTACTTAGTTTAGCACACCAAGTGACCTAGTTGCCTCAACTTGGAGGTTAAGCTCAAGGTTGGAACTCTCAGGTGGATCTTCTTCGACTTCGAGAAGCAGACGAGATGGTGCTATCCATTTCCACTCCAAGGTGTTAGTGTATATGCCCTAGGGGCCATTATTGTATCATATTAGTTTGTATATTACTTAATGGAAGCTTGGGATATTCACATGTATATAACAGTCTTGCTAAACATGGTAGTATGCTACTTGGTTTTTCTATCTTAATATGTGAGTATACGTATTGATAGAGCTCTTAGGATCTTGCTTGACTACCAGCGTTGTGATGGCAGTCACACTAGTGGGGGTTGGGTAGTCTACAAGCACATCCTTATTCAGGTCCCTAGTCGTTGGATTATCGAGACAGGGCATCGATACTCCGGAGTAGACTAGTGTGTACGCTTCTCATCCCAGTTGGGGAGATGGTCTGTCCCACAGCCATCAGTACGTCGTACTGGAGATAGTATGCAGGTGCTCGTTAGGTTACGGGTACACCGGACAGGACTCACAGGGAACTGTTGGTAGGTTTTATACCAGTCGTCAGTGAACAGTTCCCAGGTGACATGAGTACAGCATAGTCCGCAGACTTGACACTGCTATTTCGCCTCGAGTGTGTCCCACTGTTCTTAGATTGCTACCCTACCACGGCTCAAAGGAGTCGTGCAAACAGGTAGCAGTTGGGTGCAGTCCCGAGCACTTGGAGGCAGTGGCAGTTAGATAGGATTCGTCTCTCCCGGTATTGGGGTTGATATCGCGCTGTGTCAGAGAGCCATTACGCAAAGTCCCTGGCCAGGGAAAGCGAGATTTGCTGGTAAGTTCCAGTAGTTTCTCAGGGTGTAATGGGCTTCCCTCCGACACGACTTATACCGCTATTAGGGGACTGACGCTTGCCGCCCCCTTAGGCCCGATATGCGATAGTCTTGGACGAACGGACCGGACTGTATGGAGATTGTCATATCAGACTCAGTAGGAGTTCGGATGGGTTTCCTCATCGGCCTTCTTATCGACATCTACCTAGGGACCGTTACGTACAGCTAGTGCCACTTGCGGTCTATAGTTAAACCCACTGCCAGCGTAGTAGTCGAGTCTCTAGAGTCCCAACACAGAGAGTTTCCCTACTCCGGGCGAAACGATATAGAGGTCGTATGGTTTTACGACAAGGGTTCGGACGCATACGTGTGTTTACGCACGTACGACTTTCGGACAGTTTTTACCAGTCGGCTTTGGTTTAAGCCAGTTACTGGAATCCGGTTATTGGATTTATGTAGTCTAAAGTTTTTCCGTATTTTTGCGGAAAGGAGGGGCGTTCTCGTAATTGCGCGAGAAGCTTCTAGAAGGTGGTGACTAAGGGGGTTTAGGTGGCATATACAATGAATGTGATTAGTGAGTCATATGGATGATTCATCCATGTCATTAATGCATCATAAATGCTTAATGACTCATGGAGATGAATCATCACTAGATATTATCAAGCATGGTTGTTAAATTGATTTTATTTTCTTTTCTTGATAAAAAGAAATGCTTGATATATATTATCATAACTCATTATTCTCACTTCATTATTATGTTCATCTTCTCTCTCCTCAAGCTCTCCCTCTTCAAACCCTAATCCTCCCCTCTCATGTGTTGAGTACAAGGATTAGTTAGACTAATTAAACCATATCCCTCACTCTATATCACCTAGCTTCTTTGATTAGCACTTAAAGAAAGTTAGTTGCCTCAAGTTTAGAGGCTAATCTTGGAGTAAAGCTCTCGGGTGGATCGTCTAATACTTCGAGAAGGCCGAGGAGGAGGTGGAGTTCGCAAAGACGAAGGACACGATTCGTTAGGTATAATCCCTAAACATAGTAGTATAGAACTTCTATGTTTCATGTTAGTTATCGTTTAGCTTCGATTCGTGCGGTTAGTCGATGTTTAAGCAAGAAACAAGATCGTTTTTCATATTTCCGCCGCCCCGCAAGTCGTGGGGTGTTGTACATCGACTTACAGTGGTATCAGAAACTCTCTAAACAATAAATAACTTACTTGCAAATTTGTATGAATTTCGAACGGAAAAAACGAAACCGGAAAAGCCCGAAATCATAAGTTTCTGTTGATTTTTAAATGAAGTCCAAAAATTTTTCAGGGATGTTCAGAAAGCTTGAAAAGACAGTAGAAGAACACCCAAGAAAATTAGGCCCCTGAATCGCCTAAAGCGCCGCGGAACCGCGGCGGATCCCACCGATCCGCCGCTATTCCGCCGCCGAGTTGGCGATTCAGGAACCCAATTTTCCTGTGTTGGTTCTCTGGGATATTTGGTATTTTCTGGAATTTTTAATTTTTGCTCAGGTTTCAGATTTACAGAGAAGTATTGGAGCAAAATTAAAAGTGTTTAATCGATCGAAATTATACAGTATTTGCTTGTTGGATTATATCTGTGTTTGTATAATGTGTTCGTAAACCTCCCCTAACTGCTAGTATGTCGGTTGGCAGGGGGTTGCACATTTCTGTAATGGTTTTTACTGTTTATGTATATGAACTGTGTTGGACTGTTGTGATGATTAGCCGGGGTTATGTGATGGGTTATTATTTAATTCATTTGATGTAAATGTAATTTGTTGTAATATTATTTTGCGGGGCACATCCAGGTTGCGGTTGTAGCCACCGTTGTATTATTTCATTTTACTGTTTTTGCTCCTAGGACAGACCCAAGGTGGGGTGCACAAACTGCCGGGTGGGTAGTTTGCCGTACCCGTTGGGGTCTTGGGTGGGGTAATGGCTATTCATCACAACTGTGTAATCCGTCTTTTGTTGCAGGCTCAAAACAAACACGGATTACTTGTAAATCCAATAAAGTTCATCTGTGATCTGGAATGCCTATTATTGCGTCTGACGAATGTACAATATCAATATATGATAGCTATTTAGACGTCACTTATGTTTTACACCCGTGCTAGCCTAGCCCCCGCTCTCTCGTTAGTTAAGTAACCTAACGGGTAATGACGGGACCCCGTGGCGAATGCCGATGGCATAAGAGGACGTTGTATTTTCGTTGTTTTCTGCAATGATAGGTTAATGATGGGACGCATTATTTATAATGCAAAGAAAATAACCAAAAAGTTTAATCGTTGGAACAATTTAAAAGAAACCACTCGGTTAATTTTAAAAACAGATAATTTTAAATGCGGAGCTTTAACCACTCCTTTTAAAAGCTATCAGGTTCCTTCGGTTATATCAAGTTCACTACGTTCACGGTTTCGCCAAAACCATTCGTAGCCCTCCGTCATTTAATTTGGGTATTCAGTAGTATTCAAGCTATGTATTTTGGCTAAAGTCAAGGCATAGTGTTTGGTAGCTGCTGGGTTTTCATTTGCTGCATAAGATAGATGAGTTGGTTTGGGACAGTCGTATTATCATTTGACCAAAGTCAGGGGTATATACGGATGGGTTCAAATTAACAAGATAATGACGGGTAGAACTTGACATGTGACTTATGACATTTTGACCAAAGCCAAGGTCATAAGAGCATGGGGCAAAAACTTATATCGGGAATTTCTAAAGAAACTGAAATTTGTAAAGAGATGTATACCGTTTGGAGTTTGATGAATGTTGGTAGCATTCCTTCAACATTATCATACGATGATATTTGGATCCCGATCCTACTGTAAGTATATGCTACTCATCAGGATATTCGTCACTTAACGATCAATGCTATAAACCAAGTAGGTGTCAAGAAAGGTGTCAGCGGGGTTACGCCCCTAGAGAAAAGAGGTTATTTAATTAAGGAACTTCGCGAAAGCGTTGGAAAACCTCCCTCGAAGTACCGACACCAGCCTGGCTGAACGGTTAAGCAAGTATTGTACAGTGAGAATAGTCCTGGCTAATTCTTCTTTTATGGTTTGAGGAAGGATTCGAGAAACAGTGGGAGCCATCCAGTTTAGTTAAACTATAAACCACTCTAAACTTGCAAGAGCATCATGCTAAAGAGTTTTCTTCTCTCTCTCCTAATTGCAGCGACTCTGAAAATGACTGGACTTAAGTTACTTTTAGAGAAAAATATACTGACAGGGCCAAACTATAAAGATTGGCTGCGGAATGTCAAAATGGCTTTGACCTATGACAAATTGGGGTACGTCCTCACCGCTACGGCACCTGCTGTCCCTGGTCCTAAATCCAGTAATGCGGATAAGGAAATCCGCAAAACCTGGGATTTCGATTGCGCGAAAGCCAAGTGCATCATGCTTGCCTCGATGAACAATGAACATCAGAGGAGGCACGAGGATATGGAACTAGATGTCATATTTCTCCATACAAAGGAACTTTATGGAGAGCAATCTCGTATAGCAAGATACGAGACCTCTAAGAACTTGTTTCGAGCGAGGTTGGCTGTCGGGTCATCGGTAGGAGAACATGTCCTAAAGATGATCGGCTATATAGAAGAGCTCGCAGACCTTGGGACGACTTTGGATAATGAGCTCTATACAGACCTTATTCTTCAGTCCCTTCCTTCCACCTACGCCCAGTTTATCCTGAACTTCAACATTCAAAAAAAAGAAGTTGAACTTCCGGAACTCCTGAACATGTTAAGGAGTGCAGAGGGCACCTTGCAGAAAGCAAGGGAGACACCCGCTATGTTGGTTGGCGGTGCATCTTCTTCCGGGTCCAAGGCTAGGGCCAAAGGAAGGAAGAAGAAGGCCGCCCCCAGACCTAGAGGAGGTGTAAGTAAGGTGGGAGGGAAGGGAAAGAAAAAGTTTGCGGTACCGGTAGTAGGCCAGGATGAGTGCTTCCATTGTCACAGGAAAGGGCACTGGAAAAAGGATTGCAAGGCGTAGAACGCCAAGAACCAGGAACCGAAGCAAGCTGTGGCTTCGACTTCAGGAGTGTTTGTAATTGAGAATTGTCTGTCAATCAACTCTACTTCCTGGGTATTGGATACCGGATCAGGATCTCATATTTGCAATTCATTGCAGGCACTGAGAAACCGTAGAGTGCTGAAGAAAGGTTATATGACCCTGATGGTTACTAACGGAGCTAGCGTGGGAGCTGTGTCCGTAGGGGATTATCACCTGGGATTGACGAGTGGACACATTTTGGTTTTACATAACTGTTTTTGTGTACCCAGCTTAACGTGTAATATCATATCTGTTTCCTTGTTATCAAATAAAGGTTATGATTTCACGTTTGGAAGTGGTGTTGTTAACATCCACCTTAATCATAGTTTGATTGGGTTCGGTACACTGGAAAACGGTACATATGTGTTAAACCAACTCCAAATTTTCAATGTCCAGAACACACTAAAAAGAAAGTTTCCAGATTTAAATAAAGCTTTCTTATGGCATTGTAGACTGGGTCACATCAATGAGAGAAGGTTGACTAAGTTACATAGAGAAGGATATTTGGACTCGTTCGAATATCAAACTTATGACACTTGTCAATCTTGTCTCAAAGGAAAGATGACAAAGACTCCATTTACTGGACAAGGAGTAAGAGCGAGCGAGCTCTTAGGACTCATACACAGCGATGTATGTGGTCCAATGTCTACACATGCAAGAGGTGGTTTTTCCTATTTGATTACTTTCACGGATGATTACTCAAGGTACGGATTCATTTATCTGATGAAACATAAATCCGAGGCTTTTGAGAAATTCCAAGAGTATAAGAATGAAGTAGAAAACCAAACCGGCAAAAGTATCAAGACACTAAGATCTGATCGAGGTGGTGAATACTTGAGTGCCGAGTTCCTAGGTTACCTAAAAGAGAAAGGAATTCTCTCTCAGCTTACTCCTCCATACACTCCACAGCATAACGGTGTATCGGAGAGACGGAATCGAACCCTATTATATATGGTACGATCCATGATGAGTAATGCTGAGTTACCGCGATCTTTTTGGGGTTATGCGCTAGATTCAGCAGCATATCTTCTGATCAGGGCTCCTACCAAAACTGTGCCTACCACGCCATATCAGATGTGGAGTGGGAAGAAACCCTATCTTCAGCATATGAAGATTTGGGGATGTCCAGCTTTTGTTAAAAAGCTGCATGTGGACAAGCTCGAGGCACGATCAGTAAAATGTAAGTTTGTGGGATATCCAAAGAACTCCAAGGGATATTATTTCTATTATGCAGAGGAACAAAAGGTTTTTGTTTCTCGTAATGCCCATTTTCTGGAACAACAGTTTTTAGAAAAAGAAATAAGTGGGAGCGAAATAGAACTGGAAGAAATTCCAGAACCACAAGTTGCTACTGAAAGTTTGGTAGAACCGGAAGTTTAAGAAGAACAGGACATTCCTGCACCCCTCCGCAGGAGTAGTAGGCCATCTTATTCGCCTGAGAGATACTACGGTTTTCTTATAGATGGGGATAGAGAGGATTGCATCATAGATGATGATGAACCTACTGGCTTCCAGCAGGCCATCCAGAGCGGCGACTCGGTACGATGGCTAGATGCAATGTGGACCGAAATGGAGTCCATGTACACCAACAAAGTATGGACTTTGTACTTTGCTCCAGATGGGGTAAAACCCATAGGATGCAAATGGATCTTCAAGAAAAAGATTGGTGTAGATGGACAGGTGCAAACCTATAAGGCTAGACTTGTTGCAAAGGGTTTTCGTCAAAGACCTGGTTTGGACTATGACGAAACTTTTTCTCCAGTGGCTATGCTCAAATCCATTCAGGTCCTTCTTGCTATCGCTGCCTTCCATGATTATGAAATCTGGCAGATAGACGTAAAGACGGCTTTTCTGAATGGAAATTTAGAAGAGTGCGTCTATATGGATCAGCCAGAGGGTTTCAATCAGAGTGGGAGCAGCGGGAAAGTATGCAAGCTGCTTAAGTCCATTTATGGGCTAAAGCAGGCATCGCGGAGTTGGAACATCTGTTTTGATGAGACAGTCAAAGAATGTGACTTTATCAAAAATCCAGATGAACCGTGCATATATAGTAAAGTTGTAGCCAGAAGTGTCGTATTCCTCGTCTTTTACGTGGATGACATTCTATTAATAGGAAATGACATTCCTATGCTACAATCTGTCAAAGGATTCTTGTCACACAGGTTCTCCATGAAAGACCTGGGTGATGCCTCTTACATTATGGGGATCCGGATCTATCGTGATAGATCCAAGAGGATGTTGGGACTTTATCAGTCCAGGTATATCGATACTGTACTGAAAAGATTCAGTATGGAAGATTCTAAGCGCGGTAATCTACCGGCTTGTCACGGAATCACCCTATCCAAAGAGATGTCTCCCAAGACTGATTTGGAAAGGGAACGCATGTCTATTATACCCTACGCTTCTGGGGTAGGCTCTATAATGTATGCGATATTGTGCACCAGACCAGATGTAGCTTACGCACTGAGCGTGGTAAGCCGGTATCAGTCAGACCCAGGGGAGAAGCACTGGATAGCAGTAAAGAACATTCTCAAGTACCTAAGAAGGACTAAGGAGATGTTCTTGGTTTACGGCGGAAAAGACCTCAGGTTGGAGGCCTTTGATGATTCCGGCTTCCAGAGTGATAAGGACGATTCCAAGTCCATGTCGGGTTATGTCTTTACCCTCAATGGAGGGGCGGTGTGCTGGAAGAGCTCCAAGCAGGACACCGTTGCTGACTCGACGATGGAAGCGGAGTATATAGCTGCTTGCGATGCCGCAAAAGAAGCAGTCTGGATGAAGAAGTTCCTAACAGAACTTCAGGTGGTTCCTACCATAGTTGATCCAATACCTCTGTATTGCGACAACAACGGAGCTATCGCTTTAGCGAAGGAACCAAGGTCCCATCAGAAATCCAGACACATCTTAAGGCGGTATCACCTAATCAGGGAGATCATTGATCGCCAGGAGATCGAGGTTCGGAGAGTTGCTTCTGAAGAGAACATTGCTTATCCATTCACGAAGGCCCTACCTCAGATTCAGTTCGAGAGGCTACTCGAGATCATCGGTCTTCGATATGTCAGTACATGGCCCTAGTGCAAGTGGGAGATTGTTAGTGTATATGCCCTAGGGGCCATTATTGTATCATACTAGTTTGTATAATACTTAATGGAAGCTTGGGATATTCACATGTATATAACAGTCTTGCTAAACATGGTAGTATGCTACTTGGTTTTTCTATCTTAATATGTGAGCATACGTATTGATAGAGCTCTTAGGATCTTACTTGACTACCAGCATTGTGATGGCAGTCACACTAGTGGGGGCTGGGTAGTCTATAAGCACATCCTTATTCAGGTCCCTAGTCGTTGGATTATCGAGACAGGGCATCGATACTCCGGAGTAGACTAGTGTGTACGCTTCTCATCCCAGTTAGGGAGATGGTCTGTCCCACAACCATCAGTACGTCGTACTGGAGATAGTATGCAGGTGCTCGTTAGGTTACGGGTACACCGGACAGGACTCACAGGGAACTGTTGGTTGGTTTTATACCAGTCGTCAGTGAACAGTTCCCAGGTGACATGAGTACAGCATCGTCCGCAGACTTGACACTGCTACTTCGCCTCGAGTGTGTCCCACTGTTCTTAGATTGCTACCCTACCACGACTCAAAGGAGTCGTGCAAACAGGTAGCAGTTAGGTGCAGTCCCGAGCACTTGGAGGCAGTGGCAGTTAGACAGGATTCGTCTCTCCCGGTATTGGGGTTGATATCGCGCTGTGTCAGAGAGCCATTACGCAAAGTCCCAGGCCAGGGCAAGCGAGATTTGATGGTAGGTTCCAGTAGTTTCTCAGGGTGTAATGGGCTTCCCTCCGACACGACTTATACCTCTATTAGGGGACTGACACTTGCCGCCCCCCTAGGCCCGATATGCGATAGTCTTGGACGAACGGACCGGACTGTATGGAGATTGTCACATCAGACTCAGTAGGAGTTCAGATGGGTTTCCTCATCGGCCTTCTTATCGACATCTACCTGGGGACCGTTACGTACAGCTAGTGCCGCTTGCTGTCTGTGGTTAAACCCACTGCCAGCGTAGTAGTCGAGTCTCTAGAGTCCCACACAGAGAGTTTCCCTACTCCGGGCGAAACGATATAGAGGTCGTATGGTTTTACGACAAGGGTTCGGACGCATACGTGTGTTTACGCACGTACGACTTTCGGACAGTTTTTACCAGTCGGCTTTGGTTTAAGCCAGTTACTGGTATCCGGTTATTGGATTTATACAGTCTAAAGTTTTTCCGTATTTTTGCGGAAAGGAGGGGCATTCTCGTAATTGCGCGAGAAGCTTCTAGAAGGTGGTGACTAAGGGGGTTTAGGTGGCATATACAATGAATGTGATTAGTGAGTCATATGGATGATTCATCCATGTCATTAATGCATCATAAATGCTTAATGACTCATGGAGATGAGTCATCACTAGATATTATCAAGCATGGTTGTTAAATTGATTTTATTTTCTTTTCTTGATAAAAAGAAATGATTGATATATATTATCATAACTCATTATTCTCACTTCATTATTATGTTCATCTTCTCTCTCTTCAAGCTCTCCCTCTTCAAACCCTAATCCTACCCTCTTATGTGTTGAGTACAAGGATTAGTTAGACTAATTAAACCATAACCCTCACTCTATATCACCTAGCTTCTTTGATTAGCACTTAAAGAAAGTTAGTTGCCTCAAGTTTAGAGGCTAAGCTTGGAGTAAAGCTCTAGGGTGGATCGTCTACTACTTCGAGAAGGCCGAGGAGGAGGTGGAGTTCGCAAAGACGAAGGACACGATTCGTTAGGTATAATCCCTAAACATAGTAGTATAGAACTTCTATGTTTCATGTTAGTTATCGTTTAGCTTCGATTCGTGCGGTAAGTCGATGTTTAAGCAAGAAACAAGATCGTTTTTCATATTTCCGCCTCCCCGCAAGTCGTGGGGTGTTGTACATCGACTTACACAAGGAGCTCGCGAGGTGAAGGAGGACAGCGAGAAGACAAGAAGGACACGATTCTACGAGGTATAACTTTCATCTGAGTAGTTAAACCTCATACTGTTTGCTAGCTAGGGTTTTATGTTCGATCCTTGCTTAAATTCGGTGTTGCGAAGCCCGTAAAAATCATTTTTTGCTAATTCTGCCTCCCAACGAACACGTGGGGTGTGCAACATTGACTAACACTATAGCTTTAGCTAATGAACACAGGTCCCATTAAAAGTCCAGATACATTTTGAGGCGGTACCACCTGATCAGGGAGATCGTAGATCGTCGGGAGATCGAGGTGAGGAGAGTAATAGTAGATATGAAGAATAACACAGCAGATTCACTCATGAATGCCATCCCTCAGACACTGTTCGAGCGGCTGATCGAGATGATAGGTCTGCGATATGCCAGTACATGGCCCTAGTGCAAGTGGGAGATTGTTAGTAATGTATGCCCTAGAGGCCATTATTGTATCATACTGGTTTGTATATTACTTAATGGAAACTTGGGATATTCACAGTTGTATTGACAGTCTTTCTCAAAATGGTAGTATGCTACTTGGTTTGTTTCTACTTCAATATGTGCATGTGTTTCTTTTAGCATATCCTTATACATATTAGTAGAGCCCTTAGGATCTTTGCTTGATTACCAGCGTTGCGATGGCAGTCACACTAGTGGGGGCTGGGTAATCTACAAGCACATCCTTATACAGGTACCTAGTCATAGGATTATCGAGACGGGGCATCGATATTCCAGAGTAGACTAGTGTATACGCTTCTCATCCCAGCAGGGGAGATGGTTTGTCTCACAACCATTAGTACGTCGTATTAGAAATAGTATACAGGTGCTCATTAGGTTATGAGTACACTGGATAAGACTCATCGGGAACTGTTGGTGGGTATTATACCTATCGTCGGGTAGCAGTTCCCAGGTGACATGAGTACGGCTTAGTCCGTCGACTTGACACTGCTACATCACCTCGAGTGTGTTCCCACTGTACTTTGATTACTACCCTACCACGGCTCAAAGGAGTCGTGCAAACAGGTAGTAGTTGGGTGCAGTCCCGAAGCACTTGGAGGTAGTGGCGGTTAGAAAGGATTTGTCTCTTCCGGTATTGGGGGTTGATATCGTGCTGTGTTCGGAGAGCCATTACACAAAGTCCCTGGCCAGGGCAAGCAAGATTTACAGGTAGGTATTCTAGTAGTTTCTTAGGGTGTTTTGGGCTACACTCCGGCATGAGTTATTGCGCTACTAGGGGTCTTACGATTACCGCCCCTAGGCTCGATATGCGATACTCTTAGACGAACAGACCGGACTGTACGGAGATTGTCACATTCAGGCTCAGTAGGAGTTTAGATGGGTTTCCTCATCGTCCTTCTTATCGACAGATACCTGGGTAACCGTTACGTGCAGCTAGTACCGCTTGTGGCTTATGGTTAAACTCACTGCCACCGTACTATCGAATCTTTAGAGTCCCACATAGAGAGTTTTCCTGCATCGGGCGAAAGATATAGAGGGCGTATGGTTTTACGGCAGGGCTTCGATCACGTATGTGTAAGTCCACGTTACCTCTCCCGGTACTTACGGGCTTGCGGAAATGATGAAAAACGATTTTTCTAGAGGTGGTAACATGGACTCAAAAACGGATCTTTGTTAAACAACTACCTAACAACCTAACTAGGAGTTTTACCTACTCGGTTAGGGGGCTATACCTTTCTTGAACTCCTTCGTCTTCAACTCTTTGCGGTGTACGGATCGGCCTCACCTCGTCGTCTCCTTGCACCGAAGATGGTTCCACCTGAAAGCTTCTACCTTTGGCTTCTTCTTCGAACTTGAAGAAACTAGAACACTTGGTTTGCTGAACCTTGTGAACTAGGATGAGTAGAGAAATGATATGGGTTTTCTTTTATCTCTAAGGCAATGTTTCTCAACTCATGAGAGGGAGTTTCCTTGAGCTAGAGAGAGAGCAAGAGGGAGAGCTCAAGCAAGAGAGAGAAAGCAAATGAGAGAATGAGTAAGTCTTTTGCCATCCAAGCTCTCATAATCAAAAACCATCATAACAAATAATAGTAATCGAGTATTATGTGATGGTTCAAGTCAAATTGGCTATATCATTTCATGCACTCATTTTGCAAAAAGAAACAAGCAAGCAAAATTCTTTGCCATGAAATGATAGCCATTGTCATGATGATGGTCAACTAGTCCAACCTAGTCAACCAGTCAACAAAGTCAACAATTCAACAAAGTCAACCCCTCAACAATCATGTCACTATAATACTTAATTAATATTATTGTTAATCATATTTTTTATTCTAATTAGGGTTTAGCAAAAAGTCAATAGTCAACAGTCAACAGTCAACAACCCTAATGAGAATCCTCTGCCTCTGTCTCTCTGTCGACTGTGCATACACACCCGCATCCGCGTTCCGAGGAACACGAATACAAACGAGATAAAACCAATCCCAAAACTTACACTAGGATCTGGCTTAAACCAAATCCCGCTAGTGTTAACTGTCCGGACACTAAACGTGCACAAGTGCACGGATGTGACCGAACCCTGTCGCAAAACCATGCGACCTCTACTCTTTTGCCTAAAGGCGAATAGCTTTCTGTGTGGGAGTCTAAAGACTCGACACTATGCTGGCAGTGGGTTTAACCACAGACCGCAAGAGGCACTAGCTATGCGTAACGGTCCCCAGGTAGATGCCGACAAGAAGACGGACGAGGTGAAACCCATCTGAACTCCTACTGAGCCTGAATGTGACAATCTTCGTACAGTCCGGTCTGTTCGTCTGATAACATCGCATGGCGGGCCTATGGGACTGTAAACGTCAGTCTCCTAATAGCGGTACAAGTCGTGTCGGGGTGTAGCCCAGAACACCATGAGATAACACTGGAAACCTACCAGTATATCTCGCTTGCCCTGGCCAGGGACTACTTGTGTAATGGCTCTCCTAGACACAGCGCGATGTCAACCCAAATACCGGGAGAGACGAATCCTATCTAACCGTCACTGCCTCCAAGTGCTTCGGGACTGCACCCAACTACTACCTGTTTGCCCGACTCCTTTGAGTCATGGTAGGGTAGTAATCAAAGTACAGTGGGAACACACTCGAGGCGAAGTGACAGTGTCAAGTCAGCGGACTAAGTTGTACTCATGTCACCTGGGAACTGATAACTGACGATAGGTATAGTACCAACCAACAGTTCCCAACGAGTCCTGTCCAGTGTACTTGTAACCTAACGAGCACCCGCATACTATCTCAAGTACGACGTACTGACGGCTGTGGGACAGACCGTCTCCCACACTTGGATGAGAAGCGCATACGCTAGTCTACTACGGAGTATCGATGCCCTGTCTCGATAGTCCTACGACTAGGGACCTGCATAAGGATGTGCTTGTGGATTACCCAGCCCCACTAGTGTGACTGCCATCACAATGCTGGTAACCAAGCAAAGATCCTAAGGGCTCCACTAATGTGTATAGGTGATATACTAAAATAAACACATGTACACATTAAAGTAGAAACAAACCAAGTAGCATACTACTATATTGAGCAAGATTGTCTATACAAGGTGAATATCTTAAGCTTCCATTAAGTAATATACAAACTAGTATGATACAGTAATGGCCTCTAGGGCATATACACTAACAATCTCCTACTTGCACTAATGCCATGTACTGGCGTATCGAAGACCTATCATCTCGATCAGCCGCTCGAACTAAGTCTGGGGTAAGGCCTTTGTGAGTGGATCAGCAGTGTTATCTTCCGTAGAAACTCTCCGAACCTCGATCTCCTGGCGACCCATGATCTCCCTGATCAGGTGATACCGCCTCAAGATGTGTATGGACTTCTGATGGGACCTCGGTTCCTTCGCTAAAGCTATAGCCCCATTGTTGTCGCAATACAGCGGTATTGGATCAACAATGGATGGAACCACCTGAAGTTCCGTTAAGAACTTCCTTATCCAGACGGCTTCTTTTGCGGCATCTGCAGCAGCGATATATTCCGCTTCCATCGTCGAGTCAACAACGGTTTCCTGTTTGGAACTCTTCCAACACACCGCCCCTCCATTGAGGGTAAAGACATAACCCGACATGGACTTGGAATCATCCTTGTCACTCTGGAAGATGGAGTCAGCAAAGGCCTCGATCTGGAGGTCTTTTCCGCCATACACCAAGAACATCTCCTTAGTCCTTCTCAGGTACTTGAGAATGTTCTTTACTGCTATCCAGTGTTTCTCCCCAGGGTTTGACTGATACCGGCTTACCATACTCAGTGCATAAGCTATATCCGGTCTGGTACACAACATCGCATACATTATAGAGCCTACCGCAGAAGCGTAGGGTATAATAGACATGCGATCCCTTTCCAAATCAGTCTTGGGAGACATCTCTTTGGAAAGGGTGATACCGTGATAAGCCGGTAGATTACCGCGCTTGGAATCTTCCATAGTGAATTTTTTCAGTATGGTGTCGATGTACCTGGACTGTGAGAGTCCCAGTATCCTTTTGGATCTGTTATGATAGATCCAGATCCCCAGAATGTATGAGGCATTACCCAGGTCTTTCATGGAGAACCTGTGTGACAAGAACCCTTTGACAGATTGTAGCATAGGAATGTCATTTCCTATTAGGAGAATGTCATCCACGTATAAAATGAGGAATACTACAGTTCTCGCTACAAATCTACTATAGATGCATGGTTCATCTGGATTTTTGATATAGCCAAATTCTTTGACCGTCTCATCAAAACAGATGTTCCAACTCCGCGATGCCTGCTTTAGTCCGTAGATGGACTTTAGAAACTTGCATACCTTTCCGCTGCTCCCACTCTGAATGAAACCCTCTGGCTGGTCCATATAAACACACTTCTCTAAATTTCCATTTAGAAAAGCGGTCTTTACGTCCATCTGCCAAATCTCATAATCGTGGAAGGCAGCAATGGCAAGATGGATCCGAATGGATTTCAGCATAGCTACTGGAGAAAAGGTCTCGTCATAGTCCAAACCAGGTCTTTGACGAAAACCCTTTGCAACCAGTCTAGCTTTATAGGTCTCAACCTGTCCATCTACACCAATCTTCCTTTTGAAGATCCACTTGCATCCTATGGGTTTTACCCCATCTGGAGCAACGTCCAACGTCCATACTTTGTTGGTGTACATGGACTCCATTTCGGTCCGCATTGCATCCAGCCATTTTACCGAGTCAACACTCTGAAAGGCCTGCTGGAAGCTAATCGGCTCATCACTATCAATGATGCAATCCTCTCTATCCCCGTCTATGAGAAAACCGTAGTATCTCTCGGACGGATGAGACTGTCTACTACTCCTGCGGAGCGGCGCAGGAATGTCATGATCTTTTGAACACTCTGGTTCTACTAAGCTTTCAATAATAGCTCATGGTTCTGGAATTTCTTCCAGTTCTATTGCGCTCCCACTTATCTGATTCTCCAAAAACCAAGTTTCCAAGAAGTGGGCATGCCGAGAAACAAAAACCTTTTGTTCCTCTTCGCAATAGAAGAAATATTCCTTGGAGTTCTTTGGATATCCCACAAACTTGCACTGTACTGAGGGTGACTCAAGCTTGTCCGCATGTTGCTTTTTGACAAAAGCTGGACTTCCCCATGTCTTAATGTGATTAAGATAGGGTCTCTTCCCACACCACATCTGATATGGTGTAGTAGGCACAGTCTTAGTTGGAACTCGGTTCAAAAGGTATGCAGTTGATTCTAGTGCATATCCCCAGAATGATCGCGGTAACTCAGCGTTACTCATCATGGACCGTACCATATCCAATAGGGTGCGGTTCCGTCTCTCCGATACACCGTTATGTTGCTGAGTGTATGGAGGAGTAAGCTGAGAGAGAATTCCATTCTCTTTTAAGTAATCCAGGAACTCGGCACTTAAGTATTCACCACCTCGATCAGATCTCAGTGTTTTGATACTTTTGCCTGTTTGTTTTTCTACTTCATTCTTATATTCCTGGAATTTTCCAAAGGCTTCGGATTTATGTTTCATTAAGAAGACATAACCGTACCTTGAAAAGTCATCCGTAAAAGTAATGAAGTAAGAATAATCGCTTCGTGCATGCGTAGACATTGGACCGCACACGTCGCTGTGTACGAGTCCCAAGAGCTCGCTCGCTCTCACTTCGTGTCCAGTGAACAGAGTCTTTGTCATCTTTCCATTAAGACAGGATTTACAAGTTGCATATGATTGATATTCGAACGGATCCAAATATCCTTCTGTATGTAACTTCGTCAACCTTCTCTCATTGATGTGACCTAGTCTACAATGCCATAAGAAAGTCTGATTTATTTCCGGAGACTTTCTTTTGTGTGTATTCTGGACAATGAAAATCTGTGGTTGGTTTAATACGTATATACCATTGCTTAATGTACCTGACCCAATCAGAACTTGATTAAGGTGAATGTTTACAACATTACTTACAAACGCAAATTCATAAACTTCTTTAGAAATCAATGATACAGAAATGATATTACAAGTTGCGTTGGGTACAAAAAAGCAATTACGTAAAACCAAAACATGTCCATCTGACATTCCCAGGTGATAGTCCCCCACGGCCTTAGCATCCATGCTAGCTCCGTTTGCAACTTTGAGGGTCATGTCACCTGCCTTCAAAAACCTACGCTTTCTCAACGCCTGCAAAGAATTACAGATATGAGATCCTGATCCGATATCCAATACCCAGGAAGTAGAGTTTATTGATAGGCAGCTTTCAATAACATACACACCTGAAGCTGAAGCCGCAACTTGCTTCAGATCCTGTGTTCTGGCCTTCCAAGCCCTGCAATCTTTCTTCCAGTGTCCATTCTTATGACAGTAAAAGAACTCTTCCTTCCCCACAAGCTTCCCCGCTATCTTTGTTGCCTTTGCCTTTCCCTTCGTATCCACTTTACTAACACCGCCCCTTGGTTTGGCGGGGGCTTTCTTCTTCTTTCTCTTGGCTTTCGCCTTGGACCTAGAAGAGGAAGATCCTCCTATAAACAAAGTGGATGTTTCCCTACCTTTCTGTAGGGTGCCCTCTGCACTCCTCAGCATGTTGAGGAGCTCTGAAAGTTCAACTTCCTTTTCTTGCAAGTTGAAATTCAGGATGAACTGGGCGTAAGTGGAAGGAAGGGACTGAAGAATCAAGTCCGTATAGAGCTCATTCTCCAACGTGGTCCCAAGGTCCGCGAGCTCCTCTATGAAGCCAATCATCTTAAGCACGTGTTCCGCTACCGATGATCCGACGACCAATCTTGCCGAAAACAACTTCTTCAACACTTCGTATCTGGCGATACGAGATTGCTCTCCATACAGTTCTTTTGTATGGAGAAATATGGATTCGAGGTCCATATTCTCATGCCTCCTCTGATGTTCGTTGTCCATAGAGGCAAGCACGAGGCACTTGGCCTTCGCGCAATCGATTTCCCAGGTCTTATGGATTTCCCTATCCGCGACGCTGGTTTTGGGACCTGGGACAGGGGGAGCTTTGGTGGTAAGGAGATACCCCAACTTGTCATAAGTGATTGCCATTTTGACATTCTTGAGCTAATCTTTGTAGTTTGGCCCTGTCAGTATGTTTTTTATCTAGTAGTAACTTAAGTCCGGTCATAATGTTTGGTCACTGCAATTAGGAGAGAGAGAAGAAACACTTTAGCATGATGCTCTTGAAAGTTTAGAGTAGTTTTTAATTTGTCTAAACAGGATGGCTCCCACTGTCTCTCGAATCCCTCCTCAAACCAAAAAGGAAGAATTAGTCAGGATCAATCTCACCGTACAATACTTGCTTAACCGTTCAGCCAGGGTAGTGTTGGTACTTCGAGGGAGGTTTTCCAACGCTTTCGCGAAGTTCCTTAATTAAATAACCTCTTTTCCCTGGGGGCGTAGCCCCGCTAACACCTTTCTAGACACCTACTTGGTTTATAGCATTGATCGTTAAGTGAGAAATTTCCCGAGGAGTAGCATATACTCACAGTAGGATCGGGATCCAAATATCATCGCGTGATAAAACTGAAGGAATCCTACCAGAATCATCACACTCCAAATGGTATGCAGTACTAGCAAGTTTCAGTTCTTTTGAAACTTCCGATGTGGATTTTTGCCCCATGCTCTTATGACCTTGACTTTGGCCAAAATATCATAAGTCACATGTTAAGTTCTACCCATCATTCTCCAGGTTAATTTGAACCCACCCGTACCTACCCTTGACTTTGGCCAACATGGCAGTACGACTGTCCCAAACTAACACATCTATCTATACTGCACATGAATACCCAATAGCTACCAATCATTATGCCTTGACTTTGGCCAACATACATAGCTTGAATACTTATTGACCATTCATGTGAAACGACGGAGGGCTACGAATGGTTTTGGCGAAACCGTGAACGTAGTGAACTTGATATAATCGAAGGAACGAGATAGCTTTTAAAAGGAGTGGCTTAAGCTCCGCGTTTAAAAGTTATTTTTGAAAAGAAACCGAGTGGTTTGGAAAGTGTTCCAACGACTTTTACTTGGTTTATTTTTCTTGCATTAATTTTAATGCATCCCATCAATTAATCCTACCATTGCAGAAAACAACCAAAATATGACGTACGCTTGTGCCATCCGCATTCGCCACGGGGCCCCGTCATTACCCGTTAGGTTACTTAACTAACGACAGAGCGGGGGCTGGACTAGCACGGATGCAAAACATAAGCAACGCCTAAATAATATCATATATATATATATATATTGCAATGATAGCCATTTCAGATCATAGATGAACACATTGGATATACTATGAATCCGCAATTCGTACGAGCCTGTAACTAAAAGCGGATTACACGGTCGCGATGAATAGCCAATACCCCACCCTAGACCCCTACGGGTGCGGCAAACTACCCGCCAACTATCCGAAGCGGAGCAACCTCCCTCAACGATGTGAGTAGGCCACTCGGCACTTCGAGATACCCGGTAGTTTGTGCACCCCACCTTGGGTCTATCCTAGGAGCAAAAACAGTAAAAGAAATTATACAATGACGGCTACAACCTCACTCCGGTTGTGCGGCCAAAAAATAATATTACAGCAATTACAAATTTACATGAATTGAAAGAAAAAGAAAACTCTCATCTCACACCCCTCGGCTATTCATCCGCGACAATCCAATTAATTCATATACATATACCATCAACATTACAGATCACAGATATGTATAACCCCCACTAATCGACGTATAGCGATTAGCAGACGTTCAATACATATAACACATCACAGATATATACCCGTCAGCTTAAGTCTTTAGAAGTTCGATCAAAATACGGATTTTCAAGCCCCAAAAACTAATTTTGCTTTCTGGAAAATCTGGGCAGAAAAATCATATTGTAAAAATCCCAAAACAACCCTCTGAACAAACTGCATGAAAAATCGTCCGCGGCATGTTGATCGGTTCAGTGGATCATTTTTCTACAGTTTCTTCTAAAAACCCTGAGCCGAATTTTAAAAAAAGATTTATCATTTTTGGAACAGAAAACAAATTCGGCAGAAAGTTGATTTTACGGGTTCGTTTCGCGACTTTTTCCCCGATCGAACTTCTAGTTACTTTGCTAACATGTTAGATAGTGTGTAACTAGGCTCTGATACCACTGTAAGTCCACGTTACCTCTCCCGGTACTTACGGGCTTGCGGAAATGATGAAAAACGATTTTTCTAGAGGTGGTAACATGGACTCAAAAACGGATCTTTGTTAAACAACTACCTAACAACCTAACTAGGAGTTTTACCTACTCGGTTAGGGGGCTATACCTTTCTTGAACTCCTTCGTCTTCAACTTTTTGCGGTGTACGGATCGGCCTCACCTCGTCGTCTCCTGGCAGCGAAGATGGATCCACCTGAAAGCTTCTACCTTTGGCTTCTTCTTCGAACTTGAAGAAACTAGAACACTTGGTTTGCTGAACCTTGTAAACTAGGATGAGTAGAGAAATGATATTGGTTTTCTTTTATCTTTAAGGCAATGTTTCTCAACTCATGAGAGGGAGTTTCCTTGAGCTAGAGAGAGAGCAAGAGGAAGAGCAAGTGGGAGAGCTCAAGCAAGAGAGAGAAAGCAAATGAGAGAATGAGTAAGTCTTTTGCCATCCAAGCTTTCATAATCCAAAACCATCATAACAAATAATAGTAATCAAGTATTATGTGATGGTTCAAGTCAAAATGGCTATATCATTTCTTGCACTCATTTTGCACAAAGAAACAAGCAAGCAAAAGTCTTTGCCATGAAATGATAGTCATTGTCATGATGATGGTCAACTAGTCCAACCTAGTCAACCGGTCAACAAAGTCAACAAGTCAACAAGTCAACAAAGTCAATCCCTCAACAACCATGTCACTATAATACTTAATTAATATTATTGTTAATCATATTTCTTATTCTCATTAGGGTTTAGCAAAAAGTCAATAGTCAACAGTCAACAGTCAACAACCCTAATGAGAATCATCTGCCTCTGTCTCTCTGTCAACTGTGCATACACACCCGCATCCGCGTTCCGAGAAACACGAATACAAACGAGATAAAACTAATCCCAAAACGTACACTAGGATCTGGCTTAAACCAAAGCCCGCTAGTGTTAACTGTCCGGACACTAAACGTGCACAAGTGCTCGGATGTGACCGAACCCTGTCGCAAAACCATGCGACCTGTCGCAAAACCACGTGACCTCTACTCTTTTGCCTAAAGGCGAATAGCTTTCTGTGTAGGAATCTAAAGACTCGACACTACGCTGGCAGTGGGTTTAACCACAGACCGCAAGCGGCACTAGCTGTGCGTAACGGTCCCCAGGTAGATGCCGACAAGAAGACGGACGAGGTGAAACCAATCTGAACTCCTACCGAGCCTGAATGTGACAATATCCGTACAGTCCGGTCTGTTCGTCTGATAACATCGCATGGCGGTCCTAGGGGCGGTAAACGTCAGTCCCCTAATAGCGGTACAAGTCGTGTCGGAGTGTAGCCCAGAACACCCTGGGATAACACTAGAAACCTACCAGTATATCTCGCTTGCCCTGGCCAGGGACTACTTGTGTAATGGCTCTCCTAGACACAGCGCGATGTCAACCCCCAATACCGGGAGAGACGAATCATGTCTAACCGTCACTGCCTCCAAGTGCTTCGGGACTGCACCCAACTACTACCTGTTTGCACGACTCCTTTGAGCCGTGGTAGGGTAGTAATCAAAGTACAGTGGGAACACACTCGAGGCAAAGTGACAGTGTCATGTCAGCGGACTAAGTTGTACTCATGTCACCTGGGAACTGATAACTGACGATAGGTATAGTACCAACCAACAGTTCCCAACGAGTCCTGTCCAGTGTACTTGTAACCTAACGAGCACCCGCATACTATCTCAAGTACGACGTACTGACGGCTGTGGGACAGACCGTCTCCCACACTTGGATGAGAAGCGCATACGCTAGTCTACTCCGGAGTATCGATTCCCTGTCTCGATAGTCCTACGACTAGGGACCTGCATAAGGATGTGCTTGTGGATTACCCAGCCCCACTAGTGTGACTGCCATCACAACGCTGGTAATCAAGCAACGACCCTAAGGGATCCACTAATGTGTATAGGTGATATACTAAAATAAACACATGCATACATTAAAGTAGAAACAAACCAAGTAGCATACTACTATATTGAGCAAGATTGTCTATACAAGGTGAATATCCCAAGCTTCCATTAAGTAATATACAAACTAGTATGATACAGTAATGGCCTCTAGGGCATATTCACTAACAGTACGTGCACTTATGCGCGTATGATATTTGGGCGGATAATACTAGTGGTCTTTGGTTTAAACCGGATCCTAGTATTATATTGATGGATCAGTTTTGTCTCTTTGTATTCGTGTTTCTCAGAACACGGATGCGGGTATGTATATACGGATGAGAGGGGCATAGAAGGAGACACCTTATTAGGGTTTTCACCATTGACTTGATTAAAACAATTATGAGTTGGAGTAAAGTATTTGTTATTTTTTTAAATGATAATTGAGGCATGGCTACTTGGTTTGGCCACTTGACTTGGTTTGGCCACTTGACTTGGTTTGACTCTTTGACTTAGATATTTCTTGTGAGATATTTTTGTGGCACTAGATATTTTTGGATGAGATATTTTCTTGCCATACTTGTAGTCATATCAAGTGAGCCATCACATTTTTTATCATTATCAAAAACCATTTATCTTTCCTCAAGTGAGCTATCTTTTTCTTCCTCTCAACTTTCAACCCTTAAGCTCTCATGAGTTGAATAAACTAGGGTTCCATGAGACAAATGAATCCATATTCATTCTCAACATCACCTAGGCCATCTATTTTAGCAATCTAGTTGCCCTAGTTATCTCGGATTTGAGGTTGGAGCTCGGACTATAGACTCTCGGGTGGATCGTCTTTGACTCGAGGAAGCTACGATCCGGATCGATCCTCGGAGCCTACGATGAAGAGGAGGACAAAGTAAAAGACCCAAAGGACTTGTATCATGAGGTATAACATTCTTTCCGAGTAGATAAATCTCATGTAGTTTGCTAGCTAGGGTTTATGGTCGATCCTTGGTTCTAGTCGGTGTTGTGAAGCCCGTAAAAATGATTTTTTTGCAAATTTCGTCTCCCCGCGAACAAGTCGGGAGCGCGACATCGACTTACAGTGATATCAGAGCCTCTCATAAACCGTAGATAGCTTGTAGAGACGTTAGAAATCCACCATTTTTGTCGCGCAAAAACTGCCGACAAAAACAGTTTACAAAATTGAAGTTTTGAGTTGTTTGCACACCCCGCGGGCTCACATTTTGAACCGAGAAGCCGCGTGGTGGAGCGTGCACACCCCGGGGACCCTCCGGGGGGACCGAAGGCTGGAACCACTCCCCAAGACAACCACAAGGTGGTCTTGGCGGTAGGGACCTGAAACTGCCCCACCATAGGCAGTTTCGGGTCTTCCTCACCCCATGGCCACCTCGTAGTGGCCTCGAGGGTGGGGTACCCCCCCTAGGCCCCCCAACTCGAAGTTAATTTCGTTCTCTAACTCTCCGCGAAGATTCATGCGGATTTAGAGTTCGTTTCGACTCCCGGATTGGCTTAAAACGATCGGTTTTGGAACTTTAGCTCACTGGATTTTCAAGCTTTAGAAAATTGGTGTAGTTTTCTAATTGCATGCGGAATTCTAATGTCGTAGTTACTTTACAGGATTTGTGATGTGTATATGTGTTTGGAAACGTTGACTAATTGCTATACGTCGATTAGTCGGGGTTGCACATATCTGTGATGATGTTATGTTGGTTTGTGTATATGAACTTGTTGGATCGTCGTGGATGAATAGCCTGGGATGTGAGATGAGTGTTTTATATTTCATTCGATGTAAAAATTGTAAAGTGATGTAATATTAATTTGCGAGGAACATCCGGGTTGACGTTGTAGCCACCGTTGTATTATTTCTTTTACTGTTTTCTGCTCCTAGGATAGACCCAAGGCGGGGTACACAAACTACCAAATTCTTGAAGTGCTGAGTGGCTTACTCACTTTGTTGAGGGTGGTTGCTTCACTTCGGGAATTTTCCACACTCGGAGGGGTATGGGATGGGGTTTGGCTATCATCACGACCGTGGAATCTGTGTTTCGTTACAGGCTCAAACGAAACGCGAAATTCCTAGTATATCCAATGTGTTCATCTGTGATCTGGAATGCCTGTCATTGCGTCTCACGAATGGATATTATTATATATGTATTATATAATGTACATTGCTTATGTTTTGCATCCGCGCTAGTCAAGCCTCCACTCTGTCATTAGTTAAGTAACCTAACGGGTGATGACGGGGCCCCGTGGCGAATGCGAATGGCATAAGCGTACGTTGTATTTTCGTTGTTTTCTGCAATGGTAGGTTAATTGATGGGACTACATTACATTTATGCAAAGCAAACAAACCAAAGCTGAATCGTTGGAACAAATTTTAAAACCACTCGGTTATTTTAAAATATGAGACTTTTAAATGCGGAGCTTAAACCACCCCTTTTAAAATCTATCAGGTTCCTTCGATTATATCAAGTTCACTACGTTCACGGTTTCGCCAAATCGAGCCGTAGTCCTCCGTCATTTCATATGAATATTCAATAGTATTCAAGCTATATTTGTTGACCTTCGTCAAGGCATAGTGATTGGTTGCTGCTGGGTGTTCATATGTAGCATAGATAGATGTGTTGGTTTGGGATAGTCGTATTACCTTGTTGACCTTCGTCAAGGGTATGTACGGGTGGGTTCAAATTAATCTGGACAATGATGGGTAGAACTTGACATGTGACTAATGATTTGTTAACCTTCGTCAAGGTCATAAGAGCATGGGGGAAAAATCCACATCGGGAGTTTATAAAGAAACTGAAACTTGCTAGTGCTGCATACCATTTGGAGTTTGATAATGTTGGTAGGATTCCTTCAGCATTATCACATAATGATATTTGGGTCCCGATCCTTCTGTGAGTATCCGCTACTCCTCAGGAGAATTTTCACTTAACGATCAATACTATAAACCAAGTAGGTGTCTAGAACAGTGTTAGCGGGGCTACGCCTCCAGGGAAAAAAGGTTATTTAATTAAGGTACATCGCGAAAGCGTCGTAAAACCTCCCTCGAATTACCGACAGTAGCCTGGCCGAACGGTTAAGAAAGAATTGTACGGTGAGATCAATCCTGACAAATTCTTCTTTTTTGGTTTGAGTAAGGATTCGAGATACAGTGGGAGCCATCATGTTTAGATAAATTAAAAACCAATCTAAACTCGCAAGAGCTTCATGCTAAGTGTTTTCTTCTCTCACTCTTAATTGCAGCGACCTAGTGACCAAGACTAGGTTACATCTAGATAATAAAATGACTGAAACTAACTATAATGACTGGCAAAGGTCTGTCCAGATGTGCATTACCTATGACAAGATGGGACACCTCTTTACTACTCAAACCCCCGCCGTCTCAGGTCAAGATTCCACCGTCACAGATATTGATATCTGTAAGACATCGGAAAAGGACAGTGCGAATGCCAAGTGCATCATGTTGGCCTCAGTAGATGGTGTAAACCAGAGGCAGCATGAGAAGATGGACTTAGCTTCCATCTTCCTCCATAACAAAGATTTATCTGGAGAGCAATCTCGTATCGCAAGATATGAGACCTCGAAGGAATTGCTTCAAGCGAGGTTGGCTGTCGGGTCATCTGTATGGGACAACGTCCTTATAATGACTAGCTATATTGATGAGCTCACGGACCTAGAGACCACGTCGGAGAATGAGCCACATACTGACTTGGTTCTACAGTCCCTACCATCTACTTATGTCCAGGGGAAGAAAGTTATACTTCCAGTTGAGGTCACCCTGAAGGAAACCAGGGAGGCACCCGCTCAGCTTATTGGGGAATCTTCCTCTTCTGGATCCAAAGCGAAAGCTGAGGGTGAAAAGAAGAAGACCTCCACAAAGCTGATATGCGGTGTCAGTAAGGTAGAAGGACAGGGAAGGGCAAAAGTTTTTGGGCTAACAGTAGGGAAGGAGGGATGTTCCTATTGTTACGGGAAAGGACATTGGCAGAGGGATTGCAGGGCTTGGAAAGCCAGAAGCCAGGATTCGAAGCACGTTGTGGTTTCGGCTTCAAGTGTGTTTGTAACTGAAAACTATATGTCAATTAACTCTACTTCCTGGGTACTAGATACCGGATCGGCATCTCATATCTGTAATTTGTTACAGGCCTTGAGAAATCATAAAGTTATCAAGGTAGGAGATATGACTCTCAGGGTTGCTAACGGAATGAGCGTGGACGCTGAATCTATAGGGGAATATCACCTAGGATTGACAAGTGAGTAGATATTGATTCTACGTAGCTGTTCATATGTAACTAGTCTAGCTTGTAATATCATATCTGTATCCTTACTTTCTAAGGAAGGATATGATTTTACATTTGTAAGGGATGTGGTCTACATCCACCTAAATCAAGCTCTGATTGGGTCAGGTACATTAGATAACCGTATATACGTATTAAATCAAGCTCAGGTTTTTAGTGTCCAGAACACACTTAAAAGAAAGTCTCCGGAATTAAATCAGGCTTTCTTATGGCATTGTAGACTGGGTCACATCAATGAAACACGGTTGACGAAGCTACATAGAGAGGGATATTTGGATCCGTTCGAATATCAGTCTTATGCAACTTGTCAATCTTATCTCATGGGAAATATGACAAAGACTCCGTTCACTGGACACGAAATAAGAGCGAGCGAGCTCTTGGGACTCATACACAGCGATGAGTGTGGTCCAATGTCTACACATGCATGAAGTGGTTATTCCTATTTCTTTACTTTTACGGATGATTTCTCTAGGTTTGGACATGTCTTCTTGATGATGCATAAATTCGAGGCCTTTGAAAAATTCCGAGAATACAAGAATGAAGTGGAAAAACAAACAGGCAAAAGTATCAAGACACTGAGATCTGATCGAGGTGGTGAATACTTGAGTGCCGAGTTCCTGGACTACTTAAAAGAGAATGGAATTCTCTCTCAGCTTACTCCTCCATACACACCACAACACAACGGTGTATCGGAAAGGCGGAATCGAACCCTATTGAATATGGTTCGTTCCATGATGAGTAAGGATGAGTTACCGTGATCCTTCTAGGATTATGCACTAGAATCAGCTGCATATATTTTGTACAAGGTTCCTACTAAGTCAGTGCCTACCACACCATATCAGATGTGGAGTGGGAACAAACCCTGCCTTAAGTACCTTAAGATATGGGGATGTCCAGCTTTTGTAAAAAAGCAGCATGCGAACAAGCTCGAGACACGCTCAGTAGTGTGTAACTTTGTAGGATACCTGATTGATATGAATTCTCGGTGTGTATATTGAAAAGTGTAAAGAAATCACAACCAAAGAAATTTGTAAACCGCAATCAATAACGTTGTCAATTGTAGGTTCGTTAGCGAGTGCGGATCGTCCACAGAGAAAGTGAGACTTGCTCGTATTTGTTTTATTTGAGTTGAAAATTAAAGAGAAAAGAAAAGACAATTCAATTCAAGATTTAAAAGTGAATTTCAAGAATTATCTAGATCTAAATCTAATATCAAGAAAACATTAAAATCAAGAATCAAGAATTGATGATATCCAATCGAATTAGGTTTCAAGAATTGAAGTGAGGCTCGTAGGAATCGATTCTATAGAAGTGATAAATATTAGTGATTACGTTTTCTTATCCATTAATGATTCGAAGCTAGATCGATGAAGATCAACGAGGTTTAAGGATCTCTTGAAGAAACTAGGTTTTCTTCATCTCATCCTTTGTCCTTTCGATGATTCTCATTCAAAAGCTAGTCTCTAGTAAACTGAATTACCGATCGTCGATATCTAATTACGAGCAAAACATTCAATAAAGCATTTCGCTCAAAACTAGATTGTCGATGATTCAATTTACAAGAGTTTACAAAACTTATAGGAATTAAGAATCGTTTCAAGATTTGTAACATCATCATCTATTGATTCTCTCGACTCCTCCACGAGCGGAGTTTTTACTCAAGCATCATATCAAAGAACACAATCAAGAATTGAGATCTAATCGTAATGCTTAAATATAGAAATAAGCAAGATAAAGAAATTTCACCTTTTATTTATCAACAATTTTGTTACAATTCTCTCTAGATCTACAAGAGGAAAGAACTCGATCGTTGATTTGGCTTCGCACGTCTTCTTAAGTCGCGGATCGTCTCGAGCATCACTTGCTCCGTTGAAGATGGGCGTCGCTTCTAAAAGTTCGAAGGATTCTTGCTTGATTTGTACTCAAAGATCTGGAATTTTGGCTTTGGTGATTGGATTAGGGTTAGCGTTTGAATGCACAAGTTGTGTCACTCAACTTGTGGGTGGAAATTGATGGAAAGATCAACAACCAATCAACAACTCAACAACCTTTAGATAGAAGCTTTAGGGTCCCTTTTATAGCCCTTACTAGGATTAGCTTCCTTTAGAAGCTCGGTTTAGATTAGCTTCACTTGTAAGCTTGTTAGTTAGGTAGAAGGTTCTAGAGTTAGTTAGTTAGGGCTAGCTTCCTTCATAAGCTTGGAGGTTAGGGAGAAGTTTCTAGGCTTAGGTAGTTATTTGAGTGGCTTGCTTGAGAAGTTTGAGAGTGTTTAGCTTGAACAAGGAGCTTTGCTGTTCGGACAGAAGTATCTGGAGATCTTTGGAATTTGCAGTGGCTTGAATAGAAAAACCTGAAGCAAAGAAATGCTGACGTCATGCTTGTGTGGCCGCGGATCCGCGGCCCTTTGATGGCTTTGATGCACTGAATTTTCAGGGTACATTTGTATTGTCTTAAATGTTGTTTATTGATGTATGGAATCTTATAATTCTCTCTAGTTCACTGCCAGATCTCATGTCTTGGACTTGGTGCATTTTTCTCAGCACTGTTTGCAGTTTCGGCTCTTTTCCTGGAATTTCCTGCACAGATTCTCGAGACAAGTGTTGTGCTACACAAAGATTATGCGATGCAACGATAAACACTCAATTTCCCTCAAAATGTCGGTTTTAAAGTATAACACAAGTTATTTGGTATTTTACGAATGTTTTGCTAATATGTGCTATATTCATTCCGAACACTTATAGATGAGTGCAAATAGTAGGGAAATTGATGTGTTAAAAATGCAATATTTTCGACTGATCAAATTCCCCCAAACTTATTTTTGGTCATCTCGAGCAAACTGTTTTATTAAAAAGAGAAGGATAAAATAAAGAAAAAGAAAAACTAACTAGCACACTTTCGTAGGCAACACGATTGCACTGAGCATGTGCAACAAGCCTTTAAACCTCTAGGTGTCCCTAGTAAGAGGAGTGTTGTCTCCTGAGGGTTTTCAGCGGATTGCACCCACAAAATCCCATAATAAAAGGAAGACCGTGAAAGTTACATATAAAGATAAGAATTGTAAAAGAAAGACTTTGAAATTCAGAGTTTCCAACTATACTAGCTTTTCGGTTGTCATGAGCCCTATCTTAATAGTCATGAAAAGATGTCAGAAATCACATCATCCCTCAATAAAACATCGTCTTTATTCTTCATTCTTATCTTTCTTCCAAACATCGATCATATAATCCTACGTGTGTGTAAAGAACATCCCTACACCCAGAGAATTCAATTCAAGCTATCATACTCTTGTCCATCTGCCTCAGTACTTTTTAATATGATGAATATTTATATGGATTTGCTCACACATTTTCATGCGACCGTTAATACTTCTTGAGGTACTAACCGACCGATTACTTATGTGCTTGCTTATACGGTGTATTTTCCTCGTCTTGCACCACCTAAGGCTTAACAGTGACTCCCAGACCAGTTGGTCTAAGGCACTAGGTGAAGAGGCACCCTCGCTATATTTTTTTATTGCTGCCTTGGCGATAACAAAACCAGTGTTCATTTTTCTTCACCATTATATAGTTTATTCATTTTTTATTTCCTTCATACTTTCGGCTTTTAGACAAGAGCATTTCAAGGTATCCTCTACTATCCCGAGTTTCAAGACGCGTGTATGTGCGAATAGTAGGGTATCAACGTTCAAATGTTTGGCTTCCAGAATAGGAACTATTTTTCAGACTTATTTCAATCCTCAGATTAGTGACATCCTTCATCTTACTAACCCTTGGGACAACGGCTCATAACTACTTATTACTAGTTCGTTTAAGAAAACTTCTAATTTTCTTGGTTTTCTTAAATTTTTTCTCATCTTTTGGATGTAATTTTTCACTATCTAATCTTTTATTGTCATAATTATTAAATATTTTTATTTTTTTGAAAGTATTTTTTATATTTTTATAGGTTTTTGATCAGTCGAAAATAATGTATTTTTAACACGTCAATTTCCCTATCATTTGCATTCATCTAAAGGTGTTCAGGTTAAGTATAGCACATATTAGCAAATAGTCGTAAAATACCAGATTACCTGTGTTGTATACTAAAACCGGCATTTTAAGGGAAATTGAGAGTTTATCATGGTATCACATCATTCTTGTGTAGCGCAACACTTGTTTCGAAGTCTGTGCAGGAAATTCCAGGAACCGAGCCAAAATTGTCAAAGTGCTGATAAAAAATACGCCAACTCAAAGGCTTGAGATCTGGCAGTAATCTAGAAGGAATTTTGAAAATAAACATATCAGCAAACTACCATGAAGTCATCATAGATCCACAGTAGAAATTTGATGCACCAAGGCGCCAGAACGGCCGCGGATCCGCGGCCGAAGTAGGGCATGTGACGCGGATCCGCGGTCACGTGACCATGACATCATCTAATCTCTGCTGCAGTATTCTCCTCTCAATTCCTACACCTCAGCAAGCCAATGCAATTTCTACAGAACTCCAGAAGCTTCTTCAGTACAGCAAAGCTCCTTGATCAAAGCTAAACACTCCAAGCTTCCAAAGCAAGCTTCCCCCTTAACTACCTTAAAGCTTAGAAGCTTCTCCCTAACCACCAAGCTTATGAAGGAAGCTAACCCTAACTAACTAACTCTAGAACCATCCTCCTAACTACCAAGCTTACAAGGGAAGCTAATCTAATCCTAGCTGCTTAAGGAAGCTAACCATTCTTAAGGCTATAAAAGGGACCCTAGGCTTCACTTATAAAGGTTGTTGAAGGTTGTTCATTCTTCCATCATTTCTAATACAAGTTGAGTGACACAACTTGTAACCCTAACCCTAATTCCAATCCAAGATCAAGAATTCCGAGTTCAATCAAAGCAAGAAGCCGAGATCCTTTAGAGAGCGAAGCCGATCTTCATCCGAGCAAGTGATCAAAGCCGATCCGCGACTCACGGAGACGATGCGACGCTAGATTCGATGATCAAAGTTCCTTCCTCTTATAGTTCTTGAGAGTTGTAACTAATTGTTGAATAATAAAGGTGACAATTCTTTTATCTTGCTTATCTTTTGAACTTGAGCATTATGATTCAATCTAGATTCTTGAATATGTTCTTTGTGATAATGTTTGAGTAAAACTCCGCTCGTAAAGGAGTTGAGACGATCGATAGAATGATGATGATTTAGATTTTTTTACAATTCTTAAATCCTATAAAGTTTGTAAATTCTTGTGAATCTAATGATCGATGACCTAGTTTCGAGACGATGCTTTCTTGATTGTGTTCGCTCGAAACTAGATATCAACGATCGATCATTTGATTTCCTAGAAGCTAGTTTGTGAATGAAATTCATCGAAAGGACAAAGGATGAGATGAGGAAACCCTAGCTTCTTCGCAAGATCCTTAACCTCCATAAATCGTCATCGATCTAGTATCAATTTGGTAATGGATAAGAATATGAAATCATTAGATCTCATCACATCTATAGATCCGATCTACTCCTACGAGCCACACTTCGAATCTTGATTGTTGGTTTGGAAATCATCACAAATTCTCAATTCTTGATTTTATCGTTTCTTGATTTAGACCAGATTTTCCTAATTCTTGAACTTCAATTTACAAATCAGGAATTGTTTGTTTTCTTTTCTTTAAAGTTTCAACTCATCTAAATCGAAACACAAACGATTACACTTTCCCTGTGGACGATCCACACTTACTAACGCGCTACATTTGACACCGTTATTGATTGCGGTCAAATATTTTTGGTTGTGATTTCTTTACAATTTTTCAACTACACAATCCGAAATCGTTTCAATCAAATGGCGCCGTTGCCGGGGAATAGTGCGCTAATTGTTCGTTTTTTTAAATTTGAGTTGAAAAGTTTATTCCATCTATATTTTTAGATCAAAATTCGCGCAAAACATTAAAAGATTCATTGTGATTTGTTGCGAGGAAATCTGGAATTTGTGGAGCTGTGGAAAATTTTTTCAGAGATGTCCAGAGAGCTGTGTAGGTGAACAATAGCAGCCTGAAGAATTTTTGTGCAGTGAACTGTGCTTTTAACCGCGATTCCGCGGCATTAATGCGCAATTGCGGCGGATCCGCCGCAGGTTGACTTGCTTTCTGTACAAAATTTTGCAGGTATTCTTCTTACTTTCTTATCTCCTTCTCTATCTGCTCCAACTAACAATTTGCTGCAGGTTTCTTTGCAAATAAATCGCAGCGCCGCAAAAAGCAATAAAAATTGTGCGTGTTTGCTTGTTTGCATAATAATACGGAATTTAAGGGTCACGGCCAAATCCAGATCAGGTGGGGAGTTCATTACCCTTCCTAAGCCCCAAAAATCACAAACTTGCATCCGCATTTACCCTCATTAACAAAAAAATATATAGAGATGACTCTAAGGACCGTCGCGCTCACTTAGGACAAGAGAAGGCCGTGGGTAATTCATTGCTTATCCGCGTTTCTTTTGTGGTGTCTAAGGCAAGTGTGTCGAAGGCTAGTGGTTACTTAATTAGGCCCACTACTTACATAGTGGAGAACCTCCCACTTACCTGGCACTTACCTGGCCACAGAAGAGGCAAAGAGGCAGTGGAGGATTGATCCTGCGACTTGTCTTTTGGCAGTTAGGAGCGGTCTAGAGCTTTGACAAAGGTGACCACTAGATTTTAGGGTTGCTTGTTGCATTTGTTGTGATCGCATCATTTTTTCAAAAATCCGTATATTTTCAAAACAAACACCAATCATATCATTTCCCCTAATTATATCTACGCTGCCAATTGTACTAAACCCTTTTAGTGCAAGATTGGCTGGACACGGGATTCTAGTGCCCGTTTAGTCCGCGTTCCTTTTATCGACCCCAAAGTCGGTATTTATACATTACCTCTTCTTTACCCACCACCACACCCACTTCGATGGACGATTCTCCATCAAACTTCTTTACTACTACTCTGCCGCCGTCCGTTGGTGCGCAGAATCCACCCCGCATCTCTCTCCAAGAGAGGTGCTATCCTACACGAGGTCCTCTTTCCACCTGTCTTTTCATTCCACCAGCCAACGGGGAAAATTTTCAAATAAAACCCCAATACATCAACCTTCTACCCAAATTCCACGGTCTCGAGTCTGAAGACGCATATGTCTTTATCACCAAATTTGAAAATGTACGCGCAATGATGGATACTTCACAGCTTTCTGTGGATGCTATGCGTCTTCGTCTTCTCCCATTTACCTTGTGGGATATAGCCGAGAAGTAGCTGTATAACACTACCGCACATTCCATTACGAATTGGGAAGAATTCGTCAAAGCATTCCTTAAGAATTCTACCCAAATCATAAGACAGCTCGAGTCCGTAGCGAAATCAATCAATTCTCCCAGCTTCCAAATGAAACATTCTCACAATGTCTTGAACGCTTTAAGGATCTGTTAGTTTAATGTCCACATCACGGAATCCCCAGATGGGATCTGTGCCGAATCATATATGAGGGCATTAATCCTAACACAAAACAGACCCTTGAATTAATGTGTCAAGGCAACTTCATGACCAAAGATGATGGGGAAGCCTGGAAATTTTTAGAAGATTTCGCTGAAAAATCATTACAGTGGGAGGGTGTGAGTCATTCGTCTAGGGGGGCAATAACCAATCGGATGTTTCCATAGGAGTTAGAGCTGACATTTCAGCCCTACATAAGAAACTCGAGACTATGGAAAACAAATTTTTAGCTGCCGCCCTAAATCAAATGTCACACTCCAAATCTGTATGTGGATGTTGTTCTGATCCTTCTCATTTGACGGAAGAATGTCCACGAAATTCTCCGTTTCAAGATCAAGAGCATACCAATGCCACATTTCAAAGACCTAGGAACGATCCATTTTCTTCCACATATAATCAGGGTTAGAGGAATCACCCTAAATTTACTTGGAACCAATCACAAACTCAAAACACGGTTCCAAATCAAAACAATTTCCAAATGGTCCCTCCGCCACAACAGCAACCACTTCAATTGAGTCAGCACCCCTACCAATCACAAAACTTCCAAAATCCGGCCAACACTTTTGCACCACATGAAAACTCTTTGCAATTGACCGGTACAGATAATATCTCTGCACTAGCACAAACCTTGGATACTTTCATGAAACAATCCATCCAAGGGACGACAAAAATGCAATCTTCTTTCGATAGTGTGATGAAGATCATTGTCTCTCAAAATGAGAATATTAAATCGATGGAAGAACAAATTGCACAATTAAAAGCCGAAATGAGTGCAAGAGAGAAAGGGAAACTTCCAGCTCAATCTTTGCCCAATCCTGGCTATTCACATCATGTGAATGCAATCACGTTGAGATCTTGAAGAGTTCTTGACAATCACGTTGGGGAAGAGATTGATGACACAGAAAAATCTATCAATGATACCCCGGCTGAGACCTTTCCTTCCACTTCTACTTATAATTCTAACCCCAGTTCGTCTACCCCACCATTTTCTTCCGAGCCTATTCTCCGTTTCCCACACGGCTCGACACCTCAGCCCATCTCTTCTAGTACACCGAAAACGATCCCCACTCCTATTCTTAGATCGTTTCCACCAACACGATCTTCTCCAGTGTTGGACCCCGACCTTATTGCTCAAGCTCCTTATCCGAATCGGTTAAGGGGAAATAGACCAAGTCCACAAATGAAGAAGATCACTGAAATCTTGAAACATGTTAACATCAACATCTCTCTTCTAGATGCTATCCAACAAGTCCCTGCTTATGCGAAAACTCTTAAGGACTTGTGCAGTAGAAAGAGGAAGACTCAAGTGCCCAAGAAGATATTCATGGCAAAAATAGTAGACACAGCCTTCCCCCAACAATTACCGAGGAAATGTAAGGATCCTGGCTATCCTACTATTTCCATTTCTATTGGGGAGAAACACATCAACCGTGCTCTACTAGACCTTGGCGCAAGTGTTAACCTGCTTCCTTTCTCAGTCTACGAGCAGTTAGGGATCGGAGAGTTGAAACCAGCTCATTGCACTCTCCAGATGGCTGACCGATCAAGCACCAAACCTAGGGGTGAACTGGAGGATGTGTTAATAAAAATCAGGGAATTTTTATTCCCTGTGGACTTTATTGTAATTGATACACAGCCTGTAGCGAACCCACGGAACAAATTCCGGTGATTTTAGGTCATCCCTTTTTGGCCACTTCCAACGCTATCATCAACTGTCGTAATGGTTCTATGACCCTATCCTTCGGGAATAGGTCAATAGAGCTGAACATTTACAAGTTGGGAAGTATACCCTCCGAACCTACTGCTCAGGTTTGTTCTGTCGACTTAATGGATGTCGACAGCAGCGAATTTTATGATCCTCATGATAATGATCTTGACTCTTTTCATACGTTGTTGTTTGACCTAACTATGTATCATACACATATGGACTCTTCCACCGAGATGTCCGGGTCAACAACTAACACTGATTATGAAATGCTTTTAGAGTCTGAAGATCACCCCGCACTTTGTGATGACATTATTCTTCGTGGTATTGATGAAACTTTTGAGGAGATCTTCGCTGATGAACTCGCATTTTTGAAAGACACGGGTATTGAGATGAATTATCTCCCAAACATTGAAATTGAACCTCTACCCCTTCTTCTGAACTGTAAAAGGAATGCGAGTAATCCATCACAATCACTGCATCGTCTCTCCAAAACGAGACGCAAACACATTTTATTCCACCACTTACCCTTTCCCCACTTCTTCTTCCACCAACCCGAGACTGCATTGATAAAATTTTCGAATGGTTGGTGTTGACTTTCGGTCTTTGCAAAGCTTGGCATCGACCAATGATTCTTTACCCCTTCATGTGATTTTTAAAAATTAACATTGTTTAACTCAAGTTTGGGGGGGTATAATCTGGCTCTTGATAAGAAAATTTTTACACAAAATGATGAGCCAAGAATAAGTTTGGGGGAGGATCTTCACTTAAATATTTTGCCTCCATTAATAAATTTTCTCCCAGGCTTACAGGTTTTTGAAGATTTAGCGGATGACAACAGTGAGGAAACTGTTGAAAACAAGTTTGGGGGAGGTTTGTGCTTATTTTCGCATCATTTGCATCATACTTTGCATAAGCACAAAACATTTTTGAAAAAAAAATTAAAAATTTAAAAATTTAAAAAAATAAAAATATTTTTTTGTACATAAATAAGATAATAAAAGATTAGATAGTGAAAAATTACATCTAAAAGATTGGAAAAATTTAAGAAAACCAAGAAAATTATAAGTTTTCTTATACGAACTAGTAATAAGTAGTTATGAGTCATTGTCCCAAGGGTTAGTAAGATGAAGGAAGTCACTAATCTGAGGACAAAAATAAGTCTGAAAAATAGTTCCTACTCTGGAAGCCAAACATTTGAACGTTGATACTCTGCTATTCGCACTTACACACGTCTTGAAGCTCGGGATAGTAGAGGATACCTTGAAATGCTCTTGTCTAAAAGCCAAAGTATGAAGGAAATAAAAAAAATGAATAAAATATAAAATGGTGAAAAAAAATGAGCACTGGTTTTGTTATCGCCATGGCAGCAATAAAAAAATATAGCGAGGGTGCCTTTTCACCTAATGCCTTAGACCAACTGGTCTGGGAGTCACTGCTAAGCCTTAGGTGGTGCAAGACAAGGAAAAACACCGTATAAGCAAGCACATGAGTAATCAGTCGGTTATTACCTCAAGAAGTATTAACGGTCGCATGAAAGTGTGTGAGCAAACTCATCTAAATATTCATCAAATTAAAAAGTACTGAGGCAGATGGACAAGAGAATGATAGCTTGAATTGAATTCTCCGAGTGTAGGGATGTCTATTACACACACGTAGGGTTATATGATCGATGTTTGGAAGAAAGATAGGAATGAAGAATAAATACGATGTTTTATTGAGGGATGATGTGATTTCTAACATCTTTTCATGACTATTAAGATAGGGCTCATGACAACCGAAAAGCTAGCTTAGTTGGAAACCCTAATTTTCAAAGTCTTTCTTTTACAATTCTTTTCTTTAAATGTAATATTCACGGTCTTCCTTTTATTATTGGATTTTGTGGGTGCAATCCGCTGAAAACCCTCATGAGACAACACTCCTCCTACTAGGGACACCTAGAGGTTTAAAGGCTTGTTGCACGTGCTCAGTGCAATCGTGTTGCTTACGAAAGTGTGCTAGTTAGTTTTTCATTTTCTTTATTTTCTCCTTCTCTTTTTAATAAAACAATTCGCTCGATACGACCGAAAATAAGTTTGGGGGAATTTGAACAGTCGAAAATAATGTATTTTTAACACGTCAATTTCCCTATCATTTGCATTCATCTAAAGGTGTTCAGGTTAAGTATAGCACATATTAGCAAAACAGTCGTAAAATACCATATTACCTGTGTTGTATGCTAAAACCATCATTTTAAGGGAAATTGAGTGTTTATCATGGTATCACATCATTCTTGTGTAGCGCAACACTTGTTTCAAAGTCTGTGCAGGAAATTCCAGGAACCGAGCCAAAATTGTCAAAGTGCTGATAAAAAATACGCCAACTCAAAGGCTTGAGATCTGGCAGTAATCTAGAAGGAGTTTTGAGAATAAACATATCAGCAAACTCCCATGAAGTAATCAAAGATCCACAATAGAAATTTGATGCACCAAGGCGCCAGAACGGCAGCGGATCCGCGGCCGAAGTAGGGCATGTGCCGCGGATCCGCGGTCACGTGACCATGACATCATCTAATCTCTGCTGCAGTATTCTCCTCTCAGTTCCTACACATCAGCAAGCCAATGCAATTTCTACAAAACTCCAGAAGCTTCTTCAGTACAGCAAATCTCCTTGATCAAAGCTAAACACTCCAAGCTTCCAAAGCAAGCTTCCCCTTTAACTACCTTAAAGCCTAGAAGCTTCTCCCTAACCACCAAGCTTATGAAGGAAGCTAACCCTAACTAACTAACTCTAGAACCATCCTCCTAACTACCAAGCTTACAAGGGAAGATAACCTAATCCTAGCTTCTTAAGGAAGCTAACCATTCTTAAGGCTATAAAAGGGACCCTAGGCTTCACTTCTAAAGGTTGTTGAAGGTTGTTCATTCTTCCACCATTTCTAATACAAGTTGAGTGACACAACTTGTAACCCTAACCCTAATTCCAATCCAAGATCAAGAATTCCGAGTTCAATCAAAGCAAGAAGCCGAGATCCTTTAGAGAGCGAACCCGATCTTCATCCGAGCAAGTGATCAAAGCCGATCCGCGACTCACGGAGACGATGCGACGCTAGATTCGATGATCAAAGTTCCTTCCTCTTATAGTTCTTGAGAGTTGTAACTAATTGTTGAATAATAAAGGTGACAATTCTTTTATCTTGCTTATCTTTTGAATTCGAGCATTATGATTCAATCTAGATTCTTGAATATGTTCTTTGTGATAATGTTTGAGTAAAACTCTGCTCGTAAAGAAGTTGAGACGATCGATAGAATGATGATGATTTAGATTTTTTTACAATTCTTAAATCCTATAACGTTTGTAAATTCTTATGAATCTAATGATCGATGACCTAATTTCGAGACGATTCTTTCTTGATTGTGTTCGCTCAAAACTAGAGATCAACGATCGATCATTTGATTTACTAGAAGCTAGTTTGTGAATGAGATTCATCGAAAGGACAAAGGATGAGATGAGGAAACACTATCTTCTTCGCGAGATCCTTAACCTCGATAAATCGTCATCGATCTAGTATCAATTCGTTAATGGATAAGAATATGAAATAATTAGATCTCATCACATCTATTGATCCGATCTACTCCTACGAGCCACACTTCGAATCTTGATTGTTGGTTTGGAAATCATCACAAATTCTCAATTCTTGATTTTATCGTTTCTTGATTTAGACTAGATTTTTCTAATTCTTGAACTTCAATTTACAAATCATGAATTGTTTGTTTTCTTTTCTTTAAAGTTTCAACTCATCTAAATCGAAACACGAACGATTACACTTTCCCTATGGACGATCCGCACTTACTAACGCGCTACATTCGACACCGTTATTGATTGCGGTCAAATATTTTTGGTTGTGATTTCTTTACAATTATCCAACTACACAATCTGAAATCGTTTCAATCAGTTTTCAAAATGTTTTGTGCTTATGCAAAGTGATATGCAAATGATGCGTAAATAAGCACAAACCTCCCCCAAACTTGTTTTCAATAGTGTCCTCACTATTACCATCCGCTAAACCTCAAAAAACCTGTAAGCTTGGGAGGACATTTATTAATGGGGGCAAAATATATGATCGTGAAAATCCTCCCCCAAACTTATTTTTGGCTCACAATTTTGAGTAAAAATTTTATTTTCAAGAGCCAGTTTATACCCCCCCAAACTTGAGTTAAACAATGTTAATCTTTTGAAAATCACAAGAAGGGGTCAAGATTATTGGTCGATGCCAAGCTTTGCAAAGACCGAAAGTTAACACCAACCATTATCAATGTAGTGCATCGGTTGGTGGAAGAAGAAGTGGGGAAAGGGTAAGTGGTGGAATAGAATGTGTTTGCGTCTCATTTTGGAGAGACGACTTAGTAGTTGTGATGGATTACCCACATTCTTTTTACAATCCAGAAGAAGGGGTGGAGGTTCAATTTCAATGTTTTGATGTGGATTAATCTCAACACCCGTGTTTTTCAAAAATGTGAGTTCATCAGCGAAGATTTCCTCAAAAGTCTCATCAATACCCCGAAGAATAATGTCATCACAAAGCGCGGGGTGATCTTCAGACTCCCAAGACAGTTCATAATCAGTGTTAGTTGTTGACCCGGACAACTTGGTGGAAGAGTCCGTATGTGTATGATTCATAGTTGGGTCAAACAACAACATATGAAAAGAGTCAAGATCAGTATCATGAGGATCGTCAAATTCCCTGCTGTCGACATCCATTAATTTGACAGAACAGACCTGAGCAGTAGGTTCAGAGGGTACACTTCCCAACTTGTAAATGTTTAGCTCATTTGACCTATTCCCGAAGGATAGGGTCATAGAACCATTACGACAGTTGATGATAGCATTGGAAGTGGCCAAAAAGGGGAGACCAAGAATCACCGGAATTTGATTCCGTGGGTTTGCTACAGGCTGTGTATCAAGTACAATAAAATCCACAGGGAATATAAATTCCCCGATTTTTATTAACACATCCTCCAGTTCACCCCTAGGTTTGGTGATTGATCGGTCGGCCATCTGAAGAGTTATGTTCGAGGGCTTTAATACTCCGATACCTAGTTGCTCATAAACCGAGAAGGGAAGCAGGTTAACGCTTGCGCCAAGGCCAAGTAGAGCACGGTTAATGTGTTTATCCCCAATAGAAATGGAAATAGTAGGATAGCCAGGATCCTTACGTTTCCTCGGTAATTGTTGGGGAAAAGCTGTGTCTACAGTCTTTGACATGAATATCTTCTTGGGCACTTGAGTCTTCCTCTTTCTAGTGCACAAGTCCTTAAGAGTTTTCGCATAAGCGGGGACTTGATGGATAGCATCTAGAAGAGGGATGTTGATGTTAACCTGTTTCAAAATTTCAGTGATCTTCTTCATTTGTGGACTTGGCCTGTTTTCCTTTAACCGATTCGGATAAGGAGCTTGAGCAATAAGGTCAGTGTCCAACATTGGAGAAGATCGTGTGGGTGGGAACGATCTAAGAATAGGAGTGGGGATCGTTTTTGGTGGACTAGAAGAGCTGGGCTGAGGTGTCGAGCCTTGAGGAAAACGGAGAATAGGCTCTGAAGAAAATGGTGGGGTAGACGAACTGGGGTCAGAATTAGAAAAAGAAGTGGAAGGAAAAGTCTCAGCCGGGGTATCATCGATTGATTTTTCATTATTATCAATCTCCTCACCAACATGATTGTCAAGCACTCTTCCAGATCTCAACGTGGTGATTGCATTCACATGATGTGAATAGCCAGGATTAGGTAAAGGTTGAGCTGGAAGTTTTCCTTTCTCTCTTGCACTCAGTTCGGCTTTTAATTGTGCAATTTCAGCTTCCATCGATTTTATACTCTCCGCTTGGGAAGTGGAGTTTTTCTTTATATCATCGACGGAAGTTTTTATTTCAGCCGAGACTTGCATGAAATTTGGCAAGAGTGGCTTCATGGTTTGTGCGAATGAAGAGAATTCGTCAGAACAGGTCAACTGCAAAGGATTAGACGGTGCAGGTGTGCTGACCTGGTTTTGAAAATTTTGTGCTTGGTAGGGGTGCTGACTCAATTGAGGTGCTTGCTGTTGTGGTGGAAGAGCCCTTTGGAATTTGTTCTTGGTTAGAATCGTGTTTTGAGTTTGTGATTGGTTCCAAGCAAAATTAGGGTGATTCCTCCAACCCTGATTATATGTGGAAGAAAATGGATCATTTCTAGGTCGTTGAATAGCAGCATTGGTATGCTCGTGACCTAGAAATGGAGAATTTAGTGGACATTCTTCATTCAAATGAGAAGGATCAGAACAGCATCCACATACAGTTTTGGAGAGTGACATTTGATTTAGGGCAGCAGCTAAAAATTTATTTTCCATAGTCTCAAGTTTCTTTTGCATCGCTGACATCTTAGCTCTAACTCCTATGGAAACATCAGATTAGTTATTGCCACCCCTAGACGATTGACTTACACCCTCCCACTGTAAAGATCTTTAAACGAAATCTTCTAGAAATTTCCAAGCTTCCCCATCATCTTTAGTCATGAATGTGCCTTGACACATGAATTCAAGGGTCTGTTTTGTGGTAGGATTAATATCCTCATATATGATTCTGCACAGATCCCATCTAGGAATTCCATGATGTGGACATTGAACTAACAGATCCTTGAAGCGTTCAAAACACTTCGAGAATGTTTCATTTGGAAGCTGGGTAAATTGATTTATTTCACTACGGACTCGAGCTGTTTTATGATTGGGGTAGAATTTCTTTAGGAATGCTTTGACGAATTCTTCCCAGTTTGAAATGGAATGTGCGGTTGTGTTATAAAGCCACTTCTCGGCTGTATCGCACAAGGTAAATGGGAGAAGACGGAAACGCATAGCATCCACAGAAAGCTGCGAAGTACCCATCATAGCGCATACATTTTCAAATTTGGTAATAAAGACATATGCGTCTTCAGACTCGAGACCGTGATATTTGGGTAGAAGATTGATGTATTGGGGTTTTATTTCAAAATTATCCCCGTTGGCTGGTGGAATGGTGAGACAGGTCAAAAGAGGACCTCGCATAGGATAGCATCTCTCTTGGAGAGAGATGCGGGTGGATTCTGCGCACCTGCGGATGGCGACAAGAGAGATGCGGGTGGATTCTGCGCACCTGCGGATGGCGACAGAGTAGTGGTAAAGAAGTTCGATGGAGAACCGTCCATCGATGTGGGTGTGGTGGTAGGTAAAGAAGAAGTAAACGTAGAAATACCGACTTCGGAGTCGATCGGGGGAACGCGGACAAGACGGGCACTAGAATCCCGTGTCCAGCCGAGCATGCACTAAAAGGATTACTACAAGTGACGGCGTTGTGATAATTAAGGAAAATGTGGATTGGTGTTTGTTTTGAAAAAGATACGGATATTTTAAAAAAATGCAAATCACAAAAAAAATGCACACACAACCCTAAGTCTAGTGGTCACCTAGGTCAAGTCTCTAGACCGCTCCTAACTGCTAGAAGACAAGTCGCAAGATCAATCCTCTACTACCTTTTTGTCCCTCCTGTGGCCAGGTAAGTTCCAGTTAAGTGGGAGGTTCTCCACTATGTAAGTAGTGGGCCTAATTAAGTAACCACTTGCCTTAGACACACTTGCCTTAGACACCACAAAAGAAACGCCGATAAGCAATAGATTACCCACGACCTTCTCCTATTCTAAATGTGCGCGACGGTCCTTAGAGTCATGTCTAGATTTTTTTAGTTATTGAGGGTATTGCGGATGCAATTTTGTGATTTTCGGGGCTTAGGAAGGGTAATGAACTCCCCACCTAATCTGAATTTGGTCTTTGCCCCTTAATTTCCGTATTAAAATGCAAACAACCAAGATCAAACATGCACAATTTTTTCTTTTTGCTGCGCTGCGAATTTTTGCAAAGAAACCTGCAGAAATTTGTTAATGGAGCAGATTGAGGAAGAGATAAGAAAGTCAGAGAGGACCTGAGCGAATTTGGTACAGAGATATAGCAATAACGCCGCGGAACCGCTGCGAGAGGTGCTCTACGGCCGCGGAAACGCGGTGGGGAAGTGTGATCTCTGCACAAAAACTTCAGAAAATGTTCATGTTCACTCCCTGAGCTCCCTGGAATATTCAGATTATTTTTCATCTCGCTCCACATATTCCAGATTTCCTCGCAACAAATCATAACGAATCGTTTAGTGTTTGCGCGAATTTTGATCTAAAAATTCTGATGGAATAAATTTTTCAACTCAAATTTCAAAAACGAACAAATTAGCACACGATCCCCGGCAACGGCGCCATTTGATTGAATGAATTCTCGGTGTGTATATTGAAAAGTGTATAGAAATCACAACCAAAGAAATTTGTAAACCGCAATCAATTACGGTGTCAATTGTAGGTTCGTTAGGGAGTGCGGATCGTCCACAGGGAAAGTGAGACTTGCTCGTATTTGTTTTAGTTGAGTCGAAAATTAAAGTGAAAAGAAAAGATAATTCAATTCAAGATTTAAAAGTGAATTTCAAGAATTATCTAGATCTAAATCTAATATCGAGAAAACATTAAAATCAAGAATCAAGAATTGATGATATCCAATCGAATTAGGTTTCAAGAATTGAAGTGAGGCTCGTAGGAATCGATCGAATCTATAGAAGTGATGAAAACTAGTGATTACGTTTTCTTATCCATTAATGATTTGATGCTAGATCGATGACGATCAACGAGGTTTAAGGATCTCTTGAAGAAACTAGGTTTTCTTCATCTCATCCTTTGTCCTTTCGATGATTCTCATTCAAAAGCTAGCCTCTAGTAAATTGAATTACCGATCGTCGATCTCTAATTACGAGCGAAAACATTCAATAAAGCATTTCGCTCGAAACTAGATTGTCGATGATTCAATTTACAAGAGTTTACAAAACTTATAGGAATTAAGAATCGTTTCAAGATTTGTAACATCATCATCTATTGATTCTCTCGACTCCTCCATGAGCGGAGTTTTTACTCAAGCATCATATCAAAGAACACAATCAAGAATTAAGATCTAATCATAATGCTCAAATATAGAAATAAGCAAGATAAAGAAATTTCACCTTTTATTTATCAACAATTTTGTTACAATTCTCTCAAGATCTACAAGAGGAAAGAACTCGATCGTTGATTTGGCTTCGCACGTCTCCTTGAGTCGTGGATCGTCTCGAGGATCACTTGCTCCGTTGAAGATCGGCGTCGCTTCTAAAAGGTTGAAGGCTTCTTGCTTGATTGGTACTCAAAGATCTTGAATTTTGGCTTTGGTGATTGGATTAGGGTTAGGGTTTGATTGCACAAGTTGTGTCACTCAACTTGTGGGTGGAAATTGATGGAAGGATCAACAACCAATCAACAACTCAACAACCTTTAGATAGAAGCTTTAGGGTCTCTTTTATAGCCCTTACTAGGATTAGCTTCCTTTAGAAGCTAGGTTTAGATTAGCTTCACTTGTAAGCTTGGTAGTTAGGTAGAAGGTTCTAGAGTTAGTTAGTTAAGGTTAGCTTCCTTCATAAGCTTGGAGGTTAGGGAGAAGCTTCTAGGCTTAGGTAGTTATTTGAGAGGCTTGCTTGAGAAGCTTAAGAGTGTTTAGCTTGAACAAGAAGCTTTGCTGTTCGGACAGAAGCTTCTAGAGATCTCTGGAATTTGCAGTGGCTTGAAGACTGTATGCTTTGAATAAAGAAACCTGAAGCAAAGAATTGCTGACGTCATGCTTGTGTGGCCGTGGATCCGCCGCGGGAAGGCTGCTCTGGCAGCGGATCCGCGACCCTTTGATGGCTTTGATGCACTGAATTTTCAAAGTACATTTGTATTGTCTTAAATGCTGTTTATTGATGTCTGGAATCTTATAATTCTCTCTAGTTCACTGCCAAATCTCAAGTCTTGGACTTGGCGCATTTTTCTCAGCACTTATTACAGTTTCAGCTCTTTTCCTGGAATTTCCTGCACAGATTCTCGAGACAAGTGTTGCGCTACACAAAGATTATGCGATGCAATGATAAACACTCAATTTCCCTCAAAATGTCGGTTTTAAAGTATAACACAAGTTATTTGGTATTTTACGGATGTTTTGCTAATATGTGCTATATTCATTCCGAACACTTATAGATGCGTGCAAATAGTAGAGAAATTGATGTGTTAAAAATGCAATATTTTTGACTGATCAATACCCTAAGAACTCCAGGGGTATCTTTTCTATTACGCAGAGGAATAAAAGGTTTTTGTTTCTCAACATCCCCACTTCTTGGACGCTGAATTTTTAGAAAATCAGAAAAGTGGGAGCGCAATAGAACTGAAAAAAATTCCAGAGCCACAAGCTATTACTGAAAGCTTGGTAGAACCAAAGATTTCAGAAGAACCGGACATCCCCGCACCACTCCGCAGAAGTAGTAGGTAGTCTCATCCGCCCGAGAGATACTACGGTTTTCTCATAGACGGGGATCGAGAGGATTGCATCATTGACAATGATGAGCCTGCTAGCTTCCAGCAAGCCATTCAGAGCGGCGAATCGGTAAAATGGCTGGATGTAATGCGGACCGAAATGGAGTCCATGTACACCAACAAAGTTTGGACTTTGGACATTGCTCCAGAAGGGGTAAAACCCGTAGGCTGCAAATGGATCTTCAGAAAGAAGATTGGTATAGATGGACAGGTTGAAACCTATAAGGCTAGACTTGTTGCAAAGAGTTTTCGTCAAAGACCTAGTTTGGACTATGATGAAACCTTTTCTCCAGTGGCTATGCTCAAATCCATCTGGATCCTTCTTGCCATTGCTGCGTTCCATGATTATGAGATCTGGAAGATGGACGTAAAGACGGCTTTTCTAAATGGAAATTTTGAAGAGTGCGTCTATATGGATCTGCCAGAGGGGTTTCATTCAGAGTGGGAGAAGCGGGAAAGTGTGCAAGTTGCTTAAGTCCATTTATGGACTAAAGCAGGCATCGCGGAGTTGGAACATCTGTTTTGATGATACTGTCAAAGAATTCGACTTTACCAAAAATCCAGATGAACTATGGATATATAGTAAGATTTTAGGGAGAACTGTGGTATTCCTCGTCTTGTACGTGGATGACATTCTCTTAATAGGAAATGACATTCCTATGCTACAATCAGTCAAAGGATTCTTGTCACAGAGGTTCTCCATGAAGGACATGGGTGATGCCTCCTACATTCTGGGGATCCAGATCTATCGTGATAGATCTAAACGAATAGTGGGACTTTCACAGTCAAGGTACATCGACACATACTGAAAAGATTCAGTATGGAAGATTCAAAGCGCGGTAATCTACCGGCTTGTCATGGAATCATCCTCTCCAAAGAGATGTCTCAAAAGACTGATTTGGAAAGGGCTCGAATGTCAACTATACCCTACGCATCTGTGGTAGGCTCTATAATGTATGCGATGTTGTGTACCAAAACAGATGTAGCATACGCATTGAGCGTTGTAAGCCGGTATCAGTCAAACCCATGGGAGAAGCACTGGATAGCAGTAAAGAACATTCTCAAGTACCTGAGAAGGACTAAGGAGATGTTCTTGGTGTATGGAGGAAAAGACCTCTAGATCGAGGCCTTTGCTGACTCCAGCTTCCAGAGTGACAAGGTTGACTCCAAGTCCATGTCAGGTTATGTCTTTACCCTCAATGGAAGGACGGTCTATTGGAAGAGCTCCAAGCAGGACACCGTTGCTGACTCAACGATGGAAGCAGAGTACATAGCTGCTTGCGATGCCGCAAAAGAAGTTGTCTGGATGAAGAAGTTCCTCACAAAACTTCAGGTGTTTCTGACCATTGTTAATCCAATACCTCTGTATTGTGACAACAACGGCGCTATAGCTTTAGCGAAGTAACCCAGATCCTATCAAAAGTCCAGACACATTTTGAGGCGGTACCACCTGATCAGGGAGATCGTAGATCGCCGAGAGATTGAGGTGAGGAGAGTAGATATAGATAATAACACTACAGATCCACTCATGAAGGCCATCCCTCAGACACAGTTCGAGCGGCTGATCGAGATGATAGGTCTGCGATACGCCAGTATATGGCCCTAGTGCAAGTGGAAGATTGTTAGTGATGTGTTCCCTAGAGGCCATTATTATATCATACTGGTTTGTATATTACTTAATAGAAGCTTGGGATATTCGCAGTTGTATTGACAGTCTTGCTCAAAATGGTAGTATGCTACTTGGTTTATTTCTACTACAATATGTGGATGTGTTTCTTTTAGAATATCTCTTATACATATTAGTAGAGCCTTAGGATCTTTGCTTGATTACCAGCGTTGTGATGGCAATCACACTAGTGGGGGATGGTTAATCTACAAGCACATCCTTATACAGGTCCCTAGTCATAGGATTATCGAGACGGAGCATCGATGCTCCGGAGTAGACTAGTGTTTACGCTTCTCATCCCAGCAGGGGAGATGGTCTGTCCCACTGCCATTAGTACGTCGTACTGGAGATAGTATGCAGGTGCTCATTAGGTTACGAGTACACCGGATAGGACTCGTCGGGAACTGTTGTTTGGTATTATACCTATCGTCGTGTAGTAGTTCCCAGGTGACATGAGTACAGATTAGTCCGTCGACTTGACACTGCTACTTCGCCTCGAGTGTGTTCCCACTTTACTTTGATTACTACCCTACCACGGCTCAAAGAAGTCGTGCAAACAGGTAGTAGTTGGGTGCAATCCCGAAGTACTTAGAGGCAATGGCGGTTAGAAAGGATTCGTCTCTCCCGGTATTGGAGGTTGATATCTTGCTGTGTTCGGAGAGCCATTACACAATGTCCCTGGCCAGGGAAAGCGAGATTTACTGGTAGGTATTCCAATAGTTTCTCAGGGTATTTTGGGCTACACTCCGGCACGACTTATTGCGCTATTAGGGGTCTAACGAAAAACACCCTACTACCGCATAGGAGTCCTCGGCGAGTCCTGTTCGGTGTACTCATTTTCCAATGAGCACCTGTGTACAATCTTTGATGTCACACAACAATGGTTGTGGGATCAACAATCGCCCTCTAAGGGACAAGAAACGTACACACTAGTCTACTCTGGAAATCGGTGCCCTTGTCTCGATATTTCTATGACCAGGAACTGATTAAAGGATGTACTTATTGCAGGGTTCCCTAGGACGGCAGCAAGGTTCCGGGAGGCATCGTCCATGCCAAATTAAAAAAATTGCTGTTCTAGCTAACCCTAACCCTAAAATCGTATACTAAAAATCAACGGAATATAAAAATGCAAACACTTTGCAAGTCTAGTAAGCAAAGAATACAACCTTTGTAGACCGGTCCTTCACATCAATAGCTCTATGTAGTAGTCCCTTTCGCTGCGATCGTGAACTACGGACTTTAGAGAGGCTCCCGTGAAGAAACGAACATGCTTGCTTCAAAGTCTTCGAGGCCGAAGATGATCTACGTCGAGAAGACCTAAGCTATCTCTTCACTAATCATGGAATTAGTGAAGCAAACACCCTATACTAAATGGAAAGTAGTAGAGGATGATGAAATAGGAATTTTTCTCACTTTAGAAATCATTTTCTCATTCAAAATCATCACTTTATCATAAACTAGAGAGCAAGCTCAAGAGGAAGAAGAAGATGAAGTCAAGTGATGAATAATGAATTATTGTGTGAGGTTAGAATTGCAACCAAGGGTTAAGCATGTCATGCTTAACCCTTGTAGAGAGTTAACCATGAGATAGGGTTAATGGTTAGGTCAAGAAATATCTTAAGCAAGACAAAGAGAGTGGACAAAGTCAAAGATGCCTTGAAGCTTCTACAAGCTTTCAACAAATATCATCCATGACAAATATCCACAATATTTGAATTACTTAATGAAGGGTTAGCCTAGCACCACATGAAGGGTTTGGAAGCATCACATGAACCAGAGATTGAATTTTTAGGGTGCTAAGTTAACGAACATAGAATCGTTCCTAGAAAAATTAGGGTTTCAAGATTTTCACATCATCTCATGAAAGAAAAGCTTGGGTTTAGAGAGTACAACCTTTGTAGCTCCCACGCTAGACTCCTCGGCCTCTTGGGTGTTGGAGGAAGGTCCTCTTGCGTCCACGACGATCCACCCGAAGTTCCTAGTCCAAGCTCGCAACATCACCCGATCAAGAGAACGAATGAAGATAACACTCTAAACAAGTGGGCTAAACTTGGGTAGAATGATGTTGTGGTTCTTATTCTCACTTCAAAATCCAATCTTGTTATGTAATTTGCTCACTACAAAAGTCTAGAGAGCAAGTGAAGAAGGAGGAAGAAGATGATGGCTATTTTAGAAGAAGATAAGAATAACTCTTATGCTAGAAAAATGAAAATATATCAATATATATTTTCATGTTCTCATCTCAAACCATGGTTTAAACAATGAATATATTATTAAACTTGAGTTAAAACACAAAAGGAAAGTTTACCCAAGGTTAAAAGGTGGGTGAGAATGGTTAGGTCAAGAGAAGAGTGTAGAAACAATTCAATCATAACCATTTTCTTTTTCCTTTTTGTTTTAAATCAAATGTAATAAAATTCATATTTAAAACCATGGTGTGAGTCTTATATTTCCAACAATTTCCTTGTATAAGCAACCATGATAGAATGATGTATGTATGCATGTGTGCATGCACATCCATATGTGCATGAAACAATAAGGAATGCATACATGCATCCATACATCCATAGAAACAAGAAAGGATTTCTAGTGAGAATCTAATGGTTAAATGATAAATCAACACTTGATTTATCAATCCGGCCATATCACATACGACCCTAACCAAAAGCAAGCCGCTCGATCAATATACAGTATCCCATACGCGTATTTTAATCGGGTCCATGCGCATATCGCATACGCGCACCACAACATTTCGCCTGGACTAGGTAACTCCATTGTGGGACTCTAAGACTCGTCAATACGCCGGCAGTGGGTGATGATCATATCAAGCACCCCCAAGCCACAAGCGGTCAGCTAAACATAACGGCCACCCGGGTATTGAGCGATCAGAAGAGAACAAGCGAACCTGCTACAACTCCCGTCGAGCCAACCGGCAACACTTCCCGTACAGTCCGGTCTTCTCGTCTGATATGTCGCATATCAAGTCTAGGGGTGGTAAACGCCAGACCCCAATAACCGATAAGTCGTGCCGATGTGAGGCTCATAACGGGTCGAGAAACTACTGGTAACACTTACCAGCAAATCTTTGAACCAGCCCTGGCCAGGGACTTCCCTGTTACGGCCAATCGAGCACAGTGCAACATCAACCCCAATACCGGGAGAGACGAAAACCCCTCCTATCGCTCATTGCCTCCATGTGACTCGGGACTGTACCCAAAAACCTCCGTTTTGCACGCCCTCATGGACGTGGTAAGGTGGAAATCAAAGCACAGTGGGAATCACACAAGACTCTATGACGATCTCGGGTCTACAGACTAACCTGCACAAGTGTCACCTGAGAACTGCCATCTGACGTGAGGTATAATACCATCTGGGAGTTCTCGGCGAGTCCGTCCAGTGTACCCAGTCTCCACTGAGCACCCGTATACCATCTCTGATGTCAAACACCAATGGATATGGGATCATCCATCGCCCATCTCATGGGTCGAGAAGCGTATACGCTAGTCTACTCTGGTATATCGATGCCCCGTCTCGATACACCCACGACTAGGGACCTTGAAGGATGTACTTATGGACTACCATGTCCCCACTAGTATGATTCGCATCATAGTCCAGGTAGTGAAGTACATATCCTAAGGGCTTTACCAACATGTAACTATTAGACAGTATAAAGAGACAAGTATACATGTTAAGATAAAGAGCAACCAGATAGCATATTATCATATCGAGCAACAAATTCATCTCTATATATGTCCAAGCATCCAATATAATATACATCATCTGTACAATACTGGCCTCTAGGGTATACATACAACTAACTATCTCCCACTTGCACTAGGGCCAGCTGCTGTAGTATCGCATACCGAGCATCCTGAAGTGTCTCTCAAACTGTATCTGGGTAATGGCCTTCGTGAGTGGATCCGCTGTGTTATTCTTCGTGTCAACCCTCCTGACCTCGATCTCCCGGCGAACAACTATCTCCCGGATCAGGTGATATTGCCTCAGAATATGCCTGGATCGCTGATGGGACCTGGGTTCCTTGGCCAAAGCCATCGCTCCATTGTTATCGCAATACAAAGGTATTGGATGCTCAATGGATGGAACCACTCCAAGTTCAGTAATGAACTTCTTGATCCAGACAGCCTCTTTGGCAGCATCGTTGGCAGCGATGTATTCAGCCTCCATCGTCGAGTCTGCCACGGTTTCCTGCTTGGAACTCTTCCAGCTAACCGCCCCTCCGTAAAGGGTAAAGACAAATCCCGACTGCGACTTAGAGTCATCCTTATCACTCTGGAAGCTCGAATCGGTAAAGGACTCCACTTGGAGTTCTCCATTACCATACACCAAGAGCATCTCTTTAGTCCTTCGTAAGTACTTGAGAATGCTCTTCACAGCCGTCCAGTGACTCTCTCCAGGATCAGCTTGATACCTGCTCACTACACTTAGTGAGTATGCTACATCGGGTCTGGTACATAGCATCGCATACATGATAGAGCCTACATCCGAAGCATAGGGTATCCCTTGCATGCGAGCTCTCTCCAAATCAGTCTTGGGAGACATCTCTTTGGAGAGAGTGACTCCAGAGATCGTGGGCAAATTCCCACGCTTGGATTCTTCTATATTAAACCTCTTTAGTATGGTGTCAATGTACCTTGATTGGGACAATCCCAATATCCGTTTGGATCTATCTCTATAGATCCTAATTCCCAATATGCAAGAGGCATCACCAAGATCTTTCATTGAGAATCTTTGTGATAAGAAGAGCTTGACCGATTGCAGCATAGGAATATCATTTTCTATCAAGAGTATGTCGTCCACGTACAATACGAGGAAGACAACATTACTCTCTGCTACCTTCTTGTAAATACAAGGTTCATCTACGTTTTTGACGAAATCAAACTCTTTGATAACGACGTCAAAGCAGATGTTCCAACTCAGCGATGCTTGCTTCAATCCATAAATGGATTTAAGCAGCTTGCACACCTTCCCGCTGCTCCCACTATCTACGAAGCCCTCTGGCTGAGTCATGTACACGCACTCTTCTAAATCACCATTTAGAAAGGCGGTCTTAACATCCATTTTCCAGATTTCGTAATCATGATATGCAGCGATGGTAAGCATGATCCGGATGGATTTAAGCATAGCCACTGGAGAAAAAGTTTCGTCATAGTCCACTCCTGGTCTTTGACGAAAACCCTTTGCAACAAGTCTATCTTTGAAAGTCTCCACTTTCCCATCTACACCAAGTTTTTTTCTTGAAGATCCACTTGCTCCCAATGGGTTTTACCCCTTTAGGAGCATCTTCCAAAGTCCACACTTTGTTGGTGTACATGGATTCCATCTCGGACCGCATAGCATCCAGCCATTTCACTAAGTCACTACTCATGATGGCCTGCTCGAAGCTAGTTGGGTCATCATCCTCCATGATGCAATCTTCACTCCCACCATCCATGAGAAAACCGTAGTATCTCTCAGGTTGGCGAGGAACCCAACTAGATCGGCGGAGTGGCTGGGGTTCATTGGGAACTACGGAATCCTCTGGTTCCACCAGATCTTCTGTTGCAGCTTTTGTAGCTGGAACCTCTTCCAGTTCTACCTCATGACCACTAATCTCTTTTTCAAGAAATTCCTTTTCTAAAAAGGTGGCATGCCGAGAAACAAACACTCTTTGTTCCTCAGGGTGGTAGAAGATATACCCTTGTGAATTCTTGGGATATCCTATAAATTTGCATAGAACAGACCGTGCCTCGAGTTTGTCCGAATTTTGTCGTTTGACATAGGCTGGACAACCCCATATCTTAACATAGTTAAGACATGGTCTCTTCCCTTTCCATATCTCATATGGAGTGGTAGGCACAGATTTGGTGGGGACCATATTCAATAGATGTATGGCTGTTTCAAGTGCATACCCCCAGAAGGAAATAGGCAACTCAGCTGTGCTCATCATGGAGCGCACCATATCTAATAGGGTGCGGTTCCTCCGTTCTGATACACCGTTGTGTTGTGGTGTATATGGAGGAGTCAGCTGAGAGAGAATCCCATTCTCTTTTAGGAAGTCCAGGAATTCACTGCTCAAGTATTCACCTCCTCGATCAGATCGAAGGATTTTAATACTTTTTCCGGTTTGGTTCTCGACTTCTTGTTTATATTCTCTAAATTTCTCAAAAGCTTCAGACTTGTTTCTTATCAAGAACACATGTCCGTATCTTGAGAGATCGTCAGTGAATGTAATGAAGTACGAAGAACCATCCCTGGTATGTGTAGACATGAGACCGCATACATCTCTATGTATCAGTCCCAAGAGTTCGGTAACTCTTTCTCCGTGTCCCGTAAACGGAGTTTTGGTCATCTTGCCTTTGAGACATGACTGGCAAGTGTCATAAGATGAAAATTCGAACGGTTTCAAATATCCATCTTTATGCAACTTAGCAAGTCGTGTCGCATTGATTTGACCTAGTCTACAATGCCACAAGACGGATTCGTTCAGATCTGAACTCTTCCTCTTGTGTGTGTTTGTTATACTCAGAACTGTTGATTGATTTAGAACATAAATGCCATTGCACAACGTGCCTGATCCAACCAACTTTTGGTTACGGAAAATGTTCATAACATTATCCTGTAATACAAAATTATATCCCTCTTTACTCAATAATGAAACCGATATAATGTTGCATATCAGGTTCGGCATGTAATAGTATTCGTTCAGAACCAATGTTTTACCAGTTGGTAATGCAAGGTGATATTCCCCGACAGTCTTAGCTACAACAGTTACACCATTTCCAACTCTAATGTCTTTATCACCTTCTCCAAGTTCTCTACCTTTCCTGAGCCCATGTAACTGATTACATATATGGGATCCTGACCCGGTATCTAATACCCAGGACGTAGGGCAAATGGAGAAACAGTTCTCTGTAACGAACACACCCGAAGAAAATGCATCAACATATACTTTCTTCATTCGGGTGGCATGGGAATCCTGGTATTCCCCTATATCCTGTTCAGTCCTATAACTCTTATAAGAAAGAACGGAACCAACGTTCCCCAGCACAGTATAATATGCGGGTTCGGTCAATACATCCTATTATTATCTTGATTAAGGCATGACATGGTCGCTACCTAGAGAGAGAGAGAAGAAAACACTTTAGCTTATGCTCTTTCAAGATCAGATTGGTTATTATCTTATCTAATCAGGATGGCTCCCACTGGTTTTTATCAAATCTTCCTTCAAATCCTAAAAGGAAAGACTAGCCGGGATTAATTACACCTTACAACTTCGTCGATCTTTCAGCCAGGCCAGTGTCGATACATTGAGGGAGGTTCCCCATGATTTCGCACGGACCTAATTAAAGTAAATCTCGTTTTCCCAGAGGCGTAACCCCGTTGACACCTTTCTAGACACCTACTTGATCGGCTAATTGTCCTGTGTAAAACTCTCCCAGGAGTAACAATTACTCGCAGTGGGTATCGGGATCCAACTATCTCATAGAAGGTATGCAATCTCATTGCAAATTTCAACACTTGAAATTCCCGATAAGGTTTTGCCCCTAACATGCTATGACCTTGACGAAAGCCAACAAACCACAGCACGCTAGTCAAGTTCAACCCGTACATTTCTTGACTGAATTAAACCCATCCACACAACCCTTGATGAAAGCCAACAAAGCCGTATGACTACCCTAATCCAGTCGCATCATATGCAGCAGATAAGCAGCATATAGCTACCGCACACTACACCTTGACGAAAACCAACAAATGTAGCACGAATACTATATACAACTTATCTGAAATGACGGATGGCTATGACAGGTTTTTCTGAAAACCTATTGCGTAATGAACTTGATATCGTTGTAGAATCAAGTGAAGTTTTGAAATTGAGTGATTTTGAGGCTTTTCTAGTTTTGCTAAAGGGGTCACTCCCGGTGAAGGGATCGTCGGCCCTTTCCTCGTCGAATGAGGTGCGGGATATATCATATATATCACTGTGCAAAGCAGAAACTATAGAAGCAATCAAAAGACAAACCGAGTGTGTATCATCTGCCAGTTATTGCTAAAGGGGTCACTCCCGGTGAAGGGATTCTCGGCCCTTTCCTGATCGAATAAGGTGCAGGGTATATCATATATACCGCTATGCAAAGCAAAACTGTAGCTACCATTTTTATTAAAATTTGATTCTACAACATCTTTTAGGTTTCTTTTCTTTCATTAATCACATTAATGAAGTCCTATCATTTAACTCACCTAAACATCACAGATAAATACGACGTACACTTATGCCATCCGCATTCGCCTCGATGTCCCCTCGTGCACCGTTAGGTTAGGTAACTAACGGCAGAGCAGGGCAGGGCTAGCGCGGGTGTAAAACATAAGTAACGCCTATATAATATATAATATATACTATATACTGTATCCATCACAGAATATATCTAATGATCACATCACAGATATCGCAGCAGAAACATAGATATAATGTGGGATATAGTAGGACGTCCGTATTTAGTATTTAGCCAACAATAGAAAATACGGATTCCACAGTCGCGACGAATAGCCAAGCCCACACCCTGGACCCCTACGAGAGCGACAAGCGACCCTACCAATTCTGGAGTTTAGGAGACCCGGTCTCGACTCCTCGAGATGGCCTCCCACTGAACCCCAGAACCCGGTCACCTGTGCTCCCCTCCTTGGGTCCATCCTAATGCGGAAAAGTAAATAATATACAACACAGGTGGCATCGACCTCAACCCGGAAGTGCCCCAAATAAAAGAATATTACATTACATTTGAATTTACATGAATGAAAATATAAAACTCTCATCTCACATAAAACCCCCCGGCTATTCAATCGCGACAATCCTACACATCATATCTCAGCAACACATAATAACTCATATCATCAACGTAAGTAAGTATTCATACACTGATCGTCGTCGATGTATAGCAATGACAATCGGTAATTACATACTACACTTACGGTCACAGAAAAGAAAGTGTAAAACTGCAATATCTGGAATCCACATTCTCTTTAGACATCATAAATGCGAAGTATCACATACCTCTTATTTCATGTCTTATTGTATGAATTCCACACATTGCATCAAATTCCAGACAATTAGACAGTATTAAAGTTTTCGAACGAACGATCAAATACCCTACATTCGCTAAAGCTCAACACTTGAGCGGAGTTCAAAAACCCGGAGTGTGACACAGTGGTAGCGGTCCAGCCGTAGAAGGTTCAAGCTAACGCCTCACATGTGGCACGCCGTACTGCCCCAAACCCTAAGGTTCAAAGGGCAGTTCAAGACGGTCACATAATCGAGTTAATGTTTGTTGTCTTCTAGAGGGTCCACCACAAACAAACTTGCACGTATTTCCGAAAGATTTTAAACCACGTGAAAAGTGAGCAAATGATACTCGTTCAAACACTTCAATACATTCTAATTTATCCGGAAATATCACGAAATCAAAATTCCGATCGAATCGACGAGTCTAAAACCATCTCCAGAATTTATAGAACTAAATTCAGATTAAAAATACCCCAAAAGAATATATAAGCAGATAAAATAATTACTGTATAAAAACTACACAATGAGGCATCCGTACGGCCGCGGAACCGCGGCCTAAGCAGGCTATTGCCGCGGTTCCACGGTGAAAAGAATTGTTCATTGCATCATTTTTTTACAGTTATTCTTAGATTTACCTGCTGTAATTTTGGCATATTTTTAATTCTGAAATACATCAGTTTTCAAAAAAAATCCAAAGAAGGTCCCGTAATGTCGTATTTTAGTTCGATCGGATTTTTTACTTCGTAAAAGTGTCGCCTAATGATCTAGGTCGGCTCTGATACCAATTAAGGGTTAGCCTAGAACCACATGAAGGGTTTGGAAGCATCACATGAACCAAAGATTGAATTTTTAGGGTGCTAAGTTAACGAACATAGAATCGTTCCTAGAAAAATTAGGGTTTCAAGATTTTCACATCATCTCATGAAAGAAAAGCTAGGGTTTAGAGAGTACAACCTTTGTAGCTCCCACGCTAGACTCCTCAGCCTCTTGGGTGTTGGAGTAAGGTCCTCTTGAAGTTCTCTTGCGTCCACGACGATCCACCCGAAGTTCCTAGTCCAAGCTCGCAACTTCACCCGATCAAGAGAACGAATGAAGATAACACTCTAAACAAGAGGGCTAAACTTGTGTAGAATGATGTTGTGGTTCTTATTCACGCTTCAAAATCCAATCTTGTTATGTAATTTGCTCACTACAAAAGTCTAGAGAGCAAGTGAAGAAGGAGGAAGAAGATGATGGCTATTTTAGAAGAAGATAAGAATAACTTTTATGCTAGAAAAATGAAAATATATCAATATATATTTTCATGTTCTCATCTCAAACCATGGTTTAAACAATGAATATATTATTAAACTTGAGTTAAAACACAAAAGGAAAGTTTACCCAAGGTTAAAAGGTGGGTGAGAATGGTTAGGTCAAGAGAAGAGTGTAGAAACAATTCAATCAGAACCATTTTCTTTTTCCTTTTAGTTCTAAATCAAATGTAATAAAATTCATATTTAAAACCATGGTGTGAGTCTTATATTGCCACCATTTCCTTGTATAAGCAACCATGATAGAATGATGTATGTATGCATGTGTGCATGCACATCCATATGTGCATGAAACAATAAGGAATGCATACATGCATCCATACATCCATAGAAACAAGAAAGGATTTCTAGTGAGAATCTAATGGTTAAATGATAAATCAACTCTTGATTTATCAATCCGGCCATATCACATACGACCCTAACCAAAAGCAAGCTGCTCGATCAATATACAGTATTCCATACGCGTATTTTAATCGGGTCCATGCGCATATCGCATACACGAACCACAACATTTCGCCTGGACTAGGTAACTCCATTGTAGGACTCTAAGACTCATCAATACGCCGGCAGTGGGTGATGATCATATAAAGCACCCCCAAGCCACAAGCGGTCAGCTAAACGTAACGGCCATCCGGGTATTGAGCGATCAGAAGAGAACAAGCGAACCTGCTACAACTCCCGTCGAGCCAACCGGCAATACTTCCCGTACAGTCCGGTCTCCTCGTCTGATATGTCGCATATCAAGTCTAGGGGTGGTAAACGTCAGACCCCAATAACCGATAAGTCGTGCCCATGTGAGGCTCATAACGGGTCGAGAAACTACTGGTAACACTTACCAGCAAATCTCTGAACCAGCCCTGGCCAGGGACTTCCCTGTTACGGCCAATCGAGCACAGTGCAACATCAACCCCAATACCGGGAGAGACGAAAACCCCTCCTATCGCTCATTGGCTCCATGTGACTCGGGACTGTACCCAAAAACCACCGTTTTGCACGCCCTCATGGACGTGGTAAGGTGGAAATCAAAGCAGAGTGGGAATCACACAAGACTCTATGACGATCTCGGGTCTACAGACTAACCTGCACAAGTGTCACCTGAGAACTGCCATCTGACGTGAGGTATAATACCATATGGGAGTTCTCGACGAGTCCGTCCAGTGTACCCAGTCTCCACTGAGCACCCGTATACCATCTCTGATGTCAAACACCAATGGATATGGGATCATCCATCGCCCATCTCATGGGTCGAGAAGCGTATACGCTAGTCTACTCTGGTATATCGATGCCCCGTCTCGATACACCCACGACTAGGAACCTTGAAGGATGTACTTATGGACTACCATGTCCCCACTAGTATGATCCGCATCATAGTCCAGGTAGTCAAGTATACATCCTAAGGGCTTTACCAACATGTAACTATTAGACAGTATAAAAAGACAAGTATACATGTTAAGATAAAGAGCAACCAGATAGCATACTATCATATCGAGCAAGAAAGTCATCTCTATATATTTCCAAGCATCCAATATAATATACATCATCTGTACAATACTGGCCTCTAGGGCATACATATAACTAACACTTAATGATAAATTATAAACCCTAATCTTAACCTTAGCATGGTTTAACCCACATTAACCCAAGTTACATTTGTAACCTAGCTTGATATATTTAACATATATCACATATACATCAATGTATCCAAAATGAGAAAAGAAACCTTAAGTTAGCCAATATTAGTTAATGTAATGTAATATATCAAATATATATAATTATACATTAAATTATTAAATCAACACTTGATTTAATAATCCGGCTATATCACATATAACCGACCAATATCAAAGGTAACATCTTATCGAATCAACACTTGATTCGATAACCCGGCTATATCACATGTAACCAATCATGTCACACATCGCGAGAATAGAATACGGTATCACATATCTCATTAATCTTTGTCCCGCACATATCACATATGTGCTCCTACTCCATTTCGCTTGAGCCAGGAAACCCCTGTGTAGGACTCTAAAGACTTGTCAATACGCCGACAGTAGGTGATGATCATATCAAACACCCACAAGCCGCAAGCGGTCTGCTAAACGTAACAGCCATCCGGGTATTGAGCGATCAGAAGATCAACAAGCAAGCCTTCTCGTACTCCTGCAAATCGAATCAGCAACACTACCGTACAGTCCGGTGTCTTCGCCTGATATGTCGCATATCTCGTCTATGGGTGGTAAACGTCAGACCCCAGTAACTCGATAAGTCATGTCTATATGAGGCTCATAACGGGTCGAGAAACTACTGGTAACACTTACCAGTAAATCTCTAAAGCAGCCCTGGCCAGGGACTTCCTGTTATAGCCAATCGAGCACAACGCAACATCAACTCCCAATACCGGGAGAGACGAAACCCCTCCTATCGCTCATTTCCTCCATGTGATTCGGGACTGTACCCAAAAGCCACCGTTTTGCACGTTCCCTTGAACGTGGTAAGGTGGAAATCAAAGCATGGTGGGAATCACACAAGACTCTATGACGATCTCGGATCTACAGACTAACCTGTACCAGTGTCACCAGAGAACTGCCATCTGACATTACGTATAATACCATCTGGGAGTTCTCGGCGAGTCCGTTCAGTGTACCCAGTCTCCACTGAGCACCCGTATATTATCTCTGATGTCAGACACCAATGGATATGGGATCATCCATCGCCCATCTACATGGGTCGAGAAGCTATACACTGGTCTACTCTGATATATCGATGCCCTGTCTCGATACACCTATGACTAGGAACATTTGAAGGATGTACTTAACGAATACACTGTCCCCACTAGTATGATCTGCATCATAGTCCTGGTAGTCAAGTACTCCTCCTAAGGGCTTTATCAACATATAACATAGAGACAATCAGAGTACATGTTAAGATAAGGAGCAAGCAGATAGCATACTATCATGTCGAGCAAGAAAGTCCTTCATGTATATGTCCAAGCATCCACTACAATATACATCGTATTACAGTAATGGCCTCTAGGGCATACATATCACTAACAATCTCCCACTTGCACTAGGGTCATCTGTTGTAGTACCCATACCCAATAATAAGCAGTGGTTGAAGTATCTCATACTCAACCATCCCATAATAGTCTCACCTGGGAATAAGCCTTTATGAGTGGATCCGCGGTGTTATCCTCTGTAGTCTACTCTCCTATCCTCGATCTCCCTGGATATCAACCATCTCCATGATCAGGTGATACTGCCTAAGAATATGTCTGGATCACTGATGGAACGGGGGTTCCTAGGCCTAAGCCATAACTCCATTGTCACACAATTGTAGGAACAAAGTTCATCTCATGAACTAATATACATCCAGACTTCCTCTTTGGTAGCATGCTTGGTAGCAATGTATCCAGCCTTTATCGTCTAGTTTGTCATGGTATCTAGCTTGGAACTCTTCCAACATACCATCCCTCCACTGAGGGTAAAGACAATGCCTGTGACTGACATTCAGTCGACCTTACCATCCTGGATACTATCCAGTGATTCTCCCCAGGATCTATTGATACCATCTCACTACACCTAGTAAGAATCCAAACATCCACTTAGATCTATCTCATAGATACAAAACCCAGGATTTAGGAGGTATCATCTTGATCCTATTTGGAGAATCCTTGTGGTAAGAGGAGATTGACCGAGTGTAGCATAGGAAACTCCTTTCCTATCAAGAGCATGTCATCCACGTACAATACGAGGATCACCACCATACTCCCTACTACCTTTTTGTATATACAAAGTTCATCTACCATTTTGATGAAGTCAAACTCTTTGACTACCAAATCAAAACAGACGTTCCAACTCCGTGATGCCTGCTTTAACTCATAAAGCAATTTGCACATGTTTCCGCTGCTCCCACTGTCTACGAAGCCCTCTGGCTGTGTACTTATAGACGCTCTCTTCTAAATCACTATCTAGAAAAGCAGTCATGACACCCAACCGCCAGATATCGTAGTCATGGTATGTAGCATTGGCAAGTAGGATCCGGATGGACTTAAGTATAGGCTACTGGAGAAAAGGTTTCATCATTATCCACACCTGGTCGATGACGGGAACCTTTTACAACAGGTCTTAGCTTTGAAAGTCTCAACTTTTCTATGTACACCAAGTAATCTTCTTAAGATATACTTGCAGCTGATGGGGATTTAACCCTTCAGATATAGCAACTAAAGTCTATACTTTGTTGGTGTATATGGATTCCATCTCAGATCGGTTAGCATCCATCCATTCTCACAGAGTCCCCACTCTTGATGGCCTGCTCGAAACTAGTTTGGTCATCATCTCATGATGCAATCCTCGATCCTACTGTCATAGAGAAACCGAAGCATCTCTCAGGTGGATGAGGAACCCTACCAGATCGGCGTAGAGGCTGAGGTTTGTTGGGAACTATTGAATCCTCCAGTTCTACCAAATCATCAGCTGTAGTTTTTATAGATGGAACTCCTTCCAGTTCTACCTCATAACCACTAATTTCATCACAAGAAATTACCTTTCTAAAAAGGTAGCATGCTGAGAAACAAAACACCTTTTGCTCCTCAGTGTGGTAGAAGATATTCCCTTGCGAATGATTGGGATATCCAACAAACTTCCACAAAACAGACCTTGCCTCGAGCTTGTCCGGATCTTGCTTTTTACACATAGGCCAGACAACCCCAAATCATAACATTATTAAGAGATGGGCTCTTCCCATACCATGTCACATAAGGAGTGGTAGGCTCAACCATATTCAATAGGTATGCAGCTTCTCAAGTGCATAACCCCCAAAAGGAAATAGGCAACTCAGTAGTACTCATCCTAGAGAACACCTTATCACATAGGGTGCGATTGCTCCGCTCCGATATACCAACATGTTGTGGTGTATACGGAGGAGTAATGCTGAGAGAGAATCTCATTCTCCTTTAGAATAGTCCAGGAATTCCATGCTCAAGTATTCTCCTCCCTGATCACATCACAGGATATAATACTTATACCCATTTTGGTTCTCTACTTCTGACTTATATTCTATGAATTTCTCAAAAACTTCTTGTGATTCAACAGGAACATATGTCCGAATCTGGAGAGATGATCAGTGAATGTAATGAAGTACAAAGAACCAGTCCTGGCATGTGTAGACAGGGACCTACATACATCAACATGTATCAATCCCAAGAGTTCACTAACTCTTTCTCTGTTTCTAATAAACGGAGTTATGGTCATCTTATCTTTGTGACATGACTGGCAAGTTTTATAAGATGTAAATTCAAACTAATTTAAATATGCATCTTTATGTAACTTAGCTAGTCGGGTCGCATTGATATGACCTAGTCCACAATGCCTCAAGAAGGATTCATTCATTTCTGAACTCATCCACTTGTGTGTGTTTTGTACGTTAAAGAACTGTAGTTTGATTTAGAACGTATATGCTTTTAGATAATGTGCCTGAACCGATCAACTCTTGATATAGGAAATGTTCAAAACATTTTCCAACAATACAAAATTATATCCTTCTTTACTAAATAAAGAGACTGATATGATGTTGTATATCAGGTTCGGAATGTAATAACATTCGTTCAGAATCAATGTATTTGGTAATACAGGGTGATAACTGCCAACAGACTTGGCTGCAATAATTGCACCGTTTCTAACTCTTAAAACTTATCACCATTTCTCAGTTCTCTGCCTATATGTAGCCCATGTAACAGATTACATTTGTGGGATCCTGATCCGGTATCTCATACCCAGGACGTAAAGGATACTGAGAAACAGTTTTCTTTAATGAATACACCCGAAGAAGATGCATCAGCATGCACTTTCTTCGTTTGGGCGGCACGGGAATTCTGGTAATCCCCTATTTCCTGCTCGGTCTTATAAAAATTATAAGTTGGAGCGGGACCAACGTTCCCTAGCGCAGTATAACAAGCGGGTTCGGTCAATACATCCATAATATTATCTTGATTAAGGTGTGACATGGTCTCTACTTGGAGAGAGAGAGAAGAAAATGTAGGGTTTCCTTAACACCTCGTATAAGGTTTGGAAGCATCACACATGCCATAACTTTGATTTTATGAGGTGCTAAGTAAACTTAACAAGGAATCGAACTAGAATTATAGAATAACAATTAATAGTATCACATATAAAAGATAATCTAACACTAAGTGGAGAGACTAAAATCTTTGTAGACCTCCTAGGGTGACTCCTTGGATCTCCTTTGGTTTGGAACGGCTCGCTAGATCACTTCCAAGTCCACGACGATCCACCCGAAGTCCTTTGCTCAAAACTTGTTGCTTCACTCGATCTATGAAATCCTTGAAGCAAACACCTTACACAAAGTAGCAAGAGGTGTGTAGGATGATGAAGTGGTTTAGATTCTCACTTAAAACCCTTTCTTTCTTTTTATCTCACTCAATTTAGAAATCAAGAGAAAGCTAGAGAGAGGAAGAAGAAGATGGCTTGATATTTTTCTTTTGGATGAATAATAATGCATAATGAAAATGAGAGAGAGATAAATATCATAATAGAAACCATGGTTAATAATAATATCTAGATATTTTGTCATGAGTTAAAAGGCAAAGGAAAATAAACCATGGTTAAGTCAAAGGTCAACCATGGAAAAGTGTAGAAGCAATGAGTCATTTGTGAAGAAATGAGTCATTATTTATTTTCCTTTATCTTTAACTTAATACAAAAATATCCATATATATAATTATGAACCATGTGAGACTTATATTGCCATCTAGGTTGTATCATCAACCAAGATACAAATGCATGTATGTATATGTGTATACACATCAACATGTACATATACATGCATGCATTCATCAAAAGAAAAGGGTTTAAATAAATAAGATAAAAGTCAATATTAAATCAAAACTTGATTTAATAAACCAGTCATATCTCATACGACCCGACTAATATCAAACGCCCGATTAAAACACGGTATCATATACACGTATTTAATCGAGCTTCCGCACATATCTCATATGCGCACCACTTAGTTTCGCCTGAGCCAAGAAACTTCTATGTGGGACTCTAAGACTCGTCAATACGCCAACAGTAGGTGATGATCATATCAAACATCTACAAGCCGCAAGCGGTCAGCTAAATGTAACGGCCACCCGGGTATTGAGCGATCAGAAGAAGAACAAGCGAACCTGTCAAAACTCCCGTAAATCCAACTGGCAACACTTACCGTACAGTCCGGTCTCTTCGTTAGATATGCTGCACATTGAGTCTAGGGATGGAATCGTCGACCCCAATAACTCAATAAGTCATGCCAGTATATGGTCTATAACAGATCGAGAAACTTACTGATAACACTTATCAATAATATCTAAGCAGCCCTGGCCAGGGACTTCCTGTTATAGCCAATCGTGCACAGCACAACATCAACCCCCAATACCGGGAGAGACGAAACCCTTCCTATCGCTCACTGCCTCCATATGCCTCGGGACTGTACCCAAAATCCACCTGTTTGTACGACTCAATAGAGCCGTAGTAGGGTGGAGATTAAAGTACAGTGGGAGGACACACAAGACTCTATGGCGATCTCGGGTCTACAGACTAACCTGTACTAGTGTCACCTGAGAACTGCTTTCCGACGTATGATATAATACCATATAGGAGTTCTCGGTGAGTCCGTTCAGTGTACCCAGTCTCACTGAGCACCCGTATACTATCTTTGGTGTCAACACACCAGACGGATATGGGATCATCCATCGCCCATCATATGGAACAAGAATGGTATACGCTAGTCTACACTGGAATATCGATGCCCTATCTCGATATACCTACGACTAGGAATATTTCAAGGATATGCTTATAAACTACAGGTGTCCCACTAGTATGATCCACATCATAATCCCTGTAGTCAAGCCAATATCTTTAGGGCTTTATCAACATGTACCAAATGAAAAAAAACATGATCAAGTGAACATATGATAAAGAGAAACCAGATAGCATACTATTATGTCGAGCAAGTCTGTCCTATATATATATATATATATATATATATATATATATAGACACACACACACATCAGTGCATACATTATCTCATAATGGCCTCTAGGGCATATATCCAACACTCTCCCACTTGCACTAAGCCAGTTATTGGCGTATCTCATACCTAACATCTCAAAAAGTCGCTCATGCTGTGGCTGAGGGAGGGCCTTGGTGAATGGATCCGCAGCGTTGTTCTTTGTATCTTCTCTTTTAATCTCGATCTCGTGGCAATCAACTATCTCCCGGATCACATGATATCTCCTCAGGATGTGTCTGGACTTCTGATGGGACCTGGGCTCTTTGGCCAACTCCATAGCCCCATTATTGTCACAATACAAAAGTATTGGATCAATAATGGTTGGAACTACTCCTAGCTCCACGATGAACTTCCTCATCCAGACGGCTTCCTTGGCAGCATCATTTGCAGCAATATATTCAGCTTCCATCGTTGAGTCTGCAACGGCATCCTGTTTGGAACTCTTCTAACTCACCGTCCATCCCTTGAGGGTAAATGCAAACCTTGAGATAGACTTGCTGTCATCCTTGTCACTCTGGAAGCTCAAATCGGTAAAGGCCTCCATTTGGAGATCCCCGTTACCATACACCAAGAACAATTCTTTAGTCCTTCGTAAGTACTTAAGAATGTCCGTCACAGCAATCCAGTGATTCTACCCTGTGTTTAACTGATACCTGCTTACTACACTAAGTGCATAAGCAACATCAGGGCGTGTACCTAACATCGCATACATTATCGACCTACTGCCGAAGCATAGGGAATAATGCTCATGCGAGCTCTCTCTATATCAGACTTTGGGCAATCGTCCTTTGAGAGAGTAACTCCATGGCAAGCTGGTAAGGCACCCCGCTTGGAGTCTTCCATACTAAACCTCTTTAGGATGGTGTTAATGTGCTTGTTTTGGGACAATCCCAATAACCGTTTGGATCTATCCCTATAGATCCGTATGCCCAATATGTATGTGGCATCACCCAGGTCCTTCATGGAGAACCTTTGTGATAAGAATGATTTGACCGACTGTAGCATAGGTATATCATTTCCTATCAGAAGTATGTCATCCACGTACAATACGAGGAATGTGACATTTCTCCCTACAGTCTTCCTATAAACACAAGGTTCATCTCGATTTTTGATGAAATCAAACTCTTTGATAACATCATCAAAACAGATGTTCCAACTCCGTGATGCCTGCTTTAATCCATAAATGGATTTAAGCAACTTACATGCTTTTCCGCTGCTCCCACTGTCAATGAAGCTCTCTGGCTGATCCATATAAACGCATTCATCTAAATCACCATTTAGAAATGCAGTTTTAACGTCCATCTGCCAGATTTCATCGTCGTAGTGAGCAGCAATAGCAAGTAGGATCCGAATGGATTTAAGCATGGCTACCGGTGAGAAAGTCTCGTCATTGTCCAAACCTGGTCTTTGAAGAAAACCTTTCGCTACCAACCCTGCTTTATAGGTCTCTACCTGTCCATCTACACCGATCTTTCCTTTAAAGATCCATTTGCAACCCACAGGTTTTATCCCGGAGGGTACATCTTCCAAAGTCCATACTTCATTGTTGTACATGGACTCCATTTCGGATCTCATGGCTTCCAGCCATTTCACAGAGTCACTGATTGATCGTAAAAATTCGAGACTGTGTAAGTAAATCAACTCAAATGATCCCTGATAATGGTTTCATTTGATTGTAATATTTTCTTGTTTGTGTAAATTGAATAAAGCGAATAAGTTTCAATGTGTCGGTAATATTGAATAAAATTCACAATCAAAGAATTAGATTTGACCGCAATCAATTACGGTGTCGATTGTAGATCGTAAGCGAGTGCGGATCGTCCACAGGGATTGTGCGATTCGTTTCTGTATTTAATTTGTTTGAATTGAAAAGTTAATCGAAAAGAAAAGAAAACATGATTCAAGATTTTATCGATTGATTCAGGTGTCACTAATCTAATCAAGAATCAAGAAACTGATAAACAATCGAGAATCGGGTTTCGATGATATTTCCAACCCCATGTCAAGAATCTAAATAAGGCTCGTAGGAATCGATCGGATCTATAGACGTGATGTAATCTCAAGATTTCGTGTTCTTGTCCTTCGAAAGATTGATACTAGATCGATGATGATCGACGAGAGTTGGGGCTTTCTTGATGAAACTAGGGTTTCATCATTTAACCCTTGTTCTTTCGTTGATATCATTCATATTCTAGCCTCTAGCAATTTCAAGAAATGATCGTAACTCACCATTCTCGAGTGATATCAATCAAGAAAGCATCGCAACGAATTGGGTCGTCGATTCTTGATATTGCTAGGGTTTACAAAACTCCTAAGATTCAAGAATCGATTTAAAATATATTACATCATCATTCTATTGATTGTCTCGACTCCTCGACGAGCGGAGTATTACTCAAACATCACAACAAGAATTACAACTAGAAATTTAGATTGAATCATGATGCAAGAATTTAAAGAAAACAAGATAAAAGAATATCACCTTTTATTTATATCAACAATTTGATTACAGTCGCTCAAGAACTACAAGAGGAAGAACTAAATTGTCGAATTGGCTTCGCTCGGCTCCGTGAGTCGTGGATCGGCTTGGACCACTTGCTCTGTTGAAGATCGGCTCGGCTCATAAAAGGTTGCAAGGGTTCTTGCTTGATGGGTACTCGGGATCTTGGCTTTTGATTGGAATTAGGGTTAGGGTTTCACACAAGTCCTCTCACTAGACTTGTGGAAGAAGATGATGAAGAAAAAGATAGAATGGCTCTAGATTGGGTACTAAAATGAACTAATTGAGGGATTTTTCCATTCTCCTTTACAAGTGAGCCTAGGGTCTTATTTATAGATCACCCAAACCCTAAGCCTTTAGAAGTTCCCTCCAAAAGTTTGTTGAAAGACTTCTAGAAGTAGTTAGTTAGGCTTCGCTTAGGGTTTAAGCTAGGGTTTAAGGAGAAGTTTCTAGAATACAAGGCTAGTTTAGTGTTGATCCTAAAGCTTGCTGATCTGGCAGAAGGTTCTGGGGCTTTCTGGAAAATGTTGTGTCATTCTGAGTTGTAGGCATTGAGCTAGGAGTTTTGGTGTAAAGCTGACGTGATGATGTCAACAAGACGCCGTGGAACCGCGGCACAAGGCGGCTTAGGCCGCGGTTCCGCGGCCGCATTGGCTCCTTGGGCCTTCAAACTTCTTGTGTTGGCTTTTGATGTCTTCAAGTATATTCTCTGATATATTGAATCTCTGAATACCCTTTTGATCATTACCAGATTTCAATTCCTTGAGTTGGCGTCTTCTTTTAGCAGTCTTGTCCTGTAAATTTTGACCGATCTTCTGATTTTCCTGCACGGACTTCGAAACACGGGTTGCGATATATAGAAATGATGCCAAGCTATGAAATGCAGTCAATTTCCCTAGAAATGCCGGTTTTAAGGTCTAACACATGTAATCTAATATTTTGCGACAGATTTGCTAATATGTGAAATATGAATGCCGAACACTTCTATATGAATGCAAATGATGAGGAAATTGCCGACTAAAAGATGCAATATTTTCAACTAATCAAATTCCCCCAAACTTAATTTCGATCGTCTCGAGCGAACTTTTTTTAAAAATAGAAGGAGAAAATAAAGAAAGAGAAAAACTAACTAGCACACTTTCGTAGGCAACACGATTGCACTGAGCATGTGCAACAAGCCTTTAAACCTCTAGGTGTCCCTAGTAGGAGGAGTGTTGTCTCCTGAGGGTTTTCAGCGGATTGCACCCAAAAAATCCAATAATAAAAGGAAGATCATGAAGATTACATTTAAAGACAAGAATTGTAAAAGAAAAGCCTTGAAAATTAGGGTTTCCAACTAAGCTAGCTTTTCGGTTGTTATGAGCCCTATCTTAATGGTCATGAAAAGATGTCAGAAATCACGTCCTCCCTCAATAAAACATCGTCTTATTTTTCATTCCTATCTTTATTCCAAACATCGATCATATAACCCTACGTGTGTATAAAGACATCCCTACACCCAGAGAATTCAATTCAAGCTATCATACTCTTGCCCATCAGCCTCAGTACTTTTAATTAATGAATATTTAGATGAGATTCGCTCACACACTTTCAAGCGACCGTTAATACTTCTTGAGGTACTAACCGACCGATTACTCCTGTGCTTGCTTACTTGGTGTATTTTCCTCGTCTTGCACCACCTCAGGCATAGCAGTGACTCCCAGACCAGTTGGCCTTAGGGCACTAGGTGAAGAAGCACCCTCGCTATACATTTTTATTTCCCTTGGTGATAACAAAACCAGTGTTCATTTTTCTCACCACTTTATATTTTCTTCATTTTTTTTCTTTTTTATTTCCTTCATACTTTTGGCTTTAAGACAAGAGTATTTCAAGGTATCCTCTACTATCCCAGGCTTCAAGACGTGTGTAAGTGCGACTAGCAGGGTAGCAACGTTCAAAATGTTTGGCTTCCAGAATAGAAACTATTTTTCAGACTTATTTTTATCCTCAGATTAGTGACGTCCTTCATCTTACTAACCCTTGGGACAACAGCTCATAACTACTTATTACTAGTTCGTATAAGAAAACTTCTAATTTTCTTAGTTTTCTTAAATTTTTCTAATCTCATGGATGTAATTGTTCACTATCTAAACTTTCATTATCTTATTTATGTACAAAAAAGTGTAAATATTAAAATTATTTTTATACTTGAAAATTTTTAGATTTTTATGGGTTTTGAAATTTTTTTAAATTTTTATAGATTTTTAAAAGAAATATTTTGTGCTTATACAAATGATATGCAAATGATGCAGAAAATAAGCACAAACCTCCCCCAAACTTGTTTTCAACAGTGTCCTCACTGTTGCCAATAGCTATATCTACAAAACCTGTAAGTCTGGAAGGAATTATTAGTGGGGGCAAAATATATAAGTGAAGAACTTCCACCAAACTTACTCTTTTCACTCACCTCCATTCAAAAAAATGATGCAGTGATATGCGGGACATGAAGGTGAGACGAAGGAATTTTAATCCAAATAAACTGGCTCTTGTAAGAACAAGAGCTCATCCGTGGGGTCAGTGGAAAAATACGGCTTTAGTCTAAGTCCATTTACTTTGAAAAATGTGCCGTTTTTAACATTTTCTACTTCTACTGCCCAGTGCGGGTATACATACCGCACAATAAAAGGTCCCTTCCATCGATATCGGAGCTTACCCGCGTGAAGGTGTAATCGTGAATCATAAAGAAGGACTTGTTGACCAGGTGAAAATGTTTTTCTCAAAATGTTTTTATCGTGAAAAACCTTAGTCCTATTCTTTGTGATTACAGCGTTATCATAAGCTTCATCGCGGAGTTCGCTTAGCTCATTAAGTTGCAGCTTCCGAAAGTTGCAAGCAAGGTTTAAATCAAAATTTATTTCTTTAATAGCCCACAATGCTTTATGCTCTATCTCGACGGGTAAATGACATGCTTTTCCAAACACTATCCTATATGGAGACATTCCTAGGTCGGTTTTATATGCAGTTCGGAATGCCCAAAGAGCATCCGTCAGTTTGGTCGACCAGTCTTTTCTATTTTTAGCAACAGTCCTCTCCTGGATAAGTTTGATTTGTCTGTTTGAGATTTCAGCCTGCCCGCTTGTTTGGGGATGATAGGGTGTAGAAAGTCGGTGGTTGATTGAGTATTTTCGCATCAGAGTCTCGAAAGACCTGTTGCAGAAATGTGTCCCATTATCGCTAATAATAGCGCGTGGGTGTCCAAATCGTGAGAAGATATTCTCTTTTAAGAACTTAATGACAACTTTCTTGTCATTAGTGCGACATGGAATGGCTTCTACCCACTTTGAGACATAATCAACCGCCAGCAGTATGTATAAATTCCCAAAGGAGTTGGGAAAGGGACCCATAAAATCAATGCCCCAAACATCGAATATTTCAACAACCAAGATGGGTTGCTGAGGCATTTCATTCCTCTGGGAGATTCTACCAGTGTACTGACATTGTGTACAGGTTTTGCAATGGTCAAATGCGTCATTGAATAAGGTCGGCCAATAAAATCCACATTGCAAAACCTTCTCCGCCGTCTTTTTAAGACCGAAGTGACCCGCACAGGCCTGATCATGACAAAAAGAAAGAACACTCTTGAACTCTTCATTCGGGACACATCGGCGAATGATCTGATCAGGACAATATTTAAACAAATAGGGCTCGTCGCAGTAAAAATGTTTTACTTGGGATAGAAAATGGTATTTGTCCTGTTTTGACCAATCGCTGGGTATCAGTCTCGTGGCAAGATAGTTCACAATATCCCTGAACCATGGTTCATTGGATACACTCAAGAGTTGTTCATCAGGGAACAAATCATTGATCGGCAGGGTCACAGGGGAAGAAGAGATGCGTGAAAGATGGTCAGCTACTACGTTTTCACATCCTTTCTAATCCTTGATAACAAGATCGAATTCTTGTAACAGAAGGATCCAACGTATTAGTCGACCTTTTGCATCTTTCTTCGCTAGAAGATGTTTTAAAGCGGAATGGTCAGTATACACAACTATAGGTGAGCCAATTAAGTAAGGCCTGAATTTTTCTAATGCAAATACAACCGCTAAAAGTTCTTTTTCTGTGGTTGTATAATTGATTTGCGCATCATTCAGGGTCTTACTTGCATAGTATATCACGTGTGGCATCTTTTCGATGTGTTGTCCTAAGACTGCACCTACTGCAAAGTCGGATGCATCACACATCAGCTCAAAGGGGTAGTCCCAGTTTGGTGATGATAGTACGGGGGCTGAAGTGAATGAGTGTTTAAGTGAGTCAAAAGCTGTCTCGCAATCCGAGTCAAAATGGAAGGTCGTATCCTTGGCCAGGAGAAGAGTTAAAGGTCTAGCAATTTTGCTAAAGTCCTTAATGAATCTCCTATAAAAGCCCGCATGGCCAAGGAAAGAGCGAATATCTTTGACGCTTTTGGGATGATGGAGGTTTTGAATGACATCTATCTTAGCTCTGTCAACCTCGATGCCTTTCTGTGAAATAACATGTCCATGAACAATTCCTTCTTGGACCATAAAATGGCATTTTTCCCAGTTCAATGTTAAGTTCTTCTCTTTGCAACGAGTAAGAACAGCGTCAAGATTCGCAAGGCAATCAGGAAAAGAGTCTCCAAAAATCGAGAAGTCGTCTATAAAGATCTCTAGAAAGTTCTCTACCATATTAGAGAATATCCCCATCATACACCGCTGAAAGGTAGCGGGAGCATAGCATAGCCCAAAGGGCATGCGACTGTAAGCAAAGGTACCAAAAGGACAAGTAAAAGTGGTTTTATCTTGATCCTTTTTGGCGATGGGGACCTGATTATAGCCTGAGTATCCGTCCATAAAACAATAATACTCTCGTCCTGCTAAGCGTTCCAACATTTGATCAATGAATGGTAGAGGAAAGTGGTCTTTCCTCGTGGCAGCATTGAGTTTTCTATAATCGATACATACATGCCACCCAGTTTGGGCGCGTGTCTGAATCAACTCATTTGCTTCATTGGTAACAACAGTGATGCCGGATTTCTTAGGAACGACATGTATAGGACTTACCCATTGGCTATCGGAGATGGGGTATATAATACCATTAACTAAGCATTTGACGATCTCTTTCATTACCGCTTCTTTCATGACGGGATTTAACCGTCTCTGTGGTTCTCGGGTTGGTCTGGCATCATCCATCACATGTATATGATGTTCAACTATCAAGGGACTAATCCCTTTGATGTCCGCCATACTCCAACCAAACGCCTCTTTGTTAGATCTCAATACCGATAAAAGTGCATTCTCTTGCTCTAATGCTAGAGAAGCAGATATTATAATCGGTAAAGACTCCTCACCTAAATAAGCATATTTAAGATGAGAGGGTAAAATTTTGAGATCTAATTCAGGCGGAGAAATGATAGAAGGAGGGATCATTGTGTGATTTTTGGATTTACAAAGAAGCTCGGAGCCTGTGAAAGATACAGACTCGGGTGGAGAAAAGTCAGAAGTGCAGGACTCAAGTGTAGGTAAAGTGTCCTCACTAAGATCTTGTGTAAAGTCAAACAGAGATGTGGTAATGTCATCGAGATCAGTAAAGCAAAGTTCATCAGCTCCGCAACTATCGGGAGCGATCTCATGGACAGAGCACACCTCTAAAATATGAGCAGAGGGTTCTGATGGCTGACTTCCAACTTTGTAGATATTTAGTTCAATGGTCATATTTCCAAATGATAAGTTTATTGAACCGTTTCTACAGTTTATAACAGCGTTGGAAGTGGCAAGGAAAGGACGACCCAGAATCACCAGAATTTGGCCCCGGGGGTTTGCTACAGGATGTGTGTCGAGCACAATGAAGTCTACGGGGAAAACAAATTCCCCGACCTTTATCAACACATCTTCTAATTCACCCCTTGGTTTGGTGATTGAACGGTCTGCCATCTGGAGAGTGCAGTGAGCAGGTTTCAGCTCTCCAATCCCTAGTTGCTCATAGACAGAATAAGGAAGTAGGTTAACACTTGCGCCAAGGTCTAAAAGAGCATGATTTATGTTTTTACCCCCAATAGAAATCGATATTGTAGGTCATCCTGGGTCCTTTCGTTTCTTTGATAGCTGGGGAATAAAAGCAGTGCTGATATTATTAGCCATGAAGACCTTCTTCGGCACTTGAGTCTTCCTCTTCCTAGTGCACAAGTCCTTAAGAATTTTCGCATAAGCGGGGACTTGTTGAATTGCATTTAGGAGAGGGATATTGATGTTAACCTGTTTGAACATTTCCATAATTTTCTCCATATGAGGACTCGTTCTGTTACCCCTTAACTGATTCGGGTAAGGAGCTTTCGTAATAAGCGCCGGGTCCATCATAGGAGGAGAAAGAGGGGGTAGACGAGGTCCCAAAAGAGGTGTGGGGACCGTCTGTAGAGAACTATAAGGGTTGGGTTCAGGTGTCGAGCCTAATGGGAAATGGAGAATAGGCTCGCGAGAAGATGGTGTGGTAGAAGAAGAAGGATCAGAAGGAGAAGTGTGTGTGTGTGGAAAGGACTCAGCCGGGGTGTTGATATGATTTTCAGTATCATCAATACCTTCCCCGACATGATTGTTCAGCACTCTTCCCGATCTCAATGTTGTGATGGCATTTACATTGTAATGCCCAGGATTCTGTAGGGGTTGAGAAGGAAGTTTCCCTTTTTCTCTCTTACTCATTTCGGCTTTAAGGCGTGCGATTTCAGCTTCCATCGATCTGATACTCTCAGCTTGGGACGCTGAGTTTTTCTTTATCTCACTGATGGAAGATCTAACCTCAGTCGAAACCTCTATGAAATTTGATAAAAGTGATTTCATGGTTTGAGTGAATTGAGAGAATTCGTCAGAACAGGACAACCGCATAGGATTAGACTGTGCAGGAGTGTTGCCCTGGTTTTGGAAATTTTGTGACTGGTAGGGATGATGAGTGAGTTGAAGGGGTTGCTGTTGTGGTGGAGGAAGAGCCCTTTGAAATTGATTCATGTTTGGAACCGTGTTTTGAGATTGGTTTTGGTTCCAAGCGAAATTCGGGTGATTCCTCCAACCCTGATTGTACGTGGAAGAATATGGATCGTTTCTAGGTCTTTGAAATGCGGCATTAGAATGCTCGTGACCTTGAAATGCAGAGTTTAATGGACATTCTTCCGTTAAATGAGACGGATCAGAACAGCACCCACAAACAGTTTTGGGGAGCGACATTGGGTTTAGGGAGGCTGCAGAAAATTTGTGTTCCATAGCGTCGAGCTTCTTTTGCATTGCTGCCATCTCAGCTCGAACACCTATGGACACATCTATTTGGGGTACGCCACCCCTATTCAATGGTTGGGTTCCACTCTCCCACTGTAGTGATTTTTCAGCGAACTCTTCTAAATACTTCCATGCTTCCCCATCATCCTTGGTCATAAAAGTACCTTGACACATGTTTTCAAAGCTCTGTTTAGTGTTTAGGTTAATGCCCTCATAAATGATTCGGCAAAGCTCCCATCTCGGGATGTCATGATGAGGACACTGAACCAATAGATCCTTGAAACGTTCAAAGCATTTAGAGAATGGTTCAGTAGGGAGCTGGGCAAATTGATTCAGTTTGCTACGGATTCGAGCTGTCTTTTGTATTGGGTAAAATTTCTTAAGGAATGCAGCGACGAATTCTTCCCAATTCGTAATAGAGTGTGCGGTAGTGTTATATAGCCACTTCTCGGCTATATCGCACAATGTAAATGGAAGAAGTCGTAGACGCATCACATCCACTGAAAGTTGTGACGTACCCATCATTGCGCATACGTTTTCAAATTTGGTAATGAAAACGTAAGCGTCCTCAGTCTCGAGTCCGTGGAATTTGGGTAAAAGATTGATATACTGGGGTTTAATTTCAAAGTTATCCCCATTGGCTGGTGGTGTGGATAAGCAGGTCGAAAGAGGACCTCGCAGTGGATAGCACCTCTCCTGGAGAGAGATGCGGGGTGGATTCTGCGCACCAACGGACGGCGGCAGATTAGGGTTAAAGAAGTTTGATGGAGGTGGATCCATCGGTATGGGTGTGGTAGTGGGTAAAGAAGAAGTAAATGGAGAAATATCGACTTCGGAGTCGATAAAGGGTACGCGGACTAAACGGGCACTAGAATCCCATGTCCAGCCTATCTTGTACTAAAAAGGGTTAGTACAAGTGGCAGCGTTGGCTTATAATTGGGGTATGAATGAATGCGGTGTTTGCTTTGAAAAAGGGACGGATTTTTTTTGAAAAAATGATGCGACACAACAAATGCAACACACAAAACCCTAGAATCTAGTGGTCACCTAGGTCCAGCTCTAGACCGCTCCTAACTGCCAAAAGACAAGTCGCAGGATAGAATCCTCCACTGCCTCTTTGTCCCCCTGTGGCCAGGTAAGTGCCAGGTAAGTGGGAAGGTACTCCACTACGTAAGTAGTGGGCCTAATTAATAACCACTAGCCTTCGACGCGCTTGCCTTAGACACCACAAGAAAACGCGGATAAGCAATGAATTCCCCACGGCCTTCTTCTGTCCTAAGTGAGCGAGACAGTCCTTAGAGTCATCTCTAGATTTCTTTTAGTTAATGTGGGTCAATGCGGATGCAAGTTTTGTGATTTTCGGGGCCTAGGAAGGGTAATGAACTCCCCACCTAATTTGGATTTGGCCGTGCCCCTTAATATCCGTATTTAGAATGCAAACAACCAAGAAACAAAATCACGCACAAATTTAATTTTGCAATTTGCGAGCTGCGATTATTTGCAAAGAATCCTGCAGAAATTATTAGTTGGAGCTAAAAAGAGGAAAGAGGAGAAGGTAAGAAGTCACCTGAAGCAAAATTGTACAGAGAACGCTTCACAAAGCCGCGGTTCCGCCGCATATGGGCACTTAGACCGCGCTTCCGCTGTTGGGTAGTGAGATCACTTCACCAAAATTTTTCAGGGAGCTTCTGTAGACTCCCTCAGCTCTCTGGTATATTCAAAAAAAATTTCCAAATTCCTAGCAAGCTCCAGATCTCCTTGCAATGAAACACAACAAATTGTTTAGGGTTTGCACGAATTTTGATCTCAAAATAACAATGGAATAAATCTTTCAAATCAAACTTTAATATGAAACGAATTAGCGCGTGGTCCCCGGCAACGGCGCCATTTGATTGATCGTAAAAATTCGAGACTGTGTAAGTAAATCAACTCAAATGATCCCTGATAACGGTTTCATTTGATTGTAATATTTTCTTGTTTGTGTAAATCGAATAAAGCGAATAAGTTTCAATGTGTCGGTAATATTGAATAAAATTCATAATCAAAGAATTATATTTGACCGCAATCAATTACGGCGTCGATTGTAGATCGTAAGCGAGTGCGGATCGTCCACAGGGATAGTGCGATTCGTTTCTTTATTTAATTTGTTTGAATTGAAAAGTTAATCGAAAAGAAAAGAAAACATGATTCAAGATTTTATCGATTGATTCAGGTGTCACTAATCTAATCAAGAATCAAGAAACTGATAAACAATCGAGAATCGGGTTTCGATGATATTTCCAACCAAATGTCAAGAATCTAAATGAGGCTCGTAGGAATCGATCGGATCTATAGACGTGATGTAATCTAAAGATTTCGTGTTCTTGTCCTTCGAAGGATTGATACTAGATCGATGATGATCGACGAGAGTTAGGGCTTTCTAGCCTCTAGCAATTTCAAGAAACGATCGTAACTCCCCATTCTCGAGCGATATCAATCAAGAAAGCATCGCAACGAATTGGGTCTTCGATTCTTGATCTTGCTAGGGTTTACAAAACTCATAGGATTCAAGAATCGATTTAAAATATATTACATCATCATTCTATTGATCGTCTCGACTCCTCGACGAGCGGAGTATTACTCAAACATCACAACAAGAATTACAACTAAAAATTTAGATTTAATCATGATGCAAGAATTTAAAGAAAACAAGATAAAAGAATATCACCTTTTATTTATATCAACAATTTGATTACAGTCGCTCAAGAAATACAAGAGGAAGAACTAAATTGTCGAATTGGCTTCGCTCGGCTCCGTGAGTCGCGGATCGGCTTGGACCACTTGCTCTGTTGAAGATCGGCTCGGCTCATAAAAGGTTGCAAGCCTTCTTGCTTGATGGGTACTCGGGATCTTGGCTTTTGATTGGAATTAGGGTTAGGGTTTCACACAAGTCCTCTCACTAGACTTGTGGAAGAAGATGATGAAGAAAGAGATAGAATGGCTCTAGATTGGCTACTAAAATGAACTAATGGAGGGATTTTTCCATTCTCCTTTACAAGTGAGCCTATGGTCTGATTGAAATGATTCAGCGTGCTTGCGCTTTCTAAAAGATAGATCAAAAATATTTGTAACCGCAATCAAGAACGGCGTAGCTTTGCAGCTAGCCGGTGAGTATGGGTCGGTCCACAGGGATGTTGTGAACTTCCTAATCGCGCTAACGAGTTAATTCCGAAGGGTGTTCGAATTGATAATTAAATCTAAAATTTGAAGTTGTATGATACTAGGATTAGAAACTTGCTAGGATTAGGTTTAGGGAAAATTTGGTAAACAAAGATCTACATCTCTTTCCATTGCCTTTAATTAAAGATATCATATCAGTGTTATGGTAAATCTTAACAAAAGGGATTAGGATGATTGGGAAAATTGATTCTTCCTCTAGATCCTTGTCCTTCCTTTCTTAATCTTTACCCTAACCTCCATGGAAAACCTTAAAATCCGGGCCTTTAGACTACGGAATCACCGTTACCTCGAGGGTAGAGTGCCGTAGGGAGTGGAATAAGAAGGTATGCATGGAGTTCTAATTTTCATAAAATATTGGCAAAGAAAAGAGATGAGAGATCTTCATCTCTCAAATCCTTCCCTATTCCTAACCCTAACAAGCGAGGAAACTACTCGCTCATTGAAGAGATGAAGAAAGACATGATTTTATTAAAGAGAAGAAACATCTATTGCAAGTTAATAAAATTCTTAAACTAAATTAATCTAGAGCAGAAAATAAAGAACTTACAAAAAAAATGATGCTCTCCAAAAGAATGCTGAAATTTTATTAATGAAGGGAGGCATAAGAAATTACAATGAGTAGAGTTCCTATTTATAGAGAATAGGAAACCCTAGGTTACAATTGATTTGCATGTCTACATTTACCAAAATATCCTTAGGAAGACCTAGTCAAAGTAGACTTCAAGCTTTGGTAAAATTTTATGTCTCTGTCTCTTTAAAGAAAGTATTGGGCCTTGGATCTTTGGGCTTCCTTATTATTTGGTTCTTTATTAAAATAGCTTCTATATTTCTTCCAGATCTCCAGTGAATAATTGCGGTGGACTTTTAACCGTTCGCTTTGTAATCTTGGACCTTGCATTGCCTTGTACTTTGTGAATTTTATCTTTGATGTAGGCTTGATCAAGAGTCTTCTATTTGTTGGTCAAAGTCCACTTTTTCATCATCTTTACATCGTTTTCACTGTTTTCTGTCTAAGAACCTGTAACCTGTAACATGTAGCAGACATGCGTCAAAAGCACCTGTTTATTTGTAAAAAGAATAAGAATAGGGAATATAATAATGCAATATTATGGTCTGAACAAATACCCCCAAACTTACCTTTTGCTCGTCCTCGAGCAAACTTATTATTTATTCACTAAAATCCTAACCGCACTTTCGCAGGGAAACGCGATTGCACTGAGCACGTGCAACAAGCCGTTAAACCTCTAGGTGTCCCTAGTAGGAGGAGTGTTGTCTCCTGAGGGTTTTCAGCGGATTACACCCACAAAATCCTATCAATTTGGCTCATTGACTTTTGTTCTCCAATTAGGTTTTCTAACAAGGAATTCTATTATCTTTTGACTCGCAAATTATCCACCCATATTCTTCACACTTCCTCATTATTTAACTTAAGATTATATATATCCTATAGACTTACTTAGCTTTCGGCATTTCCTAAGTTTTCCTTCAAATGTTTCATCTCCACTTAGGAATTTTTATCAACTCTATTAAAGATACAAGTTCTATCTTTCATTCCTCTCTCTTATCTAAATTCCAATCACATATCCCCACGTGTGTGTAAATATCACCCCTACACTTGGAAATTCAAATTAAGCAATCAACCCCTTGTCCGTTGTCTAAAGTACTAATTAGTTGGTGAATTTAAATGAAATTTGCTTACACATCCTTCATGCGACCGTTAATACTTCTTGAGGTACCAACGACCGATTACAAAATGCGTTTGCACTTTAAAGCGTACTTCCTAGTCTTTGCAACACCCAAGGCTTTAGCAGTGACTCCCAAACCAGTTGGTCTAAGGCACTAGGTGATGAAGCACCCTCGCTAAATATTTTTCTATTTTTTAACAGCCTTAAGTAATCACAAAAACCAGTGTCCATTTTTTATTCACACTTTTTCTTTTATTTTCTTCGTACAAAGGACTTTAGACAGAGAGCACTTCATGGTCTCTTCTACTATTCCAAGTTTCAAGGTATGTGATTGTGCAATTTTGTAGGGTATACATTTTCAGAATCTAGACATAAGCTAGGAACTATTTTTCAAACTTATACTCTAATAAGAACATCAATACTCTTCCCTTGTTTCGACTTAGCCCAAGAAGTGAACCCAAAATTTGCCTATTTCTAAATAAACTATAAGGCATATACTTTCTACTGTTAAACTTTAAGGAATGTTATTTTTAGGGTTTTTAATTTACTAAGTCTAAAATCTAGTTGTTCCTAACCAGTTAACCTATTTGTCAAACTCAAGTCAAATAAGCCAAAATTGAATACGATAATTTATAATTTTTCAAATTTTCAAATTTTTATGGGTTTTCAAATAGGTATTCAAATGCAAAAATATGTACAAATGAATGCGAAGGAAGAAGACGTACCGAGCATACCCCCAAACTTGAACTTGACAGTGTCCTCACTGTCATGCTAAACCAAGAGGGTCAAATTACCGATACTCCCCTGTTTATTTATTTATAGTTTTTTTTTATTGTTAAGAAAAACAAAAATATATACAAAAAGACCCTCCCCCAAACTTCATTTAAACTATGTTAGACATTTCTGCCAAACTTTGCATCGGCCAAAAGTCAACACCAACCAGTTGAAAAATTTAACAGTAAAGAATATTGGTTGGTGGTGGTCCGCAAAGAATTGGGGAAGATAGAAGTAGTGGTGTGGGAGGTGTGGAGGTAAATATACAGGCGATGGTGATGCGTGAAAACGAGAATGTAAATGATCAGCAATTAGTGGAGTGTTGGCATTCTCGTAGCTTATTAAAAGAAATGGGGGTGGTTCAACCTCTAACGGAGGAGGTTGACTAACCACAATACCCCCAAGATGTTCCTGTGGGTCCTCTATTGACATGGCATCATCCATCAATTGTGTATGATATTCACTTATGAGGGAACTGATCTCCTCGATGTCCGCCATGGTCCAACTGAAAACTTGCCGCCTATCTTGTAAGACTTTTAAAATAGCGTTCTCTTGCTCGAAGGCTAGAGAGGCTGATATGATAATGGGAAAAGTCTCATTCTCACCTATGTAAGCATATTTAAGGTGAGGCGGTAAGGACATTAGTTCGAGTTTCGGAGTCGTTAGAATCATTGCGGAATCTACCTCGAACTTAAAGGACTCCAACACAGGTTCGAAATCACTGCAAACAACCGATTGGGATGGTTCGACTAACTCATCCACAAATTCAAAAGACTCATATTCGGGCTGTGAGTCGTTGTCATCCGAAAAAGTGAAACATTCATAATCAACATCGGTTGTGTCAACGTTACTAGGCTCAAGGAGGGACGCACTAGTGGCGTCAAAACTGTTTTCATCAAATAGAAATCTTTCAAGCTCGCAGTCCTCCTGCGTGATTTCGTGAATAGAGCAAACTTCTCGTGTACTAGTTTTAGGCACGGGGGGCAGACTTCCCATCTTATTAATATTGAACTCACTAGACCACTTTCCGAAGGATAGAGTCATGGAGCCATTGCGACAATTTATTACGGCATTGGAAGTGGCCAAAAATGGTCGACCAAGAATCACCGGAATTTGTTTTCTTGGGTTAGCAACAGGTTGTGTATCCATAACGATAAAATCAACGGGGAATATGAATTCCCCGACTTTGATCAACACATCCTCTAGTTGACCCCTTGGATAGGTGATTGATCGATCAGCCATTTGGAGAGTGCAACGAGTGGGTTTCAACTCTCCAACCCCTAATTGTTCATATACGGAGTAAGGAATCAGGTTAACACTAGACCCAAGATCTAAAAGTGCTCGATTAATTTTCTTATCCCCAATTGTGATTGAAATAGTTGGACAGCCGGGGTCCTTTCGTTTTTGGGGTAAGGTTTGATGGTGGTTAATAGCATTGCTCACTGCACTAGCCACTAGCACTTTCTTGGGTACTTGAGATGCCTTTCTCTTCGAGGTGCACAAGCCCTTTAAGATTTTCGCATATGAAGGGACTTGTTGGATAGCATCCAAGAGAGGTATATTTATGCTAACCTGCTTAAATATCTCCACAATCTTTTCCACTTGTGTATTTGGTTTATTAGGACTCAACCTGTTTGGGAATGGAGCATTCTGAAAATTTGTTGAGTCAAAAATCTGTGGAGTAGAATGTGGAGTAGGAACGGATCCCAGTGTGGATGTGTTCGTGTTGTGAGAAATGGGTCCGTTCGAGTCAGAAGAAGTAGAGCCATGTGAAGGGTGGAGAATAGGCTCTAAAGAAAAAGGTGAAGAAGGAAGTGAAGAAAATGAAGAAGGGGAAGAAGAACCACCGGCGGGGATGTCATCACTAGTTCCTACATTATTTTGCAACTCTCTTCCGGATCTCAACGTGGTCACCGCATTTACATTGTGATTGTGATATGCGTTTTGTGCGTGACCGGGATTGGGCAATGGTTGAGATGGAAGCTTTCCCTTTTCTCTCTCGCTCAACGCAGCAGTTAATTGTGCAATTTGTGCCTCAATAGATTTGATACTTTGATCGTATGAGGCATTGTTATTCATTAAAGATTGAACATAACTTTCAAATCTTGCTGCGGATTCTGTAGTTTGCTTAAGAAATGCATCTAGACTTTTTTCGAGCGAGGTAACCTTATCATCATTTGGTTGAACCAAATTGTTCGTTTGATTTGTATAAGGTTGTTGTTGGAAAGGTTGCTGGTTTTGAGTTTGTAAGGATGCTTGTTGTTGTTGTGGAGGAGCTCTTTGAAAATTGTTATTCCCTTGGACTTGTTGATTTTGGTTCCAAGCGAAATTTGGGTGACTCCTCCACCCCTGATTGTATGTCGAAGAGTACGGATCGTTTCTTTGTCGTTGCTGAAATGCAGCATTGACTTGATCATGTCCTTGAATAGGTGCATTATAAGGACACTCTTCGGTTAGATGTGATGGATTAGAACAACAAGCACAAACAGTTCGTGTGGGTAGAGTAGAGGCAGGAGAAGTCGATGAGATTTTTATCTCAATGGCTTCTAGCTTTTTCATAAGTGAGGCCATCTCGGCCTTCATAGCTATCGACATATCTATTTGATGTATGCCTTCCCTAGATTGACCAACTGAATAAGATGATGTGGTCTTGGTACTCTCCCACTGAATTGTTTGCTCACTTAGGTCCTCAAGAAACTGCCAAGCTTCGTCGCTAGACTTGGAGAGAAAATGACCTTGACATATTGTTTCTAGCAACTGCTTCGTTGCTGCGTTCAATCCCTCGTATAATGTTTGGCAAAGTTGCCAATTTTCTAACCCATGATGAGGGCATTGAACAAGTAGGTCTTTAAATCTCTCGAAGCACTTCCAGAATGGTTCGGACGGAAGCTGTGAAAATTGTATAATCTCGTTTCGGATTCTAGCAGTTTTATGATGAGGATAGAACTTTTTTAAAAAAAGCTCTCACAAACTCGTCCCAATTTCTAATGGAATGTGATGCGGTGCTGTATAGCCACTTCTCGGCTAGGTCACATAAGGTAAAAGGAATGACCCTTAGCCTTATTGCGTCATCACTTAATTGGGTTGTCTTCATCATTGCGCAAACGTTTTAGAATTTATTAATGAAAATATATGCATCTTCGGATTCCAAACCATGAAACTTAGGCAGCATATTGATGAAGTGTGGTTTTATTTCAAAATTATCCCCATTCGCCGGTGGGGGTGAAAGACATGTAGGTAAAGAAGTGCGGATGGGGTAGAAGAGATCCTGGAGCGCGACTCGTGCGGGCGCTACAACTGGCGGAAGATTCGGGTTATTCGCACCTGGTGGAGGTGGAATCATTCCCGTCGGTAAGGTATAGTTGGGGTCGTGTCCCGACATACCTTCGAAAGAATTTGAGGGTAGAGGTAAAGAAATGGACGGAATGTCGACGAAGGGTTCGTCGAAGGGTTCGTTGGTCGGTACAAACGAAACACGGACTAATCGGGCGTTAGTATCCCTAGTCCAAGATGACATACACTAAAGGGTAGTGCGGTCAGAAAAAATAGAAAAACAGAATGTGGGGGGTAAGATAACGTCAATGAAGGAGAGATGGTGGAAGTGAGGTGCAAGTTTTCTTAGAGGCAAGTTGCAAGTTTTGAAAAGATTTTTCTTTATTTTTTTATTGGAGAGTTTTGCAAGACGGTTTTAGAAAATGGGACTCGTGACACAAATGTATCAACCACACATGCACAATCAGGCCTAGATCTAGGGTTGCCTAGGTCTGCTAGACAGCTCCTAACTAGCGCTAGAAATAGGACCTCAAACCGTCTCTTCACGGACAAATACAGCCAGGTAAGTGAGAAGGAACCACCACTACAGTGGGCCTAATTAATAACCACTAGCCTAGACACCGCAAAGTCGGTTAGGATAAACGGCCGATGCCTATACTAGTCCTTTTCCTATTGAGCTCGATGTCCTTAGGACTGAGTCTAATCTTTTTTAATTAATTGTGGTCGATGCAAAATGTTTTAGGTGTTTTCTGGGGTCCTGGGAAGGGTGATGAAATCCCCACCCAATCTGAGTTTGGTCAATTAGCCCCTTAGAGTCCGATTAAATTATGCAAAACAAATAAAATTTCACTTGCAATCAGAATTTTTTTAGCGCGGCGCAAAGAAACCTGCAGAAAATCTGTTATTTAGAAGGGGGAGAAAGACTCTTTACGCAAAGAATTCCTGCAGAAAATTTTCACAGACAGAGATATGGAGGTTGCAGAGGGGAGAAGGAGGAATCAAACCAGCAAATTTTCAGATGCCGACGTGGCCAGGGCGCGGCGGAAGAGCGGTCAAAGACCTAGTTTTGCGGCGGAAGCGCGGCGTTCTGGTGGGATCGCGCTCTGGAAAAATTTCTGTGGTTCTGTACTTTCAATTCCTCTCTGTTCTTATGTACCAAATTTTGATTTGCCCTCTGTAAAATTCCAGATCCTTGATTCTTCGCTGTTCCTGCAAGATCCAAAAGATACACCCTTCAAACAGATCAAATTTGATTATTTTTTTTATATTTTTTTTATATTTTCAGATTTTTATAATTTTTAAAATTTATATCAACCCGAAAATTCACAAAAAGAAAGATTACGCCGTCCCCGGCAACAGCGCCTTTTGATTAGATGATATTTTATGATCAAAAATATAATTACCGCAATCAAGAACGGCGTCGCTTTGCAGCTAGCCGGTGAGTACGGGTCGGTCCACAGGGATGTTGTGAACTTCCTAATCGCGCTAACGAGTTAATTCCGAAGGGTGTTCGGATTGATAATTAAATCTAAAATTTGAAGTTGTATGATACTAGGATTAGAAACTTGCTAGGATTAGGTTTAGGGAAAATTTGTTAAACAAAGATCTACATCTCTTTCCATTGCCTTTAATTAAAGATATCATATTAGTGTTATGGTAAATCTTAACAAAAGGGATTAGGATGATTGGGAAGATTGATTCTTCCTCTAGATCCTTGTCCTTCCTTTCTTAATCTTTACCCTAACCTCCATGGAAAACCTTAAAATCCGGGCCTTTAGACAACGGAATCACCGTTACCTCGAGGGTAGAGTGCCGTAGGGAGTGGAATAAGAAGGTATGCATGGAGTTCTAATTTTCATAAAATATTGGCAAAGAAAAGAGATGAGAGATCTTCATCTCTCAAATCCTTCCCTATTCCTAACCCTAACAAGCGAGGAAACTACTCGCTCATTGAAGAGATGAAGAAAGACATGATTTTATTAAAGAGAAGAAACATCTATTGCAAGTCAATAAAATTCTTAAACTAAATTAATCTAGAGCAGAAAATAAAGAACTTACAAAAAAAATGATGCTCTCCAAAAGAATGCTGAAATTTTATTAATGAAGGAAGGCATAAGAAATTACAATGAGTAGAGTTCCTATTTATAGAGAATAGGAAATCCTAGGTTATAATTGATTTGCATGTCTACATTTACCAAAATATCCTTAGGAAGACCTAGTCAAAGTAGACTTCAAGCTTTGGTAAAATTTTATGTCTCTGTCTCTTTAAAGAAAGTATTGGGCCTTGGATCTTTGGGCTTCCTTATTATTTGGTTCTTTATTAAAATAGCTTCTATATTTCTTCCAGATCTCCAGTGAATAATTGCGGTGGACTTTTAACCGTTCGCTTTGTAATCTTGGACCTTGCATTGCCTTGTACTTTGTGAATTTTATCTTTGATGTAGGCTTGATCAAGAGTCTTCTATTTGTTGGTCAAAGTCCACATTTTCATCGTCTTTACATCGTTTTCACTGTTTTCTGTCTAAGAACCTGTAACCTGTAACATGTAGCAGACATGCGTCAAAAGCACCTGTTTATTTGTAAAAAGAATAAGAATAGGGAATATAATAATGCAATATTATGGTCTGAACAGGGTCTTATTTATAGATCACCCAAACCCTAAGCCTTTAGAAGTTCCCTCCAAAAGTTTGTTGAAAGACTTCTAGAAGTAGTTAGTTAGGCTTAGCTTAGGGTTTAAGCCAGGGTTTAAGGAGAAGTTTCTAGAATACAAGGCTAGTTTAGTGTTGATCCCAAAGCTTGCTGATCTGGCAGAAGGTTCTGGGGCTTTCTGGAAAATGTTGTGTCATTCTGAGATGTAGGCATTGAGCTAGGAGTTTTGGTGTAAAGCTGACGTGATGATGTCAACAAGACGCCGCGGAACCGCGGCACAAGGCGGCTTAGGCCGCGGTTCCGCGGCCGCATTGGCTCCTTGGGCCTTCAAACTTCCTGTGTTGGCTTTTGATGTCTTCAAGTATATTCTCTGATATATTGAATCTCTGAATACCCTTTTGATCATTACCAGATTTCAATTCCTTGAGTTGGCGTCTTCTTTTAGCAGTCTTGTCCTGTAAATTTTGACCGATCTTCTGATTTTCCTGCACGGACTTTGAAACACGGGTTGCGATATATAGAAATGATGCCATGCTATGAAATGCAGTCAATTTCCCTAGAAATGCCGGTTTTAAGGTCTAACACATGTAATCTGATATTTTGCGACAGATTTGCTAATATGTGAAATATGAATGTCGAACACTTCTATATGAATGCAAATGATGAGGAAATTGCAGGCTAAAAGATGCAATATTTTCGACTAATCAGTCACCACTCATGATAGCTTGATGAAAACTGGCAGGATCATCATCATCCATGATGCAATCTTCTCTATCACCATCAATGAGAAAACCGTAGTATCTCTCCGGTGGTCGAGAAGTCCTACCAGATCTACAGAGTGGCTGAGGTTCATTCGATTCTGTTGTAACATCAGGTTCAACTAAGTCATCATTTGTAACTTGTGTCTCTAGAACCTCTTCTAGATCTAACACATTGCCGTCAGCATCATTTGAAAATATTACATTTTCTAAAAATGTGGCATATTGAGAAACAAACACCTTTTGTTCCTCCTTGTGGTAGAAAAGATACCCAAACGAATGTTTTGGATATCCTACAAATATACATTTGACTGATCGTGCTCGAGTTTGTCTGGATTCTGCTTTTTGACAAAAGCCGGACAACCCCAAATCTTAACTCTTTTAAGAGATGGTTTCTTCCCATGCCATATCTCATATGGAGTGGTAGACACGGTTTTCGTTGGAACTTTGTTTAACAGAAAAGCTGTTGTTTCCAATGCATGCCTCCAAAACGAGAGAGGTAACTCAGAATCATTAATAATGGATCGTACCGTATCTAATAGGGTACGATTCCGCCGCTCTGACACACTGTTGTGCTGTGGTGTGTAAGGTGGAGTAAGCTGAGAGAGAATCTCATTCTCTTTTAGGAAGTCCAAGAACTCAGTACTTAAGTACTCTCCACCTCGATCTGATCGAAGTATCTTGATACTCTTTCCTGTTTGGTTTTCTACTTCAAGTTTATACTCCTTGAATTTCTCGAAAGCTTCGGACTTATGCTTTATCAAATACACATGACCGAATCTTGAGAAATCATCAGTAAAAGTTATGAAGTAAGAAAAACCGCCTCTTGCATGTATAGACATTGGCCCACATACATCACTATGTATGAGGCCTAGGAGCTCAGTAGCTCTTTCTCCGTGTCCCGTAAACGGAGTTTTCGTCATTTTACCTTTGATACAAGACTGGCAAGTTGCATAAGATTTATACTTAAAAGAATTTAAATATCCTTCTTTATGAAGCTTGTTTAGTCTTGTTTCATTAATATGACCAAGTCTACAATGCCACAGAAAAGCTTCATTTATATCTGAAAATTTTCTTTTACTTGTGTGTTGAACGTTGAAAACTGTGTGCTGATTAACGACGTATATCCCATTATTTAGTGTACCACAACCAATCAACTCTTGATTAAGTCTAATGTTCATAACATTATGTTGCACAGCAAAATGATACCCTTCATTGTCTAACAAGGAAACAGATATAATATTACAAAGCATACCTGGCACAAAATAACATGGGTTCAAAACCAATATACAACCCGATGGAAACCCTAGGTGATACTCTCCCACTGAAACTGCATTTACATTGGAACCATTTCCAACCTGGAGAGTATGATCACCTTTCTTCAAAACTTTGCTATTTCTCAACGCCTGTACAGAATTGCAAATATGAGAACCTGAACCGGTATCTAATACCCAGGAAGAAGAGTTAATAGAAAAACAGTTCTCAACTACGAACACACCGGAAGATGAAGCATCACCATGCTTCTTCTTGAGTTCAAGGTACTCAGTACAGTTCCGCTTCCAGTGTCCCGTCTTTTTGCAGTGGAAACATTCTCCTTTTCCCGATTCCCCAACCTTGGACTTGTCTCTCCCCTTAACCTTTTTGACTCCACCCTTAGGTTTGGTGGGTTTCTTCTTCATCTTTCCCTTGGCCTTAGCCTTCGGGCGAGAGGAGGATGATAGCCCAACATACGAAACGGGGCTCTTTACTGATTTCAGCGTGCTCTCTGCACTCCTTAACATATTAAGGAGTTCAGGTAGTTCCTTCTTCATGTTGTGCATGTTGAAGTTAACTATGAATTGAGCAAAGGTGGAGGGGAGAGATTGCAGAATAATATTCGTTTATTGTTCATTGTACATTGTCCACCCAAGGTCCTCAAGCTCTTCTATGAGAGCTATCATCTTCAGAACATGGTCTCCTACAGCTGTGCCAGCGGTCATACGCATCTGAAACAGTTTTCTAGATGCTTCGTATCTTAATACGCGAGATTGCTCTCCATACAACTCTTTTGTATGGAGGAATATGGCTTGTACGTCCATATTCTCGTGCTGCTTCTGATGTGTGTTATCCATCGATGCTAGCGTAGGGCATTTAGCTGTGGCACAGTCAGCATCCCATGTCTTGTGGATTTCCTTATCCGCAACTGAAGGTTTAGGACCTAGGGTGGGCAGGGTTGGAGCTGTGAGGACATATCCTACTTTATCATAACTCAAGGCAATGTTTAGATTTCTCAGCCAGTCTTTATAATTGGTCCCATTCAGCTTGTTTTTATCTAATAGAAGTTTAAGTCCCGACATTTGAATCTGCTGTTAAGAGAGAGAAAAGAATACACTCAGCGAAAAGCTCTTGCAAAGATTAGATTGGTTATTATCTTGTCTAATCGATGCCTCCCACTATTTTTATCAAATTTTCATTAAAACCTTTTAAAAGGAAAACTAGCCGGGATTAATTACATTCTACAACTTCGCTAACCGTTCAGCCAGGCCGGTGCCGGTACTTGAGGGAGGTTCCCCGTGCTTTCGCACAGACCTAATTAAAATAAACCTCGTCTTCCCAGAGGCGTAGCCCCGTTTGACACCTTTCTTGACACCTACTGGGTTAGCTAATTGTAAAGTGCAAAATTCTCCCGGGAGCAACTTTTGCTCGCAGTGGGATCGGGATCCTACTATCATATAGAAGGTATACATTCTCATTGTAAATTTCAACTCTTGAAATTCCCGATATGATTTTTACCCCTAGTACTCATGACCTTAACTAAAGTCAACATATCATAAGTACTATTCAAGTTCTTCCCGTCATTTCGTGATTAACTAGACCCACCCATATGATCCTTAACTAAAGTCAACATAATCATATGAATGTCCTAACTAATCTGCATCATATGCAGTGTAGGAAGACATCACTTAGCTACCGTTCACTGCGCCTTAACTAAAGTCAAAATACGCAGCACGAATACTAAGTACTCTACTTCCTAAAATGATGGAGGGCTACGGATAGCTTTTAAGAAAACTTTTAACGCTTTGAACTTGATATCGTTGTAGAATCCAATGGGTTTAAAAGGAGTTGCTTAAGCTCCGCATTTTGAAACTTTCTTTTTCATAAAAGGCCAAGTGTGTTTCAAATCCGATTCTACAACATCTTTTTAGGTTCATTTATCTTTTACATTAATCTCATTAATGTAGTCCCATCATTTAAAACCTAAGCCATCACAGAAAGAAACAAAAATATAACGTATGCTTATGCCACTCGCATTCGCCACAGTGTCCTGATATGCACCGTTAGGTTACTTAACTAACGGCATACCGGGACGGGGCTAGCGCGGGTGCAAAACATAAGCAATGTTTATTATATATCATATATATAATATAGCATTCGTCTCAGATATATATATATATTAAATGATCACATCAGATAATAAAGGTAGCAGAAGCACATTTAAAATAGGATATCTAGGAGGTCCGTATTTTGTATTTAGCCAGCAATAAAAATACGGATTCCACGGTCGCGATGAATAGCCGAGCCCACACCCCTAGACCCCTATGAGAGCGGCAAGTGACCCTACCAATTCTGGAGTTTAGGAGACCCGGTCTCGACTCCTCGAGATGGCCTCCCACTGAACCCTTGAACCCGGTCACTTGTGCCCTCCTCCTTGGTTCTATCCTAATGCGGAAAAGTAAATAATATACAACACTGGTGACATCAACCTCAGCCCGGAAGTTCCCCAAATAAAAGAATATTACATACAATTTAATTTACATGAATGAAAAGAAAACTCTCATCTCACATAAAACCACCGGCTATTCATTCACGACAATCCTGCACATCAAATCTCATCGACACATAATATCAAATATCATCAACGTAAGTAAGTATGTTGTTCATCACAGAATTTTGTATTTTATACCGCCCATTCTTGATCACATTGCATATAGGTAGGTACTTTTAATCCGTATTTGCTGCATGTTTACAGATTACAGGTTTTCAGTCCAAAAGAATACAAATCCGACAAATTCTCAACAGTTACGCCAAAATCCAGAACATCTGTCACAAACAGATAAAAGCCGGGTTCCAGTATCCGTCCAATATCCGTCGCGGTGTCAGTTCAGAAGATGGGACGAAACTAGTTGTCATTTGTGACTAAATCAAGTTAGAAGTCAAAGGAGATAAAAGTCAAAGGAGAAGAAAATGAAGCAATCTTGGACTATGAAATCTGAAGATACTCTGGAAAAATTATTGCAGTTTAAAGTTTTCAAACATCAGGAAAAAAGAGTACAAGACCACAGGAATCAACCCGACAGGGTTTGGCCAAATCCCCACTGTGGCCACGGTTCCGCGGCTGCCAAGTGTCTTCATCTGGTGAAACTTTGGGGTTATTCCTGTAATTGTATTTGGGGTTATATTTTATTCCTATTGTTTCAGGAAACTGCCTATAAATAGCCCAGAACAGAGCCAAGAGAAGAGTGCTTATTTTTGTGTGTAATTTTTGTATTAAGTTTAGTTGAGTTTTTAATAAAAGAGTATTTCCTCCATCTTCCTCCATTAAAGCTTGTGAGAGGTTTATTGAGTGTTGAAGAATGCAAGATGTGTTCTTTTTCTATATGCATGATTTGTAACTTAGTTTCTTATTTTGCTTGTAATTTCAATTGTTAAAAGTAGTTGTTGTTATTTGTTATCTTTTTGTTTTTAATTCTCTTCCATTTTCTTTTATCCTTACAACTATGATGCTTAGTGTGATCCTTGCCTAAGTGAGGTCCCAAATAGCTAGTTGTGATTTTCTACCTCAATTCTTATTACCCTCTTTCTTTTTTTCATTTCATTTATCTTTTATAATGGGTGAGTAATTTCTCACTTGTTAGGGTAGGAAACGGAAAGTTTGAGAGAAGGAAATCTCCCTCACTCTTCTCTTTGTCAAATATCTTGATTCGAACTCCCATTAATTGATCCACAATCCGCTCCCTACGGCACCCTATTCTTTATAATAGCGGTGATACCCTAGTGAGACCGGCTGTGGTTGAATCAACTTGAGGTTGCGACTAAGAGCCAAGAACGGACGGACAAGGACCAAAAAGAGGAAACTAAGTGTTGGAAAGCCTAGCTTATACTCGTAAGTTTCCTCCTTAGTCGTGCTAATCCCCGTTGTTGCCGATTACCGTAACATCGATATTAAGAAGTGGCAAATGAATTAAGTGAGCGACCTCCTAACTCAAACCAACCAAATCCTAACCCTTAAAAAGTTCTCTTATCATTCATTTATAATTAGCTAATCTTAAACAAACCTGAACACATTTGGACTTAACTCGTTAAAACATAAAGAAAAAGACTCCCATCTCTTTGTGGATCGACCCGTACTCATCCGGCTAGCTGCAAAGCGAAACCGTCCTGATTGCGGTAATTAAACTTCAACATGCAGAAATTCTATCAATCAAATGGCGCCGTTGCCGGGGAGACGGTAGTTTATTTCTTTGTGTAATTTCGAGTTAATTTGTGAATATAAATCTAACCGAAAAACAAAAAATATATATATACATTGTAAAAAAAATCATCTTGTTATTTTTGATTAGTTTTTGTGCAAGTGTGCTGGATAATACGAAGTTCGAGTTCAGTGCAAAAGACGTGGGAAGTTAGACCCATATCTCGCGGTTACACCGCGACGGATCAAGACGAAGCCAACTGTCTACTATAAAAATCTGGAGCAGATACAGTGAGCAAATAAAGATTCAGTAAATCCAGACGAGCAGAAGACTCCCAGACCAGCACACACAAAAAATTGAAGCCTCAATCCCTCCACATGGCCGCGGAACCGCGGCCATTTAGTTCCTTCAGTGTGCCATTTTTTCTGTGAGTATCTCTTTTCTCTCCCCCACTCCTCTGGACTCCACTGAACTGTGTTTTCTGCAGCATTCTTTGCGCAAATTCTCTTCCCCCTTCCAATAAACTGTTTTTGTGCAGGATTCTTTGCGCCGCGCTAAAATAAAAATTGTTTGCAGTTGATTTGTTACTACTTTTCATTTATTAATACGGACTTTAAGGGGCTTGAAACCAATTCAGATTGAGTGGGGATTTCATCACCCTTCCCAGGACCCCAAAAATCACAAAAAGCATATGCATTGACCATTGTTAATTAAAAAATACTAGACTCAGCCCTAAGGACTTCGCGCTCAATAGGACAGAGGACTAGTTACAGGTATCGGCCATTTATCCTATCTTGACTTTTGCGGTGTCTAGGAAAGTGTGTCGAAGGCAAGTGGTTACTTAATTAGGACCACTACTTACATAGTGGAGAGCCTCCTACTTACCTGGCCGAAATTGTTGGAGAAGAGGCGGTTTAAGGTCCTGTTTCTAGCCCTTTGGAACAGTTAGGAGCTGTCTAGCTGACCTAGGTGACCCTTGATCTAGGTGTGATTGTGCATATCTTGTTTGTGATTGCTTGAAGCCGTAAATCCGTACATATTTCTGTAAAGCTCTTTCTAAAATAGAAAAAAAAGAAAAAAATCAAAAACTTTTATAAAAACTTGCCCTTTGTCGCCACAATCCATTTTTCACCCATCGTATTTCTCCATTGACGTTTTCTTACCCTCACCTTCTCCGCTTTGACTATACTAAACTCGTTTAGTGTATGTCCGCTTGGACTCGGGACACTAGCGCCCGCCTAGTCCGCGTTACGTTAGTCGCTACCGACTACGCGATCGACTCAGACGTCGAAACTCTGTCCACGCCTCTTTCACCCTTACCTTTGCCGGACAACACCGACGTTGACCGGAATTCTGTTCATACATCTTCACCTTCACCATCACCAACCTCTTCTTCCGCGATGTCAGGATTTAATCCAAACATCTCTTTGACTACCCCGGGATTGACTCCACCTACTATGGAGGCGAATAACCCACCACCACCGCCTGTTGTAGCGCCGCAGCGAATCGCGCTCCAGGATCGTTTCTATCCCACCCGTTCTGCACTTCCCAGCTGTCTTTCTCTTCCACCGGCCAATGGGGATAACTTTTAAATTAAGCCCCACTTCATCAACATGCTTCCGCGATTTCATGGGCTTGAATCTGAAGATGCCTATATCTTCATCAACAAGTTCCAAAATGTTTGCGCCGTGATGAAAACCACCCAGCTATCGGACGATGCTATATGGCTACGGGTCATTCCGTTCACTTTATGCGATCTTGCTGAAAAATGGATGTATTGCACCGCTTCCCACTCCATAACCAGTTGGGACGAGTTTGTGAAAGCGTTTCTCAAGAAATTTTATCCGAATCATAAAACCGCAAGGATCCGTAACGAAATCAACCAATTCTCTCAGCTTCCTTCTGAACCCTTCTGGAAGTGCTTTGACCAGTATAAAGACCTTCTTGTTCAGTGTCCTCACCATGGTATCAAGAGATAGCAACTTTGCCAAACCTTATACGAGGGCCTGAACCCAGCAGCCAAGCAGTTGTTGGAAACCATTTGTCAGGGCCACTTCCTATCGAAATCTGATGAGGAAGCGTGGCAATTCTTCGACGACCTTGCGGAGCAAACGCTACAATGGGAGAGCACCAGACTGACTTCTTCTTCTTCTACCTCCACTTCTATCAGTCAGTTTAGGGTAGGAATTCACCAACTTGATGTCTCTATTGCGATGAAAGCTGAAATGGCTGCAATAACGAGAAAGCGTGAAGCGATAGAGAGCAAATTTTCTTCTCCTGCTCCTACCCCTGTTCTTCCCCTTCGTACCATTTGCGCTTGTTGTTCCGATCCTTCTCACTTAACCGAAGAGTGTCCTTACAATCCACCATCTCAAGGACAGGATCAGGTTAATGCTGCATTTCAGTAAAGTCCGAGGAATGATCCATACTCTTCCACCTACAATCCCGGTTGGAGGAACCACCACAATTTCGCCTGGAATCAGAATCAGAATCAATTCCAAGGCAACAATTTCCAGAGGCCCCCTCCTCCGCAACAACAAGCCCAACAACAAACTCAACATCAGTTTCAGCAGCCCTTCCAACCCCAACCTTTTCAAAATCAGACGAACAACTTTGCACCCAACAATTCCTTTCCACCAAACAACTTTGTTCTGTCAAACAACGATAAGGTTTCCTCGCTCGAACGAAGTCTGGAGGCGTTCGTTAAACAATCAACTCAGTCCACCGCCAACATCCAGTCTTCCATTCAGTCCTTAGTGCAACACACTGCCGCTCACGGGCAAAGCATCAAGACCATCGAAGCCCAGATTGCACAGCTGAATGCGGCTTTAAGCGAGCGAGAAAAGGGAAAGCTTCCATCTCAACCACTCCCAAATCCCGGTCACCCACATAATGTACATGTTGCTCTTGAACAATAGAACCATAATGTGAGTGCCATGACTACGTTGAGATCGGGAAGGATGCTGCACAACAACATCGGCACAACAATGGAGGATAATGACACCCCGGCCGCTTCTTCTTCTTCTTCTTCTTCTTCTTCTTCTGAGCCTATTCTCCATTCTTCAAAAGGCTCTCCTTCTTCTTCTTCTTCTGCTACGAACGGACCCACTTCTCACTCCACGAAAACACCAGTTCTGGGATCCGTTCCAACTCCACAATCTCCTCCACAAGCATTGGACTCAACCAATTTTAAAAACATTCCATTTTCAAACCGGTTGAGGTCCACTAAACAAAATCCACAAATGGAGAAGATTCTGGAGTTGTTTAAACAGGTTAACATTAACATTTCCCTTTTAGATGCTGTCCAACAAGTCCCTTCCTATGCCAAAATCTTAAAGGACTTGTGCACGAAAAAGAGGAAATCTCAGGTACCCAAGAAAGTTTTCTTGGCTAGTGCTGTGAGTGATGCTCTTACCCAACCTTTACCGCAAAAACGGAAGGACCCTGGCTGTCCTACGATTTCTATTACCATTGGGGATAAGAACATCAACCGCGCACTATTAGATCTTGGTGCCAGTGTAAACCTGCTTCCGTACTCAGTATATGAGCAACTAGGTGTAGCAGAGCTGAAACCCACACACTGCACTCTCCAAATGGCCAACCGATCAATCACCCATCCTAGGGGTGAGCTAGAGGATGTGTTAATCAAGGTTGGGGACTTCATATTTCCCGTTGACTTCATTGTTTTAGACACACAGCCTGTAGCTAACCCCCGGAATCAAATTCCGGTGATACTCGGTCGCCCATTCCTTGCAACCTCAAATGCTGTGATCAATTGTCGAAATGGTTCGATGAGCCTATCTTTTGGAAATATGACAATTGAACTCAACATTTTTAGGTTAGGGAATCAGCCCACCGAACCTAATGCTCATATACTAGACGTTTTCTCGATCCAGGAGATCATCCCACAAGAGTGTGAATTCGAGGAGTTTTTGTTCGATGACGATAACCTTGATGCCACTAGTGCGTTCCTCTTCGAACCTACTGCTGTTTCTGTGCCCGACAATGACTACGAGTGTTTCACTTTCTCGAACGATCTTAGTCACTCACCACCCGAGTTTGAATCCTTCGAATTTCCGGATGAGTTACCTGAACCATCCAACTCGGTCGCTTACACTCGTTTCGAACCTTTGCTGGAATCCTTTGAGTTCGAGACCTCTTCACCAATCTTGCCTTCAATCGTTTCACCTCCTACGCTCGAACTCAAGACTTTGCCGTCTCACCTTAAGTACGCTTACTTGGGTGAGAACGAGACCCTCCCTGTTATCATCTCGGCTTCTCTTGCTCCAGAGCAAGAGAAAGCCCTTCTTGCGGTCTTGCACAGCAATAGGCAAGCTTTTGGCTGGTCCATGGCGGACATCAAGGGGATTTGTCCCCTGATCGTTGAACATCATATTTATCTGATGGATGATGCCAAACCAGCCAGGGATCCACAAAGACATCTCAACCCAGTCATGAAGGAGGCTGTGAAGAAGGAGATCGTAAAATATCTGGATAGTGGTATCATTTACCCTATCTCTGATAGCCAGTGGGTTAGCCCCATTCATGTTGTCCCCAAGAAATCAGGTATAACGGTCATCACTAACGAGGCGAACGAGTTAATCCCTACTCGCACCCAAACTGGGAGGCGAGTATGCATCGATTACAGAAAACTCAACGCCGCAACGCTGAAGGACCACTTCCCGCTACCTTTCATTGACCAAATGCTTGAACGATTGGCCGGACACGAGTACTACTGCTTTCTTGATGGCTACTCTGGCTATAATCAGATTCCCATCGCCGAAAAAGACCAGGACAAGACCACATTCACTTGTCCTTTCGGCACGTTTACATATCGTCGCATGCCCTTTGGGTTATGCAATGCGCCCGCTACCTTCTAGCGGTGTATGATGGGAATCTTTTCAGACATGATGGAAAAATTTCTGGAGATCTTCATGGACGATTTCTCCATCTTCGGCGATTCCTTCAACGAGTGTTTGCTGCATCTTGACGCTGTCCTTACCCGATGTAAGGACAATAATCTCACTTTGAATTGGGAGAAATGCCACTTCATGGTGCGCGAAGGTATTGTCTTAGGACATATCATTTCGCAAAATGGCATAGAGGTTGACAAAGAGAAGATTGAGGTCATTTCCAATCTCCCTCCACCCAGATGCGTCAGAGACATCCGAGCCTTCCTTGGCCATGCCGGTTTCTATAGACGGTTCATCAAGGACTTTAGCAAGATCGCTAGGCCCTTGACTCTTTTGCTATCCAAGGACAAGCCATTCGACTTCAACTCGAGCTGTGTGACTGCGTTCGAGTCATTAAAGAGCTCACTCACTTCTGCTCCCGTTCTTTCTTCACCTGACTGGACGCACCCATTTGAGATTATGTGCGATGCATCTGACTTTGCCATTGGTGTTGTCCTTGGACAACACATCAACAAAATGCCGCACGTAATCTATTATGCGAGCCGAACCCTGAACAACGCCCAACTCAATTATACAACAACTGAGAAGGAATTCTTGGCTGCTGTATTTGCTTTAGAAAAGTTCAGGCCCTACCTCATCGGCTCTCCAGTCATTGTCTACACAGACCATTCTGCTCTGCGCCATCTTTTTGCGAAGAAAGATGCAAAATCTCGGCTAATACGTTGGATCCTCTTGCTTCAAGAATTTGACCTTGTCATTAAGGACAAACGAGGATGTGAAAACGTAGTTGCCGACCATCTCTCACGACTTCCTTCTTCGCCGTCGCTTCAAATCCCGATCAATGACGTTTTCCCGGATGAACAGATCTTGACAGTATCTTGCGAACCCTGGTTCGCAGATATTGTGAACTATTTGGCCACTGGGTTACTACCGACTGAATGGTCAAGTCAGGACAGACTTTGATTCTTATCCCAAGTAAAACACTTTTACTGGGACGAACCCTATCTGTTCAAGTACTGTCCCGACCAGATTATTCGTCGGTGTGTCCCTGACGAGGAATTCAAGAGTGTACTGTCATTTTGCCACGATCAAGCATGTGGCGGGCATTTTGGCCCAAGAAAGACAGCTGAGAAAATCTTGCAATGTGGCTTCTACTGGCCACAACTCTTCAAAGATGCTCATGAATACTGCAAGAATTGCTCCCGGTGCCAACACTTGGGCCGGATATCCAGGAGAAATGAGATGCCGCTCCAACCGATCTTGGTTATGGAGATTTTCGATGTTTGGGGGATTGATTTCATGGGGCCGTTTCCCAGCTCTTTTGGGAACCTGTACATTCTTCTGGTTGTTGATTATGTCTCTAAATGGGTCGAGGCCGTACCAAGCCGAACTAACGACAACAAGGTTGTCGTTAAATTCCTTAAAGAAAACATCTTTTCCCGGTTTGGACACCCCCGAGCAATCATTAGCGACAATGGAACGCACTTCTGTAATAGGACTTTCGAGGCCTTGATGCGGAAATATTCCATTAATCATAAGCTATCCACGCCCTACCACCCCCAAACAAGTGGACAAGCCGAAGTTTCAAATCTGCAAATCAAGCAGATACTGGAGAAGACGGTTTCCAAGAACCGTAAGGATTGGTCGTTGAAACTCACTGATGCCCTTTGGGCATTTCGAACCGCTTATAAGACCAATCTTGGCATGTCTCCCTATCGGCTTGTTTACGGAAAAACTTGCCACCTCCCTGTGGAAATAGAGCATCGCGCATTTTGGGCGATAAAGGAGCTGAATTTGTCTCTCGAAGATGCAGGCAGCCATCTGAAGCTGCAGTTGAACGAATTAAGCGAGCTTCGGGATGAGGCTTACGAAAACGCGGTTGTCGTTAAGAACCGAATGAAGGTGTTTCACGATAAACAACTTTTGCGCAAAACATTCGCACCTGGTCAACAGGTACTGCTTTATGATACCCGGCTACATTTCCATCCTGGTAAGCTCAGATCTCGTTGGAAAGGACCATTCTTGGTACGGACTGTATATCCTTACGGTGCTGTGGATTTGGAAAATCCAAAAGACGGTTCACTATTCAAAGTGAACGGACACAGGTTGAAACCATTCCACACCGCAGACCCATCAGAGGAGCTCTTGCTGTTGCAGGAGCCGGTTTACATCGACTAATCTTCCTCCCCTTACACCCGAACTTCGATTATCCGGCCTAAAACAGTGGAAACACTGTTTCAAATAAGTTTGGGGGTATGTAAATACAATTGTTTTTTGTTGTGTGCCGGGAAAATTTCCACTTATAAATAAACAACAAAAAAAAACCAATAAAAAACAAAATTTTCAAAAAAAATAAAAAATAAAAAATAAAAATAAATATATATATATATAATAATATTCTTTGTACATTCTTCTTTTATTTCATTATTCTTTTCATAGGGTTTCTTGTGCAAATAACCAAAACCCCTATAAATACATCTCTAACCATTTCAGACTTTTTTCTGCCTCAAATAAACCCCCAAACCAAACCCTAGCCGCCACCAGAAACTGCGCCGCCGATCGCCTCCTTTAGCCGCGGAAGCGACGCCGGAACCACCTCCAAACCGCGGAAGCGCCGCCCTCCCGCCGACTCACCCTCTGGAATTTTTTCCAGAGGAGGTTTGACCTCTTTTCCCCTCTTTTCAGATCTGTAGAAATCCTAATTTTTATATATGGCTCCACATTTCCAATTTGAAAGAAATTTCTCACAATTATTCGACCATAACACGTATGGTAGCTGTTTTGGCGACGAAATCCGGAAACGCGGATGGAATTACCTCTTGTATAACCATCCGAATGCATTCGCGCTTCCGGATCTCGTTGAACGGTTCTTTGATAGCATGGAGGAGGGTTGATTTGAAAAATACGGGTTTCTTCGATTATTTTGGGGTGATCGAGAGATTCGAATAGACAGAGACTTCATTCAGGAAGTCACATTGATACCCCGTATACCCGCTCATGACCAACCCCTCCAATTTGAGGATTACACACCATTGATGGGCAATGATTGTTATAGGGAGCCTAGAAATGGGATTCAGGTGCGTACACTGTACGTGAATGTGTTGACTGTGTGCCGATGGGCACAAAATAACATATTTGGTAGTTCGCACAATACGACGTTTTTCACACCTTCACTACACATCGTGCATACGTTAATGACTAGAAACCCAAGTTTTGATATGTGCACTGTGTTACTTCAGTCGATTGACGCTGGCAAAAGTTCGACCAATTATCCATGCCCAATGTTGGTGACACAACTGTGTCGCCATTTCATCCCTGTTAGCGAGTTTGAACTACACATGCATGCTGGGGCTCCCATTCGACCCCTTCTTGAGGGTGTCTCCACGATATATGGTCCCGCACCGAGCCGGCCGAGAATGTGATGGCCAGGACATCTAGCTCGAGCTCCACAGCGAGCGACGAAGAGCTCACCCCCGCTGCGCAAGCGCGCCTAATTCGACGAAGACATAGGGGGGTAGAGAGAGTAATTAGGATGATGACAAACTTTGATCATCGTCTAACAAACCTGGAACACGGAATGGCCACCCTATTGGCAAGAGAGGAAAGATCAAGATCACGATCCATGGGACATAGGGCAGAGAGTAGTGAGGTAGGGACAAGCGAGGCAGCGTCTAGGAGACGACGCAGGGGGCAGTGAGGACACTGCTATCAATAAGTTTGGGGGTGGGATTGGGTTGTAAATAGTTATCCTTGCATTGCATCTGCACGTTTTATTTATCTTTTATGTAAATATTTGTTTCTACTTTGCATGTTTAAATTCTACATCGCATTTTCTGCATTGCATTTTTTTATAAAAAAAATATATAAAAAAAAATAGAAAATGAAAAAATTAAAAAATTAAAAATCTTGAAAATGAAAACAAAAATTTTAAAAGAATTTTTTTTTTATTGACCATTTTTGACTCAAGTCCGATATGACAGTTGACTAGTTAGAAACAACTAGATCTTAAACTTAGTTAATTATAAACCCTAAAAATAACCTTCCTTGAAATATAACTATAGAAAATATACGTCCCAGCAGTTTATTTTGAAATAAGCAAATTTTGAGTCTAGTTCTCAGGCTAAGTCAAAATGAGGGAAGAGTATTGAAGCTCTATTTGAAGAGTAAGTCTGAAAAATAATTCTGAATCTTAAGTCCAAATTTCTGAAAATATATACCCTACAAATCGCACATACACCACCTTGAAACTTGGAATAGTAGAGGATACCTAGAAATACTCTTGCCTGAAAGCCTAGTATGAAAAAAAAACGGTATTTAAAGTTAAACACCAAAAGAGCACCATTGAAAAATATATCCGGTCTTGAAAAAGAAAAATAAAGAAAAAAAGGAGAATAAAATATACGACCTGGAAACTGCTATTTACGCTTTAAAGCTCACAAATTTAGTAATCGGATGTTAGTGCCTCAAGAAGCATTAATAGTCGCATGAAAGATGTATGAGCAAAAACCGTCCATCATTAATGAAAAGAAGTAGTGCTAGGTATTAAGGCAAGGGTATTATTGCTTGAACTGAATTTCCATGTGTAGGGGTGATAATTACACACACGTAGGGGTATATAATCAGAGTTTGGAGGAGAGATAGGAATGAAAAATAGGGTTTATTTCTTGAGTAGAGTTGATAACAATTCCGGATTCGAGATTGCGCTTAAGAAGGAAAACTCAGGAGATGCTGAAAGCTTTGTAAAATGGCTATACGTATAGGATCTTAAGTTAAATAAAAAGGAAGTGTGAAGAATACGGGTTAATGATTTCTAAGTTGATGATAATAGAGCTTTTGGCTAGAATGCTGAAATAAAGGATTAGAGTCGACGGCCAATTTGATCGGATTTTGTGGGTGTAATCCGCTGAAAACCCTCAGGAGACAACACTCCTCCTACTAGGGACACCTAGAGGTTTAACGGCTTGTTGCACATGCTCAGTGCAATCGCGTTCCCTGCGAAAGTGAGGTTAGGACTTGTTGTGAATAAAATGGCTTTGCTCGGGACGAGCAAAAGATAAGTTTGGGGGTATTTGTTCATCACAGAATTTTGTATTTTATACCGTCCATTCTTGATCACATTGCATATAGGTAGGTACTATTAATCCGTATTTGCTGCATGTTTACAGATTACAGGTTTTCAGTCCAAAAGAATACAAATCCGACAAATTCTCCACAGTTACGCCAAAATCCAGAACATCTGTCACAAACAGATAAAAGCCGGGTTCCAGTATCCTTCCAGTATCCGTCGCGGTGTCAGTTCAGAAGATGGGACGAAACTAGTTGTCATTTGTGACTAAATCAAGTTAGCAGTCAAAGGAGATAAAAGTCAAAGGAGAAGAAAATGAAGCAATCTTGGACTATGAAATCTGAAGATACTCTGGAAAAATTATTGCAATTTAAAGTTTTCAAACATCAGGAAAAAAGAGTACAAGACCACAGAAATCAACCCGACAGGGTTTGGCCCAATCCCCACTATTGCCGCGGTTCCGCGGCTGCCAAGTGTCTTCATCTGGTGAAACTTTGGGGTTATTCCTGTAATTGTATTTGGGGTTATATTTTATTCCTATTGTTTCAGGAAACTGCCTATAAATAGCCCAGAACAGCGCCAAGAGAAGAGTGCTTATTTCTGTGTGTAATTTTTGTATTAAGTTTAGTTGAGTTTTTAATAAAAGAGTATTTCCTCCATCTTCCTCCATTAAAGCTTGTGAGAGGTTTATTGAGTGTTGAAGAATGCAAGATGTGTTCTTTTTCTATATGCATGATTTGTAATTTAGTTTCTTATTTTGCTTGTAATTTCAATTGTTAAAAGTAGTTGTTGTTATTTGTTATCTTTTTGTTTTGAATTCTCTTCCATTTTCTTTATCCTTACAACCATGATGCTTAGTGTGATCCTTACCTAAGTGAGGTCCCAAATAGCTAGTTGTGATTTTCTACCTCAATTCTTATTACCCTCTTTCTTTGTTTCATTTCATTTATCTTTTATAATGGGTGAGTAATTTCTCACTTGTTAGGGTAGGAAACGGAAAGTTTGAGAGAAGGAAATCTCCCTCACTCTTCTCTTTGACAAATATCTTGATTCGAACTCCCGTTAATTGATCCACAATCCGCTTCCTACGGCACCCTATTCTTTATAATAGCGGTGTTACCCTAGTGAGACCGGCTGTGGTTGAATCAACTTGAGGTTGCGACTAAGAACCAAGAACGGACGGACAAGGACCAAAAAGAGGAAACTAAGTGTTGGAAAGCCTAGCTTATACTCGCAAGTTTCCTTCTTAGTCGTGCTAATCCCCGTTGTTGCCGATTACCGTAACATCGATATTAAGAAGTGGCAAATGAGTTAAGTGAGCGACCTCCTAACTCAAACCAACCAAATCCTAACCCTTAACAAGTTCTCTTATCATTCATTTATAATTAGCTAATCTTAAACAAACCTGAACACATTTGGACTTAACTCGTTAAAACATAAAGAAAAAGACTCCCATCTCTCTATGGATCGACCCGTACTCATCCGGCTAGCTGCAAAGCGAAACCATCCTGATTGCGGTAATTAAACTTGAACACGCAGAAATTCTATCAATCATATGCATACACCGATCGTCGTTGATGTATAACAACGAAAACCGGCAATACAACTACATACTACACTTACAGTCACAGAGAAATAAAATGAAAAACTACAACAATTGGAATCATAACCTCCTTTAGACAACACAAACCCGGAATATCACATATACAAGATTTCATGCCTAACAATGTAATGCTCGCATTTGGGTCTCATCCAAGAAAACACCTTTTCAAAACAAACCGGATAATTCAACAAGATTTCCGTTTATTCCCGAGACCGAACTGCTAGATTTATACGCAACAAACAAATTTGTAGATTCCAATTATTGTATCACATACAAATAAACTAGGCGCAGTTAAAACATTCGATCGAACGATTAAACACCCAAAGACCTCTCAGAAAGCTCAACAGTTGAGCAGTTTTAAAAAATACCAGTAACTGCACAAAATAAATATGGGCCAACACAAGAAGATACGGCCCGTGACCCACCTACTGCGCCGCGGAACCGCCGCAGAAAGGCCACTATGGCCACGGTTCCGCGGTCGTACGGTGGAGTTAGGGCGTCGTACTTCTTGTGGGCCCATAAAATACCCTGCCGAATTTTTTAAGTATTTTTAATCTGAAAAAATCCACGTTTTTGAAAAATTTCCAGAGAGCACCCCCCGGGCGTCGTATTTCGTTCGTTTGAGGTTTTTAACGTCGTCTAGGTTACTCCAAAGCTCTAGCTTGGCTCTGATACCACTGTAGGGTTTTCTTAACACCTCGTATAGGGTTTGGAAGCATCACACACGCCATAACTTTAATTTTTCGAGGTGCTAAGTAAACTTAACAAGGAATCGAACTAGACTTATTGAGTAACAATTAATAGTATCACATCAAAAAGATAATCTAAAACTAAGTGGAGAGACTACAACCTTTGTAGACTTCCTAGGGTGACTCCTTGGATCTCCATTGGTTTGGAACGGCTCGCTAGATCGCTTCCAAGTCCACGACGATCCACCCGAAGTCCTTTGCTCAAAGCTTGTTGCTTCACTCGATCTATGAAATCCTTGAAGAAAACACCCTACACAAATGTCACGACCCGAAAGTATGGAACGTGACCGACACTTAGATTACGAAGCGTCTAGAGACGCCACGTAACCTAAGTAAGCCGAAGCCCAGAAATCTAAACCATAAAGGAAGAAGAAGAAGAAAAAGAAAACAAGTTTAAAAGCATCAGCAAATTTCCCAAAAATTTCGGCAGAGTCTCCTCTGTAAAAACTGGCCGCCAAACGGGTACAACAAGTATAATATACATGAACAATAAAAAGCATCCCCAAACGGGAGCTAGATCAATGCCAACAGGCGGAAACAACCACTATAATATACAACACCAAAGGGCGAGACTCAAGACTCAGAAGAAAACAAAACCACCAGATCAGAATAATACATGCGCGACTCTATGGTCGAAATAAAAGACTGGTCCAATAAACTTATCAAGTAATACAAATATGGTTGATGGAGCTTACTAGATACAAATGAAAGAATAAAAGTACAATGGTGGTTCGGATACAAGTGAACCAACCTACCGTGCAAATCACCCTGAAAGAATAGATGTGCCAGCAAGCTGCCAGGGAAACCTGTACATCGAACCTGTAATAAAATTTGGCACAACGGGGGTGAGTTGCCAACTCGTGAGTAGAAGACATCTACGAAAAGAAATCGAATGCACGACGCTATCCTAGGTCATAATAATACACTATTATATCCTAATCATCTAGTAATAGCAGGGTAAAACTACGTGTAAATGCAGATACTCCGTGCTCGTGTCAGTGCCTCATATAATACTATGTTATATGAATGGATATGCATGCATCATGAATATAAAATAATCAATCCTGAAATCCAGATATATCTGTATAAGAAATCTTTAACTGTTATCATAGTAAAATGCGTATAGGAATATGAAATCTCAACAATGAAATCCATGAAAATCCGTGTCAAGCATCGACACAAACATGCAAATCTCAAGTCTCATAGTCTCAATACCTCGGGCTCCGTCAGTCCGGATCGGCCCACATCATCAAATCTCACGACAACGGTCAGTATCCTCCGGATATCCGCCGCGCCAGACATCACCGGTAGGTAGTCCTCCCCTGCCAGGCTCATCGTCTACAACTCGATCTTCTTGCCCCGGGGTACCATACCGGGTCCACCATGTACCCGAGATGGATCATCCACTCCTCGAATCGGGTCTGGAAATCCAACAGAAAACATGAAATCTCATGGTGGACGACACATAGATCATGAGAAAACCGGATCTTATGTTTTAAAAAGATAGGAGGAGAGAGAGAGAAGTTTTTATATATTCTTGCGGTTTTCCCCAAAAATCCAGAAATCTCATAAAAACCCAAATCTCAAAATCATGAGTAAGTATATGATAAGTGTCGGCATATGCCCATAATACTACATGATAACATGAAAATATGAATGCATGAATGTCTAAGTAATAAATACCATGTCTATACTAATATCCGAGAGTAATCACAATATTATATCGGTCTAGTTGTTAACTAATTCTATCAATAAAAGATAATATGATCTAAAGTGTACGTGACATGGCAATTACCGATGATGATGTGTGTGAGCCGGCATATGAGTGTGCGTGGAATATGCGCATCATCGGTAATGGTGCTGGTGTCCTAACAGGTAAGGTTTATACTGATTATAGCAGCATATGTATGAACATGCAACATGATGATTACAGTGTGAAAGTAAAGACGGATGTGTGTTATCCACTCATTTGATATTCAATTATCACTACCACTATATGACTCGAACCTAACCTAGTGTCCATCTAACCTCCTAAGGAACTAAACCTAAGAAACTAGTCATTAAGAAACAAGAGTCTACCTAGGTCTGAATTAATATCTCTAATAGTCGACGATCCAGCCTCAATAGCGTCACGTACGTAGTACGACTTTCTCGAATCAAAAGTGCGGATCAATCATCATATCTATGCCTCGTACGGTAAAATCCATCGTACGGCATCCCAATATCGGGGTACGGGTCAAGTATCTCCTAGGTGTCTCATCATTAGTATAATGTCATCATCAACACATCTCATGATCAAGGTGCTAAACTGTGATCGCATACATCAATCATATATCATTGCCATCATAATAAGCATCATTAGTTTATCCTCAGAAATATCATATCATATGTATCATATTGTGATTAAGTCATACTGATATCATATCATCCTCAAGTCACACCTCTATGGTATCGACATCAGGTCGCACCTATATGATGTCGTCAAGTCATACATATCCCATATCGTGATCAATCATAAGTTATAGTCCGGGTACTATTTTAGAGTCCCATGTACCCCAATATCATCACCACCCATTATAATTTAAGTATACATGTTCATTATCTCATTCTGTAATGATCCGCTAACACTTAATACGACTATATAGCCAAGAATCACGACATCAAGCCCAGTTATACTGTTTCATCATACCTCGGACATCATATCACATCAATGTATCCCATATACGTGTTGTATATATATATATATACCTATACCTCGTCCGATATATATATATACACATGCACGTATACACCATGTCGTGTTTCAGTGTGTGCGTGTGTGTGTTTCTACCTGAAACCTACGAACCTCTTCCAAGGTATTCATCTTCTGATATGTCCTCCTAAATCAGTCTAGTCCAGCCTAGGGTCATTACTAGGGCCCTACTCATTAAGAATCTAGAGTCACGTCTGGTTTCCTAATGTCAATAAGTACTATTCCTATTCTACGTTGCGGGGGTGCTAAACGCCATCCTCCCGACTTCCCCCCGTAGATATACATCTACTCACCTGGTCCATGTCTGCCGAAGACGGTATCGCCATCCTCCTCTTCATCGCCCGCAGTCCACGTGAGGGGTACCTAAACGCAAACATATAAATAGCATCGTAAACTGGAATCACATACAAAAGTCGAAACGATGCAAGGAACAAGCATAGGTTAAAACCTATGTCCCGTCCACGCAACAGAACCAAATATCACTCGATATCGGTGTACAAACTCCGATAGATCGAGATAAACATCAACAAACAACTTGTAGTTTAGAAAACTCGTTACTTATAATATAAAGCATGATTTAATTCATCGAAACACTGAAATCCATCAAATCACCCGATTTCGTAAAACCCGAAAATGCCAATTTACCGTTTTTCATCAAAACTTGACATCTAATTGAAACCAATGGTCATAAAACACATCAAATAGCATAACTAGACTATACAAACCATTACTATATTTTTATTACACAAATTTGTATTAATTTGAAATTTCTAGTTTGCAACCTTTAACAATTTTCAACATTTTTCAAGCAAAATACCACAATTCCACCACAAAACATGATTTTGCATGAATTAATGTATTAAACCACAATTCATGATGATAATGATTTAATGAAACCATAAATTATATTTTTAATCTCATTTATTTAGGAATTTCTAAAATCTAGTTTACAAAAAAGCAATTTTTATCACAATTTATCAATTATCAATAGAAACTGGCAATCAAACTAAGTTTTTCTTTCCATTAACATGCTAAAGTTCTCACTAAAACTACAATCTAATGATAGCAACCTTAATTAGAATTTTATATTACCCACAAACACATTTTATAAAAACCTAGTCAGCTAAATAGCTTAATTAAATCAATTTTGGATAAACAAATTATTATACAACAACCATGCAAGATTTTTCCACTCTAAAAATGTTAAACTAGCTATTATAACCTTATTTAATTAATAAAAATCACAACTTGATTTTTCAAACCCTTACTTGAATTTTAAAAGTAGTAAATAGAATTAATATATTAAATCTAATTATGCTTAAATGAACATCTAATAACAATAAATCAAAAGAAGGAAATTTATACCTCCAAAATATGAAACCCAAATATGAAATAAGCCTCCAAAATGCATGCTTTCCATCTCCAAAATCCATACTAAATAGGTCAAAGGAAAATGGTAGAGGTTGAATGTTGATTTTTGAGATTTATTTTTGGAATTTTTGATGAATTTTGATGATTTTTAATGCAAAAATGATGGGGGAAAATTTTTGGGGCTACCCATGGAGGGGAGGCCGGCCATGGAGAGGGAGGAGGGTGGAGAGAGAGAAAAAAATGTGTGGTATTGTGTAGAAAGTTCATAAATAATGCATTTTTTCTCTTAAACCCTTTATTATCTAACTTTTTTCAATTTAACCCTTTTCCTAGAAATTTCTAGAACCATGGAGAGATTTTGGAAAAGATTTTGCATATTACACACTTGATTCTAATATACCATGGCTCATTTTTACAAATTAAAACCATTCAAATTTGTAATTTACACTATTTTAGTGTAAAAATAAAGCTTATGTTAATATTTAAAATAATTAATTTAGGAAAAATATTTAATTAAACTAAAAATTTATAAGTGGCTAAATAAACACTATTTACTAGTGATTACATAATTAAAATAGGTATTTTTGAAATTATAATGAAAAACAATCACAGTTTAATTTTACGAAAAATACATTTTACTTTACCGAAATTCATAAAATTCTCTTAAACAATTTTATTCATTTAATTATTTATTTAATTATTTTTAAAACGTTACAATCTTCCCCCCTTTAAGAAATTCGGTCCCCGAATTTAAATTAAAACTTCCCTTCCAAATACTAAAACATTTAACAAAACATTGAAATCGTCGGGGCTCCGAAATCATCAATACATAACAAAAATCAACTCCGTCAAGCATAACGCAATCATCGGAGTTATGGAGAGAATAAAATATCAAAACCCAACATGAAAACCAATATAATATACATCAATCTATAACTTATATATAGTGCGCATCATAGTAAAACCATCCAAATATCTGGATAAGGAAATATGCAAAAACCCTTTTTGAAAATCGCCGTGTGATGCACGTGTCACGGCATAAGTAGCGGACGTTTAAAAAAAATAGCTATATATATATATATATATATCTTTTATTTAACATACACATCCCGTCTAGTTACTAAATCAAATAGTAATGATTATGAAAACATACTGCTCAAACTGAAATCAGTCCCAATCACATCAATAAAATATCATGTGCGTCCGGTGCGCACTGAAATCGAAACCAAATACAGATACCATGAATACACACAAAAACAAAATAAGTGCAACAGGTGTGCACCAAAACATCTGTCAAGTGCAACGGGCGTGCACGACTCATTATCAGGTGCATCTAATCCGCACAAAACCCCGATTTAGTGCATCTGGTGTGCACAAAATCGTATTAAATTCACCAAGTATGCGCTTGAATCCTAATCAGGTGAACATGGTGCACGAAAATATACATCTAATGTCAAAATCGAAATCACAGCACAAAAATACATGAAAACTAGGTCGAAACATATGTCAAAATCGTATGTAACCCCTATGCACGAAATCAATCAAAAATCTCAAAATATATAAAACCAAATCATGTGTACTGGGTGTGTACTAAACAACATTAATACAACTGATATATGAAATACAAATAGAAAGTAATGAAGGTACACACATGAAATACCAATCGTAGAACAAAGTCCTCAAAATACCAAAATCCAATCACGAAAATATGAAATTCAAATCACTAAATTACAATCTTAAACACTATCGTCAATGTCCGCCTCATTCCTTTGATGTCGATTGCTTCGAACTCGTCTCTTCGTAGCTATGCTGACTATGCTACCCACGGCAATACTCATATCTAGAGTCTCCCACGTAGTCGATTCCTTCACTTGATATCCGGACTACATTAAACTTTTCGATCGATCCATCAAAATCCCATAATTCCCCGAGAGCTCAACACTCAAGTACAGTTTAAAAATATCCGGTACATACCCCAGCATCGATGATCCAGCCGTAGTAGAGCAAACCCAAGCCTCACTAATGGCACCGCGGAACTGCCGTAAACCCTAAGGTTCAAGGGCGTTCTCGTGGTCATTATGTCGAGTTAGGGTTTCATAATTCTAGAGGGTCCTTCTAAATACCTGCATGTTCTTCCGAATATCTTAAACTTGGGAAAATGGTTTTCTGATAATCGTTCGAACCCTTTAACTTCATCCGGACGGCATGTGAATACCCTTCGTCCGCACGCTAAGCAATGCTTCAATCCTCAAGAATAGCCAATACTCTAATGGTTATCGCATTCGAGCCGTAGCTCCCTCTGCCAGTGTGCCCATGGTAACAGAAACTACCATCCGATATCGACGAAGATAGATCAAAGGAACGAATGAAATACGGTGCAAACAATGTACATCCTAGGGCTCCTTAAGCAGAGTAGTGTATCGTAAGTATGCCGCGGACCATACCCATGGTACGTTACTCTACCTAAATCGCCTACACTATCAACCAAGGGTCACCTAGACTTATACAAGGTTAAACCTAGCGCTCTGATACCAACTTTGTCACGACCCGAAAGTACGGAACGTGACCGACACTTAGATTACGAAGCGTCTAGAGACGCCACGTAACCTAAGTAAGCCGATGCCCAGAAATCTAAACCATAAAAGAAGAAGAAGAAAAAGAAAACAAGTTTAAAAGCATCAGCAAATTTCCCAAAAATTTCGGCAGAGTCTCCTCTGTAAAAACTGGCCGCCAAACGGGTACAACAAGTATAACATACATGAACAATAAAAAGCATCCCCAAACGGGAGCTAGCTCAATGCCAACAGGCGGAAACAACCACTATAATATACAACGCCAAAGGGCGAGACTCAAGACTCAGAAGAAAACAAAACCACCAGATCAGAATAATACATGCGCGACTCTAAGGTCGAAATAAAAGACTGGTCCAATAAACTTATCAAGTAATACAAATATGGTTGATGGAGCTTACTAGATACAAATGAAAGAATAAAAGTACAATGGTGGTTCGGATACAAGTGAACCAACCTACCGTGCAAATCACCCTGAAAGAATAGATGTGCCAGCAAGCTGCCAGGGAAACCTGTACATCGAACCTGTAATAAAATTTGGCACAACGGGGGTGAGCTGCCAACTCGTGAGTAGAAGACATCTATGAAAAGAAATCGAATGCACGACGCTATCCTAGGTCATAATAATACACTATTATATCCTAATCATCTAGTAATAGCAGGGTAAAACTACGTGTAAATGCAGATACTCCGTGCTCGTGTCAGTGCCTCATATAATACTATGTCATATGAATGGATATGCATGCACCATGAATATAAAATAATCAATCCTGAAATCCAGATATATCTGTATAAGAAATCTTTAACTGTTATCATAGTAAAATGCGTATAGGAATATGAAATCTCAACAATGAAATCCATGAAAATCCGTGTCAAGCATCGACACAAACATGCAAATCTCAAGTCTCATAGTCTCAATACCTCGGGCTCCGTCAGTCCGGATCGGCCCACATCATCAAATCTCACGACAACGATCGGTATCCTCCGGATATCCGCCGCGCCAGACATCACCGGTAGGTAGTCCTCCCCTGCCAGGCTCATCATCTACAACTCGATCTTCTTGCCCCGGGGTACCATACCGGGTCCACCATGTACCCGAGACGGTTCACCCACTCCTCGAATCGGGTCTGGAAATCCAACAGAAAACATGAAATCTCATGGTGGACGACACATACATCACGAGAAAACCGCATCTTATGTTTTAAAAAGATAGGAGGAGAGAGAGAGAAGTTTTTATATATTCTTGCGGTTTTCCCCAAAAATCCAGAAATCTCATAGAAACCCAAATCTCAAAATCATGAGTAAGTATATGATAAGTGTCGGCATATGCCCATAATACTACATGATAACATGAAAATATGAATGCATGAATGTCTAAGTAATAAATACCATGTCTATACTAATATCAGAGAGTAATCACAATATTATATCGGTCTAGTTGTTAACTGATTCTATCAATAAAAGATAATATGATCTAAAGTGTACGTGACATAGCAATTACCGATGATGATGTGTGTGAGCCGGCAAATGAGTGTGCGTGGAATATGCGCATCATCGGTAATGGTGCTGGTATCCTAACAGGTAAGGTTTATACTGATTATAGCAGCATATGTATGAACATGCAACATGATGATTACAGTGTGAAAGTAAATACGGATGTGTGTTATCCACTCATTTGATATACAATTATCACTACCACTATATGACTCGAACCTAACCTAGTGTCCATCTAACCTCCTAAGGAACTAAACCTAAGAAACTAGTCATTAAGAAACAAGAGTCTACCTAGGTCTGAATTAATATCTCTAATAGTCGGCGATCCAGCCTCAATAGCGTCGCGTACGTAGTACGGCTTTCTCGAATCAAGAGTGCGGATCAATCATCATATCTATGCCTCGTACGGTAAAATCCATCGTACGGAATCCCAATATCGGGGTACGGGTCAAGTATCTCCTAGGTGTCTCATAATTAGTATAATGTCATCATCAACACATCTCATGATCAAGGTGCTAAATTGTGATCACATACATCAATCATATATCATTGCCATCATAATAAGCATCATTAGTTTATCCTCAGAAATATCATGTCATATGTATCATAATGTGATTAAGTCATACTGATATCATATCGTCCTCAAGTCACACCTCTATGGTATCGACATCAGGTCGCACCTATATGATGTCGTAATCAAGTCATACATATCCCATATCGTGATCAATCACAAGTTACAGTCCGGGTACTATTTTAGAGTCCCATGTATCTCAATATCATCACCACCCATTATAATTTAAGTATACATGTTCATTATCTCATTCTGTAATGATCCGCTAACACTTAATACGACTATATAGCCAAGAATCACGGCATCAAGCCCAGTTATACTGTTTCATCATACCTCGGACATCATATCACATCAATGTATCCCATATACGTGTTGTATATATATATATATATATATATATATACCTATACCTCGTCCTATATATATATATACACATGCACGTATACACCATGTCTTGTTTCAGTGTGTGCGTGTGTGTGTTTCTACCTGAAACCTACGAACCTCTTCCAAGGTATTCAACTTCTGATATGTCCTCCTAAATAAGTCTAGTCCATCCTAGGGCCATTACTAGGGCCCTACTCATTAAGAATCTAGAGTCACATCTGGTTTCCAAATGTCAATAAGTACTATTCCTATTCTACGTTGCGGGGGTGCTAAACGCCATCCACCCGACTTCCCCCCGTAGATATACATCTACTCACCTGGTCCATGTCTGCCGAAGACGGTGTCGCCATCCTCCTCTTCATCGCCCGCAGTCCACGTGAGGGGTACCTAAACGCAAACATATAAATAGCATCGTAAACTGGAATCACATACAAAAGTCGAAACGATGCAAGGAATAAGAATAGGTTAAAACCTATGTCCCGTCCACGCAACAGAACCAAATATCACTCGATATTGGTGTACAAACTCCGATAGATCGAGATAAACATCAACAAACAACTTGTAGTTTAGAAAACTCGTTACTTATAATATAAAGCATGATTTAATTCATCGAAACACTGAAATCCATCAAATCACCCGATTTCGTAAAACCCGAAAATGCCAATTTACCGTTTTTCATCAAAACTTGACATCTAAATGAAACCAATGGTCATAAAACTCATCAAATAGCATAACTAGACTATACAAACCATTACTATATTTTTATTACACAAATTTGTATTAATTTGAAATTTCTAGTTTGCAACCTTTAACAATTTTCAACATTTTTCAAGCAAAATACCACAATTCCAACACAAAACATGATTTTGCATGAATTAATGTATTAAACCACAATTCATGTTGATAATGATTTAATGAAACCATAAATTATATTTTTAATTTCATTTATTTAGGAATTTCTAAAATCTAGTTTACAAAATAGCAATTTTTATCACAATTTATCAATTATCAATAGAAACTAGCTATCAAACTAAGTTTTTCTTTCCATTAACATGCTAAAGTTCTCACTAAAACTACAATCTCATGATAGCAACCTTAATTAGAATTTTATATTACCCACAAACACATTTTATAAAAACCTAGTTAGCTAAATAGCTTAATTAAATCAATTTTGGATAAACAAATTATTATACAACAACCATGCAAGATTTTTCCACTCTAAAAATGTTAAACTAGCTATTATAACCTTATTTAATTAATAAAAATCATAACTTAATTTTTCAAACCCTAACTTGAATTTTAAAAGTAGTAAATAGAATTAATATATTAAATCTAATTATGCTTAAATGAACATCTAATAACACTAAATCAAAAGAAGGAAATTTATACCTCCAAAATATGAAACCCAAACATGAAATAAGCCTCCAAATTGCATGCTTTCCATCTCCAAAATCCATGCTAAATAGGTCAAAGGAAAATGGTAGAGGTTGAATGTTGATTTTTGAGATTTATTTTTGGAATTTTTGATAAATTTTGATGATTTTTAATGCAAAAATGATGGGGGAAAATTTTTGGGGCTACCCATGGAGGGGAGGCCGGCCATGGAGAGGGAGGAGGGTGGAGAGAGAGAAAAAATGTGTGGTATTGTGTAGAAAGTTCATAAACAATGCATTTTTTTCACTTATACCCTTTATTATTATGTAACTTTTTTCAATTTAACCCTTTTCCTAGAAATTTCTAGAACCATGGAGAGATTTTGGAAAAGATTTTGCATATTACACACTTGATTCTAATATACCATGGCTCATTTTTACAAATTAAAACCATTCAAATTTGTAATTTACACTATTTTAGAGTAAAAATAAAGCTTATGTTAATATTTAAAATAATTAATTTAGGAAAAATATTTAATTAAACTAAAAATTTATAAGTGGCTAAATAAACACTATTTACTAGTAATTATATAATTAAAATAGGTATTTTTGAAATTATAATGAAAAACAATCACAGTTTAATTTTACGAAAAATACATTTTACTTTACCGAAATTCATAAAATTCACTTAAACAATTTTATTCATTTAATTATTTTTAAAACGTTACAACAAAGTAGCAAGAGGTGTGTAGGATAATAAAGTGGTTTAGATTCTCACTTAAAACCCTTTCTTTCTTTTTATCTCACTCAATTTAGAACTCAAGAGAGAGCTAGAGAGAGGAAGAAGAAGATGGCTTGATATTTTTCTTTTGGGTGAATAATAATGCATAATGAAAATGAGAGAGAGATAAATATTATAAAAGAAACCATGGTTAATAATAATATCTAGATATTTTGTCATGAGTTAAAAGGCAAAGGAAAACAAACCATGGTTAAGTCAAAGGTCAACCATGGAAAAGTGTAGAAGCAATGAGTCATTTGTGAAGAAATGAGTCATTATTTATTTTCCTTTATCTTTAACTTAATACAAAAATATCCATATATATAATTATGAACCATGTGAGTCTTATATTGCCATCTAGGTTGTATCATCAACCATGATACAAATGCATGTATGTATATGTGTATGCACATCAACATGTACATATACATGCATGTATTCATCAAAAGAAAAGGGTTTAAATAAATGAGATAAAAGTCAATATTAAATCAACACTTGATTTAATAAACCGGTCATATCTCATACGACCCGACTAATATAAAAAGCCCGATTAAAATACGGTATCATATACACATATTTAATCGAGCTTCCGCACATATCTCATATGCGCACCACTTCGTTTCGCCTGAGCCAGGAAACTTCTATGTGGGACTCTAAGACTCGTCAATATGCCAGCAGTAGGTGATGATCATATCAAACATCTATAAGCCGCAAGCGGTCGGCTAAACGTAACGGCCACCCGGGTATTAAGCGATCAGAAGAAAAACAAGTGAACCTGTCAAAACTCCCGTCAATCCAACTGGCAACACTTACCGTACAGTCCGGTCTCTTCGTCAGATATGCTGCATATTGAGTCTATGGATGGAATCGTCGACCCCAATAACTCAATAAGTCATGCCGGTATATGGTCTATATTAGATCGAGAAACTTACTGATAACACTTATCAGTAATATCTCAGCAGCCCTGGCCAGGGACTTCCTGTTATAGCCAATCATGCACAGCACAGCATCAACCCCTAATACCGGGAGAGACGAAACCCCTTCTAACGCTCACTGCCTCCATATACCTCGGGACTGTACCCACAATCCACCTGTTTGTACGACTCAATAAAGCCGTAGTAGGGTGGAGATTAAAGTACAGTGGGAGGACACACAAGACTCTATGGCGATCTCGGGTCTACAGACTAACCTGTACTAGTGTCACCTGAGAACTGCTATCCGACGTATGATATAATACCACATAGGAGTTCTTAGTGAGTCCGTTCAGTGTACCCAATCTCACTGAGCACCCGTATACTATCTTTGGTGTCAACACACCAGACGGATATGGGATCATCCATCGCCTATCATATGGAACAAGAATTGTATACGCTAGTCTACACTGGAATATCGATGCCCTGTCTCAATATACCTACGACTAGGAACATTTCAAGGATATGCTTATAAACTACAGGTGTCCCACTAGTATGATCCACTCATAATCCCAATAGTCAAGCTACTATCCTTAGGGCTTTATCAACATGTACCAAATGAATAAAAACATAATCAAGTGAACATATGATAAAGAGAAACCAGATAGCATATTATTATGTCGAGCAAGACTGTCCTCTGAATATATATATACACACATCAATACATACACTATCTCATAATGGCCTCTAGGGCATACATATATCCAATAGAAAACACTCAGCGTATGCTCTTATAAGATTAGATTGGTTATTTATTTATCTAATCAGGATGGCTCCCACTGTTTTAGTCAAATCTTCCTTCAAACCCTAAAAGGAAAGACTAGCCGGGATTAATTACACCCTATAAGTTAGCCAATCTTTCAGCCAGGCCAGTGCCGGTACTTTGAGGGAGGTTCCCCGTGCTTTCGCACGGACCTAATTAAAATAAACCTCATTTTCCCACGGGCGTAACCCCGTTAACACCTTTCTAGACACCTACTTGATCGGCTAATTGTAATGTGCAAAACTCTCCCAGGAGTAACTCTTACTCGCAGTGGGTATCGGGATCCAACTATCTCATAGGAGATATGCAATCTCATTGCAAATTTCAACACTTGAAATCCCCGATAATATTTTTCCCCTGGCGATCTATGACCTTGACAAGGTCAACAAACCATAGACCGCAAGTCAAGTTCAACCCGTCATTTCCCGATTGAATTAAACCCACCCGCATGACCCTTGACAAGGTCAACTAGGTCGCACGACTACCCTAATCCAATCGCATCATATGCTAGTAGATAAGCAGTAATTAGCTAACGCACACTACGCCTTGACAAGGTCAATAAACGCAGCACGAATACTTACTATTACTTATCTGAAATGACGGAGGGCTATGACAGGTTTTAAGAAAACCCTTTGCGTAATGAACTTGATATCATTGTAGAATCAAATGATTTAAATGGAGTGTTTTTGAGGCCTTTGCTAGTTTTGCTAAAGAGGTCACTCCCGGAGAAGGGATCGTCGGCTCTTTCCTTATCGAATAAGGTGCAGGATATTCATAATACTACTGTGGAAAGAAAGAACTATAAAAGCAATCAAAAGACAAAACCGAGGGTTGTAGCATCTGCCAGTTATTGCTAAAGAGGTCATTCCCGGTGAAGGAATCTCGGCTCTTTCCTTATCGAATAAGGTGCTAGATGTTTTACAAGGAACACCGCTATGCAAAGCAACAACTAGAGCTACCTGTTTTTGAAAATTCAATTCCATAACATCTTTAGGTTTCTTTTATTTCATTAATCTCATTAATGAAGTCCCATCATTTTAAGTTACCTAAACATCACAGATAAATACAACGTACGTTTATGCCATCCGCATTCGCCTCGATGTCCCCTTGTGCACTGTTAGGTTAGGTAACTAACGGCAGAGTGGGGTAGTGCTAGCACGGGTGTAAAACATAAGCAGCGTCTATATAATATATCACATATACTATATCCAGTATCTATCTCAACATATCAAATGATCACATCACATATATCGCAGCAGAAAACAACATATGAAATATTGGATATAATAGGATTTCTGTGTTTTAAATTAAGCCTGTATAAAACACGGATTCCACTGTCGTGATGAATAGCCAATCCCACACCCCTAGACCCCTATGAGAGCGGCAAGTCACCCCACCAATTCTAGAGTTAGGAGACCCGGTCTCGACTCCTCGAAATGGTCTCCCACTGGACCCTAGAACCCGGTTACTTGTGCTCTCCGCCTTGGGTCTATCCTAATGCGGAAAAGTAAATAATATATAATGGTGACATCATTCTCAACACGGAAGTGCCCCAATAAAAGAATATTACATACAATGAATATTACATGAATGAAAATAAAAACTCTCATCTCACATAAAACCCCCGGCTATTCAAAACATGATGATCCAATATAACATATCCAAGCAACACATAACATCACATGTCATCAACGTAAGTAAATATGCGTATCCCAATTGTCGTTGACATATAGCACCGAAACCGGTGATACACCACATATTACACTTACGGTCGCAGAAAAGAAAGTGAAAAACTACAACAGTTGGAATCCGCAACCACCTTAGACATCACATGCCTAACCGAATGAATTCCTTAGACATCGCATGCCTAACAATTATAAACCCCGCATTTTAGTCTCGATCTCGAAAACACTTTTCAATATCTAGTCGGGCAATTCAACTAGATTCCCGACATCCTGATCGAATGCTCGTCGGAAACTTTAGTAGACGGCCGCACCCCCCGATGCCGTCGACAAAGTGCACTAAGGCGGAACACCGCTGCCGCGAGCACCAGAACGTATGATTTTGGCGACGGGGTTCTCCTACAGTCACTTGGTCGCTGCTATGGGGCGTAGCTATCTAATAAGGTTACCCGGCGAGTACATGATTGCGACGGACTTTTGATCACATCAAAATCACGTGGTATCCGATCAAATAAGACTAAATTGCTAGATTTATAACATTCAAACTAGTTATCTCATAACTACATTTGTGGATTCCAAATTTTGTATCCCATCACATAATATCCGGACGAGGTTAAACTTTTCGATCGATTCATCAAAGTCCTACAATTTCCCGACAGCTCAACACTTGAGCACAATTTTAATAATACCTAGAAGATGCCGCAGTACCTATGAACAAGCCGTAGAAGGGTCAAACCAACGCCTCACATGTGACAACGCTGAACTACCAGAAACCCTAGGGTTTAGTGGCGGTTCTGACGGTCACATAATCGAGTTAAGGTTTCGTTCTTCTAGAGGGTCCACAGAATCACTTGCATATTTTTCCGAATACGTTAAACTTGGAAAAATGGGTTTTTGACAATCGTTCGAACTTTTAAAATTCGCCTAGATAATATGTGAATAACTTGAAACAATGTTAAAACTAAGAATACGAAACAGTCCAAATTTTTTATAGTGTAAGATTACATCACATGCAAAATTAGAAAAAATAAACAACACCTGAAACATCAAAACCAAGTCACTGGAACACACAAAAATTTTCGGGAGGGACTCGGATTTGGCCGAGATTAGCATGGTGGTGGCCGGCCAAAAATTCTTAAATTTGACTGTGTTCATGATATATCTCATACATCACTCTGTACATGTTTAAAAAAAATTTTGAACCACTTTTAAAATCGACAGAAACAAGATTTTCGCGTTTTAAGTTTCGGAGTATTTCGGTTTCGTAATCCTAACAAAATCCGTATTAATTTCTAGCATGGCTCTGATACAACTGTAGGGTTCCCTAGGACGGCAGCAAGGTTCCGGGAGGCATCGTCCATTCCAAATTCAAAAACTTTCCGTTCTAGCTAACCCTAGAATCGTATACTAGAAATCAACGGAATATAAAAATGCAAACACTTTGCAGGTCTAGTGAGCAAGGAATACAACCTTTGTAGACCGGTCCTTCACTTCAATAGCTCCGTGTAGTAGACCCTTTCGCTGCGATCGTGAACTCCGGACTCTAGAGAGGCTCCCATGAAGAAACGAACATGCTTGCTTCGAAGTCTTCGAGGCCGAAGATGATCTATGTCAAGGAGACACTAACCAAAGCTATCTCTTCACTAAGCATGGAATTAGTGAAGCAAACACCCTATACTAAATGGCAAGTAGTATAGGATGATGAAGTAGGAATTTTTCTTACATTAGAAATAATTTTCTCATTCAAAATCATCACTTTATCATAAACTAGAGAGCAAGCTCACGAGGAAGTAGAAGATGAAGTCAAGTGATGAATAATGAATTATTGTGTGAGGTTAGAAATGCAACCAAGGGTTAAGCATGTCATGCTTAACCCTTGTAGAGAGTTAACCATGAGCTAGGGTTAATGGTTTGGTCAAGAAATATCTAAGCAAGACAAAGAGTGTGGACAAAGTCAAAGATGTCTTGAAGCTTCTACAAGCTTTCAACAAATATCATCCATGACAAATATCCACAATATTTGAATTACTTAATGATAAATTATAAACCCTAATCTTAACCCTAGCATGGTTTAACCCTCATTAACCCTAGTTGCATTTGTAACATAGCTTGATACATTTAACATATATCACATATACATTAATGCATCCAAAATGAGAAAAGAAACCATAAGTTTGCCAATATTAGTTAATGTAGTGTAATACATCAAATATATATATTAAATTATTAAATCAACACTTGATTTAATAATCCTGCTATATCACATATAACCGACTAATATCAAATGTAACATCTTATCGAATCAACACTTGATCTGATAACCCGGCTACATCACATGTAACCAATCATGTCACACATCGCAAGAATAGAATGCGGTATCACATATCGTATTAATCTCGGTCCCGCACATATCACATATATGCTCCTACTCTGTTTCGCTTGAGCCAGGAAACCCCTGTGTAGGACTCTAAAGACTCGTCAATATGCCGGCAGTAGGTGATGATCATATCAAACACTTATAAGCCGCAAGCGGTCTGCTAAATGTAAATGCCACCCGGGTATTGAGCGATCAGAAGATCAACAAGCAAGCATGCTCGTACTCCTACGAATCCAATCAGTAACACTACCGTACAGTCCGGTCTTTTCGTCTGATATATCGCATATCTCGTCTAGGGGTGCTAAACGTCAGACCCCAGTAACTCGATAATTCGTGTCGATATGAGGCTCATAACGGGTCGATAAACTACTGGTAACACTTACTAGTAAATCTCTAAAGCAGCCCTGGCCAGGGACATCCTGTTATAGCCAATCGAGCATAGCACAACATCAACTCCCAATACGGGAGAGACGAAACCCCTCCTATCGCTCATTGCCTCCATGTGATTCGGGACTATACCCAAAAGCCACCGTTTTGCATGTTCTATTGAACGTGGTAAGGTGGAAATCAAAGCACAGTGGGAATCACACAAGACTCTATGACGATCTCGGGTCTACAGACTAACCTATACCAGTGTCACCAAAGAACTGCCATCTGACGTTAGGTATAATACCATCTGGGAGTTCTCGGCGAGTCCGTTCAGTGTACCCAGTCTCCACTGAGCACCCTATACCATCTCTGATGTCAAACACCAATGGATATGGGATCATCCATCGCCCATTTACATGGGTCGGGAAGCTATACTCTAGTCTACTCTGGTATATCGATGCCCTGTCTCGATACACCTATGACTAGGAATATTTGAAGGATGTACTTAGCGACTACACTGTCCCCACTAGTATGATCTGCATCATAGTCCTTGTAGTCAAGTAATCATCCTAAGGGCTTTATCAACATGTAACATAGAGACAATAAGAGTACATATTAAGATAAAGAGCAACCAGATAGCATACTATCATATCGAGCAATAAAGTCCTCCATTTATATGTCCAAGCATCCACCACAATATACATCGTATGTACAGTAATGGCCTCTAGGGCATACATATCACTAACACTTATGGACCACCCTGGCCCCACTGGTATGATCTCATCATAATCCTGGTAGTCAAGTACATATCCTAAGGGCTTTATCAACATGTAAGAGACAGACTGTATAAATACCAGTCTACATGTTAAGATAAAGGTAACCTGATAGCATACTACCATGTCGAGCAAGAAATTCCTCTATATATATGTCTAAGCATCCACTATATCATCAATGATGGCCTCTAGGGCATACATATTCATAACATGGAGTTTTTGTGCAGGGATACGTAGCACGACAGCAAGGTTTCGGGAGGCCTCGTCCATGCCAATTTCAAAAATTTGCCATGCTAAACAACCCTAACCCTAGAATCTTAACTAGAGAATTAGACAATAGATCATGTAAACAACTTTACATCTAAGTGAACAAGGTAGACCGGTCCTTCACTTCAATAGCTCCGTGTAGTAGTCACTTCGCTCCAAGTAGTGAATTCCCGGACTCTATAAAGGCTCCACAAGATGAACGAAACAAGCTTGCTTAAAGTCTTCGAGGCCGAAAATGATCTATGTCGAGGAGACACCAACTCAAGCTACCTCTTCACTAATTAGGGTTTAGTGAAGCAAACACCCTAAACTAAATGGCTAGTACAGTAGAGGATGATGAAGTAGGAATTTTTCTAACTTTAGATTTATTTTTCTCACTATATTTCTTCACCTTGAGAAAAGCTAGAAAGCTTTCTCTTGATGAAGAAGAAGATGAAGTGGAGAAGAGAATGAAACTCATGAGGTGAGAATAACAACCATGGGTGAGTTTGTATCATATAATAACTCATGTAGAGACTAAACAATGGCTAAGAATAATGGTTAGGTTAATAAATATCTTAAGTAAAACAAATTAGTGGACTAAGTCAATAGACACTACAAGCTTCTATAAGATTCAAGCATGACTAATTCCACCAATTTGTGAATTACTAAAATAAATAAAAACCTTTAATTATCAAGAGCATGGTATGAGTCTCATACACCCATGTTGCATATATCAACAACCATGACACAATAACATATATCACATATATATTAAAGTGTATGCAAAAAGTGAGAAAAAAGAAATGTTTAAGTGAGCTAATATTAGTTAATGTAAATTAATATATCAAATATATAATTATACATTAAATTATTAAATCAACACTTGATTTAATAATTCGGCTATATCACATATAACCGACTAATATCATATGTATCAACTTATCGAATCAACACTTGATCCGATAACCCGGCTATATCATATATAACCGACCGATATCACATATCGTGAGAATAGAATACGGTATCACATACACGTATTAATCTCGGTCCCGCATATATCACATATGTTCTCCTACTTCGTTTCGCTTGATCCAGGAAACCTCTGTGTAGGACTCTAAAGACTCGTCAATACGACGGCAGTAGGTGGTGATCATATCAGTCACCAACAAGCCGCAAGCGGTATGCTAAATGTAACGGCCACCCGGGTATTGAGCGATCAGAAGATCAACAAGCAAGCCTGCTCATACTCCTGCGAATCCAATCAGTAACACTACCGTACAGTCCGGTCTCTTCGTCTGATATGTCGAATATCTTAGCCTGGGGGTGGTATAACGTCATAACCCAATAGCCTTGATAAGTCATGCCGATGTGAGGCACATAGCGGTTCAAGAAACTATTGATAACACTTACCAGTAGATCTTAGCAACCCTGGCCAGGGATTTCCTTTTATGGCCAATCAAGCATAGCACAACATCAACCCCCAATACTGGGAGAGACGAAATCCCCTCCTATCGCTCATTACCTCTATGTGACTCGGGACTGTACCCAAAAACCAACGTTTTTCACGATTTCTTGAACGTGGTAAGGTGGAAATCAAAACACAGTGGGAATCATATAAGACACTATGACGATCTTGGGTCGACAGACTAACCTGTACAAGTGTCACAAGAGAACTGCTATCTGACGATAGGTATAATACCATCTAGGAGTTCTCGGCGAGTCCGTTCAGTGTACCCAATCTCCACTGAGCACCCGTATACCATCTCTGATGTCAAACACCAATGGATATGGGATCATCCATCGCCCATCAAATGGGTCGAGAATCGTATACGCTAGTCTACTCTGGAATATTGACGTCCCGTCTCGATACTCCCACGACTAGGAACATTTGAAGGATGTACTTACCGACTACCTCTGCCCTACTAGTATGATCTGCATCATAATCCGGGTAGTCATGTACTCATCCTAAGGGCTTTATCAACATGTAATAGAGAGACAATAAGTGTACATGTTAAGATAAAGAGCAACCAGATAGCATACTATCATGTCGAGAAAGAAAGTCCTCCTTATATATGTCCAAGCATCCACTATAATATACATCATATGGATAATAATGGCCTCTAGGGCATACATATAAATAATAATCTCCCACTTGCACTAAGCTCGTTTGTTGTAGTATCTCATACTCAACGCCCCATTAAAGTCTCTCTAGGGAAAGACCTCTATGAGTGGATCCGCCGTGTTATCCTTCACGTCAACTCTCCTTACCTCGATCTCTTGGAGATCAACCATCTCCCTGATCAAGTGATACTGTCCTCAGAATATGTCTGGATCGCTGATGGTGTTAGTTATATGTATGCCCTAGAGGCCATTACTACACATATGATGTGTATTGTAGTGGATGCTTGGACATATATAGGGAGGACTTTCTTGCTCGACATGATAGTATGCTATCTGGTTACTCTTTACCTTAACGTGTATACTGATTGTCTCTCTGTTACATGTTGGTAAAGCCCTTAGGATGTGTACTTGACTACCTGGACTATGATGCGGATCATACTAGTGGGGACATGGTAGTCCATAAGTACATCCTTCAAGGTCCCTAGTCGTGGGTGTAACGAGATGAGGCATCGATATACCAAAGTAGACTAGCGTATGCCTTCTCGACCCATACAGATGGGCGATGGATGATCCCATATCCATAGGTGTTTGACATCAGAGATGATATATGGGTGCTCAGTGGAGACTGGGTACACTAGACGGACTCGCCGAGAACTCCCAGATGGTATTATACCTTACGTCAGATGGCAGTTCTCTGGTGACACTGGTACAGGTTAGTCTGTAGACCCGAGATCGTCATAGAGTCTTGTGTGATTCCCACTGTGCTTTGATTTGCACCTTACCACGTCCAAGAGGGCGTGCAAATTGGTGGTTTTTGGGTAGAGTCCCGAGTCACATGGAGGCAATGAGCGATAGGAGGGGTTTCGACTCTCCCGGTATTGGGAGTTGATGTTGCGCTATGCTCGATTGGCCATAACAGGGAAGTCCCTGGCCAGGGCTGGTTTAGAGATTTACTGGTAAGTGTTACCAGTAGTTTCTCGATCCGTTATGAGCCTCATATCAGCATAACTTATCGGTTATTGTGGTCTGACGTTTACCACCCCTAGAACTGGTATGCGACATATCAGACGAGGAGACCGGACTGTACGGTAGTGTCACTGTCAGGTTTTTTGCAGGAGTTGGAGCTTGCTGATCTTCTGATCGCTCAATACCCGTGTAGTTGTTACGTCCAGCTAGCACCGCTGACGGCTTGTGGGTGCTTGATATGATCATCATCTACTGCCGGTGTATTGACGAGTCTTTAGAGTCCTACATAGAGGTTGTACTGGCTCAGGCAAAACGAGATAGGGGCGCATATGTGATATGTGCGCGACCAAGAATAATGCGTGAATGTGATACCGTATTCCATTCTCGCGATGTTTGTATCGATCGGTTGTATGCGATATAACCTAGTTATCGATTCAAGGGTTGATTCGATAAGTCGATACATTGGATATTAGTCGGTTATATGTGATATAACCGGATTATTAAGTCAAGTATTGATTTGATAATTTAGTGTATAATTGTATATATGATATACTAATTTACATTAAATAACATTGGTTCACTTAAGCATTTGTTTTTCTCACTTGTGCACAAGTTAATTTATATGTGATATATATTCATTTGTGTACAAATTTGTATCATGGTTGTTGATACAAATGTCATGGGTGTACAAGACTTATACCATACTAATTATAGGTTTAGGTTTTTATATTTAAAGTAATTCAAAAACAATTGGATAATGAGCTAAAATGCATGAAGCTTCATGAAGCTTTTGGATGCTTTGACTTATTCCGCTTGTTTTGTTTTACTTAATATATTAACTAACCTAACCACTATAATTAACAATGGTAAAGTCTCTACATGAGTGAAGTATATGATACTTACTCACCATGGTTACCATTCTCTCTCTTGATGATTATCCATTTTCATTTGAGCTCATCTTCTTCCTCCTTGAGTTTTCATTCTAGGGTTTGAAAAAGAGAGAGATTCAATGTGAGAAATAAAATTCTAAAGTGTACCCATTTCCTATCTCACCATCCTCTACTAGACTAGCACTTTAGTTTAGGGTGTTTGCTTTACTAATTCTTTGGTTAGTGAGGTAGAAGCTTGAGTCCGTATTCCCTCGACGTAGATCATCTTCGGCATCGAAGACTTCAAGCGATCCCGTTGCAACTTTCTTGTGGAGCCGTCCGAGAGTCCGGGAGCCGATGATCGCAGTGAAGGGACTACATCAAGGAGCTTAAGAAGTGAAGGACCGATCTACAAAGGTTGTATTTTTGTATTCACTTAGGGTTAAAGTGTTTAGCTTGCAATGTTTTCACCTAATCTCTAGTTAACGATCTTGCTTCGGGTTGTTAGGCACCTAAAATTTTTAATCCGGCATGGTTAATGCTTTGTAGAGCTTCATTAGAGTGACTAGTAACCCTACAGTGGTATCAGAGCCTAGCTAGAGTATTAGGCGATGCGTTTACGAAGTTAAAACCCCGATCGAACCCGGAATCAACAAAATAAAACCCTCTCTGTACATTTTTCAAAATCTGGGATTTTTCCGAATTAAAAATGCCTAAAAAAATCAGCAGGCAATTATAAGAAACACTGTGCAAAACGACCACGTGCTGAGCACAAAGCGCCACTGAACCGCGGCACGAGCATGGCTCGTGCGGCGGTTCAGCGGCCATAAGATGACTTCTTTTTGCACAGTAATGTTTTTATTTGATTTCCTGATATTTTATGGGTATTTTTATCTGACTCAAGTATTGAGTATTTTGGGGTTTATTTTGTAGTCGTTGTTTCGATCGGAATTTTTAATTTCGTTGGGTTTTCCGAATATTTAGAAATTGTTAAAAAGTTCGATCCGACATCAATAACTCACCTTTTCCCCGACCTGGAAAATTTCCAAGTGTTGGATTTTTCCGTTATTGAGAACGTCTAGATCGTGCAAGTTACGCAATGGACCCTCTAGAAGACAACAAACCTTAACTCGATTATGTGACCATCTTGAACCACCCTTTGAACCTTAGGGATTGGGGCAGTACGGCGTGCCACATGTGAGGCGTTGGCTTGACCCTTCTACGGTTGGACCGTTGGTACTGTGGCATGTGATAGATGTTTTTAAACCCCCCTCAAGTGTTGAGAACTATTTGGGAAAACTTGGGTGTTTACTTATTCGATCGGAAAGTTTAACACTGTCTATTTATCTAGAATGTGATACAATATTTGGAATCCACAAGTAGTTATGAGATAACTAATTTGGATGTTATAAACATAGCAGTTTAGTCTCAAATGATCGGTTGCCACGGAATTTTGATGCGATCAAAAGTCCGTCGCAATCACGTAGCGTACGCGGATACTCGCCGGATAAACTTAATAGACAACCATGCCCCATAGCCCCGACCAAGTGACTGTAGGAGAACCCCATCGCCGAAAGCATCCGTTCGGGTGCTCGCGGCAGCGGTGCTCCGCCTTAGTGCACTTCGTCGACGACGTCCGGGGGTGCGGCCGTCTACTAAAGTTTGCGACGAGCATTCGATCTCATATCGGGAATCTTGTTGAATTGCCCGACAAGATATTGAAAAGTGTTTTCGATATAGAGACTAAAATGCGGGGTTTATAACAGTTAGGCATGCGATGTCTAAGGAGGTTGTGGATTCCAACTGTTGTAGTTTTACACTTTCTTTTCTGCGACCGTAAGTGTAATATGTGATATCGCCGGTTTCGTTGCTATATGTCAACGACAATTGGGATGCGCATATTTACTTACGTTGATGACATGTAATGTTATGTGTTGCTGGATATGTTATATTGGATCGTCTCGTTTTGAATAGCCGGGGTTTTTTTATGTGAGATGAGAGTTTTTATTTTCATTCATGTAAATTAAATTGTATGTAATATTCTTTTATTGGGGCACTTCCGGGTTGAGGTTGCTGTCACCTTTTGTATATTATTTACTTTTCCGCACTAGGATAGACCCAAGGAGGAGGGCATAAGTAACCGGGTTCTAGAGTCCAGTGGGAGACCAACTCGAGGAGTCAAGTCCGGGTCTCCTAACTCTAGAATTGGTAGGGTTGCTTGCCGCTCTCGTAGGGGTCTAGGGGTGTGGGTTTGTCTATTCATCGCGACCGTGGAATCTGTGTTTTATACTGGCTCATATTAAAAACACGGACGTCCTAGTATATCCAATGTTTCTTATGTTTCTTCTGTTGCGTTATCTGTGATGTGATCATTTGATGTTCTGTGATAAATACTGTATATAGTATATATGATATATTATATAGACGTTACTTATGTTTTACACCCGTGCTAGCCCTGCCCCGCTCTGCCGTTAGTTACCTAACCTAACGGTGCACGAGGGGACATCGAGGCGAATGCGGATGACATAAGTGTACGTCGTATTTATCTATGATGTTTAGGTGTTTTAAATGATGGGACTTCATTAATATGATTAATGAAAGAAAAAGAAACCTAAAAGATGTTGTGGAATCGAATTTTCAAAAACAGGTAGCTACAGTTCTTGCTTTGCATCGCGGTGTTCCTTGTAGAACATCCTGCACCTTATTCGATGAGGAAAGGGCCGAGATCCCTTCACCGGGAGTGACCCCTTTAGCAATAACTGGCAGATGCTACAACCTTCGGTTTGTCTTTTGATTGCTTCTATAGTTTTTTGCTTTGCACTGCGGTATATATGATATATCCTGCACCTTATTCGATGAGGAAAGGGCCGACGATCCCTTCACCGGGAGTGACCCCTTTAGCAAAACAAGAAAAGCCTAAAAAACACTCCATTTAAAATCATTTGATTCTACAACGATATCAAGTTCATTACGCAATAGGTTTTCAGAAAAACCTGTCGTAGTCCTCCGTCATTTCAGATAAGTACTATTTAGTATTCATGCTGCGGTAGTTTGGCATGCGTCAAGGCGTAGTGTACGGTAGCTAACTAGTGCTTATTTGTTAGCGTACGATGCGATTGGATTAGGGTATTCGTACGGTGTTGTTTGGCATGCGTCAAGGGTCGTGCAGGAGGGTTTAATTCAATCAAGAAATGTACGGGTTGAACTTGACTAGCGGACTATGGGTTGTTTGGCATGCGTCAAGGTCATAGCACGCTAAGGGCAAAATATTATCGGGAATTTCAAGTGTTGAAATTTGCAATGAGATTGCATACCTTCTATGAGATAGTTGGATCCTAATACCCACTGCGAGTAATTGTTACTCCTGGGAGAGTTTTACACATTACAATTAGCCGATCAAGTAGGTGTCTAGAAAGGTGTCAACGGGGTTACGCCTCTGGGAAAACGAGGTTTACTTTAATTAGGTCCGTGCGAAAGCACGGGGAACCTCCCTAAAAGTACAGACACTGGCCTGGCTGAAAGATTGGCGAAGTTGTAGGGTGTAATTAATCCCGGCTAGTCTTTCCTTTTAGGGTTTGAAGGAAGATTTGATAAAAACAGTGGGAGCCATCCTGATTAGATAAAATAATAACCAATCTATTCTTGAAAGAGCGCACACTGAGTGTTTTCTTCTCTCTCTCTCCAGGTAGCGACCATATCACGCCTTAATCAAGATAATAATACAGATATATTGACCGAACCCGCTTGTTATACTGAGCTGGGGAACGTTGGTCCCGCTCCAACTTATAATTGTTATAAGACCGAGCAGGAAATTGGGGAATACCAGATTTTCCATGACGCCCAAACGAAGAAAGTGCATGTTGATGCATCATCTTCGGGTGTGTTCGTTACATAGAACTGTTTCTCAGTATCTTTTACGTCCTGGGTATGTGATACCGGATCAGGATCCCGCATATGTAATCTGTTACATGGGCTACAGAAAGGTAGAGAACTGAGAATGGGTGATAAGTTTGATGAGAAAGAAAATGGTGCAAGTGTTGCAGCCAAGTCTGTTGGTCACTGTCACCCTGTATTACCAGAATACATTGATTCTGAACGAATGTTGTTAGATACCGAACCTGATATACAAAATCATATCAGTCTCTTTATTAGTAAAGAAATGATAAAATTTTGTATTGTTGGATAATGTTTTGAACATTTTCTATATCAAAAGTTGATCGGTTCAGGCACGTTATCTAAAAGCATTGATGTTCTAAATCAAACTACAGTTCTTAGTATACAGAATACACACAAGAGGAAGAGTTCAGAAATGAACGAATCCTCCTTGAGGTATTGTAGACTAGGTCATATCAATGCGACCTGACTAGCCGAAGTTACATAAAGATGCATATTTAAATTAGTTTAAATTTACATCTTGTGAAACTTGCCCGTCATGTCACAGAGATAAGATGACCATAGCTCAGTTTATTAGAAACAGAGAAAGAGGTAGTGAACTCTTGGGATGATACATACTGATGTATGAAGGTCCCTTGTCTACACATGCCAAGACCGGTTCTTTATACTTCATTACATTCTCTGATGATCTCTCAAGATTCAGACATATATTCCTGTTGAAATACAAGTCCGAACCTTTTGAGATATTCACAGAATATAAGTTAGAAGTAGAAAACCAAAATGGGTATAAGTATTATGTCCTTTGATAAGATCAAGGAGGAGAATACCTGAGCACGAAATTCCTGGACTATTCTAAAGGAGAATGAGATTCTCTCTCAGCATTACTCCTTCGTATACACCATAGCACGATGGTATATCGGGGCGGAGCAAAAGCACCCTATGTGATATGGTGTGCTCTATGATGAGTAATACTGAGTTTCCTATTTCCTTTTGGGAGTTATGCACTTATGAAGTTGCATACCTATTGAATAGGGTTCCGATCAAATCAGAAACCTACCATTTCATATGAGATATGGAAAGGGAAGAGCCCATCTCTTAAGTCAGTTAAGATTTGGGGTTGTCCAGCCTATGTCTAAAAGCATAATCCGGACAAGCTCGAGGCAAAGTTAGTTCTGCAGAAGTTTGTTGGATATCCCAAGCATACGCAAGGGAATATCTTCTACCTAACCAAGGAACAAAAATGTTTTGTTTCTCAGCATGCCACCCTTGTGAAAGGGAATTTCTTGTGAAGAAATTAGTGGACATGAGCTAGAACTGGAAGGAGTTCCAGCTATACAAACTGCAGCTGATGATTTGGTAGAACCGAAGAATTCAATAGTTTCCAACGAACCTCAGCCTCTCCGCCAATCTAGTAGGGTTCCTCACCCACCTGAGAGATACTTCTGTTTCTCTATGACAGTGGGAGCGAGGATAACATCATGAGATGATGACCCAACTAGTTTTGAGCTGGCCATCAGGAGTGGGACTCCGTAAGAATGGCTGGATGTTTATCGATCTGAGAAGGAATCCTTTTACACCAACAAAGTATGGACTTTGGTTGCTTTATCTGAAGGGTTAAATCCCCATCATGAGCTAGTATATCTTGAGAAGATTACTTGGTGTACATGGAAAAGTTGAGACTTTCAAAGCTGGACTTGTTAAAGGTTTGCATCATTGACCAGGTATGGATTGTGATGAAACCTTTTCTAAGTACCTATGCTTAAGTCCATCCAGATCCTACTTACCATGGCTACATACCATGACTACGATATCTGGCGGTTGGGTGTCATGACTGCTTTTCTAAATAAAGATTTAGAAGAGAGAGTCTATAAGTACACAGTCAGAGGGCTTCGTAGACAGTGGGAGCAGCGGAAACGTGTGCAAGATGATTTATGTGATAAAGCAGGCATTGCGGAGTTGGAACATCTGTTTTGATGTGTTAGTCAAAGAGTTTGACTTCATCAAAATGGTAGATGAACCTTGTATATACAAAAAGGTAGTAGAGAGTATGGTGGTGATCCTCGTAGAGTGTGTGGATGACATACTCTTGATAGGGAAGGAGTTTCCTATGCTACGCTCGGTCAATCTCCGCTTATCACAAGGATTCTCCATATAGGATCAAAGTGATACCTACTAAATCCTGGGTTTTGGATCTATGAGATAGATCTAATTGGATGTTAGGATTCTCACTAGTTGTAGTGAGATGGTATCAATCGATCCTTGGGACAATCACTGGAAGGGTTCCAGCGTGATAAGGACGACTGAATGTCAGTCACAGGCATTGTTTTTACCCTCAGTAAAGGGACGGTATGTTGGAAGAGTTCCAAGCTAGATACCATGGAAAACTAGAGGATAAAGGCTGGATACATCGCTACTTAAGATGCTACCAAAGAGGCAGTCTGGATGTATATTAGTTCATGAGATGAACTTTGTTCCCTCTATTGTGTGACGATGGAGTTGTGGCTTATGCCGAGGAACGCCCGTCCCATCAGTGATCCAGACATATTCTAAGGCAAGTGTCACCTGATCATGGAGATGGTTGATTTCCAGGGGATCGAGGTTAGGAGAGCAGACTCAGAGGACAACACGGCGGATCCACTCACAAAGGCCTTTTCCCAGAGAGAGACTAGTTATGGGATGGCTGAGTATGAGATACTACAACCACTGTTATCAGATGGCCCTAGTGCAAGTGGGAGATTGTTAGTTATATGTATGCCCTAGAGGCCATTACTATACATATGATGTGTATTGTAGTGGATGCTTGGACATATATAGGGAGGACTTTCTTGCTCGACATGATAGTATGCTATCTGGTTACTCTTTACCTTAACGTGTATACTGATTGTCTCTCTGTTACATGTTGGTAAAGCCCTTAGGATGTGTACTTGACTACCTGGACTATGATGCTGATCATACTAGTGGATACATGGTAGTCCATAAGTACATCCTTCAAGGTCCCTAGTCGTGGGTGTATCGAGACGGGGCATCGATATACTAGAGTATACTAGCGTATGCCTTCTCGACCTATACAAATGGTCGATGGATGATCACATATCCATTGGTGTTTGACATCAGAAATGATATAAGGGTGCTCAGTGGAGACTGGGTACACTGGATGGACTCGCCGAGAACTCCCAGATGATATTATACCTTACTTCAGATGGCAGTTCTCTGGTGACACTGGTACAGGTTAGTCTGTAGACCCGAGATCGTCATAAAGTCTTGTGTGATTCGCACTGTGCTTTGATTTCCACCTTACCACGTCCAAGAGGGCGTGCAAAACGGTGGTTTTTGGGTACAGTCCCGAGTCACATGGAGGCAATGAGCGAAAGGAGGGGTTTCGTCTCTCCCGGTATTGGGAGTTGATGTTGCGCTATGCTCGATTGGCCATAACAAGGAAGTCCCTGGCCAGGGCTGGTTTAGAGATTTACTGGTAAGTGTTACCAGTAGTTTCTCGACCCGTTATGAGCCTCATATCAGCATGACTTATCGGTTATTGGGGTCTGACGTTTACCACCCCTAGAACTGGTATGCGACATATCAGACGAGGAAACCGGACTGTACGGTAGTGTCACTGTCTATCTTTTTGCAGGAGTTGGAGCGGGCTTTCTTGCTAATCTTATGATCGCTCAATACCCGGGTAGCCGTTACGTCCAGCTAGTACCGCTGACGGCTTGTGGGTGCTTGATATGACCATCACCTACTGCCGGCGTATTGACGAGTCTTTAGAGTCCTACATAGAGGTTGTATTGGCTCAGGGAAAACGAGATAGGGGTGTATATGTGATATGTGCGGGACCGAGAATAATGCGTGTATGTGATACCGTATTCCATTCTCACGATGTTTGTATCGATCGGTTGTATGCGATATAACCTAGTTATCGATTCAAGGGTTGATTCGATAAGTCGATACATTGGATATTAGTCGGTTATATGTGATATAACCGGATTATTAAGTCAAGTATTGATTTGATAATTTAGTGTATAATTGTATATATGATATAATAATTTACATTAACAAATATTGGTTCACTTAAGCATTTGTTTTTCTCACTTGTGCACAAGTTAATTTATATGTGATATATATTCATTTGTGTACAAATTTGTATCATGGTTGTTGATACAAATGTCATGGGTGTACAAGACTTATACCATACTAATTATAGGTTTAGGTTTTTATATTTAAAGTAATTCAAAAACAATTGGATAATGAGCTAAAATGCATGAAGCTTCATGAAGCTTTTGGATGCTTTGACTTATTCCACTTGTTTTGTTTTACTTAATATATTAACTAACCTAACCACTATAATTAACAATGGTAAAGTCTCTACATGAGTGAAGTATATGATACTTACTCACCATGGTTACCATTCTCTCTCTTGATGATTATCCATTTTCATTTGAGCTCATCTTCTTCCTCCTTGAGTTTTCATTCTAGGGTTTGAAAAAGAGAGAGATTCATAGTGAGAAATAAAATTCTAAAGTGTACCCATTTCCTATCTCACCATCCTCTACTAGACTAGCACTTTAGTTTAGGGTGTTTGCTTCACTAATTCTTTGGTTAGTGAGGTAGAAGCTTGAGTCCGTATTCCCTCGACGTAGATCATCTTCGGCATCGAAGACTTCAAGCGATCCCGTTGCAACTTTCTCGTGGAGCCGTCCGAGAGTCCGGGAGCCGATGATCGTAGCGAAGGGACTACATCAAGGAGCTTAAGAAGTGAAGGACTGATCTACAAAGATTGCATTTTCGTATTCACTTAGGGTTAAAGTGTTTAGCTTGCAATGTTTTCACCTAATCTCTCGTTAACGATCTTGCTTCGGGTTGTTAGGCACCTAAAATTTTTAATACGGCATGGTTGATGCTTTGTAGAGCTTCATTAGAGTGCCTAGTAACCCTACAGATGGGACCGGCGTTCCTAGGCCAAAGCCACAACTCCATTGTTGTCACAATAACAGTTATTAGACACTCAATGGTTGGAACCATATTCATCTCATGAACAAGAATTATCCAGACATTCACTTTGGTAGCATCGTTGGTAGCGATGCATTCTGCCTTTATCGTCTAGATTGCTACGGTATTTAGCTTGGAACTCTTCCAACATACCGACCTTCCACTAAGGGTAAAGACAAAGCCTGTGACTGACTTTCAGTCGACCTTATCACTTTGGAAGCTCGAATTGGTAAAGGACTCCCACTGGAGTTCACTGTTACCAAACCCCAAGAACATTTCTTTAGTGCTTCTTAAGTACTTAAGAATGTCCTACACAGCTGTCCAGTGATTCTCCCAAGATCCGATTGATTCCTGATCACTACACCTAGTGAGCTAGCTACATCTGGTCTAGTACATAACATCGCATATATGATAGAGCCTAGTGTCGAAGCATAGGGTATCCCTTGCACGCGAGCTCTCTCCAAATCTGTCTCGTAAGACATCTTTTTGGAGAGAGTGATTCCTGAGTAAGTGGGCGAACCACCACGCTTAGAATTTTCCATACTAAACCCTTTTATTACGGTGTTAATGTACCTGGATTTTGGACACTCCCAACATCCACTTAGATCTATCATCATAGATCATAATCCCAAGATGTAGTAGGTATCATCCAAATCTTCCATGGAGAATCCTCGTGATAAGAAGAGCTTGACCGAGTGTAGCATAGGAAACCATTTCCTATCAAGAGTATGTCATTTGTGTACAATACATGGAAGACAACCTTACTCTCTACAACCTTCTTGTATATACAAGGTTCATCTACCTTTTTGATGAAGTCAAATTCTTTAACTGCCACATTAAAACAGATGTTCCAACTTCGTGATGCGTGCATTGATCCTGATGGACTTAAGCATAGCCACTGGAGAAAAAGTTTCATCATAATCCACACTTGGTTGCATGACGAGAACCGTTTACTACAAGTCTAGCTTTGAAAGTCTCAACTTTTCCATTTACACCAAGAATCTTCTCAAGATCCATTTGCTCCTAATGGGTTTTACCCCTTCAGGTGCAACATTCAAAGTCATACTTTGTTGGTGTACATGGATTCCATCTTTGATCGCATAAAATCCAGCCATTTCACAGAGTCCCCACTCGTGATGTCTTGCCTGAACCTGGTTGGGTCATCATCTACCATGATGTAATCCTCGCTCCCACCGTCACCAAGGAAACCGTAGTATCTCTCAGGGGGATGAGGAACCCTACCAGATTCGCGAAGAGGCTAAGGTTTGTTGGAGACTATTGAATCCTTTGGTTTCACCAAATCATCAGCTGTTAGTTTGTCCAACTGGAACTCCTTCCAGTTCTACCTCATGACCACAAATTTCTTCATAAGAAATTCCTTTTCTAAAAAAAGGTCGCATGCTGAGAAACAAAACACCTTTTGCTCCTCAGTGTGGTAGAAGATATTCCCTCGCAAATGTTTGGGATATCCAACAAACTTACAGTACTGACCTTGCCTCGAGCTTGTACGGATTTTGCTTTTCAATATAGGCCGGACAACCCCATATCTTAACTCGTTTAAGAGATTGCCTCTTCCCATTCCTTATCTCATATGGAGTGGTAGACACTGATTTGGATGGAACCACATTCAATAGGTATGCAGCTTCTCAAGTGCATAACACCAAAAGGAAACAGGTAGCTCGGCAGTACTCATCATAGAGCGCACCATATCTCATAGGGTGCGATGCCTCCGCCCCGATACACTATTGTGCTGTGGTGTATACGAAGGACTAAGATGAGAGAGAATCCCATTCTCTGTTTAGAAAATCCAGGAACTCCATGCCCAAGTATTCGCCTCCCCAATCTCATCGAAGGACTTTAATACTTCTAATCGTCTTGTTCTTAACTTCAAGATTATATTCCTTGAATTTCTCAAAAGTTTCAGACTCGTGTTTCAGCAGGAACACATGTCTGAATCTTGAGAGATCGTCGATGAATGTAATGAAGTATAAAGAACCAACCCTGGTATTTTTAGACATAGGACCGTATACATCATCATGTATCAGTCCCCACAGTTCATTAACTCTTTCTCTGTTTCCAGTAAACGGAATATTGGTCATTTTACCTTTGAGACAAGACTGACAAGTATCATAAGATGAAAATTCGAACAGATTCTCATATTCATCCTTATGTAACTTAGCTGGTCGTGTCGCATTGATATGACCTAGTCTACAATGCCGCAAGAAGAATTCGTTCATTTCTGAACTACTCCTCTTGTGTGTGTTCTAGATATTTTGAACTGTGGTTTGATTTAGAACGTATATGATATTATATAACGTGCCTGATCCAATCAACTCTTGATTAAGGAAAATGTTCACAACATTATCCTGCAATACAAAATTATATCCTTCTTTAACTTAATAAAGAAACTGATGTAATGTTGTATATCAGGTTCGGTATCTAATAACATTTGTTCAGAATCAATGTATTTACCATTTGGTAATACAAGGTGATATTTGCCAACTGATTTGGCTGCAACAATTGCACCATTCTCTAACACTTACAAATATATCACTCAATCCCAGTTCTCTACCTGTCTGTAGCCCATGTAACAAATTACATATATGGGATCCTGATCCGGTATATCATACCTAGGACATAAAGGATACTAAGAAACAGTTTTCGGTAACGAACATACCCGAAGAATATGCATCAACATGCTCATTCCTCGATTGGGTCACATGGAAATCCGGATATTCCCCTATTTCCTGCTCGTACTTATGACAATTATAAGATAAATCGGAAACAACGTTCCTCAGCTCAGTATAATAAGTAGGTTCGGTCAATACATCCATATTATTATCTTGATTAAGGCATGTTATAGTCGCTACCAGGAGAGAGAGAGAAGAAAACACTCAGCGTATGCTCTTGCAAGATCAGATTGGTTATTATTTTATCTAATCAGGATGGCTCCCACTGTTTTTATCAAATCTTCCTTCAAACCCTAAAAGGTAAGACTAGCCGGGATTAATTACACCCTACAAGTTCGCCAATCTTTCGGCCAGGCCAGTGTCGGTACTTTGAGGGAGGTTCCCCGTGCTTTCGCACGGACCTAATTAAAATAAACCTCGTTTTCCCAGGGGCGTAACCCCGTTAACACCTTTCTAGACACCTACTTTGATCGGCTAATTGTAATGTGCAAAACTCTCCCAGGAGTAACTCTTACTCGAAGTGGGTATCGGGATCCAACTATCTCATAGAAGGTAAGCAATCTCATTGCAAATTTCAACACTTGAAATTCCCGATAATATTTTTCCCCTAGGATCCTATGACCTTGACGAAATCCAACAAACCACAGTCCACTAGTCAAGTTCAACCCGTACATTTCATGATTGAATTAAACCCACCCGCACGACCCTTGAAGAAAGCAAACAAAGTCGTATGACTACCCTAATCCAATCGCATCACATGCTTAAGCAGATAAGCACTAATCAGCTACCGCACACTATGCCTTGACGAAAGCCAAGAAACGTAGCACGAATACTAAATACTACTTATCTGAAATGTCGGAGGGCTACGACAGGTTTTTAAGAAAACCCTTTGCGTAATGAACTTGATATCGTTGTAGAATCGAGTGATTTTGAAAAGGAGTGTTTTTGAGGCTTTTACTAGTTTTGCTAAAGAGGTCACTCCTGGCGAAGGGATCTCGACTCTTTCATCATCGAATGAGGTGCTGGATATTTCAAAAATACCACTATGCAAAGCATGAACTAAAAAAGCAACCAAAAGACAAACCGAGTAGGTTGTAGCATCTGCCAGTTCGCTAATGTGGTCACTCCCGGTGAAGGGATCTCGGCTCTTTCCTCATCGAATAAGGTGCTGGATATTCTACAAGGAATACCGCTATGCAAAGCAAGAACTAAAGCTACCAGTTTTTAAAAAATGATTCTGCAACATCTTTAGGTTTTTTTAATTTCATTAATCTCATTAATGAAGTCCCATCAATTATGCTTCCTAAGCATCACAGAAGAAACGAAAGCAGCAATATTTACTATATATCATCATATATATAATATAAGCATTCATCTCAACATATAAAGTGATCACATCACAGAATATCAGTAGCAGAAGAACACATTTGAAATATTGGATATAATAGGAATTCCGTGTTTTAAATTAAGCCAATTATAAAACACGGATTCCATGGTCGCGATGAATAGCCAAACCGACATTCCTAGACCCTTACAAGAGCGGCAAGAAACTCTCCTAATTCTAGAGTTAGGAGACCCGGTCTCGACTCCTCGAGATGGTCTCCTACTGGACTCTAGAACCTGGTTACTTGTGCTCTCCTCCTTGGGTCTATCCTAATGCGGAAAAGTAAATAATATACATCAATGATGACATCATCCTCGACCCGGAAGTTCCCCAATAAAATAATATTACATACAAGCTTTTACATGAATGAAAATGAAAAACATTCATCTCACATAAAAAAACCGGCTATTCAAAACACGACGATCCAATATAACATATCACAGCAACACATAATATCACATGTCATCAACGTAAGTAAATATGCGTATCCCAATTGTCATTTACATATAGCAACGAAACTGGCGATACACCACATATTACACTTACGGTCACAGAAAAGAAAATGAAAAACTATAACAATTGGAATCCGCAACCACCTTAGACATCATAAACCCAATGTATCAGATACTTTGGATTTCATGCCTTACCAAATGAATTCCTTAGACATCACATGCCTAACAATTATAAACTCCGCATTTTAGTCTCGTTATTGAAAACACTTTCCAATAACAAGTCGGGAAATTCAACAGGATTCCCGACAAGCTAATCGAATGCTCATCGGAAACTTTAGTAGACGGACGCACCCCCGATGCCATCGACGAAGTGCACTTAGGCAGAACACCGCGGCCACGAGCACCCGAACATATGCTTTTGGCGACGGGGTTCTCCTACAGTCACTTAGTCGGGGCTATAGGGCGTGGCTATCTAGTAAGGTTACCCGGCGAGTATCCGTGTACGCTACGTGATTGCGACGGACTTTTGATCCACATCAAAATTCCATGGCAACCGATCAAATGAGACTAAATTGCTAGATAGCTAGACGATTCAAACTAGTTATCACATAACTAATTATTGTTGATTCCAAATATTGTATCACAATCACAGATAGCTAGACGATGTTAAACTTTTCGATCGAATCAACAAACACCCAAAATTTCCTAAAGAGCTCAACACTTGAGCAGAGTTTAAAAAGTACCCAGAACATACTACAACACCTATGGACCAACCGTAGAAGGGTCAACCCTTGCCTCACTATGGCACCGCGGAACTACCGCAAATTTTAGGGTTTGATGGCGGTTCTGACGGTCACAGAATCGAGTTAGGGTTTTGTTCTTCTTGAGGGTCAATAGGAAACACCTGCATGATTTTCTGAAGATTTTAAACACGAAAAAATGCAACTCTTGGAAAATTTCCAACGAGGGAGAAAATGGGTTATTGATATCCATTCGAACTTTTTAACGTCGTCTAAAAAACCCGAAATGATGTTAGAATTACGACTACGAAACCCTCCGAATTGCCTTTATAGAAAGATAACATCACATGCAATCTTAGCAAAAACAAGCAACACCTGAAATACAAAAACCCTGAGACTGGAACACCACACCAAAACGAGGTGCCACGACCTAAATTTAGGCACGTGACCGGCACTTAAACCACATGACGTCAACAGGCGTAATGCAATTTAAGTAAGCCGAAAACCCAGAAATCTAAACCATAAAAAGAAGTAAGTGATAAAAACATTGTTAAAACATTTGAAAATCTCAAGTAAAAGTATTAAAGCTTAAGCTTATTTTCTTAAAATATTTGGTAGCGCCTCCTCTGTAAAACTAGCTCCGAAACGGGTACAAACACAGGATATAAATAAAGCATCCCCAAACGGGAGCAAATCACACCCAAAGGAGGAAACAACCACCACAAGCATATATACGACGCCGTAGCGAAGAAATAGACAATAAAAATGAAAGAAAACAGCATAAAGAGATAAAACTATATAAGAAAGGCCGGGTCACACGAGCACGACACCTAGAGTCACAAAATATACAATATCGGTCCTCACAACTCGTCTCTAAGTCAATACATGAAAGTGGTGGATGGAGAGTACTAGATACAAAGAGATATACAATAAATGCAATCGGATTACCGCAAACCCACCTACAGCAAAAAGGCCTCACAGCCAACCGTAGTGGTATCCACTGAAATAGATACAATAAGGAGCCATGCCGCGACTACTCTGAGGGTCAAGCATGAAAAACACTGTGGCACAACGGGGGTGAGTTGCCAACTCATGAATAGTAAGTAACATCATACAGATAATCGCAGGTATGCACGAACATCGATAATCTAAAACATTCAATCTGATAGCATAAGTATAGCAATATGGGTATGCAACAATCATGATCAAGGTACACCATCAGGGTACTACAAATACATGAAACAATGCAGATGAAATAACTACTGAGTGTGGGATAAAACATATCATCATCAATGAATCTTCATCGTGGAAAAACCGATGTCCATCAATGACACCCCAAATCCCAATACCTCAGGCGCCGTCACTCTGATCGGCTCACGGGCTCCGTCAATCTGGATCGGCCCATATCCATCGCACGACTCTGTTCGGTATCCTCCGGATAACCGCCGGGTCCAAACTATCACCGGTAAGTAGTAGTCCCTCTGTCAGGCTCATCGTCTACTGCACAACATACCTTTCTTGTCCCGGGGTACCATACCGGGTCCACCATGAACCTGCAAATGGATCATCCATCTCCTCGAATCGAGTTTCTAAAACCAATCTAAGAACCGAGAAAACTCATGGTGTACGAATCGAAATATCATATCAAGAGAAACCGGGTTTTTAAAACAATGCATACTTTCTTGAAATATAACCACGGTTCTCAAATCCATAAATCACATGAAATCCGTATCTCAATGCGTAAATCCATGAAATATGATGTATGCAACATAGAACAGTAATATGAGCATATCAAGGGAAAACCGCTCTTTTAAATGAATCAAGTTTTTAATAATATAATGTGGTTCCCACATTCTCCAAAATCAAATGCAACATCATATAAAGGTGTATATGTAGTTATAGCAAGGTATGTGTGTATGCATGTAGGTAAGTATGCATGATGCATTTCATATGCGCAATAGAATAAGAATCAACGTCTAACTATTGATAATAATGAAAGTGGTACGATACATATTCACTTAGTAAGGTGGTACAAGAACAACAGCCTCAATGTCAATAACAAATGCAGTACCACATATATGTATATATTGTGTGTGTCATGGCAATTACCAACGGTATGTGTGTGGCAAACAATTCAATGCTCGTGCTACATAAACCGTCAGTAATGGTGCAGTGTCAAATATGTACTAAGTCAAAGTACAACAAGTAATGGTATGCATTGATGCTCATGCACAATCAACTCATATGCATATAACATATGGCTATAACATCATATCTAGCCCTCGACGCTTAACGCCATACGGGCGATTTCCACATAGATGTTAAATCTACTCACCGATGATCTCGAGCTAGGTAAATCCAACCACCTGCTTTCCATTCCTTGCAGTGTCCGAAGTCCCCGCAATCGATCCTAATATCACACAAAACATAACAAGTGCAACTTAGAAACCGTTCAATAATACATACAAACTACGCTTAGATCAACGCACCGACTCCTATAACTCCCTAGTGTTCGTTTAGTGGCTAACGAGTGTAGCGACATCCTAAATCAAACCTAAGTGCAGCAATCTACACAAAGAACGCGAACTGTGTCGGATACCGTAACGCGCGTAGTCAAAACACTAGAAACTAACAAAGTGGTCCCAGATTTTACCTACAGTCAAAATATAAAAATCAAGTAATACCAAACACTCAGTATAACATACAGACAGCTACCCTCAAAACCCCAACTCCCCAAGCCCCCCAAAATCCGGCGACGCCGGAATTTCACTATATCTCGCCGGTTTTACTAGGTTGGGTGAGGTTTGGGTTTCAGGTGAACACTCAGGGCTTCTAACACAACACTACTACATTGCTAGATTTTACAGTAACATATCGTGGTGATGGCAGATCACAGAAACTCCAATATCTCACTAAAAACACGATATTGCACAAAAACTATAACTTTAGTGTTCTAAACAGCAACTAATAAGCAACACAACATTTTAAAGACCTAATTAACATTTAGGGATCACTACCTTACCACACTTGCTCAAAAACCCTAGCTTTCCATACTCCAAGTCATCTCTAGTGCCTTAACGTGACTTGTGTAGGGTTCCTAGGCACTCTAGTGAGGTCTCACAAGGCATCAACCATGCCAATTTCAAAAATTACACGTGCCGAGAAACCCTAATACGGATCGTTAACTAGATTTTAGGCGAAACATTAAACTAGTTAACACTTAACTATAAGAATACGGAAATACAACCTTTGTAGATCCAGTTCTCCACCTCCATAGCTCCGTAACGAAGTATCCTCGCTGTCCAAATCGAAATCCGGGCTCTTGCGTCGGCTTCATCGGAGAAGAAGCGGGCTAGGTCATCGACGACGAGCCGAAGATGATCTATGTCGAAGCATCACTAGATCAAGCTCCACCTTCACCAAGCCATGAAAACTTGTGAAGGAAACACACTCTACTACTTGGCAAGAGGTAGAGGATGAAGAAATAGGAAGTGGGTAGACTTTAGAATTGGATTTCTCACTTGTTTCATCAATCCACCATTGATGAAGTCAAGCTTCTTCATGGAAGAAGAAGATGAAGATGAAGAAAGAATTATTATGATAGTTAATTAAAAAGAACAAAAAAAGGATACTTATCATAATAATAACCATGATTAGGTGTAGAGAATAGACCATGGTTAATGTCAAGGGTTAGGGTTAAGCATGAGACAAAATGGTCACAAAGTCAAAGCTCCATGAAGCTTCAAAGAAAGAGACAAAACTTGCGACCATTTCATTTCTAATCTTTTCCAAATAAATAAATGATTAAGAAAAAGAAAACCCTAATCATCAATTTAACCATGGTTTAATCTTTACACTTAACCAAGTTAACATGTATCATCAAACATGATACAAACATTTGCACAAAAAGTATATCACATATACAACTTGTACATTCAAGTGAGAAAATCCATATAAAGTGAACCAATACTAGTTAATGCAAAGTAATATATCAAATATATAATTATACATTAAATCATTAAATCATTAAATCAACACTTGATTTAACGATCCGGTCATATCACATATAACCGACTAGTATCCAATGTATCGGCTTATCGAATCAATCCTTGATTCGATAACTAGGTTATATCGCATACAACCATTCGATACATTCATCGCGAGAATAGAATACGGTATAACATACACGCATTATTCTTGGTCCCACACATATCTCATATGCGCTCCTATTTCGTTTCGCTTGAGCCAGGAAACCTCTGTGTAGGACTCTAAAGACTCGTCAATACGCCGGTAGCAGGTGATGATCATATCAAACACCCGCAAGCCGCAAGCAGTCTGCTAAACGTAACGGCCACCCGGGTATTGACCGATCAGAAGATCGACGAGCAAGCCCGCTCAAACTCCAGTGAATCCAACCAGTAACACTACCGTACAGTCCGGTCTGATCGTCTGATATGTCGCATATCTTGCCTAGGGGTGTTAAACGTCAGACCCCAATAGCTCGATAAGTCGTGTCGATATGAGGTCTATAACAATTCGAGAAACTACTGGTAACACTTACCAGTAAATCTCAGCAACCCTGGCCAGGGATTTCCGGTTATAGCCAATCGAACACAGCGCAACATCAACTCCCTATACCGGGAGAGACGAATCCCCTCCTATCGCTCATTGCCTCCATGTGACTCGGGACTATACCCAAAAACCACCGTTTTGCTCGCCCTCTTGGACGTGGTAAGATGGAAATCAAAGCACAGTGGGAACCACACAAGACTCTATGACGATCTCGGGTCAACAGACTACTCTGTACCAGTGTCACCAGAGAACTGCCATCTGACATAAGGTATAATACCATCTGGGAGTTCTCGGCGAGTCCGTCCAGTGTACCCAGTCTCTACTGAGCACCCGTATTTCTCCTCTGATGTCAAACACCAATGGATATGGGATCATCCATCGCCCATCTGTATGGGTCGAGAAGGTACACGCTAGTCTACTCTGGTATATCGATGCCCCATCTCGATACACCCACGACTAGGAACTTTGAAGGATGTACTTATGGACTACCATGTCCCTACTAGTATGATCCGCATCATAGTCCAGGTAGTTAAGTACACATCCTAAGGGCTTTACCAACATGTTACAGAGAGACAATCATTATACACGTTAAGGTAAAGAGTAACCAGATAGCATACTATCATGTCGAGCAAGAAAGTCCTCCCTATATATGTCCCAGCATCCACTACAATATACATCCTATGTACAGTAATGGCCTCTAGGGCATACATATAACTAACAATCTCCCACTTGCACTAGGGCCATCTGTAGCAGTGGTTGTAGTATCTCATACTCAACCATCCCATAAAAGTCTATCTCTGGGAACAGGCCTTCGTGAGTGGATACGCCGTGTTGTCCTCTGAGTCTACTCTCCTAACCTGGATCACCCTGGAGATCAACCATCTCCATGATCAGGCGATACTGCCTTAGAATAAGTCTGGATCACTGATGGGACCGGCGTTCCTTGGCATAAGCCACAACTCCATCGTCTCACAATGGTAGGAATGTAGTTCATCTCATGAACTAATATACACCCAAACATCCTCTTTGGTAGCATCTTAAGTAGCGATGTATCCAGCCTTTATCGTCTAGTATGTCACGGTATCTAGCTTGGAACTCTTCCAACATACCGTCCATTTACTGAGGGTAAAGACAATGCCTGCGACTGACATTCAGTCATCTTTATCACTCTGGAACACTTCCAGTGATTCTCCCCAGGATCGATTGATACCATCTCACTTCAACTAGTGAGAATCCTAACATCCATTTAGATCTATCTCATAGATCCAAAAATCAGGATATATGAGGTATCATTTTGATCCTATATGGAGAATCATTGTGATAAGCGGAGATTGATCGAGCGAAGCATAGGAAACTCCTTCCCTATCAAGAGTATGTCATCCACGTACTCTACGAGGATCGCCACCATACTCCCTACTACCTTTTTGTATATACAAGGTTCATCTACCATTTTGATGATGTCAAACTCTTCGACTAACACATCAAAACAGACGTTCCATCTCCGCGATGCCTGCTTTATCCTATAAAGCATCTTGCACACGTTTCCGCTGCTCCCACTGTCTACGAGCCCCTCTGGCTGTGTACTTATAGACGCTCTCTTCTAAATCATCATTTTAGAAGAGCTGTCATGACACCCAACCACCAGATATCGTAGTCATGGTATGTAGCCTGGCAAGTAGTATTTGGATGGACTTAAGCATAGGTACTGGAAAAGGTTTCATCATTATCCACGCCTGGTCAATGAAGAAAACCTTTAACAAGTCTAGCTTTGAAACTCTCAACTTTTCCATCTACACCAATTAATCTTCTCAAGATATACTTGCTCCTGATGGGGATTTAACCCTTCAGATATAGCAACTAAAGTCCATACTTTGTTGGTGTATAAGGATTCCATCTCAGATCGATAAACATCCAGCCATTCTTACAGAGTCTTACTCCTGATGGCCAGCTCGAAGCTAGTTGGGTCATCATCTCATGATGCAATCCTCGCTCCCACTGTCATAGAGCAACCGAAGTATCTCTCAGGTGGGTGAGGAACCCTACTAGATCGGCGGAGAGGCTGAGGTTCATTGGAATCTACTGAATCCTTTGGTTCTGTCAAATCATCAGTTGCAGTTTGTATAGCTGGAACATTTCCAGTTGTACATAACAGACCTTGCCTCGAGCTTGTCCGGATTTTGCTTTTAGACGTAGGCTGAACAACCCCAAATCTTAACTAATTTAAGATATGGGCTCTTCCCATTCCATATCACATATGAAATGGTAGGCTACTGATTTGATTAGAACCCTATTCAATAGGTATGCAGCTTCTCAAGTGCATAACCCCTTAAAAGGAAATAGGTAACTCAGTATTACTCATCATAGAGCACACCTTATCATATAGGGTGTATCTGCTCCGCCCCGACATACCATCGTGCAATGGTGTATACGGAGGAGTAATGCTGAGAGAGAATCTCATTCTCCTTTAAAATAGTCCAGGATTTCCGTGCTCAAGTATTCTCCTCCTCGATCACATCAAAGGGCGTAATACTTATACCCGTATTTTGGTTCTCTACTTCTAACTTATATTCCGCGAATATCTCAAAAGGTTCGGACTTGTGTTTCAACAGGAACATAGGTCTGAATCTCGAAAGATTATCAGAGAAAGTAATGAAGTACAAAGAACCGGTCTTGGCATGTGTAGACAGGGGACCCACATACATCAACATGTATCATCCCAAGAGTTCACTAACTCTTTCTCTGTTTCCAATAAACAGGGCTGAGGTCATCTTATCTTTGTGACATGACTGGCGAGTTTCACAAGATGTAAATTCAAACTGATTTGAATATGCATCTACATGTAACTCCAGCTAGTCGGGTCGCATTGATATGACCTAGTCTACAATACCTCAAGAAGAATTCGTTCATTTATGAACTCTTCCTCTTGTGTGTGTTCAGTATACTAAGAACTGTAGTTTGATTTAGAACATCAATGCTTTTAGATAACGTGCCTGAACCGATCAACTTTTGATATAGGAAATGTTCAAAACATTATCCAACAAAACAAAATTTTATCATTTCTTTACTAATAAAGAGAGTGATATGATTTTGTATATCAGGTTCGGTATCTAATAACATACGTTTAGAATCAATGTATTCTGGTAATACAGGGTGACAGTGACCAACAGACTTGGCTGCAACTCTTGCCCCGTTTTCTGTCTCATGAAACTTATCACCCGTTCTCAGTTTTTCTACCTTTTTGTAGCCCTATGTAACAGATTACATATCTGGGATCCTGATCCGGTATCATATACCAAGGATGCGGAGGATACTGAGAAACAGTTCTGTATAATGAACATATCCGAAGATGATGCATCAGCATGCACTCTCTTTGTTTGGGCGACACGGGAAATCTGGTATTCCCCAATTTCCTGCTCTGTCTTATAACATTTATAAGTGGGAGCGGGACCAACGTTCCCCAGCTCAGTATAACAAGCGGGTTCGGTCAATAATCCGTATTATTATCTTGATTAAGGCGTGACATGGTCGCTACCAGGAGAGAGAGAGAAGAAAACACTCAGCGTGCGCTCTAGCAAGAATAGATTGGTTATTATTTTATCTAATCAGGATGGCTCCTACTGCTTTTTATCAAATCTTCCTTCAAACCCTAAAAGGAAAGATCAGCCGAGATTAATTACACACTACAAGTTCGCCAATCTTTCTGCCAGGCCAGTGTCGGTACTTTGAGGGAGGTCCCCCGTGCATTCGCACGAACCTAATTAATGTAAACCTCGTTTTCCCAGAGGCGTAACCCCGTTGAAACCTTTCTAGACACCTACTTGATCGGCTAATTGTAAAGTGTAAAACTCTCCCAGGAGTAACAATTACTCGCAGCGGGTATCGGGATCCAACTATCTCATAGAAGGTATGCAATCTCATTGCAAATTTCAACACTTGAAATTCCCGATAATATTTTTCCCCTAGCACCCTATGACCTTGACGGAGGCCAACAAACCATAGGCTACTGGTCAAGTTCAACCCGTCATTTCTTGATTGAATCAAACCCACCCGTACGACCCTTGACGGAGGCCAACAAGGTCGTACGACTACCCTAACTCAATCTGCATCATATGCATAACCAGATAAATACTGGTTAGCTACCGCACACTGCGCCTTGACGTAGGCCAACAAACGCAGCACGAATACTAAACAGCACTTATCTGAAATGACGGAGGGCTACGACAGGTTTCTCTGAAAACCTATTGCGTAATGAACTTGATATCGTTGTAGGATCGAATGAATTTTGAAATGGAGTGTTTTTTAGGCTTTTCTAGTTTTGCTAAAGGAGTCACTCCCGGTGAAGGGATCGTCGGTCCTTTCCTCGTCGAATGAGGTGCGGGATATATCATATATATCACTGTGCAAATCAAAACTCTTAAAAGCAATCAAAATACAAACCGAGTGTGTAGCATCTGCCAGTTATTGCTAAAGGAGTCACTCCCGGTGAAGGGATCTCGGTCCTTTCCTTATCGAATAAGGTGCAGGATATATCACATATACCGCTGTGCAAAGCAAGAACAGTAGCTACCTGTTTTATTTTGAAATTCGATTCTACAACATCTTAGGTTTCTTTTATTTCATTAATCTCATTAATGAAGTCCCATCATTTAATTACCTAAACATCACAGATAAATACGACGTACACTTATGCCATCCGCATTCGCCTCGATGTCCCCTCGTGCACCGTTAGGTTAGGTAACTAACGACAGAGCGGGGCAGGGCTAGCGCGGGTGTAAAACATAAGTAACATCCATATAATATATCATATATACTATATACTGTATCTATCACAGAACATCACATGATCACATCACAGAAATCGCAGCAGAAGAAACATATGAAATATTAGATATACTAGGACGTCCGTGTTTTCAATACGAGCCAGTATAAAACACGGATTCCACGGTCGCGATGAATAGCCAAACCCACACCCCTAGACCCCTACGAGAGCGGCAAGCAACCCTACCAATTCTGGAGTTAGGAGAACCGGACTCGACTCCTCGAGTTGGTCTCCTACTGGACTCCAGAACCCGGTTACTTGTGCCCTCCTCCTTGGGTCTATCCTAGTGCAGAAAAGTAAATAATATACAAAAGGTGACATCTTCCGCAACCTGGAAGTGCCCCAATAAATGAATATTACATACAAGTTTTTACATGAATGAAAATGAAAAACACTCATCTCACATAAAAACCCCCGGCTATTCAAACACGACAATCCAATATAACATATCCAGCAACACATAACATCACATGTCATCAACGTAAGTAAATATGCAATCCCAATTGTCGTTGACATATAGCAACGAAACCGGCGAAATCACATATTACACTTACGGTCACAGAAAAGAAAGTGTAAAACTACAACAGTTGGAATCCGCAACCTCCATAGACATCGCATGCCTAATCAAATGAATTCCTTAGACATCGCATGCCTAACAATTATAAACCCCGCATTTTAGTCTCATTATCGAAAACACTTTTCAATATCAAGTCGGGGAATTCAACAGGATTCCCGACATGCTGATCGAATGCTCGTCGCAAACTTCAGTAGACGGTCGCACCCCCGATACCGACGACGAAGTGCACCAAGGCGGAACACCGCTACCGCGAGCACCCGAACGGATGATTTCGGCGACGGGGTTCTCCTACAGTCACTTGGTCGGGGCTATGGAGTGAGGCTGTCTATTAAGTTTATCCGGCGAGTATCCTCGTACGCTACGTGATTGCGACGGACTTTTGATCACATCAAAATTCCGTGGTAACCGATCAAGCGAGACTAAACTGCTACGTTTATAACATTCATTCAGTTATCTCATAACTTCTTATGAATTCCAATTATTGTATCCCATTCCGGATAAATAAAAAATGTCAAACTTTCCGATCGAACAATCGAACACCCAAGTTTTCCCGATACAGATCAACACATGAAACAAGTTTGAAAACATTCAGTTCGTGCCTCAGTACCAACGGTCCAGCCGTAGAAGGGTCAAGCCAACGCCTTACATGTGGCACGCCGTACTGCCCCAAACCCGAAGGTTCAAAGGGTAGTTCAAGACGGTCACATAATCGAGTTAAGGTTTGTTGTCTTCTAGAGGGACCATCGTGTTACTTGCACTACTTAGAACGTGATTAAACTACAGAAATATCCAACACTTGGAAATTTCCCGACAGGGGAAAAATTGGGTATTTATATCCGGTCGAACTTTTTAACATATTCAAAAAAATTATCCGGAACGACACATAGACAAAGTTTGACAATCCGATCGAATGTATGAACTCCCAATACAACCCAAAATACTCAACTCTTTATTTCAGATTAAAAATTCCCAGGAAAACCAGCACTGAAAAATAGGAGTTACTGTGCAAAATTCAATGGCAGATAAGACAAAAGGGCCGCGGAAGGGCCGCATTAGCACGCTAATAACGCGGTTCCGCCGCACTTTAGAAAGATCATTAGGTAATTTTTACATCGTAATTCTTAGATTTACCTGCTGATTTTTCTGCATATTTTTAATTTGCAAAAATCCACATTTTACAAAAATGTCCAGAGAGCATTTTAAAGTCGGGGTTTCGGGTCGATCGGACTTCTAACTCCGTCTACGCATCGCCTAAGGCTCTAGCTAGGCTCTGATACCACTGTAGGGTTCCTAGGCACTCTAGTGAGGTCTCACAAGGCATCAACCATGCCAATTTCAAAAATTACACGTGCCGAGAAACCCTAATACGGATCGTTAACTAGATTTTAGGCGAAACATTAAACTAGTTAACACTTAACTATAAGAATACGGAAATACAACCTTTGTAGATCCGGTTCTCCACCTCCATAGCTCCGCAACGAAGTATCCTCGCTGTCCAAATCGAAATCCGGGCTCTTGTGTCGGCTTCATCGGAGAAGAAGCGGGCTAGGTCATCGACGACGTGCTGAAGATGATCTACGTCGAAGCATCACTAGATCAAGCTCCACCTTCACCAAGCCATGAAAACTTGTGAAGGAAACACACTCTACTACTTGGCAAGAGGTAGAGGATGAAGAAATAGGAAGTGGGTAGACCTTAGAATTGGATTTCTCACTTGTTTCATCAATCCACCATTGATGAAGTCAAGCTTCTTCATGGAAGAAGAAGATGAAGATGAAGAAAGAATTATTATGATAGTTAATTAAAAAGAAAAGAAAAAGGATACTTATCATAATAATAACCATGATTAGGTGTAGAGAATAGACCATGGTTAATGTCAAGGGTTAGGGTTAAGCATGAGACAAAATGGTCACAAAGTCAAAGCTTCATGAAGCTTCAAAGAAAGAGACAAAACTTGCAACCATTTCATTTCTAATCTTTTCCAAATAAATAAATAAATAAAGGATTAAGAAAAAGAAAACCCTAATCATCAATTTAACCATGGTTTAATCTTTACACTTAACCAAGTTAACATGTATCATCAAATATGATACAAACATTTGCACAAAAAGTATATCACATATACAACTTGTACATTCAAGTGAGAAAATCCATATAAAGTGAACCAATACTAGTTAATGCAAAGTAATATATCAAATATATAATTATACATTAAATCATTAAATCATTAAATCAACACTTGATTTAACGATCCGGTCATATCGCATATAACCGACTAGTATCCAATGTATCGGCTTATCGAATCAATCCTTGATTCGATAACTAGGTTATATCGCATACAACCATTCGATACATTCATCGCGAGAATAGAATACGGTATCACATACACGCATTATTCTCGGTCCCGCACATATCTCATATGCGCTCCTATTTCATTTCGCTTGAGCCAGGAAACCTCTGTGTAGGACTCTAAAGACTCGTCAATACGCCGGCAGCAGGTGATGATCATATCAAACACCCGCAAGCCGCAAGCGGTCTGCTAAACGTAACGGCCACCCGGGTATTGAGCGATCAGAAGATCGACGAGCAAGCCCGCTCAAACTCCAGTGAATCCAACCAGTAACACTACCGTACAGTCCGGTCTGATCGTCTGATATGTCGCATATCTTTCCTAGGGGTGGTAAACGTCAGACCCCAATAGCTCGATCGGTCGTGTCGATATGAGGTCTATAACAATTCGAGAAACTACTGGTAACACTTACCAGTAAATCTCAGCAACCCTGGCCAGGGATTTCCGGTTATAGCCAATCGAACACAGCGCAACATCAACTCCCTATACCGGGAGAGACGAATCCCCTCCTATCGCTCATTGCCTCCATGTGACTCAGGACTGTACCCAAAAACCACCGTTTTGCACGCCCTCTTGGACGTGGTAAGATGGAAATCAAAGCACAGTGGGAACCACACAAGACTCTATGACGATCTCGGGTCAACAGACTACTCTGTACCAGTGTCACCAGAGAACTGCCATCTGACATAAGGTATAATACCATCTGGGAGTTCTCGGCGAGTCCGTCCAGTGTACCCAGCCTCTACTGAGCACCCGTATATCTCCTCTGATGTCAAACACCAATGGATATGGGATCATCCATCGCCCATCTGTATAGGTCGAGAAGGTACACGCTAGTCTACTCTGGTATATCGATGCCCCATCTCGATACACCCACGACTAGGGACTTTGAAGGATGTACTTATGGACTACCATGTCCCCACTAGTATGATCCGCATCATAGTCCAGGTAGTCAAGTACACATCCTAAGGGCTTTACCAACATTTAACAGAGAGACAATCATTATACACGTTAAGGTAAAGAGTAACCAGATAGCATACTATCATGTCGAGCAAGAAAGTCCTCCTTATATATGTCCCAGCATCCACTACAATATACATCCTATGTACAGTAATGGCCTCTAGGGCATACATATAACTAACAACTTGTAAGGGGTTTTAATGAAGTTTAGTGAGGATTTGGCTTGGTTTAGTGATGGAATGGTTAAGGTTTCAATTTGGGGAAGGGAAATGAGAAGAAGAACACAAATGAGAGAGTGTGAGTGATGAGGAGAATAAGGGTGTGAGAGTGGTGAAGAAAAATGGGGGTGTGAGGTTAGGATGAGCCATGCTCCTTTCTCTCTCCTCATTAATTGCTCCCATGCTTGCCCCATGCCTCATAATTCTTCATTTTTCAACCCTCTCTCTCTCTCTCTCCCTCTCAAGTCAACCCTTAATCAAAGAATAATGAAATGGGTTAACAAGGCTAAAAATTGGTTTCGGGTGCCACGGCTACTTAAGCATGGTTAACACCAATTAACCCTAGGTTAACATGCACAAGTGTGTTCAAGGCAAAACTGTAACACCTTAGAATGCGATTAGTGTTAATTAAGTGATAATGCGTGTTTTTAGTAAAAAGTTAACCAAAATAGTTTTCACATATTTTATAAAAATTAATTAATATTTTATTATTATTTGTTTTTGCTTGCATACACATGTGCATGTTAACCTAGGGTTAATTAGTGTTAACCATGCTTAAGTAGGCATGTCACCTTAACCCTCATTCCATTAAGTTGTATGTAATTATTTGAATTATTTAGCTTTTAAAAATAAAGGGTTTGTTTTAGGGTTGACTTGAGAGAGAGGGGGAGAGAAAGAGTTGATAATGGGAATGATGAGGCATAGCAAGCATGAGGAGGATTTAATGAGGAGAGAGAAAGGGGCATGGCTCATTTCACACCCCCATTTGTCTTCACCACTCTCACACTCCCCATTTCTTTTCCTCATCACTCACACCCTCTCTCATTGTGTTCATCTTCTCATTCTTTTCCCCTCAAATGAAACCCTACCTTGTTCATCATAAAACCAAGCAAAATCACCACAAAACTTCATCTAAACCCTTCACAAGCCTAGTTAAGCCCCTAAAGATGACTTGGAGCATGGAAAGCTAGGTTTTTTGAGCAAGTGTGGTAAGGTAGTGATCCCTAACTGTTAATTAGGTCCTTATAATGTTGTGTTGCCTAGTAGTTGCTGTTTAGAACACAAAAGTTGTATTTTTTGTGTAATGTCGTATTTTTAGTGTTATTTTAGAGTCTCTGTGATCTTCTATCACCACGATCTGTTACTGTAAAATCTAGCAATGTAGTAGTGTTGTGTTAGAGGCCCTGAGTGTTCACCTGAAATCTTAAGGGAATTCCGGCGTCGCCGGAATTTTAGGGGACTAGGGGGTTGTGGTTTGGAGGGTAGCTGTCTGTAGGAATTTTGGGGTGTCTGGTACTGCTTGATTTTTCTGTTTTGACTGTAGTTAAAATCTAGGAACGCTTTGCTAAATTCTAGTGTTTCGACGACGCGCTTTATGGTATCCGACACGGTTCGCGTTCTTGGTATAGCTTGCTGCACTTACGTTTGATTTAGGATGTCGCTACATACGTTAGCCACTAAGCGAACACTTGAGAGTTTGTTGGAGTCTGTGCGTCGATCTAAACGTAGTTTGTATGTATTATTGAACGGTTTCTAAGTTGCACTTGTTATGTTTTGTGTGTTATTAGAAGCGAGTGCGAGGACTTCGGACACTATAAAGAAGGGAAAGCAGGTGGTTGGATTTACCTAGCTCGAGATCATCGGTCAGTAGATTTAACATCTACGGGGAAATTGCCCGTATAGCGTTAAGCGTCGAGGGCTAGATATGATGTTATAGCCACATGTTATATGCATATGAGTTGATTGTGCATGAGCATCATTGCATACCATTACTTGTTGTGACTTGACTTAGTACCTATTGGACACTGCACCATTACTGACGGTTCATATTACACGAGCACTAAATTGTATGCTACACACACCGTTGGTAATTGCCATAACACGCACAACATATACACATATGTGATATTGTATTCGTTATTGACATTGAGACGTTGATTCTTGTTCTATTGCGCATATGAAATGCATCATGCATACATACCTACATGTATACACACATACCTTGCTATAGCTACATATTGTAAGTGCACGGTGGAGCCCCGGCCGTCAATCCGACGCCGGAATGCGGAAGCGGTGATTTACTTTAATTTTTCAAACCGGCACCACCGCGCACTATAAACCCGGATCGTGCCATTAATCTAGTCCTAGCTATCTAGAGAAGGGGTAGAGAGATATACCGAGCGATCCGTGTCCTTCGGTCTTCTCGTCGTCGTCCCGATCTCCCCGCGGAATCTCCGGTCTCCACCAAGTCGCCGGAAGGGCACTACGTCGCCTGCTTATTTTACGGGCTCCCACCTCTCGACCGAGGCAACTCGGGCACGAAGTTGGCGAGTCGACGTGCCCAAGATTTGCTGTAGGTTAACTGTAGAATGCTTTTTCTCTTGGGGTTGTGGAAGTTGCCTTTGGTGGAGGAAAGGAACTAAGACTTTTTGGAGATGAAACTTTGGGAATTTTGTGAAGCCAAAAGACCAAAAATCCCCTCACCAAATATTGGGACAGCCCCCTTTTGGCTTGGCCGGCCATGCACCATGGTGAAGAGAGGAGAGTGAGAGGATGAGGGAGGGAGTGAGTATCCAAAAGAATGAGTGAGCCAACTGATCAAGCAAGAGAGAGAAATGGTGATGATAACAAACAATGATCACAAACTAAAACCCACACTCAACCAACCACATCATCTCGTCACAAAGTCAAGCTATCATGAAAGAAGAAGTCAAATGGTCAAGGGATGGTGCAACCATCATGACACTACAATGTGCAAAGACAACCCTCCAAAATACTTATTTGCACAAATGCAAATAAGCCCTCTTCCACCAACCTTCGGCCAATTAAAGATGCAAAGAAAAATGGCCGAAATGGAAAGCAAACTGGCAACTCCAGAAAACTGATCCTGTAATAAATTACAGGAAAACCCCGATATTGTGTATACACACCCGCATTTTTATTCCGACCGAAATACAAATGCAATGAGACAAAATCTACACTGTATTATACTAGGATCCGGCTTAAACCAAAGCCGGCTAGTATTATCCGTCCGATCTTGATCCGTGCAATACCGCACGTATCTGATCGAATCCTGCATATCTCCATACGGCCTCTACAGCGTTTCGCCCGAAACATGAGTAACTGAATGTGGGGGACTCTAAAGACTCGTCAATACTATGGCTGTGGATTTAACCACTAGCACGTCAGAGGTATTAGCCATACGTGACAGGCTACCAGCTATTGACCAAAAGGGACGTCGATGAGGGAACTCATCCTGACACCCTACTGAGCCTGACAGTGACAATATCCGTACAGTCCGGTCCGTTCGTCTATGAGCATCGCATGGCGGGTCTAGGGGGTTGGTAAAAGTCAGACCCCCAAAAGCGGTACAAGTCGTGTCAGAGTGTAGCCCAGAACAACCTGAGATACTACTGTAATACCTACCAGTAAATCTCCTGCCTTGGCCAAGGACTTCGTGTAAGGGATCTCCTAGACACAGCGCGACCTCACCCCCAATACTGGGAGAGAAGAACCCCTGAAGATCCGCTCACTGCCTCCATGTGGCTCAGGTCTGTACCCAACTAAAACCTGTTTGCACGTCTCCTTTGAGCGTGGTAGGGTAGTAATCAAAGTACAGTGGGAACTCACACGAGACAAATGACGATCCTCAGGTCGATGAACTAACCTGTACACATGTCACCAGGGAACTGCTATCTGACGTCAGGTATAAGACCAACTAGCATGTTCCCGGCGAGTCCTGTCCGGTGTACTCATAACCCAATAAGCACCTGTATACATTTTAGGTGATCATACTGACACCAGTGGCTTGTGAGACCGGCCACCGCCCCTCGTCGGGGTCTCGACTGTATACACTAGTCTACTCTGGAGTATCGATGCCCTGTCTCGAAACTCCCATGACTAGGGACCTTTTAAGGATGTGCTTATAGACTACCAGCTCTCACATATATGATTGCCCTCATACTGCCGGTAGTCAAGCAAGAATTCTAGGGGCTCTATCAACGTGCAATAGTGACCTGTCAGGTCACCTAAAGCAGTACACGATAATAATGATAAACCATATAGCATACTATCATCTTGAGTAAGACTGTCCTACCGGAATAGGTCCTCCCTCAATCATTGCAATCACGTGCCTGTGATCCAATAATTGACTCTGAGGGCACTATCTCCAACAATCTCCCACTTGCACTCAAGGCTAATTATTGCGATGTCGCATACTCACAGCCCGTGTGATACCGAACACCCAACTCCTCTACTAATCAGTCTCACAAAGCTCGTTTGCGAAACTATTGCGCTCGAGGAATAGCCTCAGTGAGTGGATCCGCTTTGATGTTTCTTTCTATGTCTCTTTATTTCTCATATTCGAGGAGAAAGCCATCTCCCAAAATGAGCAATACCTGTCTTAGAATGTGTCTGGATGTCTGATGGGACCTAGCTCATAAATGAACTCCAAATCCAAACTTCTTAGACTGTATCATCAACTGAACTTAATCAGTATCCTGCGCCATGCCTCCCTCAGTATTGCCTTGGACCACTTGTCCAAAATACTGCCCCTCGTCAGAAGGAAAACTATAACTCTGACAACCTCCTTGTCGTCCAGGTCACCTTGGAAGCCTGGAATGATAACTGTCTCCCGAATGAGGCTGTCGTTATCATATCCCTAGAACATCCACTTATGTTCTAAAACTGCTTCCGACTGTTTCTCCAGGATTGGATCAATGTCAACTTATTGCATCTAGTGCAAGAACAACATCTGGTGTGGTACTTGACATCTTATGATTGACTCAATTGCCTGAGCAAGTGATCTGCCAATCATGCACATCCCTCTCCCCTTTAGTCTGTAAGACACCTTTAGAGAGGGTGACTCCATCACCTGCAGGTACACTACCGTGCCAGGAGTCGTCCATTCTAAATACTCTTAGAATGCTGTCTAAGTACCCTGATTGGGAAACCACCCAAATCTAGATCTAAAACCATAGATTTAGTAACCGGTATGTCTGATATAATGTCCAAGTCCCATATGGAGAAACCACTGTGTGACGACCAAAGTATAACCGATCGTAGTATAGGAATATCACTTCCTACTCTGTGTATGTCATCCAAATACCATGACAACACACCCTACTACCTTCTCAATAGATCCATCCCCTATTCTGATGAAGTCAAACCTATGACTGTCACATCAGAAATTGATGATCTATCTCCGCTACATCTGCTTTAGTCTATAAATAGACATAAGCCACCTGTCCGCCAATGCTTCCGCTGCTCCCACTGACTAAGACAACCCTCTGGCAGAGTCATATACACGTACACTTCTAAAGCTGGTTTAGAACGATGCTATACTCATCCTCCTGCCGGGTCTCACAGTCTGGAACAACAGCAATGGAAAGTCTGGGTAAACAAGAATCTCCCTGTCACTGTCCTTGAGGCTACCAGAGTACCTCTCGGGTACCTCAGGTTACCCATCGTATCTGCGGAGTGGCCAATGGAATGTCAAGCCAGATTGAATCTTTAGGTTCCTTATCAAATCTTCAGTAATCGTTTGCGGTTCTGGAATCACTTCCAGTTCTACCATACTCCCACTACTCTTTTCTGAAAAAATCCATTTTTAATAAAACTGTGGCGAGTCTAGAACAATATCACTATTGATCTTCCAGATGGTAGAAAGTCAACCCTCGTCATAGCCTGGGTCAACCCACAAACAGCCATTAGAGAAACATGCCTTGAGTTATCTAGAGTCTGGTTTTAAGCATAGGCCGGACAACTCCCCGTACCTTAACATCGTTAAGATATGAACTGTTCTATATCCAATATAGAACCAGAGGCACTGATTTAATTGAACCAGATTCAAATCATGCAGCTGTCTCCAATGTATGTCAACTAAATGGAAGAAGGACGATCAGCATTACTCAACTTAGGAATGCTTCCAATTATGAGTAATCTGAAAGAGAAGCAAGTTCTCTTAATCACTACTATCAACTGAATACCATACTCAAGTATCTAAATCTTCGATCACTTTGAAGAATCCCGATACTTGCAATACCTGGTTCTCTACTTTATTCAAATACCTATAACTTCTCAAAATTCGGACCCTGTGTTTCCACGAAACACCTGTCTAAAAACTAGAGAAGTCATAAGTAAACCGAATATAGTACGAGGACCAACCCCTCTGTCCTGATGGACTCTGGACAACATACAGTACTCTGTATAAGTCCCTTGAGTCTGATAACTCATTCACTGTGTGTCGTAGGTTGAAAACTGTACTTATGGTTAAGAAGAATTACACCGCTGTTTAATTCTCCTTACCTAACCATCCACTGATATAGGTAAATGTCATAGACATAAATTCAAAAAGGTATATCTCACTCTATGAAAATAGACATACAGATATATCAATTTGAAATTGGTGCATAACAACGGATATTCAAAACCAAATATTTGCCGTCCGGCAAACAACCCAGGTGACTTCCTCAAATATCACCGATTACAACGAATCCCGATATAATGAGGATGATCACCCAATTCCCAATAGCTTACTCCCACTCATCATCTGTAAAACCATACAGATGTGAGAATCATACCTGGTAAATACATATCCTGGAGTAAGTATCTAATCGGGAAATCAGTTTTCCTTTAACAGTACACAGTGAAACTGAAACATTGAAATGTTTCGTTGGGGTATCCTGGTATTCCTAGTAATGCCTCTTCCATTATCCAGATTCACAACTGTAACCTTGTAATTCTTTGCCATCTTTCCAAATCCCTTTCTATGTCATTGGTCATTATCTTCTGTACACCCCTTTAGGCCAAATGGTTTTCTTCCTTCCCTACCGTTCGGCACCAGCCTATGGTTTGGAAGAAGACTATCCAATAAGAATAATGGGTGTACTGTCCTAATCCTAGGAGCACTCGCAATGCGAGAGAAGGTGAAGATAAAAGACAACCGAATAAACCTTATTCCTATTTCTCCTGGACCAGAATCCATCACCGAACTGGAACAAGTTCCTTTCGAGTTCGTATATAACCATACGATGGAGTATCCAATAAACTGTGGATCTTCGTAGTGATACGGAGTGTCCTGGAGAAAATACAAAGGTGATTTAGGATTGGCGAAGAAATACTTGGTTTGGTCGTGAATAGCAGTCGCAATTTACTTTGCCCTCTTACTAATCCCTTATTATGTCTTTACTTAATATCTTCTGTACACCATCGTTAGGCTAATTGGTTTACTTCATTCCCCACCGGTCGGCACCAGCCTAAGGTTTGGAAGAAGACTATCCAATTTGCGTAATAGGTGTACTATCTCCTAAACCAAGGAGTACTCGCAACCTGAGAAAAGGTAAAAGGAAAAGATAACTGAATAGTCATATCCGTTTTCTCCAGAAATGGAAACCATCCTCGAATAAATTCCTTCGAGTTCGTATATAACCATACGATTGTTTTTTCCAATGGAAGTGGACGTTCGTAGTAATACGGGGTGTCCTGGAGAAAAGGGTAAAAGTAGGAGTGGCAATGAGGTTCGCAACTCTGACAATCCAAAAGCCAGTGTTTAAGAAGGTTCGGTTAATTTTGGTCACTGAGTCATAGTCTTAGGGTCGGGTCAATGGTCGCTGCCAAAGAGAGAGAGAAAAGAAACACTCAGCGTGCACTCTATCCTAGATCAGAATGGTTACCAATTTATCTAATCTGGAAACCTCCCACTGTACCGTCAAAGAATTAGTCGGGATCACCCGAGGAGTAAACCAAATCATCAGTGGGAATCGAGATCCAACTATCATCGCATGATAACGTGACGGAATCCGCTCACGTCATCATACTCCAGAAGGTATGCGCATATCTGGCAAGTTTCAGTTTCTTTAGAAACTCCCGATGTTGATTTTTGCCCCATGCTCTTATGACCTTGACTAAGGCCAACAAATCATAAGTCACATGTCAAGTTCTACCCGTCATTGTCCAGGTTGATTTGAACCCACCCGTACAAGCCCTTGACTAGGGCCAACAAGGCTATACGAGTGTCCCAAACCAACACATCTATCTATGCTGCATATGAACACCCAACAACTACCAAATACTGTGCCTTGACTATGGCCAACAAACACAGCTTGAATACTATTGACTATCCATATAAAACGACGGAGGGCTACGAATGGTTTCTGGCGAAAACCTTTAACGTAATGAACTTGATATCGTTGAAGGAACCGGATAGCTTTTATGAAAATATAGTGACGAAAACCATTGCTAAAGAGGTCACTCCCGGTGAAGGGATCTCGGCTCTTTCCCCGTAGAATGAGGTGCAGGATATTCCAACTGAATACCACGATGCAAAGCAAAAGTAATCGGCTATAGTGAAGTTATTGCCCAGACGCAGACTTTTTGTCCAAGGAGTCACTCCCGGTGAAGGGATCTCGGCCCTTGCCTCGTCGACTGAGGAGCAGGATATTCCAACTGAATACCACGAAGCAAAACAAAAGAGAACGTCCTTGCAATAACAGCTTTTTGAAAAGTGTTCCAACAACATCAGAATAGGTTTGTTTTTAACTTGCATTGATCCGAATCAACGCAGTCCCATCAATTGATCACACCACAAAGAACGAAAATAATGACGTACGTATATGCCATCCGCATTCGCCACTGGGCCCCGTCATTACCCGTTAGATTAGCTAACTAACGACAAAGTGGGGAATGGACTAGCGCGGATGCAAAACATATACAACACCTACTAGTATATATATCAATATATAATATTTCGCTCAAGGCGTGATAAAATGCAACATCACAGAAATGTACAGCATCACAGAACAATACAGATATCTGGGATCCCCGGGTTTCACAGAGCCACTACTGAAACCCGACGTTCCCCTGGTCGTGTGGATAGCCTGTGCAATGTAATCCTAGACCCCTACGGGCGCGGCAAGTTACCCGCCAAAACCTGAAGCGAGGCAGCCCCCTTCAGCAACGTGAATGGACCACCCGGCACTTCACGGAATCCGGTAACTTGGGCACCCCTCCTAGGTCAACCTGTACCCCCTACGAGTGCGGCGAATAGCCCGCCAATTCTAGAGTGAAGCCCCCTCCGTCTCAATGCCATGAGATGTGGGCTTGTTGCCCTCTAGAACCCGGCTATCCATGCACCCCTCCTTGGGGTAATCCTAGTACAGAAAGTAAAATATAGATACAACGGGTACATCGACCGCAACCTGGTCGTGCCCCAAAATAATAATACAAACAGGCAGTGACGGCAGTCCACATGTCGGACGCTCGCCCCGCAATATCAAATGTAAATAATACAACAAAAGCTGTACTAGCATTGTATCCAGGCTATCCGCCACGACCAATCTGCAACATCACAGCAATACACAGAACATCAACGTGAATGTCACGTTCGCAAATCCGTCTAACCGGGCTATAGCAGTTAGACAGGATTTACCGATCAAGTGACATTCACGGTCGCAGATATAATGTAAAAACTGTGAACAAACATGTTTAAAATATCCGATAGATCAAATTTTACCAAGTGGGCCCCCAAGCAATACTGTAGTACTCACAGAAATTCTGGGCCCAAACAAAGTATACCAAAACTCCTATTTTCAGCCCAAAAGCCCACTGCAAAAAATTGGTGAAGTGAAGCTAATTTCCTGCGGCAGAACCGCGGCCAAAGAGGGGTTACGGCCGCGGTTCCGCGGTCATATAGAGAGATCATGTCACCAAAATTTTACTGTGTTCTTAGGATTCTCTGTACATCATTCTGCAACACCCTGAAAAATTTTTGGAGACAAAAAAATTTCGACAGAAACTGATTGTACATGAAAACGCGGTTTTGGGATTTTTGTTCGATCGGAAATGTAAAACACATTAGACAAAGCTAGACTATGTTAATGGCGAGTCTCTGATACCACTGTAAGTGCACGGCGGCGCCCCGGCCGTCAATCCGACGCCGGAATGCGGAAGCGGTGATTTACTTTAGTTTTTCAAACCGGCACCACCGCGCACTATAAACCCGGATCGTGCCATTAATCTAGTCCTAGCTATCTAGAGAAGGGGTAGAGAGATATACCGAGCGATCCGTGTCCTTCGGTCTTCTCGTCGTCGTCCCGATCTCCCCGCGGTATCTCCGGTCTCCACCAAGTCGCCGGAAGGGCACCACGTCGCCTGCTTCTTTTACGGGCTCCCACCTCTCGACCGAGGAAACTCGGGCTCGAAGTTGGCGAGTCGACGTGCCCAAGATTTGCTGTAGGTTAACTGTAGAATGCTTTGTCTCTTGGGATTGTGGAAGTTGCCTTTGGTGGAGGAAAGGAATTAAGACTTTTTGGAGATGAAACTTTAGGATTTTTGTGAAGCCAAAAGACCAAAAATCCCCTCACCAAATATTGGGACAGCCCCCCTTTGGCTTGGCCGGCCATGCACCATGGTGAAGAGAGGAGAGTGAGAGGATGAAGGAGTGAGTATCCAAAAGAATGAGTGAGCCAACCAATCAAGTAAGAGAGAGAAAGGGTGATGATAACAAACAATGATCACAAACTAAAACCCACACTCAACCAACCTCATCTCATCACAAAGTCAAGCTATCATGAAAGAAGAAGTCAAATGGTCAAGGGATGGTGCAACCATCATGACACTACAATGTGCAAAGACAACCCTCCAAAATGCTTATTTGCACAAATGCAAATAAGCCCTCCTCCACCAACCTTCGGCCAATGAAAGATGCAAAGAAAAATGGCCGAAACGGAAAGCAAACTGGCAACTCCAGAAAACTGATCCCGTAATAAATTACAGGAAAACCCCGATACTGTGTATACACACCCGCATTTGTATTCCGACCGAAATACTAATGCAATGAGACAAAATCTACACTGTACTATACTAGGATCCGGCATAAACCAAAGCCGGCTAGTATTATCCGTCCGATCCTGATCCGTGCAATACCGCAAGTATCTGATCGAACCCTGCCATATCTCCATACGGCCTCTACAGCGTTTCGCCCGAAACTTGAGTAACTGAATGTGGGGGACTCTAAAGACTCGTCAATACAATGGCTGTGGATTTAACCACTAGCACGTCACACGTATTAGCCATACGTGACGGGCTACCAGCTATTGACCAAAAAGGACGTCGATGAGCGAATCCTGACACCCTACTGAGCCTGACAGTGACAATATCCGTACAGTCCGGTCCGTTCGTCTATGAGCATCGCATGGCGGGTCTAGGGGGTTGGTAAAAGTCGGACCCCCAAAAGCGGTACAAGTCGTGTCGGAGTGTAGCCCAGAACACCCTGAGATACTACTGGAATACCTACCAGTAAATCTCCTACCTTGGCCAAGGACTTCGTGTAAGGGCTCTCCTAGACACAGCGCGACCTTACCCCCAATACCGGGAGAGACGAACCCCTGAAAATCCGCTCACTGCCTCCATGTGGCTCGGGACTGTACCCAACTAAAACATGTTTGCACATCACCTTTGAGCGTGGTAGGGTGGTAATCAAAGTACAGTGGGAACTCATAATAGACAAATGACGATCCTCAGGTCGATGAACTAACCTGTACACATGTCACCAGGGAACTGCTATCTGACGTCAGGTATAAGACCAACTAGCATGTTCCCGGCGAGTCCTGTCCGGTGTACTCATAACCCAATGAGCACCTGTATACATCTTATGTGATCCTACTGACACCAGTGGCTTGTGAGACCGGCCACCGCCCCTCGTCGGGTTCTCGACTGTATACACTAGTCTACTCTGGAGTATCAATGCCCTGTCTCGAAACTCCCACGACTAGGGACCTTTTAAGGATGTGCTTATAGACTACCAGCTCCCACGTATATGATCGCCCTCATACTGCTGGTAGTCAAGCAAGAATCTTAGGGGCTCTATCAACGTGCAATAGTGACCTGTCAGGTCACCTAAAGCAGTACACGATGATAAAGATAAACCAGATACATACTATCATCTTGAGTAAGACTGTCCTACCGGAATAGGTCCTCCCTCAATCATTGCAATCACGTGCCTGTGATCCAATAATTGACTCTGAGGGCACTATCTCCAACACATATACACCTTTATATGATGTTGCATTTGATTTTGGAGAATGTGGGAACCGCATGATATTATTTAAAAACTGGATTCATTTAAAAGAGCGGTTTTCGCGATATGCTCATATTACTGTTTTATGTCGCATACATCATATTTCATGGATTTACGCATTGAGATACGGATTTCATGTGATTGATGGATTTGAGAACCGTGGTGATATTTCAAGAAAGTATGCATTGTTTTGAAAACCCGGTTTCTCTTGATATGATATTTCGATGCGTCCACCATGAGTTTTCTCGGTTCTGAGATTTGTGTTAGGAATCCGATTCGAGGAGATGGATGATCCGTTTGCGGGTTCATGGTGGACTCGGTGTGGTACCCCAGGGCAAGAAAGGTATGTTGTGCAGTAGACCATGAGCCTGGCAGAGGGACTACTACCTACCGGTGATAGTTTGGACCCGGCGGTTATCCGGAGGATACCGACCGGAGTCGTAAGATGGATATGGCCGATCCGGACTAACAGAGCCCGTGGGCCGATCCGGACTGACGGAGCCTGAGTTATGTGGATTTACGTGTCGATGTTGGACACGGGTTTTCATGATATTTCGAGTGTCGATGTTGGGCACTCAGGTTCCATGAGATTTACGGATATGAGGGCCGATCAGCGTGACGACGCCTGAGGTGTTGGGATTTGGGTTGTCGTTGATGGACACAGGGTTTTTCCACGATGATGATTCATTGATGATGATATGTTTTATCCCACACTCAGTAGTTATTTGAAATGCATTGTTTCATGTAGTTGCAGTACCCTGATGGTGTACCTTGATCATGATTGTTGCATATCCATATTGCCATACTTATGCTATCAGATTGCATGTGATAGATTATCGTTGTTCGTGCATACCTGCGATTATCTGTATGATGTTACTTACTATTCACGAGTTCGTAACTCACCCCCGTTGTGCCACAGTGTTTTGCAGGCTTGACCCTCAGAGTAGTCGTGGCAGGGCTTTTTATTGTATCTATTTCAGCGGATACCGCTACGGTTGGCTGTGAGGCCTTTTTGCTGTAGGTGGTTTGCGGTTATCCAATTATAACCATTGTATATCTCATTGTATCTAGTACTCTTCTGTTAGTGTATATGCCCTAGAGGCCATTACTGTATCATACTAGTATGTATATTACTTGATGGAAGCTTGGGATATTCACAGTTGTACAGACAATCTTGCTCAATATAGTAGTATGCTACTTGGTTTGTCTTTCCTTTAATGTGTACATGTGTGTTTATTTATTATATCACCTATACGCATTAGTAGAGCCCTTAGGATCTTTGCTTGATTACCGGCGTTGTGATGGCGATCGCACTCGTGGGGGCTGGGTAATCTATAAGCACATCCTTATACACGTCCCTAGTCGTGGGAGTACCGAGATAGGGCATCGATACTCCGGAGTAGACTAGCGTATGCGCTTCTCATCCCAGCACGGGAGACGGTCTGTCCCACAGCCGTCCGTACGTCGTACTTGAGATAGTATGCGGGTGCTCGTTGGGTTACGAGTACACTGGACAGGACTCGTCGGGAACTGATGGTTGGTATTATACCTATCGTCAGTTATCAGTTCCCAGGTGACATGAGTACAGCTTAGTCCGCTGACTTAACACTGTCACTTCGCCTCGAGTGTGTTCCCACTGTTCTTTGATTACTACCCTACCACGGCTCTACTGAGTCGTGCAAACAGGTAGTAGTTGGGAGCAGTCCCGAAGCACTTGGAGGCAGTGACGGTTAGACAGGATTCGTCTCTCCCGGTATTGGGGGTTGACATCGCGCTGTGTCTAGGAGAGCCATTACACGAGTAGTCCCTGGCCAGGGCAAGCGAGATATACTGGTAGGTTTCCAGTGTTATCTCAGGGTGTATTGGGCTTCACTCCGACACGACTTGTACCGCTATTAGGGGACTGACGTTTACCACCCCCCTAGGCCCGCCATGCGATGTATCAGACGAACAGACCGGACTGTACGGAGATTGTCACATACAGACTCAGTAGGAGTTCGGATGGGTTTACCTCATCGGCCTTCTTATCGACATCTACCTGGGGACCGTTACGTACAGCTAGTGCCGCTTGCGGTCTGTGGTTAAACCCACTGCCAGTGTAGTGTCGAGTCTTTAGAGTCCCACACAGAGAGTTTCCCTGCACTGAGCGAAACGTGTAGAGGCCGTATGGTTTTTACGGCAGGGCTGCGATCACTTACGTACACTTGTGTGCGTATGGTGTTTGGGCAGGCAGTACTAGTGGGCTTTGGTTTAAGCCGGATCCTAGTATTGCATGAATGGATTTGTTTTGTCTTCTGCGCATCCGCATTCTACGGAATACGGATGCAGGTGTGTATGCACAGTTTTCCGGAGCGATGAAGGAGGAGGTGCCTCATTAGGGTTTTGGCAGTTGGTTCGGCCAAAATCGCTATGTGGCGGGCTCATTAGGGTTTTGACAGTTGATTCGGTCAAAACCATTTTGAGGCCGACTCATTAGGGTTTCGACAGTTCGTTTGGTCAAAACCATTATGTGCCGGGGACATTATTTACTAATCCTTTCATTGATAATTTTGTTATGGCTAATTACATTGACCATTTGACCATCTTGACTTTGTTGACCATTTGACCAAAGTTGACTTGGATCTTCTTAGAAGATCTAAAGTATTCTTTGGTTTTCTTTTTCTTTAGTTATGATAATGGTCATGTCATTTGTAGCCATCACCTTTATCTTGATGGGATTAGTAATGATAATGTTTGTGCATTATTTGCAACCATGGTTGTTTTTCTTTGGTTCATAATTTTATTCTCATTCTCTCTCTTGAAATGAGAAGCTCCATGGTTGCTAGAAAACACCTTCTTCCTCCTCCTCTTGATTTCTCCTTTGATCTCATGTGTTGAGAGAAAAAGGATTTCACTTGACAAATACATCCATACATCTTCTCTACACATCCTAGGGCTTCTAGATTAGCAATCTCCTTGCCCTAGTTACCTCGGCTTGAGGTGGAGCTCGGTGTACATCTCTCGGGTGGATCGTCTTCGACTCAAGGAGGCCGCGGAGGTGACCGAAGTCCGGATCAACCATTGAGCAAGCAAAGAGAAGAACAACAAGAAGAGAAGAACATCAAAGAAGAACAACAACAACAAGAGAAGGAGTTCAAGTTGAGTTATAACCCCTAACCGAGTAGATACAACTCATGTTAGGATGCTAGTGTATTGTTTAGCAAAGATCCGGCTTTTACGGTCCATATTACAAAGATCAGAAAAATTTTTGTTTTACCGTTTCCGCAACCCCGTAAGTACCGGGAGAGGTAACGTGGACCTAACAGTGGTATCAGAGCCTAACTAAACATAAACTAGCTTGGTAGTAAAGTATATCGAAGTTCGAAACGGAAAATCAAAAAAAAAACCAAGTTATAAAAACCTGAGTTTCTGTTAAAATTTTTCCTGGTCAAAACAAAATTTGTTATACTCCAAAAATCATCTCAGGGTTTTTAGAAGAAAGCCACCAAACACGAGACAGCGACTCCACCAAAGAGCCGCGCTTCCGCGGCAATAGCGCGGCTCCCGCGGCAATAGCAAGCTATTGCCGCGGAACCGCGGCCAACTTGGTGAGTTGCTGCATCGATTTTGGTGCAGTGTGTTTCTGACGTGGTTTTAGGATTTTTAAGATATATTATATGTGCCCAGATTTTCCAGAATAGAAATTTGTTTTTGGGGGCCTATAAATCCGTATTTTTTCGAACTTCAATATACTTTGACTATAAAGGTTATATCTGTGATGTTCTTATGTATTGAACGTCGGCTAATCGCTATATGTCGATTAATCGGGGTTATACATATCTGTGATCTGTGATTGTTGTTGATGGTTTATGTATATGAACTCGTTGGACTGTCGCGGATGAATAGCCGGGGTGGATGTAAGATGAGAGTTTCTTTTTCTTTCATTCATGTAATAAATTTGTAAATTCATGTAATATTATTTGTTTGTTTGCACAACCGGGTCGGGGTTGTAGCCGTCATTGTATAATTCTTTTTACTGTTTTTGCTCCTAGGATAGACCCATGGAGGGGGTGCATAAACTACCGGGTATCTCGAAGTGCCGAGTGGCCTACTCATGGCGTTGAGGGAGGTTGCTTCGCTTCGGGTACTTGGCAGGTAGTTTGCCGCACCCGTAGGGGTCTTGGGTGGGGTATTGGCTATTCATCGCGACCGTGTAATCCGTTTTTCGTTGCAGGCTTGAACGAATCGCGGGTTCCTAGTATATCCAAAGTGTTCATCTGTGATCTGGATTGGCTATCATTGCAGTATTGCTATATATAATAACTATTTAGGCGTTGCTTATGTTTTATAGCCGTGCTAGCCCAGCCCCCGCTCTGTCGTTAGTTAAGTAACCTAACGGGTGATGACGGGGCCCCGTGGCGAATGCGAATGGCATAAGCGTACGTCATATTTTGGTTGTTTTCTGCAATGGTAGGATTTAAATGATGGGACGCATTAAAAGAACTAATGCAAGAAAATAAACCTAAAAGACGTTGTTGGAACAATTTTTCAAAAAGCTGTTATTGCAAGGACGTTCATTTTTTTTTGCATCGCGGTATTCGGTTGTGAATGCCCAGCACCTCAGTCGACGAGGCAAGGGCCGAGATCCCTTCACCGGGAGTGACCCCTTGGACAAAAGTTTGCGTCAGGGTAATAACTTCACTATAGTCGATTATTCTTGCTTTGCATCGAGGTATTCAATTTGGAATATCCTGCACCTCATTCGACGAGGAAAGAGCCGAGATCCCTTCACAGGGAGTGACCTCTTTAGCAAAAAGTTTTCGTCACTATATTTTCAAAAAACTGTATCATGTTCCTTCAACGATATCAAGTTCATTACGTTAACGGGTTTTCGCCAAAACCCAGTCGTAGCCCTCCGTCGTTTCGGATTGATATTGCTTAGTATTCGTGCTACGTATTTCGTGCTCAACCGAGGCGTGGTGAACGGTAGCTATGTAATATTTTTCCGTAGGATACAAAGTTATTGGTTAGGACAGTCGTGCGGTCATTTTGGCTCAGTCAAGGACTCATACTGATGGGTCTAATGCAGTCAAGATAATGACGGGTTGAACTTGACTAGGATCCTTTGATATGTTGGCTCAGTCAAGGTCACTTGGGTCCTAGGGGCAAAAACCACATCGGGAATTTCAAAAGAACTGAAACTTGCAGATTTAGCATACCTTATGGAGTGTGGTGACTAGAGTGGATTCCATCTAGGTTATCACACAATGACAGTTGGATCCCGATCCTACTGATGAGTTGGTTTACTCTCGGGAGATTATTTCACTTAACGATCAATGCGATAGACCTAGTAGGTGTCTAGAAAGGTGTTAGCGGGGTTACGCCCCCAGGGAAAAGTGGTTCTTTAATTAAGGAACTTCGCGAAAGCGTTGGAAAACCTCCCTCGAAGTACCGACATTAGCCTGGCTGAAAGGTTAAGCAAGTATTGTGACGTGAATTAAAACCCGGCTTGTTCTTCTTTTAAAAAGTTTTAAGAAGAATTTGAGTAAACAGTGGGAGACATCCTGGTTAGATAAATTAATAAACCAATCTAATCTTGCAAGAGCATACGCTGAGTGTTTCTTTTCTCTCTCTCCAGGCAGCAACCTTTTCACGCCCTAATCATGATAATAAATGTATCGCTTGACCGATCCGAATTCTTATTCGGGACTAGGGAAAGTTGGTTCAGCTCTAACTTGTGACAACAGTCATGAGTATGAGAATGGGAAAGGGGATTGTATGGATTTCCAGAATACCCAGTTGAAGAAGAAGCATGGTTTTGCATCTACTTCAGGTGTTCTTATAATTGAGAACTGTTTTACGGTCAGCCCTACCTCCTGGGTACTTGATACCGGATCAGGATCTCATATCTGTAATTTATTGTAGGGACTGAGAAAAAGTAGGAAAGTTGCACCGGGTGATATGTCGCTTAGAGTAGCGAATGGAGCACAAGTTAATGCGGCAGCCGTCGGTGAATATCACCCAGTATTGCCAAATAGCAAGACTATGATTTTGAACGATTGCTACTATGTACCCTCCATGGTTTGCAACATCATATCAGTTTCTTTACTCGATAAAGATGGATATAACTTTGTTCTTGAAAAGAATATCATGAACATTTACCTTGATAAGGTACTGGTTGCAGAGGGTACACTGTGTAATGGTATCTACGTTCTAAATCAGAATACAGTTCTCAATATACAAAACACACGCAAGAGGAAGAATTCAGATACGAATGAATCCTACTTGTGGCATTGTAGACTTGGTCATATCGGAGAGAAAAGACTCAGTAAGTTGCATAAAGATGGACTCTTGGATGCGTTCGAGTTTTCATCTTATGAAACTTGTCAGTCTTGTCTCAAAGGGAAGATGACCAAATCTCCGTTCACCGGACATGGAGAAAGAGCAGCAGAGCTCTTGGGACTCGTACATAGTGATGTATGCGGTCCAATGTCTATACATGCAAGGGGTGGGTTCTCGTACTTCATCACATTCACTGACGATCTCTCTAGGTTCGGATATGTGTATCTGATGAAACACAAATCTGAAGCTTTTGAGAAATTCAAGGAATTTAGAAACGAAGTAGAGAACCAGACAGGCAAAAGTATCAAGATCCTCCGGTCTGACAGGGGAGGGGAGACTTAAGCACGGAATTCCTAGATTACTTAAAAGAGAATGGTATTCTCTCTCAGCTTACTCCTCCTTATACACCACAGCACAACGGTGTATCGGAGAGGAGGAATCGTACCCTTCTGGATATGGTTTGCTCCATGATGAGTAATGCCGAGTTGCCTCTTTCATTTTGGGGACATGCGCTTTTGACAACAGCATACCTATTGAATGATGTTCCGTCTAAATCAGTGCCTAAGACTCCGTTCGAGATATGGAATGGAAAAAGGCCATATCTTAAAAGATCTAAGATATGGGGTTGTCCGGCCTATGTAAAAGTACAAAATCCGGACAAACTTAAGGCACGTTCAGTTCTATGTAAATTTGTGGGATATCCTAAGAACTCAGCAGGATATCTGTTCTACCACACCGAGGAACAGACGGTGTTTGTATCTCGCCACGCCACCTTTTTAGAGTGGCAATTTCTTGCAAAAGAAACAAGTGGGAGTTCGGTAGAACTGGAAGAAATTCAGCGACCACAAAATGAAACTGAAAATTTGACAGAACCTCAGAATTCAATAACCCCAGAAGAACCTCAGCCACTCCGCAGATCTGGTAGGATTTCTCATCCGCCCGAAAGATACTACGGTTTTCTCATAGACGGGGATCGAGAGGATTGCATCTTGGAAGAAGATGACCCTACCAGTTTCAGGCAGGCCATTATCAGTAGGGACTCTGATAAGTGGCAGGAAGCAATGCAATCCGAAATGGAGTCCATGTACGCCAATAAAGTGTGGACCTTGGATATTGCTCCACCTGGGGTAAAACCCGTTGGATGCAAATGGATCTACAAAAGGAAACTTGGTGTAGATGGGCAGGTGGAAACCTATAAATCTATACTCGTTGCAAAAGGTTTTCGTCAAAGACCTGGTTTGGACTATGACGAGACTTTTTCTCCGGTGGCTATGCTCAAATCCATTCGGATCTTACTTTCCATTGCTGCCTTCCATGACTATGAAATCTGGCAGATGGATGTTAAGACGGCTTTCCTAAACGGTTGTTTGGAAGAGTGCGTTTACATGGATCAACCAGAAGGTTTCGTAGACAGTGGGAGCAGCGGAAGGGTGTGCAAGTTGCTTAAATCCATTTATGGATTAAAGCAGGCTTCGCGGAGCTGGAACATCTGTTTTGATGAGGCAATCAAGGAATTTGATTTCATCAAGAACGAAGATGAACCCTGTGTATATAAGAAGATTGTAGGACGAACTGTCGTATTCCTAGTCTTGTACGTGGACGACATTCTTTTGATAGGAAATGATATTCCTATGCTACAATCGGTCAAGCTATTTTTGTCACAAAGGTTCTCCATGAAAGACCTGGGTGATGCCTCGTACATTCTGGGGATCAAGATCTATAGAGATAGATCCAAGAAACTGTTGGGACTTTCACAGTCCAGGTACATAGAAACCGTACTAAAGAGATTTAGTATGGAGGGTTCCAAGCACGGTAACATACCCGCATTGTACGGAATTACCCTCTCCAAGAAGATGTCTCCTAAGACTGACGAGGAGAGGGTTCGCATGAGCACTATACCCTACGCTTCGGCGGTAGGATCTATAATGTATGCGATGCTATGTAAAGACCAGATGTAGCTTACGCGCTGAGCGCGGTAAGCCGGTATCAGTCAGACCCAGGGGAGGACCACTGGACAGCAGTGAAGAACATTCTCAAGTACCTGAGAAGGACTAAGGAGATGTTCCTGGTTTACGGTAATGGAGACCTCCGGGTCGAGTCCTTTACCGATTCAAGCTTCCAGAGTGACAAAGATGACAGCAAGTCTGTCTCGGATTTTGTGTTTACCCTTAACGGAAGGGCGGTATGTTGGAGGAATTCCAAGCAGGATACCGTCGCAGACTCGACGATGGAGGCTGAATACATTGCTGCAAGCGATGCCGCAAAAGAGGCGGTCTGGATGAAGAAGTTCATTAGTGAACTTCAGGTGGTTCCGTCCATTGTTGACCCAATACCTCTGTATTGCGATAACAATGGGGCTATAGCTTTAGCGAAGGAACCAAGGTCCCATCAGAAATCCAGGCACATCTTAAGGCGGTATCACCTGATCAGGGAGATCATTGATCGACAGGAGATCGAGGTGCGGAGAGTGGACACAAAGGACAACACTGCGGACCCATTCATGAAGGCTTTACCCCAGACTTAGTTCGAGCGGCTGATCGAGATGATAGGTCTTCGATATGCCAGTTCATGGCCTTAGTGCAAGTGGGAGATTGTTAGTGTATATGCCCTAGAGGCCATTACTGTATCATACTAGTATGTATATTACTTGATGGAAGCTTGGGATATTCACAGTTGTACAGACAATCTTGCTCAATATAGTAGTATGCTACTTGGTTTGTCTCTGCTTTAATGTGTACATGTATGTTTATTTATTATATCACCTATACGCATTAGTAGAGCCCTTAGGATCTTTGCTTGATTACCGGCGTTGTGATGGCGATCGCACTCGTGGGGGCTGGGTAATCTACAAGCACATCCTTATACACGTCCCTAGTCGTGGGAGTACCGAGATAGGGAATCGATACTCCGGAGTAGACTAGCGTATGCGCTTCTCATCCCAGCGCGGGAGACGGTCTGTCCCACAGCCGTCCGTACGTCGTACTTGAGATAGTATGCGGGTGCTCGTTGGGTTACGAGTACACTGGACAGGACTCGTCGGGAACTGATGGTTGGTATTATACCTATCGTCAGTTATCAGTTCCCAGGTGACATGAGTACAGCTTAGTCCGCTGACCTGAAACTGTCACTTCGCCTCGAGTATGTTCCCACTGTTCTTTGATTACTACCCTACCACGGCTCTACTGAGTCGTGCAAACAGGTAGTAGTTGGGAGCAGTCCTGAAGCACTTGGAGGCAGTGACGGTTAGACAGGATTCGTCTCTCCCGGTATTGGGGGTTGACATCGCGCTGTGTCTAGGAGAGCCATTACACGAGTAGTCCCTGGCCAGGGCAAGCGAGATATACTGGTAGGTTTCCAGTGTTATCTCAGGGTGTATTGGGCTTCACTCCGACACGACTTGTACCGCTATTAGGGGACTGACGTTTACCGCCCCCTAGGCCCGCCATGCGATGTATCAGACGAATAGACCGGACTGTACGGAGATTGTCACATACAGACTCAGTAGGAGTTCGGATGGGTTTACCTCATTGGCCTTCTTATCGACATCTACCTGGGGACCGTTACGTACAGCTAGTGCCGCTTGCGGTCTGTGGTTAAACCCACTGCCAGCGTAGTGTCGAGTCTTTAGAGTCCCACACAGAGAGTTTCCCTGCACTGACCGAAACGTGTAGAGGCCGTATGGTTTTTACGACAGGGCTGCGATCACTTACGTACACTTATATGCGTGTGGTGTTCGGGAAGGCAGTACTAGTGGGCTTTGGTTTAAGCCGGATCCTAGTATTGCATGGATGGATTTGTTTTGTCTTTTGCGCATCCGCATTCTACGGAATACGGATGCAGGTGTGTATGCATAGTTTTCTGGAGCGATGAAGGAGGAGGTGCCTCATTAGGGTTTTGGCAGTTGGTTCGGCCAAAACCGCTATGTGGCGGGCTCATTAGGGTTTTGACAGTTGATTCGGTCAAAACCATTTTGAGGCCGACTCATTAGGGTTTCGACAGTTCGTTTGGTCAAAACCATTATGAGCCGGGGACATTATTTACTAATCCTTTCATTGATAATTTTGTTATGGCTAATTACATTGACCATTTGACCATCTTGACTTTGTTGACCATTTGACCAAAGTTGACTTGGATCTTCTTAGAAGATCTAAAGTATTCTTTGATTTTCTTTTTCTTTAGTTATGATAATGGTCATGTCATTTGTAGTCATCACCTTTATCTTGATGGGATTAGTAATGATAATGTTTGTGCATTATTTGCAACCATGGTTGTTTTTCTTTGGTTCATAATTTTATTCTCATTCTCTCTCTTGAAATGAGAAGCTCCATGGTTGCTAGAAAACACCTTCTTCTTCCTCCTCTTGATTTCTCCTTTGATCTCATGTGTTGAGAGAAAAAGGATTTCACTTGACAAATACATCCATACATCTTCTCTACACATCCTAGGGCTTCTAGATTAGCAATCTCCTTGCCCTAGTTACCTCGGCTTGAGGTGGAGCTCGGTGTACATCTCTCGGGTGGATCGTCTTCGACTCAAGGAAGCCGCGGAGGTGACCGAAGTCCGGATCAACCATTGAGCAAGCAAAGAGAAGAACAACAAGAAGAGAAGAACATCAAAGAAGAACAACAACAACAAGAGAAGGAGTTCAAGTTGAGGTATAACCCCTAACCGAGTAGATACAACTCATGTTAGGATGCTAGTGTATTGTTTAGCAAAGATTCGGCTTTTACGGTCCATGTTACAAAGATCAGAAAAATTTTTGTTTTACCGTTTCCGCAACCCCGTAAGTACCGGGAGAGGTAACGTGGACCTAACATCTTCATCTACCACTTTCATGTATTGACTTAGAGACGAGTTTGTGAGGACCAATATTATATATTTTGTCACTCTAGGTGTCTTGCTCGTGTGAGCCGGCCTTTCTTATGTAGTTTTATCTCTTTATGTTGCTTTCATTTTTATTGTCTATATCTTCGCTACGGCGTTGTATATATGCTTGTGGTGGTTGTTTCCGCCTTTGGGCTTGATTTACTCCTGTTTGGGAATGCCTTATTTATATCCTGTATTTGTACTGTTTCGGGGCTAGTTTTACAAAGGAGGTGCTGCCAAAATTTTTAAGAAAATAAACTTAAGCTTTAAGATTTTACTTGAGATTTCCAAATGTTTTTATCACTTACTTATTTATATGGTTTAGATTTCTGGGTTTTCGGCTTACTTAAATTGCGTTACGCCTGTTGATGTCACGTGGTTTAAGTGCTGGTCACGTGCCTAATTTTGGGTTGTGACAAAGTTGGTATCAGAGTGCTAGGTTTTACCTTTCAAAGTGTAGGATAACCTTGGTATGATGGAGTAGTTAGCTTAAGCAGAGTGGCGTAGCGTGTGTATGTTCCGCGGCATACTTAAGACACGGCACTCCGCCTAAGTAAGCTTAGGACTTGTTGGTTGAAATTCCTTCCATGATTATATATATCCTTGTGATTCGATTTCTATGTTCTTATCGAATCCTATTTTCATTTCCAGCTATTATGCCGCCGAAGACTACGAGGGCGCAGAGAGCGGCCGCGAGGGCCGAGGTCATGGTAGGCTCGTCAGAGACGAGGACTGACCAGGGCGGTACGCCCGTTTTATAGGAGCGGATTGATCCACCTTTGCTAGATCGTATTACTAGTCTAAAGGCAGGTATGCAGGATTTGCGCCAGATGATGGGGTCGTTGGTTGAGGCCAGTCGAGCGTAGAGACAGGAGGTTGTCCCACTTGTTATGGGGGCCGAGATGGTGCCTACGGTTCAGGCAGTCGTACCAACAGCTACAGAGGTTATCACCGTATCATTATCTGAGTTCATGAGGATGAAGCCTCCGGTTTTCACCGGCACTGATGCAGCTGAGGATCCCCAGTCGATTATCGATCGGATGGCCAGGATCTGTCGTTCGCTGATATGCTCCGACGTGAGATGGGTAGAGTTCGCGAGTTTTTGTCTGGAGGGTCTTGCCCAGACCTGGTGCGAGTCTTTAGAGAAGGGCAGAACCGCAGGTCTTTCTCCTATGACCTGTGCTGAGTTCGTGACGGTTTTTCTTGCCTGTTTTCTTCCGCAGAGCGTCAGGGATGCTCGAGCTCGCAGTTTTGAGTCGTTACGCCAGACTCCAGGTATGACGGTGGCAGAGTATGATGTTCAGTTTACCCAACTATCTGTGTATACTCTATATTTGGTGGACACTGAGGAGATGTGCATCAAGATATTTGTGCGGGGCCTCCTTACCCAGTTGTTCCTTGCTATCAGTGCCCAGCATTTTGACACATATGCAGCCGCACTGGATGCAGCCCTACTGGTTGAGGAGCGTCTTTCCGAGACTTCGGTCGTTCTGGAACCGAAGAGGGTTCGTACTGGTGTATCATCCTAGAAACAGATGTATAGACGCCGCGACAGATTTCGTTCAGGTCGTGGGAGTAGCAGAGGCCTGGGACGAGGCCAGTTATTTAGTTCTTATCCCTAGGAGGGTCAGCAGTCATCGTCTGGATGTTTCCGGTGTGGGAGTTTTTATTATCGCATCGGAGATTGTACTGAGCCACGTGAGGACGAGACAGCCGTACCACATGTTACCTTACCACCTTCTCCACCTTAGAAAGAGTTGCCACTTATGCCTGTTGTTGCTCCGCTTCAGACTTATGCTCAGAGAGGTCATGGTCGCGGAGGTTCAGAGAGGACGGGGTGGCGGAGGCGGAGGACAGCCAGTCGCCGGTAGAAGGCAGGCACGAGTATTTGCTTTGACTCATCGGGAAGCGCAGGCTTCCAATGCATTGGTTTCAGGTACTCTTTCAGTATGTTCCTTCGATGCACAAGTTTTGTTTGATCTGGGATCTACGCACTCGTATGTTTCTACACACTTCGTGTCACGACCCAAGGTACAGAACGTGACCGGCACTTAAATTACGAAACGTCTAAAGGCGTAACGTAATATAAGTTAGCCGAAGCCCAGAAATCTAAACCAGTTAAAAGAAGAATTGTAGGAAAACAAGTTTAAAAGCAACATCAAATTTTCTCAAAAATTTCGGCAGGTCTCTTTTGTAAAAACTGGCCTCAAACGGGTACAAACAAGAATATATACATAATCAATAATAAAGGCATTCCCAAGCGGGAGCTAGCTCTTCGCCAATTGGCAGTCATAACCATGCAAGCAAAATAATATACAACGCCGAAGGGCGAGGATCAAAACTCAAACAAAACCACCAGAAAACCATAATAATACAAGCGCGACTCTATGGTCGAAAGAATAAACAATTGGTCTTCTAAATCTATCAAGTAATACAAGTCTGGTTGATGAAGCTTACTAGATACAACTGAAATAAATCAAAGTTCAACGGCGTTCACGATACAAGTGAACCAACCTACCAAGCAATCACCCTGAATGAAATAGTGTGCCAGCAAGCTGCCAAGGAAACCTATACATCTAACCTGTAAGAAAAGTTTGGCACAACGGGGGTGAGTTGCCAACTCGTGGGTAGAAGACATCTGTGAGTAGAAATCGCATGCACGACAATCTCCTAGGTCATAATAATATACTTACATAACACTAGTCATCTAGTAGTGACAGGGTAATAATCTATGCATAAGTGCAATGCTCAGTGCATCGTGTCAGTGTCACCAAACTGTAATATGTCACATATCTGATGTATGAATGCATCATGAATGAGAAAATCAACCATGAAATCTGAATAATCTGATATAAGAAAAACATCAATGAATCTTGTATAATAAAACTGAACCTCATCAGTGAAATCGACAGAAATCCGTGTAAAGCATCGACACAAAATAGGTATGTCTCAAAATTTCATATCTCTGTATTTCAAATCTCAATATCTCTGTATCTCGGGCTCCGGCAGTCCGGATCGGCCCATATCATCCAATCTCACGACCACGGTCGGTATCCTCCGGATATCCGCTGCGTCAAAAATAACAACAATAACCGGTCGGTAGTGCTCCCCTGCCGGGCTCAACGCCATCATCTGCGATCTTCTTGCCCCGGGGTACCGCACCGAGTCCACCATGTACCCGCAGACGGTGCATCCCCCTCCTCGAATCGAGTATATGATATAGCTCAAGAACCGAGAAAACTCATGGTGGACGCCACACACATCATATCACGAGAGAACCGCAAATTTCTATTTTTGTAAATAATGATAAAAAGTTTTATAAAATTCTTGTGATTTTCCGCAAAATCCAAAAATCTCATGAAAATCCAAAATCCAAGAATCAAGAGTCAATAAGCATGAATACCGGCATAACGCCACCATATAGCATAACCAAATGAATCTATGAATGCATGAAGTGTCTAAGTAAAGAATGCAATATCTCACTGGTGAATGAGAGCAATCACACTAATATTATATTGTAACTATCAGTTAACTAGTTATATCAATGAAGTAATATGTTCTAAAGTGTACATGACATGGAAATTACCGATGATGATGTGTGTGAGCCGGCAAGTAAGTTTATGTGAGACATGCGCATCATCGGTAATACTGCTGGTGTCTTAACAGATGGAATCTTAACAGTGAAGGAAACATATAAATAAACATGCAGTGAAATGACAATAACATGAATATAACAGAGAAGGAGTAATAACTGCAATAACGAAGAATATACATATCTACTATACAAGTCATATCGTTTTGGTGTTTGAAAAAGCACGAATCGTGGTCTTTATAAAAATATGGGCTACGGGGTTTTGAGAAAAGATACGACCTTTTGAAAAATCCGTAGTATCCCTCTGGCTATTTTTTTAAAAATGCGCACGATTCGTTAGTTTTGAAAATATGTATGACTCGAGCCTAAACCGGTATCTATCTAACCTACTAAGGGACTGAACTAAAGAAGCTAGTCGATAGGTAAGATGAATCCACTTAAAGTCCAAGTCGATATCTCTAGTAGTCGGCGATCCAGCCTAAATAGCGTCACGTACAAAGTATGATTTCCTCAAGTCAAGAGTGCAGATCAATCATCACATATATACTTCGTACGGTAAAATCTATCGTACGACATCCCAAAATCGGGGTACAGATCAACTATCATATATACATCATCATTCATATGGTATCATCGTCAAACAATATCATGATCTGATTACTGATCTAAAGTCACATGCAATCCAATGTCATCAACACATATTATCATATATGAGTATGCATCGCCCAAGCAATCCATTATAAATATCATAACATATCTCATATCATAACTCGATCACATATCAAATATCTCACGGCATCATGCCCGATCTTATCCACTCATCCCCAAGTATCATATAGCATCCCTATCACCCGTGTGTGTGTGTGTGTGTGTGTGTGTACTCAAATACCTATACACACACACACACACTCATAAGAAACAAGTGTGTGTGTGTGTGTGTGTCAACCTATACTCTAGGGTCTCGCGACTAAGAACTAGACTAAAAGCACTATCATCCAACTTACACAATTTTTGATCCGTGGTCCCCCTAAAACCTTTCTTGCTCAGTATTCGTATATCGCAATAACCTATCTATATATAACTATCTCAAGACTACGTCATATCCTACGAAGTTACGGGGGTACTATACGCAATCCACCCGACTTCCCCCGTAAATATACATCTACTCACCTGGTCCTTGTCTGCCGAAGTCGATGACGCCATCCTCTTCTTCATCGTCCGATGTCCACGTGAGAGGTACCTATATACATATATAATATCGTAAACCGAAATCGCGGATAAAACCAAAAAGACACACAAAACGCGCATATGTTAAAACCTATGACCCACTCATACAAAAGAACCAAATAACCCTCGACATCGGCGTAAAAACGCCGATTACTCGAGAAAAACCCAAACGTATAAATCGTGGTTTTACAACTCACTAGATATAATATGAAATAAATTGTAACTCATCAAAACCTCAAAATAAATCAAATCGATTTATTTCCGAAAACCTAGAAAGCATCAAATAACCGTTTTACTTCAAAACTTGATGTTTAAACAAAACTAGTGGACACAATATTCACTAAATATCATAACTAAGTCATACAAATCATTGCTATAATTTTATCACACTAATTTGTATAAATCCCAAAAAATCTGGTTTGCAAATTTATCCAGTTTTAACACCTTTAAAGTAAAAATTCACAAATCAACTACTAAACTAAGTTTTGCATGATCTAGGGTGTTAAACTACCGATTATAATGTTAATGATGTGATGAAAAGCCTATCTAGACTTTAATCTCACCTTTTTAATTAATTTCTAAAAACCTAGTTTACAAATTATGTAATTTGGACAAATTAATTGTAACAATTTACAAAACAACAACTAAACTAGGTTTTGCATATTTTAAGATGTTAAACAATACATTGCATACTTAGTGATGAATTAAAAACCCTAACTTGATTTAAAAACCCTTTCTTGAAATTTCAAGTTAGCAATTAGAACCCTAATTAAATACCGAAATTTATTAAATTAAAATAATTAACCTACAATTAACACTAGGGTTAGAATTATACCTCAATAAACATGAGATCAAACATACAACCTAGTCTCCAAAATGCTAACTTTGCTCCAAGATCCAAGATTATTTGGCCAAAGAATAAAGGGTATAGGTTAAATGATGAATTAATGGAGTTTTTGTGTTGATTTTTCATGGAATTTTAAAGAATTTTTGTGGAGAATGAGGTGGAGAAATTTTGGGGCTGCCTCATGGAGGGCCAAGCCACATGTGAGGGGAAGTGGAGAGAGATAGAGAGAAATGAGTGTAGAATTGTGTAGAAACCTCTTCAATTAATGCCACTTTTTACGTAAACCCTTAATTATTTAATTTTTCTAATTTAAACCTTTTCCTAGAAATCTCTAGAACCATGAAGAAATTTTGAGAAAGAATTTTGCATGTTACACACTTGATTCCAATATGTCATAGTTCACTTTTGTAAAATTAACCCATTCCAATTTGTAATTTGCACTAATTTAATGTATAATTAAAAGCTTATCTTAATATTAGAAATGATTAATTAAGGAAAAATATTTTAGTAAACTAATAATTTATAAGTGACCAAATAAATACCAAATACTAGCAATTACATAGTTAAAATAGGTCTTTTTAAATCTATGATGAAAAATAATTATCGTTAAGTTTTAAGGAAAATACGGTTTATTTTACCGATTATCAGAAAATTCACCTAAAGCATTTTAATTATTTAATTAATTAATTTATTTATTTTTAAAACGTTACAATCTTCCCCCCTTAAAGAAATTCGGTCCCCGAATTTAAATTTAAACTCCCCCAAATACTAAAACTTTTCAGCAAAGCACTCAAATCGTCGGGGCTCCGAAATCATCAATACTTAAAACAAATCTTAGCGCAATGCAGGCGCACGAAAAACAAGTACATAACTCAAAAATCAAAACTCCGTCAAGCATAACGCAATCATCGGAGTTATGGTGAAAATACAATATCAAAGTCCAATACGAAAACCAACATGATATGCATCAAAACTATAACTTGTATATAGTACGCATCATAGTAAAATCGTCCAAACATCTGAATAGAGAAGCATGGAAAACCCCTTTTTCAAATCGCCGTGCGATGTCCGTGTCACGACACAAGTAGCAGACGTTCATTTTAAGGAAAAATAGCTATACATATGTATCTTTTATTTAACATACACGTCCCACCTTTTGAAAAAATTTAGGAGGGTTTCCTTGTAAAATGTTTCATGCCATCTTAGACACGTAAGAAAATATTGAGACTATAGCTCCTTTTTGGAAATCCCTTCGGTAACTATCAATGCATGCAAAAATACCTAGGTACTGTTCTCAGAACAGTCCCGCTCGATTACTACACTAAATAGTAAATATCATAAAGTCGTACTGCTCAAAATGAAATCAATCTCAAATACAGTATACAAGGTACCACGTGCGTCCGGTGCACACGAAAATCGAAACCAAATACAGATGCCACGAATATGCACAGAAACAAAACGGAGTGCAACGGGTGTGCACCAAAAACATCTGTTAGGTGCAACAGGCGTGCACGACAACAATATCAGGTGCATCTAACCTGCACAAAATCCCGATTTAATGCATCTGGTGTGCACCAAATCGCATCAAGTGTGCGCAAGAATCTCAATCAAGTGCACATGGTGCACAAAAACATATATCATATATCAAAATCGAAATCAGCGGTATACGACAAACACCGAATCAAAATCAAGTATACCGCGATGGATAAACTCACAACTACATGCATCAGTGTGCACAAGACCAAATCGAAGTACGAAAAGTGCAAGAAAACTATATCGAAAACATGAGTCCAAAATCATGTGCAACCCATATACACGAAATCAAATCAGTATCTCAAAATGGATAAAAATCAAAATCAAGTGCAATAGGTATGCACAAAACGAACATCAATACAACTGATAAATGGAACACAAACCTGTTGGAGATAGTGCCCTCAGATTCAATTATTCGATCACAGGCACGTGATCACAATGATTGATGGAGGACCTATCCCGATAGGACAGTCTTACTCGAGATGATAGTATGCTATCTAGTTTACCTTTATCATCGTGTGCTGCTTTAGGTGACCTGACAAGTCGCTATTACACGTTGATAGAGCCCCTAGGATTCTTGCTTGACCACCAGCAGTATGAGGGCGATCATATACGTGGGAGCTGGCAGTCTATAAGCATATCCTTAAATGGTCCGTAGTCGTGTGAGTTTCGAGACAGGGCATCGATACTCCAGAGTAGACTAGTGTGTACATTCGAGACCCCGACGAGGGGCGGTGGCCGGTCTCACAAGCCACTGGTGTCAGTTGGATCACCTAAGATGTATACAGGTGATCATTGGGTTATGAGTACACCGGACAGGACTCGTCGGGAACATGCCAGTTGGTCATATACCAGACGTCAGATGGCAGTTCCCTGGTGACATGTGTGCAGGTTAGTTCATCGACCTGGGGATCGTCATTTGTCTTGTGTGAGTTCCCACTGTACTTTGATTACTACCCTACCACGGCTCAAAGGAGTCGTGCAAACAGGTTTTAGTTGGGTACAGTCCCGAGCCACATGGAGGCAGTGAGCGTATCTTCAGGGGTTCGTCTCTCCCGGTATTGGGGGTGAGGTCGTGCTGTGTCTAGGAGAGCCATTACACGAAGCCCTCGGCCGAGGCAAGGAGATTTACTGGTACGTATTCCAGTAGTATCTCAGGGTGTTCTGGGCTACACTCCGACACGACTTGTACCGCTTTTGGGGGTCTGACTTTTACCAACCCCCTAGGCCCACCATGCGATACTCATAGACGAACGGACCGGACTGTACGGATATTGTCACTGACAGGCTCAGTAGGGTTGTCGGGCTGAGTTCGCTCACAGACGTCCCTTTTTAGTCAATACCTGGTAGCCCGTTATGTATTGGCTTATACCTCTGACGTGCTAGTGGTTAAATCCACAACCAAGGTGTTGACGAGTCTTTAGAGTCCCCCACATTCAGTTACTCAGCTTTCGGGCGAAAAGTTGTAGAAGCCGTATGGAGATATGGGAAGGTCCGATCAGATACGTGCGGTATTGCACGGATCAGGATCGGACAGTTTGTACTACAGGCCGTATGGATATATGGCAGGGTTCGATCAGATACGTGCGGTATTGCACGGATCAGGATCGAACCGATAATACTAGCCGGTTTTGGTTTAAGCCGGATCCTAGTATAGTACAGTGTAGATTCTGTCTCATTGCATTTGTATTTCGGTCGGAATACAAATGCGGGTGTGTATGCACAATATCGGGGTTTTCCTGTAATTTATTACGGGACCAGTTTTCTGGAGTTGCCAGTTTGCTTTCCGTTTCGGCCATTTTCATTTGTATCGTTCAATGGCCGAAGATTGGTGGAAGAGGGCTTATTTGCATTGTTGCAAATAAGTATTAATGGAGGGGGTCTTTTCATATTTCCTTGTATCATGATGGTGCACCATCCATTGACTTGACTTTTTGCTTCATGGTTGTGTCATGATGGCTTGACCCTTGTTATGAGGTGATGGTTGCTTTGGAGTGTTGGGTTTTGTGGTGATCATTTGTTTTTCCATCATCACTCTCTTTCCACCCACCCACTTGTCTTTGCTCTCTCTCTCCAATCACACTAATGGGGGGCACTTTTGGAAAAAGAGGGAAATGCTTCTCTTTTGAGTGGGGAGAAATATGATACTCTCATTTTTGTATATCATATTTTTCTTCACCTCCCTCCAAGTTCTAATTCCTCCACAAAAGGCAATTCCACAAACCCCAAAATGAGACTTGCTCACTAGATATTCTACAGCCAACCTTGGGCACGTCGACTAGCCAGCTTCGTGCCCGAGTTGCCTCGGCATTGAGGTGGGAGCCCGTAAAAGAAGTAGGCGATGTGGTGCACTTCCGGCGACGAGGAGGAGACGGGACATTCCGCAGGAGATCGGGACGACGACGGGAAGACCGGAGGACTCGGATCTGTCGGTATATCTCTCTTCCCTTTCTTGTAGATAGCTAGGACTAGTTAGTGGTTCGATCTGGGTATTAGTGCGCGGCGGTTTGCCAGTTCAAGAAAATTAAAGTTTATCACCGCTTCCGCATTTGGCCGTCGGATTGACGGCCGGAGCGCCGCCGTGCACTTACAGTGGTATCAGAGCCTCGCCATTAACTTAGTCTATCTTTGTTTAATGTGTTTTGCATTTCCGATCGACCAAAATTCCAAAATCTACATTTTTGTTCGCATCAGTTTTCTGTTAAAATTTTTTGGTGTCCAAAAATTTTTCAGGTTACAGGAAAGTGATCTACTAGAAAAGATAAGAGTTCTGTGAAAATTCGATGCAACAACTCTACAGTAGGAGCGCGGAACCGCGGCCAAACCCCCCTTTGGGCCGCGGTTCCGCCGCACACTGTTGGGTTCGCTGCACCAATTTTTTACAGAGGCTTTCTGGGGTGAAAATAAGGGTTTTGGAATAATAACATTGGGCCCAGAATTTCTTGATGTGCTACAGTAGTACTTGGGGGCCCACTTGTTAAAATTTGATTGATCGGATATTTTAAACACATTATTTCACAGTATTTACATTATATCTGCGACCGTGAATGTCACTTGATCGGTAAATCCGGTCTAACAGCTATAGCCCGGTTAGACGGATTTGCGAACGTGACTTTCACGTTGATGTTCTGTTTTTGCTGTGATGTTGCGGATCGGTCGTGGGGGATAGCCTGGATGCAATGCTAGTACAGTTGTGGTTGTATTATGTACATTTGATATTGCGGGGCGAGCGTCCGACATGTGGACTGCCGTCACTGCCTGATTGTATTATTATTTTGGGGCACGACCAGGTTGCGGTCGATGTACCCGTTGTATGTATATTTTACTTTCTGTACTAGGATTACCCCAGGAGGAGTGCACGGATAGCCGGGTTCTAGAGGGCAACGGGCCCGCATCTCATGGTATTGAGACGGAGGGGGCTTCACTCTAGGATTGGCGGGCTATTCGCCGCACTCGTAGGGGGTACAGGTTGACCCAGGAGGGGTGCCCAAGTTGCCGGATTCCGTGAAGTGCTGGGTGGTCCATTCACGGTACTGAAGGGGGCTGCCTCGCTTCAGGTTTTGGCGGGTGACTTGCCGCGCCCGTAGGGGTCTAGGTTTTCATTGCACAGGCTATCCACACAACCAGGGGAACGTCGGGTTTCAGTAGTGGCTCTGTGAAACCCGGGGATCCCAGACATCTGTATTGCTTCTGTGATGCTGTACATTTTCTGTGATGTTGCATTTTATCACGCCTTGAGCGAATATAATATATTGGTATATATATTAGTAGATGTTGTATATGTTTTACATCCGCGCTAGTCCAGTCCCCGCTCTGTCGTTAGTTAGCTAACCTAACGGGTAATGACGGGACCCAGTGGCGAATGCGGATGGCATATACGTACGTAGTATATTTTCGTTCTTTGTGGTGTGATCAATTGATGGGACTGCATTGATTCGGATCAATGCAAGTTAAAAACAAACCTAATCTGATGTTGTTGGAACACTTTTCAAAAAGCTGTTATTGCAAGGACGTTCTCTTTTGTTTTGCATCGTGGTATTCAGTTGGAATATCCTGCTCCTCAGTCGACGAGGCAAGGGCCGAGATCCCTTTACCGGGAGTGACCCCTTGGACAGAATTTTGCGTCAGGGCATTAACTTCACTATAGCCGATTACTTTTGCTTTGCACTGTGGTATTCAGTTGGAATATCCTGCACCTCATTCTACGGGGAAAGAGCCGAGATCCCTTCACCGGGAGTGACCTCTTTAGCAAAGATTTTCGTCACTATATTTTTAAAAGCTATACAGTTCCTTCAACGATATCAAGTTCTTTACGTTAAAGGTTTTCGCCAGAAACCATTCGTAGCCCTCCATCATTTCATATGGATAGTCAATAGTATTCAAGCTGTGTTTGTTGGCCATAGTCAAGGCACAGTGTTTGGTAGCTATTGGGTGTTCATATGCTGCATAGATAGATGCGTTGGTTTGGGACAGTCGTATAGCCTTGTTGGCCCTAGTCAAGGGCTTGTACGGGTGGGTTCAAATCAACCTGGATAATGACGGGTAGAACTTGACATGTGACTTATGATTTGTTGGCCTTAGTCAAGGTCATAAGAGCATGGGGTAAAAATCACATCGGGAGTTTCAAAAGAACTGAAACTTGCCAGATATGTGCATACCTTCTGGAGTGTGATAGCGTGAGCGGATTCCGTCACGTTATCATGCGATGATAGTTGGATCCCGATTCCCACTGATGAGTTGGTATACTCCTCGGGTGATCCCGACTAATTCTTCTTTCAGGTTTGGAGGAGAATTTGACGGTACAGTGGGAGGTTTCCAGATTAGATAAATTGGTAACCATTCTGATCTAGGTTAGAGTGCACGCTGAGTGTTTCTTTTCTCTCTCTCTTCGGCAGCGACCATTGACCCGACCCGAAGACAATGACTCAGTGACCAAGTTGACCGAACCTTCTTAAACACTGGCTTTTGGATTGTCAGAGTTGCAAACCTCATTGCCACTACTACTTTTACCCTTTTCTCCAGGACACCCCGTAATACTACGAACGTCCACTCCCATTGGACAAAACCATCGTATGGTTATATACGAACTCGAAGGAATTTATTCGAGGATGGTTTCCGGTTCTGGAGAAAACGGATAGGACTATTCAGTTGTCTTTTCCTTTTACCTTCTCTCAGGTTGCGAGTACTCCTTGGTTTAGGAGTAGTACACCTATTACGCAAATTGGATAGTCTTCTTCCAAACCTTAGGCTGGTGCCGACCGGTAGGGAATGAAGAAAACCAATTAGCCTAACGATGGTGTACAGAAGGTATTGAGTTAAGATAAAGCAAGGGATTAGTAAGAGGGAAAAGTAAATTGCAACAGATATTCACGACCAAACCAAGTATTCCTTCGCCAATCCTAAATCACCTTTGTATTTCACCAGGACACTCTGTATCACTACGAAGATCCACAGTTTATTGGATACTCCATCGTATGGTTATATACGAACTCGAAAGGAACTTGTTCCAGTTCGGGGATGGATTCTGGTTCAGTAGAAATAGGAATAAGGTTTATTCGGTTGTCTTTTATCTTCACCTTCTCTCGCTTTGCGAGTGTTCCTAGGACTGGGACAGTACACCCATTATGCTTATTGGATAGTCTTCTTCCAAACCATAGGCTGGTGCCGAACGGTAGGGAAGGAAGAAAACCATTTGGCCTAAAGGGGTGTGCAGAAGGTAATGACTAAAGACATATGAAGGGATTTGGAGAGGTGGCAAAGAATTATACGGTTATAGTCGTGAATCTGGAAGAGGCATTACTAGGAATACCGGGATACCCCATCGAGACATTTCAATGTTTCAGTTTCACTGTGTAATGTTAAAAGAAAACTGATTTCCCGATTAGATACTTACTCCAGGGTATGTATTTACCAGGTATGATTCTCACATCTGTATAGTTTTACAGATGATGAGTGGGAGTAGGTTATTGGGAATTGGGTGATCATCCTCATTATATCGGGATTCGTTGTTAATCAGTGATATTTGAGGAAATCACCTGGGTTGTTTGCCAGTCGGCAAATATTTGGTTTTGAATATCCGCAGTTATGCACCAATTTCAAATTGATATATCTGTACGTCTATTTTCATAGAGTGAGATATACCTTTCTGAAATTATGTCTACGACATTTACCTATATCAGTAGATGGTTAGGTAAGGAGCATAGAACAGCGGTGTAATTCTTCTTAACCATAAGTACAGTTTTCAACCTACGACACACAGTGAATGAGTTATCAGACTCAAGGGACTTATACAGAGTATTGTATGTTGTCCAGGGTCCATAAGGACAGAGGGGTTGGTCCTCGTACTATATTCGGTTTACTTATGACTTCTCTAGTTTTTAGACAAGTGTTTCGTGCAAACACAAGGTCCGAATTTTGAGAAGTTATAGGTATTTGAATAAAGTAGAGAACCAGGTATTGCAAGTGTCGGGATTCTTCAAAGTGATCGAAGATGTAGATACTTGAGTATGGTATTCAGTTGATAGTAATGTTTAAGAGAACTTGCTTCTCTTTCAGGTTACTCATAATTGGAAGCATTTCTAAGTTGAGTAACGCTGATCGGCCTCCTTCCATTTAGTAGACATGCACTGGAGACAGCTGCATGATTTGAATCTGGTTCAATTAAATCAGTGCCTCTGTTTCTATATTGGATATAGAACAGTTAATATCTTAACGGTGTTAAGGTACGGGGAGTTGTCCGGTTTATGCTTAAAACCAGACACTGGACAACTCAAGGCACGTTTCTGTAATGGCTGTTTGTGGGTTGACCCAGGCTATGACGAGGGTTGACTTTCTACCATCTGGATGAACAATAGCAATATTGTTCTAGACTCGCCATAGTTTTATTAAAAATGGATTTTTTCATAAAACAGTAGTGGGAGTATGGTAGAACTGGATGTGATTCCAGAACCACAAACGATTACTGAAGATTTGATAAGGAACCTAAAGATTCAATCTGGATTGACATTCCATTGGCCACTCCGCAGATAAGGTGGGTAACTTCAGGCACCCGAGAGGTACTACGGTAGCCTCAAGGACGGTGACAGGGAAGTTCTTGTTTACCCACAATTACCATTGCTGTTGTTCCAGGCTGCGAGACCCGGCGGGAGGATGAGTATAGCGTCGTTCTGAACTCGCTTCAGAAGTGTACGTGTATATGACTTTGCCTGAGGGTTGTCGTAGTCAGTGGGAGCAGCGGAAGCATTGGTGGACAGGTAGCTTATGTCTATTTATAGACTAAAGCAGATGTAGCGGAGATAGATCATCTATTTCTGACGTGACAGTCATGGGTTTGACTTCATCAGAATAGGGGATGGATCTGTTGAGAAGGTAGTAGGGTGTGTTGTCATGGTATTTGGATGACATACACAGAGTAGGAAGTGATATTCCTATACTACGATCGGTTATACTTTGGTCGTCACACAGTGGTTTCTCCATATGGGACTTGGACATTATATCAGACATACCGGTTACTAGATCTATGGTTTTAGATCTAGATTTGGGTGGTTTCCCAATCATGGTACTTAGACAGCATTCTAAGAGTATTTAGAATGGACGACTCCTGGCACGGTGGTGTGCCTGCAGGTAACGGAGTCACCCTCTCTAAAGGTGTCTTACAGACTAAAGTAGAGAGGGATGTGCATGATTGACAGATCACTTGCTTAGGCAATTTAGTCAATCATGAGATGTCAAGTACCACACCAGATGTTGTTCTTGCACTAGATGCAATAAGTTGACATTGATCCAATCCTGGAGAAACAGTCGGAAGCAGTTTTAGAACATAAGTGGATGTTCTAGGGATCTGATAACGACAGCCTCATTCGGGAGACAGTTATCATTCCAGGCTTCCAAGGTGACATGAACGACAAGGAGGTTGTCAGAGTTATAGTTTTTCCTTCTGACGAGGGGCAGTATTTTGGACAGGTGGTCCAAGGCAATACTGAGGGTGGCATGGCGCAGGATACTGATTAAGTTCAGTTGATGATACAGTCTAAGAAGTTTGGATTTGGCGTTCATTTATGAACTAGGTCCCATCAGACATCCAGACACATTCTAAGACAGGTATTGCTCATTTCGGGAGATGGGTTTCTCCGCGAACTTGAGATATAGAGAGACATAGAAAGAGACATCAAGGCGGATCCACTTACTAAGGCTATTCCTCGAACGCAATAGTTTCGCAAGCGAGCTTTGTGAGACTGACTAGTAGAGGAGTTGGGTGTTAGGTATCACACGTGCTGTGAGTATGCGACATCGCAATAATTAGCCTTGAGTGCAAGTGGGAGATTGTTGGAGATAGTGCCCTCAGATTCAATTATTCGATCACAGGCACGTGATCACAATGATTGATGGAGGACCTATCCCAATAGGACAGTCTTACTCGAGATGATAGTATGCTATCTGGTTTACCTTTATCATCGTGTACTGCTTTAGGTGACCTGACAAGTCGCTATTACACGTTGATAGAGCCCCTAGGATTCTTGCTTGACCACCAGCAGTATGAGGGCGATCATATACATAGGAGCTGGCAGTCTATAAGCATATCCTTAAATGATCCCTAGTCGTGTGAGTTTCGAGACAGGGCATCGATACTCCAGAGTAGACTAGTGTGTACATTCGAGACACCGACGAGGGGCGGTGGCCGGTCTCACAAGCCACTGGTGTCAATTGGATCACCTAAGATGTATACAGGTGCTCATTGGGTTATGAGTACACCGGACAGGACTCGCCGGGAACATGCCAGTTGGTCATATACCAGACATCAGATGGCAGTTCCCTGGTGACATGTGTGCAGGTTAATTCATCGACCTGGGGATTGTCATTTGTCTTGTGTGAGTTCCCACTGTACTTTGATTACTACCCTACCACGGCTCAAAGGAGTCGTGCAAACAGGTTTTAGTTGGGTACAGTCCCGAGCCACATGGAGGCAGTGAGCGTATCTTCAGGGGTTCGTCTCTCCCGGTATTGGGGGTGAGGTCGTGCTGTGTCTAGGAGAGCCATTACACGAAGCCCTCGGCCGAGGCAAGGAGATTTACTGGTACGTATTCCAGTAGTATCTCAGGGTGTTCTGGGCTACACTCCGACACGACTTGTACCGCTTTTGGGGGTCTGACTTTTACCAACCCCCTTGGCCCGCCATGCGATACTCATAGACGAACGGACCGGACTGTACGGATATTGTCACTGACAGGCTCAGTAGGGTTGTCGGGCTGAGTTCGCTCACAGACGTCCCTTTTTAGTCAATACCTGGTAGCCCGTTATGTATTGGCTTATACCTCTGACGTGCTAGTGGTTAAATCCACAACCAAGGTGTTGACGAGTCTTTAGAGTCCCCCACATTCAGTTACTCATCTTTCGGGCGAAAAGTTGTAGAAGCCGTATGGAGATATGGCAAGGTCCGATCAGATACGTGCGGTATTGCACGGATCAGGATCGGACAGTTTGTACTTCAGGCCGTATGGATATATGGAAGGGTTCGATCAGATACGTGCGGTATTGCACGGATCAGGATCGAACGGATAATACTAGCCGGTTTTGGTTTAAGCCGGATCCTAGTATAGTACAGTGTAGATTCTGTCTCATTGCATTTGTATTTCGGTCGGAATAGAAATGCGGGTGTGTATGCACAGTATCGGGGTTTTCCTGTAATTTATTACGGGACCAGTTTTCTGGAGTTGCCAGTTTGCTTTCCGTTTCGGCCATTTTCATTTGTATCGTTCAATGGCCGAAGATTGGTGGAGGAGGGCTTATTTGCATTGTTGCAAATAAGTATTAGTGGAGGGAGTCTTTGCATATTTTCTTGTATCATGATGGTGCACCATCCATTGACTTGACTTTTTGCTTCATGGTTGTGTCATGATGGCTTGACCCTTGTTATGAGGTGATGGTTGCTTTGGAGTGTTGGGTTTTGTGGTGATCATTTGTTTTTCCATCATCACTCTCTTTCCACCCACCCCCTTGTCTTTGCTCTCTCTCTCCAATCACACTAATGGGGGGGGGGGCGGCCACTTTTGGAAAAAGAGGGAAATGCTTCTCTTTTGAGTGGGGAGAAATATGATACTCTCATTTTTGTATATCATATTTTTCTTCACCTCCCTCCAAGTTCTAATTCCTCCACAAAAGGCAATTCCACAAACCCCAAAATGTGACTTGCTCACTAGATATTCTACAGCCAACCTTGGGCACGTCGACTAGCCAGCTTCGTGCCCGAGTTGCCTCGGCATTGAGGTGGGATCCCGTAAAAGAAGTAGACGATGTGGTGCACTTCCGGCGACGAGGAGGAGACGGGACATTCCGCAGGAGATCGGGACGACGACGAGAAGACTGGAGGACTCGGATCTGTCGGTATATCTCTCTTTCCTTTCTTGTAGATAGCTAGGACTAGTTAGTGGTTCGATCCGGGTATTAGTGCGCGGCGGTTTGGCAGTTCAAGAAAATTAAAGTTTATCACCGCTTACGCATTTGGCCGTCGGATTGACGGCCGGAGCGCCGCCGTGCACTTACAGTGGTATCAGAGCCTCGCCATTAACTTAGTCTAGCTTTGTTTAATGTGTTTTGCATTTCCGATCGACCAAAATTCCAAAATCTACATTTTTGTTCGCATCAGTTTTCTGTTAAAATTTTTTGGTGTCCAAAAATTTTTCAGGTTACAGGAAAGTGATCTACTAGAAAAGATAAGAGTTCTGTGAAAATTCGATGCAACAACTCTATAGTAGGAGCGCGGAACCGCGGCCAAACCCCCCTTTGGGCCGCGGTTCCGCCGCACACTGTTGGGTTCGCTGCACCAATTTTTTACAGAGGCTTTCTGGGGTGAAAATAGGGGTTTTGGAATAATAACATTGGGCCCAGAATTTCTTGATGTGCTACAGTAGAACTTGGGGGCCCACTTGTTAAAATTTGATTGATCGGATATTTTAAACACATTATTTCACAGTATTTACATTATATCTGCGACCGTGAATGTCACTTGATCGGTAAATCCGGTCTAACTGCTATAGCCCGGTTAGACGGATTTGCGAACGTGACTTTCACGTTGATGTTCTGTTTTTGCTGTGATGTTGCGGATCGGTCGTGGGGGATAGCCTGGATGCAATGCTAGTACAGTTGTGGTTGTATTATGTACATTTGATATTGCGGGGCGAGCGTCCGACATGTGGACTGCCGTCACTGCCTGATTGTATTATTATTTTGGGGCACGACCAGGTTGCGGTCGATGTATCCGTTGTATGTATATTTTACTTTCTGTACTAGGATTACCCCAGGAGGAGTGCACGGATAGCCGGGTTGTAGAGGGAAACGTGCCCGCATCTCATGGCATTGAGACGGAGGGGGCCATTATCTCATGGCATCTCGGTGCATCCAAAGCATGTTAGTGTATATACCCTAAGGGCCATTATTGTATCATACTAGCTTGTATATTACTTAATGGAAGCTTGGGATATTCATAGTTATTTTAACAGTCTTGCTAAACATGGTAGTACGCAACTTGGTTTGTTTCTATCTTAATATGTGTATATGTTAGCATATCGAGAATACATATTCATAGAGCCCTTAGGATCTTGCTTGACTACCAGCGTTGTGATGGCAGTCACACTAGTGGGGGCTGGGTAGTCTATAAGCACATCCTTTTTCAGGTCCCTAGTCGCAGGATTATCGAGACAGGGCATCGATATTCCGGAGTAGACTGGTGTGTACGCTTCTCATCCCAGTAGGGGAAATGGTCTGTCCCACAGCCATTAGTACGTCGTACTGGAGATAGTATACAGGTGCTCGTTGGGTTACGGGTACACCGGACAGGACTCGCAGGGAACTGTTGGTTGGTATTATACCCGTCATCAGTTAACAGTTCCCAGGTACCATGAGTACAACATAGTCCGCAGACTTGACACTGCTGCTTCGCCTCGAGTGTGTTCCCACTGTTCTTAGATTGCTACCCTACCACGGCTCAAAAGAGTCGTGCAAACAGGTAGCAGTTGGGTGCAGTCCCGAAACACTTAGAGGCAATGGCGGTTAGATAGGATTCATCTCTTCCGGTATTGGGTGTTGATATCGCGCTTTGTTTGGAGAGCCATTACGCAAAGTCCCTGGCCAGGGCAAGCGAGATATACTGGTAGGTTTTCCAGTAGCTTCTCAAGGTGTAATGGGCTTCGCTCCAACACGACTTATACCGCTTTTAGGAGACTGACGCTTGCCGCCCCCTAGGCCTGATATGCGATAGTCATAGACGAACAGACCGGACTGTACGGAGATTGTCACATCAGGCTCAGTAGGAGTTCAGATGAGTTTCCTCATCGGCCTTCTTATCGACATCTACCTAGGGACCGTTACGTACAGCTAGTGCCGCTTACGGTCTGTGGTTAAACCCACTGCCAGCATAGTTCTCGAGTCTTTATAGTCTTACACAAAGAGTTTTCCTGCTTCGGGCGAAACGATATAGAGGTCGTATGGTTTTACGACAGGGTTCGGACACATACGTGTTTTTACGCACGTACGATGTTCGGACAGTTTATACTACCAGGCTTTGGTTTAAGCCAGATTCAAGTATTGGATTATTGGATTTATACAGTCTCAGTATTTCCGTGTTTTCACAGATGGGAGGGGCATTCTCGTAATTAGTCGAGAAGCTTCTAGAAGATTGATGAGTTGGAGGCTTAGGTGGAATTTGCATTAAATGGATTAGTGACTCATGGTTTGATTCATCAAATGAGTTAATGAAGCATTTAATTGCTTAATGACTCATGAGATGATTCACCCAAAGAGAGTTAATGAATCTTGGTTGATATTATTATTATGTTATTCATTTTAATAATCATCATGATTCATATATATTCTAAAATGAGTTATAATTCATTATCATTCTCACTCTCACCTTCTCTCCCTTCAAGCTCCCTCTTTTCAAGAACTAACCCTAACATCTCATGTGTTGAGATCCAAGGGTCAGCAAGACTAATAGATCCCAAATCCTATTCTATATCCTCTAGGTTACTTTGATTAGCACTCATAGCAACCTAGTTACCTCAAGTGAGAAGTTAAAGCTTAGAGAAGTAGCTCTCGAGTGGATCTTCTATCACAACGAGGAGGCCGATGAGGAGGTGGTCTACAAGAACAAGAAGGACTTGATTCATTAGGTATAATCATCTTTCATAGTAGCTAAACACTTCTATGTTGTTGTTAGTTAGGGTTTGACAAAGATCCGTAAAGTTAGTCGATGTTAGTTTAAACAAAATGATTGTTTTACCTATTCTGCCTCCCCGCATCATGCGGGGTGTCTAACGTCGACTTACAGTGGTATCAGAGCCTCGCTAAACCATAACTAACTTGTTGGCAAAGTCGTTAGAAATTCGATCGCAAAACATCCCAGAAAATACAAAATTAACATATAAGATTATACAACGTCCTCTTATGCCATTCGCATTCGCCACTGGGTCCCGTCATTCACCCGTTAGGTTACTTAACTAACGACAGAGCGGGGGCTGGGCTAGCGCGGGTGCAAAACATAAATTACGTCTAATAGCTATCATATATAGATATTGTACAATCGTCAGACGCAATAATAGGCATTCCAGATCACAGATGAACATATTGGATTTTCTACGAATCTGCATTCCTTTTGGGTATTCAGTAATATTCAAGCTATGCATTTTGACCAACGCCAAGGCATAGTGTTTGGTAGCTGTTGGGTATTCATTTGTTGCATAGATAGATGAGTTAGTTTGTGGCAGTCGTATTATCATTTGGCCAACATCAGGGGTATGTACGGATGGGTTCAAATTAACAAGATAATATGGGTAGAACTTGACATGTGACTTAGGACATTTTGACCAATGCCAAGGTCATAAGAGCATGGGGTAGAAATTTATATCGGGAATTTCTAAAGAAACTGAAATTTGCAAAGAGATGCATACCATTTGGAGTGTGATAATTTTGGTAGGATTCCTTCAGCTTTATCACACAATGATATTTGGATCCCGATCCTACTGTGAGTATCCGCTACTCATCAGAAGATTCGTCACTTAATGATCAATGCTATAAACCAAGTAGGTGTCGAGAAAGGTTTCAGCGGGGCTACGCCCCAGAGAAAATAGGTTATTTAATTAAGGAACTTCACGAAAGCGTCGTAAAACCTCCCTCGAAGTACCGACACCGGCCTGGCTGAACGGTTAAGCAAGTATTGTACGGTGAGAATAGTCCTGGCTAGTTCTTCCCTTTTGGTTTGAGGAGGGATTCGATAAAAAGTGGGAGCGCAATAGAACTAGAAGAAATTCCAGAACCACAAACTACTACTAAAAGTTTGGTAGAACCAGTAGTTCAAGAAGAACATGACATTCCCGCACCCCTCCGCAGAAGTAGTAGGCCGTCTCATCCGCCTGAGAGATACTACGGTTTTCTCATAGATGGGGATAGAGAGGATTGCGTCATTGATAATGCTGAACCTACTAGCTTCCAGCAGGCCATCCAGAACGGCGACTCGATACGATGGCTGGATGCAATGCAGACCGAGATGGAGTCCATGTACACCAACAAAGTATGGACTTTGGACTTTGCTCTAGGTGGGGTAAAACCCATAGGATGCAAATGGATCTTCAAGAAAATGATTGGTGCAGATGGACAGGTAGAAACCTATAAGGCTAGAATTGTTGCAAAGGGTTTTCGTCAAAGACCTGGTTTGGACTATGACGAAACTTTTTTCTCCAGTGGCTATGCTCAAATCCATTCGGATCCTTCTTGCCATTTCCGCCTTCCATGATTATGAGATCTGGCAGATGGACGTAAAGACGGTTTTTCTAAATTGTAATTTAGAAGAGTGCGTCTATATGGATCAGCCAGAAGGTTTCAATCAGAATGGGAGCAGCGGGAAAGTGTGCAAGTTGCTTAAGTCCATTTATGGACTAAAGTAGGCATCGTGGAGTTGGAACATCTGTTTTGATGAAACGGTCAAAGAATATGACTTTATCAAAAATCCAGATGAACCATGTATATATAGTAAAATTTTAGTACGAACTGTCGTATTCCTCGTCTTGTACGTGGATGACATTCTATTGATAGGAAATGACATTCCTATGCTACAATCTGTCAAAGGATTCTTGTCACACAGGTTCTCCATAAAAGACCTGGGTGATGCCTCTTACATTCTGGGGATCCGGATCTATCGTGATAGATCCAAGAGGATGTTGGGACTTTCAAAGTCTAAGTATATTAACACTATACTGAAAAGATTCAGTATGGAAGATTCTAAGCACGGTAATTTACCGGCTTGTCACGGAATCACCCTCTCCAAAGAGATGTCTCCCAAGAATGATTTGGAAAGGGATCGCATGTCTATTATACCCTACGCTTCTGCAGTAGGCTCTATAATGAATGCGATGTTGTGCACCAGACCAGATGTAGCTTACGCACTAAGCGTGGTAAGAAGGTATCAGTCAGACCCAGGGGAGAAGCACTGGATAGCAGTAAAGAACATTCTCAAGTACCTGAGAAGGACTAAGGAGATGTTCTTGGTTTACGGCACAAAAGACCTCAAGATCGAGGCATTTGCTGATTCCGGCTTCCAGAGTGACAAGGATGACTCTAAGTCCATGTCAGGATATGTTTTTACCCTCAATGGAGGGGCGGTGTGCTGGAAGAGTTCCAAGCAGGACACCGTTGCTGACTCGACGATGGAAGCGGAGTATATCGCTGCTTGCGATGCCGCAAAAGATGTGGTCTGGATGAAGAAGTTCCTCACAGAACTTCAGGTGGTTCCTACCATTGTTGATCCAATATCGTTGTATTGCGACAACAACGGAGCTATAGCTTTAGCGAAGGAACCTAGGTCCCATCAGAAGTCCAGACACATCTTAAGGCGGTATCACCTGATCAGGGAGATCATAGATCGACAGGAGATCGAGGTCCGGAGAGTTCCTACAGAGGAGAACACTGCTGATCCATTCACTAAGGCCTTACCTCAGATTCAGTTCGAGAGGCTACTCAAGATAATAGGTCTTCGATACGCCAGTACATGGCCTTAGTGCAAGTGGGAGATTGTTAGTGTATATGCCCTAGGGGCTATTATTGTATCATACTAGCTTGTATATTACTTAATGGAAGCTTGGGATATTCACAGTTATATTAACAATCTTGCTAAACATGGTAGTACGCTACTTGGTTTGTTTCTATCTTAATATGTGTATTTGTTAGCATATCGAGAATACATATTGATAGAGCCCTTAGGATCTTTCTTGACTACCAGCGTTGTGATGGGCAGTCACATTAGTGGGGCTGGGTAGTCTACAAGGACTTCCTTTTTCAGGTCCCTAGTCGCAGGATTATCGAGACAGGGCATCGATACTCCGGAGTAGACTAGTGTGTACGCTTTTCATCCCAGCAGGGGAAATGGTCTGTCCCACATCCATTAGTACGTCGTAGTGGAGATAGTATACAGGTGCTCGTTGGGTTACGAGTACACCGGACAGGACTCGCAGGGAACTGTTGGTTGGTATTATACCCGTCGTCAATTAACAGTTCCCAGGTGACATGAGTACAGCATAGTCCGCAGACTTGACATTGCTACTTCGCCTCGAGTGTGTTCCCACTGTTCTTAGATTGCTACCCTACCACGGCTCAAAGGAGTCGTGCAAACAGGTAGCAGTTGGGTGCAGTCCCGAAGCACTTGGAGGAAATGGAGGTTAGATAGGATCTGACTTTCCCGGTATTGGGAGTTGATATCGCGCTGTGTTTGGAGAGCCATTACGCAAAGTCCCTGGCCAGGGCAAGCGAGATATACTGGTAGATTTTCCAGTAGCTTCTCAAGGTGTAATGGGCTTCGCTCCAACACGACTTATACCGCTTTTAGGGGACTGACGCTTGCCACCCCCTAGGCCTGATATGCGATAGTCCTAGATGAATAGACCGGACTGTACGGAGATTGTCACATCAGGCTCAGTAGGAGTTCAGATGGTTTCCTCATCGGCCTTCTTATCGATATCTACCTGGGGACCGTTACGTACAGCTAGTGCCGCTTGCGGTCTATGGTTAAACCCACTTTCAGCGTAGTAGTCGAGTCTTTAGAGTCCCACACAGAGAGTTTCCCTGCTTCGGGCGAAATGATATAGAGGTCGTATGGTTTTACGATAGGGTTCGGACACATACGTGTTTTTACGCACGTACGATGTTCGGACAGTTTATACTAGCAGGCTTTGGTTTAAGCCAGATTCTAGTATTGGATTATTGGATTTATACAGTCTCAGTATTTCCGTGTTTTCACGGATGGGAGGGGCATTCTCGTAATTAGTCGAGAAGCTTCTAGAAGATTGATGAGTTGGAGGCTTAGGTGGAATTTGCATTAAATGGATTAGTGACTCATGGTGTGATTCATCAAATGAGTTAATGAAGCATTTAATTGCTTAATGACTCATGAGATGATTCACCCAAAGAGAGTTAATGAATCATGGTTGATATTATTATTATTATGTTATTCATTTTAATAATTATCATGATTCATATATATTCTAAAATGAGTTATAATTCATTATCATTCTCACTCTCATCTTCTCTCTCCTCAAGCTCTCTCTCTCTTCAAGAACTAACCCTAACCTCTCATGTGTTGAGATCCAAAGGTTAGCCAGACTAATAGATCCCTAATCCTATTCTATATCCTCTAGGTTACTTTGATTAGCACTCATAGTAACCTAGTTACCTCAAGTACGAGGTTAAAGCTTGGAGAAGTAGCTCTCGGATGGATCTTATATCACAACGAGGAGGCCGACGAGGAGGTGGTCTACGAGAACAAGAAGGACTTGATTCATTAGGTATATTCATCTTTCATAGCAGCTAAACACTTCTATGTTGTTGTTAGTTAGGGTTTGACAAAGATCCGTAAAGTTAGTCGATGTTAGTTTAAACAAAATGATTGTTTTACCTATTCCGCCTCCCCGCATCATGTAGGGTGTTTAACGTCGACTTACAAAGCTAGCAGAGCAAGATATCTCCTTGCATCCCGTTCATAGTCTGGCGCCTGGTGTTCTTTGGCTCTCGTCTCTTCGCAGCTGTATGAACGGTGCTACAAATCGCTATACTCATATCTAGAGTCTCCCAAGTAATGTATCCCATCACATGATATCCGGACTACGTTAAACTTTTCGATCGATTCATCAAAGTCCCATAATTCCCCGAGAGCTCAACACTCAAGTACAGTTTAAAAATATCCAGTACATGCCATAGCACCTGCGGGCCAGCCGTAAAAGGGCAAACCCAAGCCTCACTAATGGCACCGCGGAACTGCCGCAAACCCTAAGGTTCAAAGGTGTTCTCATGGTAATTATGTCGAGTTAGGGTTTAATTCTTCTAGAGGGTCCATAGAATTACCTGTATGTTCTTCCGAATACCTTAAACTTGGGAAAATGGGTTTCTTACATTCGTTCGAACCTTTTAACATCGTCTAGACGCATGTGAATACCCTTCGTCCGCACGCTAAACAGTGCCTTGATCCTCAAGAATAAACGATACATTAACAGTCATCACATTCTAACCGGTCTCTAGCAGTGGCCTGATCACCCGATGCAGATATCAAACGCTCGCGTCCTCGAGCAAACATAGTAAACTACATATCGAAACGCTCATACTGACCACAACTCTAGTCGCAGCTCTCTCTGCCCGTGCGACCGTGGTAACAGAAACCACCATCCGGTATTGACGAAGGTAGATCAAAGGAACGAATATAATACGTTGCAAAGAAATGTACATCCTAAGGCTCCTTAAGAGGAGTAGCATATCGTAAGTATGCCGCGGAACATACACACAGTACGTCACTCTACTTTAGTCACCTACTCCATCAACCAAGGGTCATCCTACACGTAGAAGGTAAAACCTAATGCTCTGATACCAAGTTTGTCATGACCCGAAGGTACGGAACGTGACCGACACTTAAATTACGAAACGTCTAAAGGCGTAACATAATCTAAGTAAGCCGAAGCCCAGAAATCTAAACCAGTTAAAAGAAGAATTGTAGGAAAACAAGTTTAAAAGCAACATCAAATTTTCTCAAAAATTTCGGCAGAGTCTCCTTTGTAAAAACTGGCCTCAAACGGGTACAAACAAGAATATATACATAAGCAATAATAAAGGCATTCCCAAGCGGGAGCTAGCTCTTCGCCAATCGGCGGTCACAACCACGCGAGCAAAATAATATACAACGCCGAAGGACAAGGATCAAAACTCAAACAAAATCATCAAAACCACCAGAAAACCATAATAATACAAGCGCGACTCTATGGTCGAAAGAATAAACAACTGGTCTTCTAAATCTATCAAGTAATACAAGTCTAGTTGATGAAGCTTACTAGATACAACTGAAAAAAATAAAAGTTAAACGGCGGTCACGATACAAGTGAACCAACCTACCAAGCAATCACCCTGAATGAAATAGTGTGCCAGCAAGCCGCCAAAGAAACCGGTACATCTAGACCTGTAAGAAAATTTTGGCACAACGGGGGTGAGTTGCCAACTCGTGAGTAGAAGACATTTGCGAGTATAAATCGCATGCACGACGATCTCCTAGGTCATAATAATATACTTACATAACACTAGTCATCTAGTAGTGACAGGGTAATAATCTATGCATAAGTGCAATGCTCAGTGCATCGTGTCAGTGTCACTAAACAGTATATGTCACATATCTGATGTATGAATGAGAAAATCAACCATGAAATCTGAATAAGCTGATATAAGGAAAACATCAATGAATCTTGTATAATAAAACTGAACCTCATTAGTGAAATCGACAGAAATCAGTGTAAAGCATCGACACAAAATAGGTATATCTCAAAATCTCATATCTCTGTATCTCAAATCTCAATATCTCTGTATCTCGGGCTCCGGCAGTCCGGATCGGCCCATATCATCCAATCACACGACCACGGTCGTATCCTTCGGATATCCGCCGCGTCAAAAATAATAACAATAACCGGTCGGTAGTGCTACCCTGCCGGGCTCAACGCCATCATCAGCGATCTTCTTGTTAGTGTATATGCCCTAGAGGCCATTACTGTATCATACTAGTTTGTATATTACTTGATGGAAGCTTAGGATATTCACCGTTGTATAGACAATCTTGCTCAAAATTGTAGTATGCTACTTGGTTTGTTTTTACTTCAATATGTGCATGTGTTTCTTTTAGCATATCGCTTATACATATTAGTAGAGCCCTTAGGATCTTTGCTTGATTACCAGCGTTGTGATGGCAGTCATACTTGTGGGGGCTGGGTAATCTATAACCACATCCTTATACAGGTCCCTAGTCGTAGGACTATCAAGACAGGGCATCGATACTCCAGAGTACACTAGCGTATGCGCTTCTCATCCCAGCAGGGGAGATGGTCTATCCCACAGCCATCAGTACGTCGTAGACTAGTGTACTCATTAGGTTACGAGTACACTGGACAGGACTCGTCGGGAACTGTTGGTTGGTATTATACCTATCGTCAGTTTTCAGTTCCCAGGTGACATGAGTACAGCTTAGTCCGCTGACTTGACACTGTCACTTCGCCTCGAGTGTGTTCCCACTGTACTTAGATTACTACCCTACCACGGCTCAAAGAAGTCGTGCAAACAGGTAGTAGTTGGGTGCAGTCCCGAAGCACTTGGAGTCTGTGATGGTTAGACAGGATTCGTCTATCCCGGTATTGGGGGTTGACATCGCGCTGTGTCTAGGAGAGCCATTACACGAGTAGTCCTTGGCCAGGGCAAGTGAGATATACTGGTAGGTTTCCAGTGTTATCTCAGGGTGTTCTGGGCTACACTCCGACACGACTTGTACCGCTATTAGGGGACTAACGTTCCCTACCCCCTAGGCCCGCCATACGATGTATCAGACGAACAGACCGAACTGTACGGAGATTGTCACATACAGGCTCAGTAGGAGTTCGGATGGGTTTTCCTCATCGGCCTTCTTGTCGACATCTACCTGGGGACCGTTACGTACAGCTAGTGCCGCTTGCGGTCTGTGGTTAAACCCACTGCCAGCATAGTGTCGAGTCTTTAGAGTCCCACACAGAGAGTTTCCCTGCACTGAGCGAAACGTGTAGAGGCCGTATAGTTTTACGGCAGGGCTACGATCACTTATGTGCACTTGTGTGCGTATGCTGTTCGGGCGGGCAATACTAGTGGGCTTTGGTTTAAGCCGGATCCTAGTATTGCACGGATGGATTTGTTTTGTCTTCTGTGCATTCGCATTCTACGGAATGCGGATGCGGGTGTGTATGCACAGTTTTGAGGAGCGATGAAGGAGGAGGTGCCTCATTAGGGTTTTGGCAGATGGTTCGGCCAAAACCATTATGTGGCAGGCTCATTAGGGTTTTGGCAATTCGTTTGGTCAAAACCAATATGAGTCGGAGACATTGTTTACTAATCCTTTTAGTGATAGTTTAGTGATGGCTAATTGCATTGACCATTTGACCACCATGACCTCTCTTGACTTTGTTGACCCGTTGACCGGAGTTGACCATTGACCTTCATGAGAGGTCTACACTCTTCTTTGGATTTCTTTTTCTTTTATGGATTATGAAAATGGTCAATTCAATTAGTAGCCATCAACTTTATCATGAAAGGATTTGTAATGATGATAGTTTTGCATTATTGCAACCATGGTTGATTTCTTTAGCTCATAATTCATTTCTCATTCTCTATCTTGTTCTTGTGAGAAGAAAAGAAAAGCTCTCATGGTTGCTAGCTCCGCCTTCCTCCTCCTCTTGATTTCTTCTTTTGATCTCATGTGTTGAGAGAAAAAGATCCCTCAAAGACAAACACTTCCATATATCTCTACTACACAACCTAAGGCATCTAGACTAGCGATCTCGTTGCCCTAGTTGCCTCGGCTCGAGGTGGAGCTCGGTGTACAACTCTCGGGTGGATCGTCTTCGACTCAAGGAGGCCGCGGAGGTGACCTAGATCCGGATCGTTCTTTGGAGGTTGGACGGACGAGCGGGACAGCGGAATGAAGACCCGAAGGACCGGTTTCGTAAGGTATAATTTCTTCGACATAGTAGTTAAAGCCTCTAGTAGTTTGTTAGTTTCATTGTTTAGCAAAGATCCGGATTTTAGTCCATGTTGCCTTGCGCTTAAAAATCGTTTTCGCCGTTTTCTCCTCCCCGTAAGAACCGGGGTGAGCAATGTGGACTTACAGTAGTATCAGAGCCTAGCTAAACATAAACCAGCTTGTTAGCAAAGTGTTAAGAATATCGATCGGAAAAAATTACAAAACAAGTCCGGGAAAATTTTCACTTTCTGTCAATTTTTTATACTGTTCAAAAAATTATTTGACATACATGAAAATCATCTCAGGCTTTTGTTAGAACACCTAGCAAAATTGAGCCGTTAACTCGGCCAACTCACCGCGGAACCGCGGCCAAACCATGTGTTTGGCCGCGGATCCGCGGCCGAGTTGACTCGGCCGCGACTCCGTTTTGCTGCAGTGTTCTTATTTGGTTGTTTTGGGATTTTTAATACAAGTTCTTTCTACCCAGATTTTCTAGAGAACAAAATGACTTTTGGGGTGGTTACAAATCCATATTTTGATCGGTATTCCGTAGACTTTGGCTAATGGATATTACCTGTGATGTGATATATGTATTGAACGTTTGCTAATCGCTATACGTCGATTAGTGGGGGTTATACATATCTGTGATCTGTAATGTTAATGGTTTGTGTATATGAACTCGTTGGATTGTCGCGGATGAATTGCCGGGGTGGATGTGAGATGAGAGTTTCTTTTTCTTTCATTCATTGAAAAATTTGTAAATTGATGTAATATTATTTGTATGGCTGCACAACCGGGTCGGGGTTGTAGCCGTCATTGTATAATTTCTTTTTACTGTTTTTGCTCCTAGGATAGACCTAAGGTGGGGTGCACAAACTACCGGGTATCTCGAAGTGCCGAGTGGCCTACTCACGTTGTTGTGGGAGGTTGCTTCGCTTCGGGTACTTGGCGGGTAGTTTGCCGCCCCCGTAGGGGTCAAGGGTGGGGTTTGGCTATTCATCGCGACCGTGTAATCCGCTTTTTGTTGCAGGCTCGAACGAATCGCGGGTTCCTAGTATATCCAAAGTGTTCATCTATGATCTGGATTGGCTATCATTGCTATATATATATATATATATATATGATATCTATTTAGGTGTTGCTTATGTTTTGCATCCGCGCTAGTCCAGCCCCCGCTCTGTCGTTAATTAAGTAACCTAACGGGTGATGACGGGACCCCGTGGCGAATGCGGATGGCATAAGCGTACGCCATATTTTGGTTGTTTTCTATAATGGTAGGATTAAATGATGGGACACATTGGAATTAATGCAAGAAAATAAACCAAGTAAAAGTCGTTGGAACACTTTCAAAACCACTCGGTTCTTTTCAAAAACCAGCTTTTTAAACGCGGAGTTCGAACCACTCCTTTTAAAAGCTATCTCATTCCATCGATTATATCAAGTTCACTACGTTCACGGTTTCGCCAAAACCATTCATAGCCCTCCGTCATTTCGTATGGATGGTCAATAGTATTCAAGCTGTGTTTGTTGGCTAAAGTCAAGGCACAGTGTTTGGTAGCTATTGGGTATTCATATGTAGCATAGATAGATGCGTTGATTTGGGACAGTCGTACTGCCTTGTTGGCCAAAGTCAAGGGTATGTGTGGGTGGGTTCAAATTAACCTGGATAATGACGGGTAGAACTTTACATGTGACTTATGATTTGTTGGCCAAAGTCAAGGTCATAAGAGCATGGGGAAAAATCCACATCGGGAGTTTCAAAAGAACTGAAACTTGCTAGCGCTGCATACCATTTGGAGTGTGATGATTCTGGTAGGATTCCTTCAGTTTTGTCACGCGATGATATTTGGATCCCGATCCTACTGTGAGTATATGCTACTCCTCGGGAACTTTCTCACTTAACGATCAATGCTATAAACAAAGTAGGTGTCTAGAAAGGTGTTAGCGGGGCTACGCCCACAAGGAAAAGAGGTTACTTAATTAAGGAACTTCGCGAAAGCATTGGAAAACCTCCCTCGAAGTACCGACACTGGCCTGGCTAAACGGTTAAGCATGTATTGTACGGTGAGATTGATCCTGACTAATTCTTCCTTTATGGTTTGAGGAGGGATTCGAGAGACAGTGGGAGTCATCCTGTTTAGATAAATTAAAAACCAATCTAAACTTGCAAGAGCATCATGCTAAGTGTTTTCTTCTCTCTCTCTTAATTGCAGCGACCCAGTGACCGCACCTAGGTTACATCTAGATAATAAATTACCGAATCTGACTGTTATGACTGGCAAAGGTCTGTCCAGATGTCCATTTCCCATAACAAGCTGGGACACCTCTTGACTGATCCAACCCCTGCCGTCTCAGGTCCAGTTTCCCCTGTCACGGATATTCATATCCGCGAGACATCGGAAAAGAACTGTGCGAAAACCAAATGCCTTGTGTTAGCCTCAGTTTATGGTGTAAACCAGAGGCAGCACGAGAAGATGGACTTAGTTTCTATCTTCCTCCATAACAAAGATTTATATGGAGAGCAATCTCGTATCGCAAGATATGAGACCTCGAACGAATTGCTTCCAGCGAGGTTGGCTATCGGGTCATCTGTAGGGGGTAACGTCCTTACAGAGACCAGCTCTTTTGAGCTCTCGGACCTGAAGACCACGTTGAAGAACGGGTCAGATGCTGACTTAGTTCAACAGTCTCTACCTACTACCTTGAAGGAAACCAGGGAAGTAGAAAGAAAGGGAAGGGCAGAAGTTTCGGGAATGGACGGAGTAAAAGAGGGATGTTCCTATTGTTACGGGAATGAACATGGGCAGAAGGATTCCAGGGCTTGCAAAGCCAGTAGCCAGAATTCGAAGCATGTTGTGGCTTCGGCTTCGGGTGTGTTTGTAATAGAGAACTGTATGTCAGTTAACCCTACTTCCTGGGTATTGGATACCGGATTAGGATCTCATATCTGTAATTCGTTACAGGCTCTGAGAAACCGTTGGGTTATCAAGAAAGGTGATATGACTCTCAGGGTTGCTAACGGAATGAGCATGTATGCTTAATTCGTAGGGGAATATCATCTAGGACTGACAACTGGGCAGATATTGATTCTGCGTGACTGTTTTTATGTACCGGGTGCGACTTGTAATATCATATCTGTATCCTTACTTTCTAAGGAAGGATATGATTTTACTTTTGTAAGCGATGTAGTAAACATCCACCTAAATCAAGTTCTGATTGGGTCAGGTACATTGAAAAATGGTATATACGTTTTGAATTAAGCTCAGGTCTTCAGTGTCCAGAACACACTTAAGAGAAAGTCTCCGGAATTAAATTAGGCTTTCTTATGGCATTGTAAACTGGGTCACATCAATGAGACACGGTTGACAAAGTTACATGAAGAAGGATACTTGGATCCGTTCGAGTACCAGTCTTATGCTACTTGTGAATCTTGTCTCATGGGAAAGATGACAAAGACTCCGATCACTGGACACGGAGAAAGAGCGAGCGAGCTCTTGGGACTCGTACACAGTGACGTGTGGTCCAATGTCTACACATGCGCGAAGTGGTTATTCATACTTCATTACTTTCACAGATGATTTCTCTAGGTATGTGCATGTCTTCTTGATGAAGCACAAATCCGAGGCCTTTGAGAAATTTCGGGAATAAAAGAATGAAGTTGAAAAACAAATAGGCAAAAGTATCAAGACACTGAGATCTAATCGAGATGGTGAATACTTGACTGCCGAGTTTCTGGGCTACTTAAAAGAGAATGGAATTCTCTCTCAGCTTACTCCTCCATACACACCACAACACAAGGGTGTATCGGAAAGGCGGAATCGAACCCTATTGGATATGGTTCGTTCCATAATGAGTAAGGCTGAATTACCGCGATCTTTCTGGGGTTATGCACTAGAAAGAGCTGCATATCTTTTGAACCGAGTTCCAACTAAGACTGTGCCTACTACACCATATCAGATGTGGTGTGGGAAGAAACCCTATCTTAATCACATTAAGACATGGGGATGTCCAGCTTTTGTCAAAAAGCAGCATGCGGACAAGCTCGAGGCACGCTCAGTACAGTGTAAGTTTGTAGGATACCCAAAGAATTCCAAGGGGTATCTTTTCTATTACGCAGAGGAACAAAAGGTTTTTGTTTCTCGTCATGCCCGCTTCTTGGAAACTGAGTTTTTGGAAAACCAGATAAGTGGGAGCGCAATAGAACTGGAAGAAATTCCAGAACCACAAGATATTACTGAAAGCTTAGTAGAACCAGAGGGTTCAAAAGAACAGGACATTCCAGCGCCATTCCACAGGAGTAGTAGGCAGTCTCATGCACCCGAGAGATACTACGGTTTTCTCATAGACGGGGATAGAGAGGATTGCACTATGGATTATGGTGAGCCTACTAGCTTCCAGCAAGCCATTCAGAGCGGTGACTCGGTAAAATGGCTGGATGCAATGCGGACCAAGATAGAGTCCATGTACACCAACAAAGTTTGGACTTTGGACTTTGCTCCAGAAGGGGTAAAACCCGTAGGATGCAAATGGTTCTTCAGAAAGAAGATTGGTGTAGATAGGCAGGTTGAGACCTATAAAGCTAGACTTGTTGCAAAGGGTTTTCGTCAAAGACCTGGTTTGGACTATGACGAGACCTTTTCTCCAGTGGCTATGCTGAAATCCATTCGGATCCTTCTTGCCATTGCTGCCTTCCACGATTATAAAATCTGGCAGATGGACGTAAAGACGGCTTTCCTAAATGGAAATTTGGAAGAGTGCGTCTATATGGATCAGCCGGAGGGATTCATTCAGAGTCGGAGCAGCGGTAAAGTGTGCAAGTTGCTAAAGTCCATTTATGGACTGAAGCAGGCATCGCGGAGTTGGAACATCTGCTTCGATGATACTGTCAAAGAATTCGACTTTATCAAAAACCCAGATGAACCATGCATTTACAGTAAGATTGTAGGGAGAACTGTGGTATTCCTCGTCTTGTACATGGATGACATTCTCCTAATAAGAAATGATATTCCTATGCTACAGTCAGTCAAAGGATTCTTGTCGCAGAGGTTCTCCATGAAGGACCTGGGCAATGCCAACTACATTCTGGGGATCCAGATCTATCGTGATAGATCTAAGAGGATGTTGGGACTTTCACAGTCAAGGTACATCGACACCATACTGAAAAGATTCAGTATGGAAGATTCCAAGAGCGGTAATTTACCGGCTTGTCACTGGATCACCCTCTCCAAAGAGATGTCTCCCAAGACTGATTTGGAAAGGGATTGCATGTCTATTATACCCTACGCTTCTGCGGTAGGCTCTATAATGTATGCGATGTTATGTACCAGACCAGATGTAGCATACGCATTGAGCGTTGTAAGCCGGTATCAGTCGAACCCAGGGGAGAAACACTGGATAGCGGTAAAGAACATTCTCAAGTACCTGAGAAGGACTAAGGAGTTGTTCTTGGTGTATGGCGGAAAAGACCTCCAGCTCGAGGCCTTTGCTGACTCCAGCTTCCAGAGTGACAAGGATGACTCCATGTCCATGTCGGGTTATGTCTTTACCCTCAATGGAGGGGCGGCTTGTTGGAAGAGTTCCAAGCAGGAGACCGTTGCTGACTCAACTATGGAAGCGGAGTACATAGCTGCTTGTGATGCCGCAAAGGAAGCTGTCTGGATGAAGAAGTTCCTCACGGAGCTTTAGGTGGTTCCTACCATTGTTGATCCAATACCACTGTATTGCGACAACAACGGCGCTATAGCTTTAGCGAAGGAACCCAGGTCCCATCAGAAGTCCAGGCACATTTTGAGGCGGTACCACCTAATCAGGGAGATCGTAGATCGCCGGGAGATCGAGATGAAGAGAGTAAATACGGAGAACAACACTGCAGATCCACTCACGAAGGCCCTACCCCAGACTCAGTTCGAGCGGCTGATCGAGATGATAGGTCTTCGATACGCTAGTACATGGCCTTAGTGCAAGTGGGAGATTGTTAGTGTATATGCCCTAGAGGCCATTACTGTATCATACTAGTTTGTATATTACTTGATGGAAGCTTGGGATATTCACAGTTGTATAGACAATCTTGCTCAAAATGGTAGTATGCTACTTGGTTTGTTTCTACTTCAATATGTGCATGTGTTTCTTTTAGCATATCGCTTATACATATTAGTAGAGCCCTTAGGATCTTTTCTTGATTACCAGCGTTGTGATGGCAGTCATACTTGTGGGGGCTGGGTAATCTATAAGCACATCCTTATACAGGTCCCTAGTCGTAGGACCATCGAGACAGGGCATCGATACTCCGGAGTAGACTAGCGTATGCGCTTCTCATCCCAGCAGGGGAGATGGTCTGTCCCACAGCCATCAGTATGTCGTACTGGAGATAGTATGCGGGTGCTCGTTAGGTTACGAGTACACTGGACAGGACTCGTCGGGAACTGTTGGTTGGTATTATACCTATCGTCAGTTTTCAGTTCCCAGGTGACATGAGTACAGCTTAGTCCGCTGACTTGACGCTGTCACTTCGCCTCGAGTGTGTTCCCACTGTACTTAGATTACTACCCTACCACGGCTCAAAGGAGTCGTGCAAACAGGTAGTAGTTGGGTGCAGTCCCGAAGCACTTGGAGGCAGTGACGGTTAGACAGGATTCGTCTCTCCCGGTATTGGGGGTTGACATCGCGTTGTGTCTAGGAGAGCCATTACACAAGTAGTCCCTGGCCAGGGCTAGCGAGATATACTGGTAGGTTTCCAGTGTTATCTCAGGGTGTTATGGGCTACACTCCGACATGACTTGTACCGCTATTAGGGGACTGACGTTCACCACCCCTCAAGGCCCGCCATGCGATGTATCAGACGAACAGACCGGACTGTACGGAGATTGTCACATACAGGCTCAGTAGGAGTTCGGATGGGTTTACCTCATCAGCCTTCTTGTCGACATCTACCTGGGGACCGTTACGTACAGCTAGTGCCGCTTGCGGTCTGTGGTGAAACCCACTGCCAGCGTAGTGTTGAGTTTTTAGAGTCCCATACAGAGAGTTTCCCTGCACTGAGCGAAACGTGTAGAGGCCGTATAGTTTTACGGCAGGGCTACGATCACGTACGTGCACTTGTGTGCGTATGCTGTTCGGGCAGGAAATACTAGAGGGATTTGGTTTAAGCCGGATCCTAGTATTGTACGGATGGATTTGTTTTGTCTTCTGTGCATTCGCATTCTACGGAATGCGGATGCGGGTGTGTATGCACAGTTTTGAGGAGCGATGAAGGAGGAGGTGCCTCATTAGGGTTTTGGCAGATGGTTTGGCCAAAACCATTATGTGGCAGGCTCATTAGGGTTCTGGCAATTCGTTTGGTCAAAACCATTATGAGCCGAAGACATTGTTTACTAATCCTTTTAGTGATAGTTTAGTGATGGCTAATTGCATTGACCATTTGACCACCATGACCTCTCTTGACTTTGTTGACCCGTTGACCGGAGTTGACCATTGACCTTCATGAGAGGTCTACACTCTTTTTTGGATTTCTTTTTCTTTTATGGATTATGAAAATGGTCAATTCAATTAGTAGCCATCAACTTTATCATGAAAGGATTTGTAATGATGATAGTTTTGCATTATTGCAACCATGGTTCATTTCTTTAGCTCATATTTCATTTCTCATTCTCTCTCTTGTTCTTGTGAGAAAAAAAGAAAAGCTCTCATGGTTGCTAGCTCCTCTTTCTTCCTCCTCTTGATTTCTTCTTTTGATCTCATGTGTTGAGAGAAAAAGATCCTTCAAAGACAAACACTTCCATATATCTCTACTACACAACCTAAGGCATCTAGACTAGCGATCTCATTGCCCTAGTTGCCTCTGCTCGAGGTGGAGCTCGGTGTAAAACTCTCGGGTAGATCGTCTTCGACTCAAGGAGGCCGCGGAGGTGACCTAGATCCGGATCGTTCCTTGGAGCTTGGACGGACGAGCGGGACAGCGGAATGAAGACCCGAAGGACCGGTTTCGTGAGGTATAATTTCTATGGCATAGTAGTTAAAGCCTCTAGTAGTTTGTTAGTTTCATTGTTTAGCAAAGATCCGGCTTTTAGTCCATGTTGCCTTGCGCTTAAAAATCGTTTTTCGCCGTTTCCGCCTCCCCGTAAGAACCGGGGTGAGCAACGTGGACTTACACTTCTTGCCTCGAGGTACCGCACCGGGTCCACCATGTTCCCGCAGACGGTGCATCCCCTTCCTCGAATAGAGTATATGATATAGCTCAAGAACCGAGAAAACTCATGGTGGACGCCACACACATCATATCACGAGAGAACCGCAAATTTCTATTTTTGTAAATAATGATAAAAAGTTTTATAAAATTCTTGCGGTTTTCCGCAAAATCCAGAAATCTCATGAAAATCCAAAATCCAAGAATCAAGAGTCAATAAGAATGAATACTGGCATAAAGCCACCATATAGCATAACCAAATGATTCTATGAATGCATGAAGTGTCTAAGTAAAGAATGCAATATCTCACTGGTGAATGAGAGCAATCACACTAATATTATATTGGAACTATCAGTTAATTAGTTATATCAATGAAGTAATATGTTCTAAAGTGTACGTGACATGGAAATTACCGATGATGATGTGTGTGAGACGGCAAGTAAGTGTATGTGAGACATGCGCATCATCAGTAATGGTGCTGGTGTCCTAACAGATGGAATCATAACAGTGAAGGAAACATATGTATAAACATGCAGTGAAATGACAATAACATGAATATAACAGAGAAGGAGTAATAACCGCAATAACGAAGAATATACATCTCTACTATACAAGTCATATCGTTTTGGTGTTTGAAAAAGCACGAATCGTGGTCTTTATAAAAATAGGGGCTACAGGGTTTTGAGAAAAGATACGACCTTTTGAAAAATCCGTAGTATCCCTCAGACTGTTTTTTTAAAAATATGCATGATTCGTTAGTTTTGAAAATATGTATGACTCGAGCCTAAACCAGTATCTATCTAACCAACTAAGGGACAGAACTAAAGAAGCTAGTCGATAGGTAAGATGAATCCACTTAAAGCCCAAGTCGATATCTCAAGTAGTCGGCGATCCAGCCTAAATAGCGTCACGTACAAAGTATGATTTTCTCAAGTCAAGAGTGCGGATCAATCATCACATATATACTTCGTACGGTAAAATCTATCATACGGCGTCCCAAAATCGGGGTACAGATCAACTATCATATATACATCATCATTCATATAGTATCATCGTCAAACAATATCATGATCTGATTACTGATCTAAAGTCACATGCAATCCATTGTCATCAACACATATTATCATATATGAGTATGCATCGCCCAAGCAATCCATTATAAATATCATAACATATCTCATATCAAAACTCGATCACATATCAAATATCTCACGGCATCATGTCCGATCATATCCACTCATCCCCAAGTATCATATAACATCCACATCACCCGTGTGTGTGTATGTGTGTGTACTCAAATACCTATACACACACACACACACACAAGAAACATGTGTGTGTGTGTGTATGTGTGTGTGTGTGTGTGTGTGTGTGTGTGAACCTATACTCTAGGGTCTCGCGACTAAGAACTAGACTAAAAGCATTAGCATCCAACTTACATAATTTCCGTTTCGTGGTCCCGCTAAAACTATTCTTTCTCAGTATTCGTATATCGCAATAACCTATCTATATATAACTATCTCAAGACCACGTCATATCCTACGAAGTTGCGGAGGTGTTATACGCCATCCACTCGACTTTCCCCGTAAATATACATCTACTCACCTGGTCCTTGTCTGCCGAAGTCGATGCCACCATCCTCTTCTTCATCGTCCGATGTCCACGTGAGAGGTACCTATATGCAACAAATATAGTATCGTAAACTGAAATCGTGGATAAAATCAAAACGACACACAAAACGCGCATAGGTTAAAACCTATGACCCGCTCATACAAAAGAACCAAATAACCCTCGACATCGGCGTAAAAACGCTGATTACTCGAGAAAAAACCCAAACGTATAAATCGTGGTTTTACAACTCACTAAATATAATAAGAAATAAATTGTAACTCATCAAAACCTCAAAATAAATCAAATCGATTTATCTCCGAAAACCTAGAAAGCATCAAATAACCGTTTTACTTCAAAACTTGATATTTAAACAAAACTAGTGGCCACAATATTTACTAAATATCATAACTAAGTCATACAAATCATTACTATAATTTTATCACACTAATTTGTATAAATCCCAAAAATTCTGGTTTGCAAATTTATCCAATTTTAACTCCTTTAAAGTAAAAATTCACAAATCAACTACTAAACTAAGTTTTGCATGATCTAGGGTGATAAACAACCGATTATAATGTTAATGATGTGATGAAAAGCCTATCTAGATTTTAATCTCACCTTTTTAATTAATTTCTAAAAACCTAGTTTACAAATTATGCAATTTGGACAAATTAATTGTAACAATTTACAAAACAACAACTAAACTAGGTTTTGCATATTTTAAGATGTTAAACAATACATTGCATACTTAATGATGAATTAAAAACCCTAACTTGATTTAAAAACCCTTTCTTGAAATTTCATGTTAGCAATTAGAACCCTAATTAAACACCGAAATTTATTAAATTAAAATAATTAACCTACAATTAACACTAGGGTTAGAATTATATCTCAATAAACATGAGATCAAACATGTAACCTAGTCTCCAAAATGCTATCTTTGCTCTAAGATCCAAGATTATTTGGCCAAAGAATAAAGGGTATGGGTTAAATGATGAATTAGTGGAGTTTTGTGTTGATTTTTAATGGAATTTTGAAGAATGAGGTGGAGAAATTTTGGGGCTGCCTCATGGAGGGCTAGGCCACATGTGAGGGGAAGTGGAGAGAGATAGAGAGAAATGAGTGTAGAATTGTGTAGAAACCTCTTCAATTAATGCCACTTTTCACTTAAACCCTTAATTATTTAATTTTTCTAATTTAAACCTTTTCCTAGAAATCTCTAGAACTATGAATAAATTTTGAGAAAGAATTTTGCATGTTACACACTTGATTCCAATATGTCATAGTTCACTTTTGTAAAATTAACCCATTCCAATTTGTAATTTGCACTAATTTAATGTATAATTAAAAGCTTATCTTAATATTAGAAATGATTAATTAAGGAAAAATATTTAAGTAAACTAATAATTTAGAAGTGACCAAATAAATACCAAATACTAGCAATTACATAGTTAAAATAGGTCTTTTTAAATCTATGATGAAAAATAATTATCGTTAAGTTGTACGGAAAATACGGTTTATTTTTCCGATTATCAGAAAATTCACCTAAAGCATTTTATTTATTTTATTTATTTATTTTTGAAACGTTACACTTCGTGCCGAGGTTGGGCCGAGAGTCGTGTTTGCAAGATCAGCCGCTTGTCGTGACTACTCCTGTTGGCGATTCTTTTGTTGCGCGACATGTGTTTCGGTCGTGTGCCGTTCGTATTGGAGATAGAGATTCGTCCGTCGACTTGATCCTTCTTGAGATGTTGGACTTCAACGTTCTCCTGGGCATGGACTGGTTAGCTACTTGCTACGTGTCTGTGGACTGGCATGAGAAGACAGTCAGGTTTTGTTTTCCGGGTGAGTCAGTTCTTCTTAAGCAGGGGGACCGTGGTGTCGCCCCTCACAATTTGATTTATGCCTTTTACGCTAGTCGGCTTTTGAGGAGGGGATGTCGGGGATTCTTGGGTTTTATTCGTGATACCGGAGCCACAGTAGATTCGTTGGACCAGGTTCCTATCGTGAGAGAGTTTCCCGACGTATTTCCCGATGAGTTGCCTGGATTGCCGCCAGAGCGTGAGATTGAGTTTTGCACTGAGTTGATCCCCGGCACGGGGCTTATTTCTATACCGCCTTACCGGATGGCCCTGGCGAAGCTTAAGGATCAGCTGCAAGAGTTGCTTGATAGGGGACTTGTGCGTCCGAGTGTTTCGCCTTAGGGAGCTCCTGTTCTGTTCGTCAAGAAGAAGGACGGCGGTTTGAGGTTGTGCATTAATTATCCTTAATTGAACCGAGTTACAGTGCAGAATAGGTATCCTTTACCTCGCATTGACGATTTTTTTGACCAGTTCCAGGGTGCGGGACATTTTTCCAAGATTGATTTGAGATCGGGTTATCATCAGTTGCGGGTTCGGAATGATGACATTCCGAAGACTGCTTTTCGTACGCGCTACGGGCATTATGAGTTTTTGATGATGTCGTTCGGACTCACCAATGCCCCAGCAGCGTTCATGGATTTGATGAACCGTATTTTCAGGCCGTTCCTCGACCAGTTTATTATTGTGTTTATTGATGACATTCTTGTTTATTCCAGGAGTCGAGAGGAGCATGAGCAGCACATGAGGATTGCTTTGCAGACATTGAGAGAGCACCAGCTGTTTGCTAAATTCTCAAAGTGTGCCTTTTGGCTTGATAGTGTTGACTTCCTGTGTCATATAGTTACGGGAGACGGTATTCATGTGGACCCGAGGAAGATCGAGGCCGTACAGCTTTGGCCCAGACCTGTATCAGTGACAGAGGTCCGCAGCTTTTTGGGCTTAGCCGGTTACTACCGCCGTTTCGTGCAGGACTTCTCGAGTATCGCTGCACCGCTTACAGGAATTACCAGGAAGGGGGCTCCTTTTCTTTGGACTGAGGCATGCGAGCTGAGTTTTCAGCAGTTGAAGACTCGGTTGACGACTACTCCGGTTTTATCTTTGCCTTCTGGATCAGGCGGCTTTGTCGTTTACTGTGATGCTTCTCGAGTGGGGCTCGGTTGTGTATTGATGCAGCATGATAGAGTTATCGCTTATGCTTCTCGGCGGTTGAAGAAGCACGAGCAGAATTATCCCACTCATGATCTTGAGATGGCTGCGGTGGTCTTTGCGATTAAGATTTGGAGACACTAGTTATACGGGGAGTCGTGTCAGATTTTCACGGACCACCAGAGCTTAAAGTACATCTTCCAGCAGCGGGATCTGAATTTGAGACAGCGCCGTTGGATGGAGCTCGTGAAGGATTATGATTGTGAAATCCATTATCACCCGGGAAAGGCGAATGTAGTAGTTGATGCTTTGAGTCGTAGGCCCGGGGGTAGCTTATCCCAGTTGAGCGCAGTTCAGAGACAGTCTTCTGCAAATTGGCAGATCTTGTACGACAGTAGAGTACAGTTTGAGTTCACTTCCACTGGGGGACAGCTAGCTCATGTCTATGCTCGTCCACTTCTACTTGATCGTATTCATGGGGCACAGCCCGATGATGCCCGTTTTTCTGAGATTCTTAAGCATGTTCGGCAGGGTAGAGATTCAGAGTTCTTGATTTATGACCAGGGTGTGCTACGTTTTGAGACTCGTTTATGTGTACCTGATACCGATGGGTTGAGACGCGAGATCCTAGAGCAGGCACATAAGTCATCTTATAGTGTTCACCCAGGTTCCACCAAGATGTATCGCGACTTGAGAGATATCTACTGGTGGGCAGGAATGAAGAGCGATGTTTCGGATTTCGTTTTGAGGTGCCTGACTTGTCAGCAAGTCAAGGCTGAGCATCAGAGACCGGCAGGAGAGTTGCAGCCTTTACCCGTTCCAGAGTGGAAATAGGAACAGATCTCCATGGATTTTGTTGTGGGTCTACCCAGGTCCAGTCAAGGGTATGACTCCATTTGGGTGATTGTTGACCGGTTGACGAAAGCGGCTCACATCCTTCCAGTGAAGACCATTTTTGGTTATGCTCAGTTGTACATTGATGAGATTGTACGTTTGCACGACATTCCCACATGAATTGTATCCGACAGGGGCACCCAGTTCACTAGCCGTCTTTGGCAGAAGCTTCAGGAAGCTTTGGGTATCCGATTGAGTTTTAGCACCGCTTTCCATCCGCAGACTGATGGTCAGTCAGAGTGGACTATACAGACTCTGGAGGATATTCTTCGTGCGTGCGTGCTTGATTTTGGTGGCAGTTGGGATCGTCACTTTCCGTTGATAGAGTTCTCCTACAATAACAGTTATCAGGAGACGATTCAGATGGCGCCTTTTGAGGATTTGTATGGTAGAAAGTGTCGATCGCCAGTCTGTTGGACCGAACTCAGCGAGAGCAGGATTTTGGGACCCGAGCTACTTCAAGAGACTATGGAGAAAATTCAGTTGATTCGGGATAGGATGAGAGCAGCCCAGTGCAGACAGAAATCTTATACCGACCGTCATCGCCGTAGGCTCGAGTTCGCAGTGGGGGATCATGTATTCCTACGGATTTCTCCGATGAAGGGCGTGATGAGATTTGGGAAGAAAAGGAAGCTTAGTCCCATATTTGGAGGTCCTTTTGAGATCCTCGAGCGAGTTGGTACCGTTGCCTATCGTTTGACACTTCCGCCCAGTTTTCCAGATGTTCACCCCGTATTCCATGTATCGATGCTTCGCAAGTACCTTCATGACCCTTCTCACATGATTCAGCACCAGACCGTTCAGCTAGAGCGCAATCATTCGTTCACCGAGCAGCCGTAGTTATATTGGATCGGTAGGTGAAGAAACTTCGGTCAAAGGACTTGCCATCTGTGAAGGTTCTTTGGCGTGGCCCGAATAGTGAATAGGTCACTTGGGAGGCCGAGAGTGAGATGCGGAAGAAATTCCCTCATCTCTTTGAAGGTACGCATATTAAGATTTTTAAATTCGAGGACCGCATTTCTTTTAGGGGGAAGACTGTAACACCTTAGAATGCGATTAGTGTTAATTAAGCGATAATGCAGGTTTTTAGTAAAAAGTTAACCAAAATAGTTTTCACATATTTTATAAAAATTAATTAATAATTTATTATTATTTGTTTTGGCTTGCACACACGTGTGCATGTTAACCTAGGGTTAATTAGTGTTAACCATGCTGAAGTAGGCATGGCACCTTAACCTTCATTCCATTAAGTTGTATGTAATTATTTGAATTATTTAGCTTTTAAAAATAAAGGGTATGTTTTAGGGTTGATTTGAGAGAGGGGGGAGAGAAAGAGTTGACAATGGGAATGATGAGGCATGGCAAGCATGGGGAGCATTTAATGAGGAAAGAGAAGGGGGCATGGCTCATTCTAACCTCACACCCCCATTTGTCTTCACCACTCTCACACTCCCCATTTCTTTTCCTCATCACTCACACCCTCTCTCATTGTGTTCATCTTCTCATTCTCTTCCCCTCAACTGAAACCCAACCTTGTTCATCACAAAACTTCATCTAAACCCTTCACAAGCCTAGTTAAGCCCCTAAAGATGACTTGGAGCATGGTAAGCTAGGGTTTTTTAGCAAGTGTGGTAAGGTAGTGATCCCTAACTGTTAATTAGGTCCTTATAATGTTGTGTTACCTAGTAGTTGCGGTTTAGAACACAAAAGTTGTAGTTTTTGTGTAATGTCGTATTTTTAGTGTTATTTTAGAGTCTCTGTAATCTGCTATCACCATGATCTGTTACTGTAAAATCTAGCAATGTAGTAGTGTTGTGTTAGAGGCCCTGAGTGTTCACTTGAAACCCTGACCCCAGCCTTTACTGTTCACCTGGCGAGACTTGAGGGAATTCCGGCGTCGCCGGATTTTTAGGGGACTAGGGGTTGTGGTTTGGAGGGTAGCTGTCTGTAGGTATTTTGGGGTGTCTGGTACTGCTTGATTTTTCTGTGTTGACTGTAGTCAAAATCTGGGAACACTTTGCTAAATTCCAGTGTTTCGACGACGCGCGTTACGGTATCCGACACGGTTCGCGTTCTTGGTGTAGCTTGCTGCACTTAGGTTTGATTTAGGATGTCGCTACGCACGTTATCCACTAAGCGAACACTTGAGAGTTTGTTGGAGTCCGTGCGTCAATCTAAACGTAGTTTGTATGTATTATTGAACGGTTTCTAAGTTTCACTTTTTATGTTTTGCGTGTTATTAGGAGCGAGTGCGGGTACTTCGGACACTACAAAGAAGGAAAAGCAGGTGGCTGGATTTACCTAGCTTGAGATCATCAGTAAGTAGATTTAACATCTATGGGGAAATTGCCCGTATGGCGTTAAGCGTCGAGGGCTAGATATGATGTTATAGCCACATGTTATAGGCATATGAGTTGATTGTGCATGAGCATCGTTCCATACCATTACTTGTTATGCCTTGACTTAGTACCTATTGGACACTGCACCATTACTGACGGTTCATGTTTCACGAGCACTAAATTGTATGCTACACACACACACCATTGGTAATTTCCATGACACGCACAACATAAACACATATGTGGTATTGTATTCGTCATTGACATTGAGACGTTGATTCTTGTTCTATTGCGCATTTGAAATGCATCATGCATACATACCTACATGTATACACACATACCTTGCTATAGCTATATAGACACCATTATATGATGTTGCATTTGATTTTGGAGAATGTGGGAACCACGTGATATTATGTAAAAACTGGATTCATTTAAAAGAGCGGTTTTTCCTTAATATGCTCATATTACTGTTCTATGTCGCATACATCATATTTCATGGATTTACGCATTGAGATATGGATTTCATGTGATTGATGGATTTGAGAACCGTGGTGATATTTCAAGAATGTATGCATTGTTTTGAAATCCCGGTTTCTCTTGATATGATATTTCGATGCGTCCACCATGAGTTTTCTCGGTTCTGAGATTTGTGTTATGAACCTGAATCGAGGAGATGGATGATCCGTTTGCGGGTTCATGGTGGACCCGGTATGGTACCCCGGGGCAAGAATGGTATGTTGTGCAGTAGACGATGAGCCTGGTAGAGGGACTACCACCTACCGGTGATAGTTTGGACCCGGCGGTTATCCGGATGATACCGACCGGAGTCGTGAGATGGATATGGGCCGATCCGGACTGACGGAGCCCGTAGGCCGATCCGGACCGACGGAGCCCGAGTTATGTGGATTTACGTGTCAATGTTGGACACGGGTTTTCATGATGTTTCGAGTGTCGATGTTGGGCACTCAGGTTCCATGAGATTTACGGATATGAGGGCCGATATGGGTGACGGCGCCTGAGGTGTTGGGATTTGGGGTGTCGTTGATGGACACCAGGTTTTTCCACGATGATGATGATATGTTTTATCCCACACGCAATAGGTATTTGATATGCATTGTTTCATGTAGTTGTAGTACCCTGTTGGTGTACCTTGATCATGATTGTTGCATATCCATATTGCCATACTTATGCTATCAGATTGCATATGATAGATTATCGTTGTTCGTGCATACCTGCGATTATCTGTATGATGTTACTTACTATTCACGAGTTGGCAACTCACCCCCGTTGTGCCACAGTGTTTTGCAGGCTTGACCCTCAGAGTAGTGGCGGCAAGGCTCCTTATTGTATCTATTTCAGCGGATACCGCTACGGTTGGTTGTGAGGCCTTTTTGTTGTAGGTGGGTTTGCGGTTATCCGATTATATCCATTGTATATCTTATTGTATCTAGTACTATCCATCTACCACTTTCATGTATTGACCTAGAGACGAGTTTGTGAGGACCGATATTGTATATTTTGTGACGCTGGGTGTCGTGCTCGTGTGAGCTGGCCTTTCATATGTAGTTTTATCACTTTATGTTGTTTTCATTTTTATTGTCTATTTCTTCGCTACGACGTCGTATATATGCTTTTGGTGGTTGTTTCCGCCTTTGGTCATGATTTACTCCCGTTTGGGAATGTCTTATTTATATCCTGTGTTTGTACCCGTTTCGGGGCTAGTTTTACAAAGGAGGTGCTGCCGAAATTTTTAAGAAAATGAACTTAAACTTTAAGATTTTACTTGAGATTTCCAAATGTTTTTAACAATGTTTTTATCACTTACTTATTTATATGGTTTAGATTTCTGGGTTTTCGGCTTATTTAAATTGCGTTACGCCTGTTGACGTCACGTAGTTTAATTGTCGGTCACGTGCCTAATTTTGGGTCGTGACAAAAACAAATAATAATAAAATATTAATTAATTTTTATAAAATATGTTAAAACTATTTTGGTTAAATTATTACTAAAAACCCGCATTATCTCTTAATTAAAACTAATCGCATTCTAAGGTGTTACAATCTTCCCCCTTAAAGAAATTCGGTCCCCGAATTTAAAAATCATACTATGCGTACCTTCAAAGAGATGAGGGAATTTCTTCGGCATCTCGCTCTCTGCTTCCCAAGTGACCTCTTCACTATTCGGGCCATGCCAAAGAACCTTCACGGATGGCAAGACCTTTGACCGAAGTTTCTTCACCTACCGATCTAATATAACTACCGGCTGCTCGGTGAATGAAAGATCGAGCTCAAGCTGAACGGTCTGGTGCTGAATCATGTGAGAAGGTTCATGAAGGTACTTGCTAAGCATCGATACTTGGAATACAGGGTGAACATCCGAAAAACTGGGAGGAAGTGTCAAACGATAGGCAACGGTACCAACTCGCTAGAGGATCTCAAAAGGACCCACAAATCTGGGAATAAGCTTCCCTTTCTTCCCAAATCTCATCACGCCATTCATCAGAGAAATCCGTAGGAATACATGATCCCCCACTGCGAACTCATGCCTGCGACGACGACGGTCGGCATAAGACTTCTGTCTGCACAGGGCTGCTCTCATCCTATCCTGAACCAACTGAATTTTCTCCATAGTCTCTTGAACTAGCTGGGGTCCCAATATCCTGCTCTCGCTGAGTTTGGTCCAACAGACTGGCGATCAGCACTTTCTACCATAAAATGCCTCAAAAGGTGCCATCTGAATCGTCTCCTGATAACTGTTATTGTAGGAGAACTCTATCAACGGCAAGTGACGATCCCAACTGCCACCAAAATCAAGCACACAGGAACGAATCATATCCTCAAGAGTTTGTATAGTCCGCTCTGACTGACCATCGGTCTGCGGATGGAAAGCGGTGCTAAAACTCAATCGGGTATCCAAAGCTTCCTGAAGCTTCTACCAAAGACGGCTGGTAAAATGGGTGTCCCTATCGGATACAATGCATATAGGAACACCGTGCAAACGCACAATCTCATCAATGTACAACTGAGCATACTGAGCATAACTGAAAGTGATCTTCCTTGGAAGGAAGTGAGCCGCTTTCGTCAACCGGTCAACTATCACCCAAATGGAGTCATACCCTCTACTGGACCTGGATAGACCCATAACGAAATCCATGGAGATCTTTTTCCATTTCCACTCCGGAACGGGTAAAGGCTGTAACTCTCCTGCCGGTCTCAGATGCTCAGCCTTGACTTGCTGACAAGTCAGGCACCTCGAAACGAAATCCAAAACATCACTCTTCATCCCTGCCCACCAGTAGATATCTCTCAAGTCACGATAAATCTTGGAGGAACTTGGGTGAACACTATAAGCTGACTGATGTGCCTGCTCTAGGATCTCGCGTCTCAACCCATCGGTATCAAGTACACACAAATGAGTCCCGAAATGTAGCACACCCTAGTCATCAATCCCAAACTCCGAACTCTACCCTGTCGAACACACTCAAAAATCTCAGACAAATGGGCATCGTCGGGCTGTGTCTCACGAATACGATCAAGTAAAAGTGGATGGGCGCGGACATGAGCAAGCTGTCTCCCAGTGGAAGTGAACTCAAACTGTAATCTACTATTGCACAAGATCTGCCAATCTGCAGAAGACTGTCTCTGAACTGCGCTCAACTGGGACAAGCTACCCCCGGGCCTACGACTCAAAGCATCAGCTACCACGTTCGCCAAGCCCGGGTGATAAACGTTCTCACAATCATAATCCTTCACGAGCTCCATCCAACGGCGCTGTCTCAAATTCAGATCCCACTGCTCGAAGATGTACTTTAAGCTCTGGTGGTCCGTGAAAATCTGACACGACTCCCCGTATAAGTAGTGTCTCCAAATCCTAAGCGCAAAGACCACCGCGGCCATCTCAAGATCATGAGTGGGATAATTCTGCTCGTGCTTCTTCAACTGCCAGGAAGCATAAGCGATAACTCTATCATGCTGCATCAATACACAACCGAGCCCCACTCGAGAAGCATCACAATAAATGACAAAGCCTCCTGATCCAGAAGGCAAAGATAAAACTGGTGCAGTCATCAACCGAGTCTTTAATTGCTGAAAACTCAGCTCGCATGCCTCGGACCAAAGAAAAGGAACCCCCTTCCTGGTCAGTCCGGCCAGCGGTGCAGTGATACTCGAGAAGTCCTGCACGAAATGGCGGTAATAACTGGTTAAGCCTAAAAAGCTGCGGTCCTCTATCACTGATACAGGTTTGGGCCAAAGCTGTACGGCCTCGATCTTCCTCGGGTCCGCACGAATACCGTCTCCCATAACCACATGACCCAGGTAGTCAACACTATCAAGCTATAAGGCACGCTTCGAGAATTTAGCAAACAGCTGGTGCTCTCTTAATGTCTGCAAAGCAATCCTCAAATGCTGCTCATGCTCCTCTCGACTCTTGGAATAAACCAGAATGTCATCAATAAACACAATAATAAACTGGTCGAGGAACGGCCTGAAAATATGGTTCATCAAATCCATGAACGCTGCTGGGGCATTGGTGAGTCCGAACGACATCATCAAAAACTCATAATGCCCGTAGCGCGTACGAAAAGCAGTCTTCGGAATATCATCATTCCGAACCCGCAACTGATGATAATCCGATCTCAAATCAATCTTTGAAAAATGTCCCGCACCCTGGAGCTGGTCAAACAAATCATCAATGCGAGGTAAAGGATACCTATTCCGCACCGTAACTCGGTTCAATTGACGATAATCAATGCATAAGCTCAAACTGCCTTCCTTCTTCTTGACGAACAGAACAGGAGCTTCCCAAGGTGAAACACTCGGACGCACAAGTCCCCTATCAAGCAACTCTTGCAGCTGATCCTTAAGCTCCTTAAGCTCCGTCGGGGCCATTTGGTAAGGCGGTATAGAAATAGGCCCCGTGCCGGGGATCAAATCATTGCAAAACTCAATCTCACGCTCTGGCGGCAATCCAGGTAACTCATCGAGAAAAACGTCGGTAAACTCTCTTACAATAGGAACCCGGTCCAACAAATCTACCGTGGCTCCGGTATCACGAATGAAAGCTAAGAATCCCCGATATCCTCTCCTCAAGAGTCGACTAGCGCAAAGGGAAGAAATCAAATTGTGAGGAGCGGCACCACGGTCCCCTCGCACAATAAGAACTGACTCGCCCAGAAAACAAAACCTGACTGTCTTCTCACGGCAGTCTACAGACGCGTAACAAGTAGCTAACCGGTCCATGCCCAGTAGAATGTCGAAGTCCAACATCTCAAGAAGGATCAAGTCGACGGACGAATCTCTATCTCCAATGCGAACGGCACACGACCGAAACACATGTCGCGCAACAAAAGACTCGCCAACAGGAGTAGTCACGACAAGCGGCTGATCAAGAAAACAAGACTCTCGGCCCAACCTCGGCACGAAGTGTGTAGAAACATACGAGTGCGTAGATCCCGAATCAAACAAAACGTGTGTATCGAAGGAACATACTGAAAGAGTACCTGAAACCACTGCATTGGACACCTGCGCGTCCTGATGAGTCAAAGCAAATACTCGAGCCTGCCCTCTACCGGAACCTGGCTGCCTTCCGCCTCTGCCACTCCGTCCCCTCTGAACAAAACATCCGCGACCACGACCTCTCTGAGCATATGTCTGACGCAGAGCAACAACAGGCATAAGGGGCAACGCTCTTTGAGGTGGAGAAGGTGGTAAGGTAACAGTGATCTGGTCGCCTTGTCCTCACGTGCCTCAGTACAATCTCTGACACGATGATATAAAATCCTGCACCGGAAACATCCAGACGATGACTGCTGACCTTCCTGGGGATAAGAGCTAAATAATTGGCCTCGTCCCAAGCCTCTGCTACTCCCACGACCTGAACGAAATCTGTCGCGGCGTCTATACATCTGTCTCCGGGCTGATACACCAGTACGAACCCTCTTCGGTTCCGGAATGACCGTAGTCTCGGAAAGACGCTCCTCAACCAGTAGGGATGCGTCCCCTGCGGCTGCATATGTATCAAAATGCTGGGCGCTGATAGCGAGGAACAACTGGGTAAGCAGGCCTCATACAAATCTCTTGATCCGCATCTCCTCAATGTCCACCAAATATGGAGCATACATAGATAGCTGGGTAAACTGAACATCATACTCTGCCACCGTCATACCCGGAGTCTGGCGTAACGACTTAAACTGCGAGCTCGAGCATCCCTGACGCTCTGCGGAAGAAAATAGGAAAGAAAAACTGTCACGAACTCAACCCAGGTCATCGGAGAAATACCTGCGGCTCGGCCCCTTTCTAAAGACTCGCACCAGGTCTGGGCAAGACCCTCCAGACGAAAACTAGCGAACTCTACCCATCTCGCGTCGGAGCATCTCAGCGAACGACAGATCCTGGCCATCCGATTGATAAACGACTGGGGATCCTCAGCTGTATCGATGCCGGTGAAAACCGGAGGCTTCAGCCTCATGAACTCAGATAATGATACGGTGATAACCTCCATAGCTGTAGGTACGACTGCCTGAACAGTAGGCACCATTGCGGTCCCCATGACAGGTGGGACAACCTCCTGTCTCTGCACTCGATCGGCCTCAACCAACGACCCCATCATCTGGCACAAATCATGCATACTGGCCTCTAGCCTAGTAATACGATCTATCGAAGTTGAATCAATCCGCTCCTGTGCAAGTCCTCGTCTCTAACGAGCCTACCCTGACCTCGGCTCTCGCGGCCTCTTTCTACGCCCTCGTAGTCTTCGGCGGCATAATGGCTGGAAATGACAACAGGATTCGATAAGAACATAGAAATCGAATCATAAGGATACATGGAAATCAAGGAAGGAATTACAAGCAATATGTCCTAAGGTCACTTAGGCGGAGTATCGTGTTGTAAGTATGCCGCGGAACATAAACACTCTACGTCACACTGCTTAAGCTACCCACTCCATCATACCAAGGTCATCCTACACTTCGAAAGGTAAAACCTAGCGCTTTGATACCAACTTTGTCACGACCCAAATTTAGGCACGTGACCGGCACTTAAACCACGTGACGTCAACAGGCGTAACGCAATTTAAGTAAGCCGAAAACCCAGAAATCTAAACCATAAAAAGAAGTAAGTGATAAAAACATTGTTAAAACATTTGAAAATCTTAAGTAAAAATCTTAAAGCTTAAGTTTATTTTCATAAAAAATTTGACAGCACCTCCTTTGTAAAACTAGCCCCGAAACGGGTACAAACACAGGATATAAATAAAGCATCCCTAAACGGGAGCAAATCACGTCCAATGGCGGAAACAACCACCACAAGCATATATACGACGCCATAGCGAAGAAATAGACAATAAAAATGAAAGAAAACAGCATAAAGAGATAAAACTACATAAGAAAGGCCGGCTCATACGAGCACGACATCTAGAGCCACAAAATATATAATATCGGACCTCACAACTCGTCTCTAAGTCAATACATGAAAGTGGTAGATGGAGAGTACTAGATACAATGAGAAATACAATAGATACAATCGGATAACCGCAAACCCACCTATAGCAAAATGGCCTCACAGCCAACTGCAGCGGTATCCGCTCAAATAGATACAATAAGGAGCCCTGCCGCGACTACTCTGAGGGTCAAGCCTGCAAAACACTGTGGCACAATGCGGGTGAGTTGCCAACTCGTGAATAGTAAGTAACATCATACAGATAATTGCAGGTATGCACGAACGGCGATAATCTAAAACATGCAATCTGATAGCATAAGTATGGCAATATGGATATGCAACAATCATGATCAAGGTACACCATCAGGGTACTACAAATACATGAAAAAATGCATATCAAATAACTACTGAGTGTGGGATAAAACATATCATCATCAATGAATCATCATCATGGAAAAACCGGTGTCCATCAACGACACCCCAAATCCCAATACCTCAGGCGCCGTCATTCTGATCGGCTCACGGGCTCTGTCAGTCCGGATCGGCCCATATCCATCGCACGACTCCGGTCGGTATCCTCTGGATAACCGCCGGGTCCCAACTATCACCGGTAGGTAGTAGTCCATCTGCCAGGTTCATCGTCTACTGCACAACATACCTTTCTTGCCCCGAGGTACCATACCAGATCCACCATGAACCCGCAAACGGATTATCCATCTCCTCGAATCGGGTTTCTAAAACCAATCTCAGAACTGAGAAAACTCATGGTGGATGCATCGAAATATCATATCAAGAGAAACCAGGTTTTCAAAACAATGCATATTTTCTTGAAATATAACCACGGTTCTCAAATCCATAAATCACATGAAATCCGTATCTCAATGCGTAAATCCATGAAATATGATGTATGCAACATAGAAAAGTAATATGAGCATATCAAGGGAAAACCGCTCTTTTAAATGAATCAAGTTTTTAATAATATCATGCGGTTCCCACATTCTCCAAAATCAAATGCAACATCATATAAAGGTGTATATATAGCTATATCAAGATATGTGTGTATGCATGTAGGTATGTATGCATGATGCATTTCATATGCGCAATAGAACAAGAATCAACGTCTAACTATTGATAATAATGAAAGCGGTACGATACATATTCCCTTAGTAAGGTGGTACAAGAACAACAGCCTCAATGTCAATAACGAATGCAGTACCACATATAAGTATATGTTGTGCTTGTCATGGCAATTACCAACGGTATGTGTGTGGCATACAATTCAGTGCTCGTGCTACATAAACCGTCAGTAATGGTGCAGTGTCCAATATGTACTAAGTCAAGGTACAACAAGTAATGGTATGCAATGATACTAATGCACAATCAACTCATATGCATATAACATGTGGCTATAACATCATATCTAACCCTGGACGCTTAACGCCATACTGGCGATTTCCCCATAGATGTTAAATCTACTCACCGATGATCTTGAGCTAGGTAAGTCCAACCACCTGCTTTCCTTTCCTTGTAGTGTCCGAAATCCCCGCAATCGATCCTAATATCACACAAAACATAATAAGTGCAACTTAGAAACCGTTCAATAATACATACAAACTAAGCTTAGATCAAAACATCGACTCCTACAACTCTCAAGTGTTCGCTTAGTAGCTAACGTGTGTAGCGACATCCTAAATCAAACCTAAGTGTATCAAGCTATACAAAGAACGCGAACTGTGTCGGATACCGTAACGCGCGTAGTCGAAACAATAGAAACTAGCAAAGTTGCCCCAGATTTTGCCTACAGTCAAAACATAAAAATCAAGCAGTACCAAACACCCAGTATAACATACAGACAGCTACCCTCAAAACCCCAACTCCCCAATGCCCCAAAAATCCGGCGACGCCGGAATTTCACTATATCTCGCCGGTTTTACTAGCTTGGGTAAGGTTCGGGTTTCAGGTGAACACTCAGGTCTTCTGACACAACACTACTAAATTGCAAGATTTTACAGTAACCTATCGTGGTGATAGCAGATCACTGAAACTCCAATATCTCATTAAAAATACGATATTGCACAAAAACTATAACTTTAGTGTTCTAAACAGCAACTAATAAGAAACACAACATTTTAAAGACCTAATTAACAGTTAGGGATCACTACCTTACCACACTTGCTCAAAAACCCTAGCTTTCCATGCTCCAAGTCATCTCTAGTGCCTTAACTTGACTTATAAGGGGTTTTAATGAAGTTTAGTGAGGATTTGGCTTGGTTTAGTGTTGGAATGGTTAAGGTTTCAGTTTGGGGAAGGGAAATGAGAAGAAGAACACAAATGAGAGAGTGTGAGTGACGAGGAGAATGAGGGTGTGAGAGTGGTGAAGAAAAATGAGGGTGTGAGGTTAGGATGAGCCATGCCCCTTTCTCTCTCCTCATTAATTGCTCTCATGCTTGCCTCATGACTCATAATTCTTCATTTGTCAACCCTCTCTCTCTCTCTCAAGTCAACCCTTAATCAAAGAATAATGAAATGGGTTAACAAGGCTAAAAATTGGTTTAGGGTGCCATGGCTACTTAAGCATGGTTAACACCAATTAACCCTAGGTTGACATGCACAAGTGTGTGCAAGGAAAAACAAATAATAATAAAATATTAATTAATTTTTATAAAATATGTGAATGGTTAATTTTTTACTAAAAACCCGCATTATCGCTTAATTAACACTAATCGCATTCTAAGGTGTTACACGAGGCCCAAACCATGATGCAAAACCGGCAACGCAGGAGTTTTTGAGAATGTCGCCGGCCATATTCCGGTGAGAAGTGTTCATTTTCCTGTGGTGTTCATGTAACATCTCATATAACATTCTGCAATTGCATAAAAAAATTTAGACACTCTGAAAATTTCGACAGAACCTAGGTTTTTATTTCGTGTGTTTCGGAGTTGTTTCGGTTTTGTAATTCTACAAATATCGTCTAATTCTCTAGCTTTGCTCTGATACCACTGCTGGGATGCGTAGCACGACAACAAGGTTTCAGGAGGCATCGTCCATGCCAATTTCAAAAATTTGCCATGCTAAACAACCCTAACCCTAGAATCTTAACTAAAGAATTAGACAATAGATCATGTAAACAACTTTACATCTTAGTGAAAAAGAAATACAACCTTTGTAGACCGGTCATTTGTTAGTGTATATGCCCTAGAGGCCATTACTGTATCATACTAGCTTGTATATTACTTAATGGAAGCTTGAGATATTCATAGTTGTATAGACAATCTTTCTCAAAATGGTAGTATGCTACTTGGTTTGTTTCTACTTCAATATGTGCATGTGTTTCTTTTAGCATATCGCTTATACATATTAGTAGAGCCCTTAGGATCTTTACTTAATTACCAGCGTTGTAATGGCAGTCACACTAGTAGGGGCTGGGTAATCTACAAGCACATCCTTATACAGGTCCCTAGTTGTAGGACTATCGAGACGGGGCATCGATACTCCAGAGTAGACTAGCGTATACGCTTCTCATCCCAGCACGGGAGGTGGTCTGTCCCACAGCCATCAGTATGTCGTACTGGAGATAGTATGCGGGTGCTCGTTGGGTTACGAGTACACTGGACAGGACTCGTCGGGAACTGTTGGTTGGTATTATACCTATCGTCAGTTATTAGTTCCCAGGTGACATGAGTAAAGCTTAGTCCGTTGACTTGACACTGTCACTTCACCTCGAGTGTGTTCCCACTGTACTTTTATTACTAGCCTACCACGGCTCAAAGGAGTCGTGCAAACAGGTAGTAGTTGGGTGCAGTCCCGAAGCACTTGGAGGCAGTAACGGTTAGACAGGATTCGTCTCTCCCGGTATTAGGGGTTGATATCGCGCTGTGTCTAGGAGAGCCATTACACAAAGTCCCTGGCCAGGGCAAGTGAGATAGACTGGTAGGTTTCTAGTGTTATCTCAGGTGTTCTGGGCTACACTCCGACACGACTTGTACCGCTAGTAGGGGACTGACGTTTACCGCCCCCTAGGCCCGCCATGCGATGTATCAGACGAACAGACCGGACTGTACGGAGATTGTCACATACAGGCTCAGTAGGAGTTCGGATGGGTTTATCTCGTCGGCCTTCTTATCGACATCTACCTGGGGACCGTTACGTCCAGCTAGTGCCGCTTGCGGTCTGTGGTTAAACCCACTGCCAGCGTAGTGTCGTGTCTTTAGAGTCCCATACAGAGAGTTTCACTGCACTGAGCGAAACGTGTAGAGGCCGTATGGTTTTACGGCAGGGCTGCGATCAGTTGCGTGCACTTGTGTGCGTATGCTGTTCGGGCAGGCAATACTAGTGGGCTTTGGTTTAAGCTGGATCCTAGTATTGCACAGATGGATTTGTTTTGTCTTCTGTGCACTCAATTTCTACGGAATGCGGATGCGGGTGTGTATGCACAGTTTTGAGGAGCGATGAAGGAGGAGGTGCCTCATTAGGGTTTTGGCAGATGGTTCGGCCAAAACCGCTATGTGGCATGCTCATTAGGGTTTTGGCAATTCGTTCGATCAAAACCATTATGAGCCGGAGACATTATTTACTAATCCTTTTAGTGATAATTTTATGATGGCTAATTTCTTTGACTATTTGACCACCTTGACCACTCTTGACTTTGTTGATCCGTTGACCAAAGTTGACCTTGACCTTCATGAGAGGTCTACACTCTTCTTTGGTTTTCTTTTTATTTCTTGAGTTATGAAAATGGTCAAGTCATTAGTGCCATCAACTTTATCATGATAGGATTAGTAATGATGGTTTTGGTGTATTATTGCAACCATGGTTCATTTTCTTTAGTTAACATAATTCATTTTCTCATTCTCATTCTCTCTTTTGAAAGTGAGAAGAAAGAAAGAGAGCTCCATGGTTGCTTGATCTCTTCCTTCTTCCTCCTCTTGATTTCTTCTTTTGATCTCATGTGTTGAGAGAAAAAGAATCCACATAGACAAACACTTCCATCTATCTCTTCTACATAACCTAGGACTTCAAGACTAGCGATCTTGTTGCCCTAGTTGCATCGGCTCAAGGTGGAGCTCGGTGTACATCTCTCGGGTGGATCGTCTTCGACTCAAGAAGGCCGCGGAGGTGACCTAGATCCGAATCGACCCTCGGAGCGTGGATCGATGAACAGGACAGCGGAGAGAAGACCCGAAGGACCGGTTTCGTGAGATATAATTTCTACGGCATAGTAGTTAACGCCTCTTGTAGTTTGCTAGTTTCTAGTTTAGCAAAGATCCGGATTTTAGTCCATGTTGCCTTTGCGCTAAATAATTGTTTTTCGCCGTTTCCGCCTCCCCGTAAGAACCGTGGTGAGCAACGTGGACTTACAGTGGTATCAGAGCCTAGCTAAACATAAACTAGCAAGTTAGCAAAGTATTTAGAATATCGATCGGAAAAAATTCGCAAAACAAGTCCGAAAAATTTAACTTTCTGCCGATTTTTTTATACTGTTCAAAAAGTAATTTATCATATATGAAAAATCGGCTCAGGGTTTTCTGAAGACACAGACCAAAAATGGTCCACTGAACCGATCAAAGCGCCGCGGTTCCGCGGCAAGAACATGCTTCTTGCCGTGGATCCGCAGCCGAGTTGACTCGGCCGTGGACCGAGTTTGGTGCAGTGTGCTTAGTTGGCTATTTTGGGATTTTTAGTACATGTTGTTACTACCCAGATTTTCCAGAGAACAAATTGACTTTTGGTGTGGTTACAAATCCGTATTTTGATCGATATTCTGTAGACTTTGGCTAATGGATATTATCTGTGATGTGATATATGTATTGAACGTATGCTAATCGCTATACGTCGATTAGTGGGGGTTATACATATCTGTGATCTGTAATGTTGATGGTATGTGTATATGAATTCGTTGGATTGTCGCGGATGAATAGCCGGGGGTTGTGAGATGAGAGTTTTTTTATTCTTTCAATTCTTGTAATATGTAAATTGATGTAATATTATTTGTTTGGCCGCATAACCGGGTCGGGGTTTTAGCCGTCATTGTGTAATTTCTTTTTACTGTTTTTGCTCCTAGGATAGACCCAAGGTTGGGTGCACAAACTACCGGGTATCTCGAAGTGCCGAGTGGCCTACTCACGGTGTTGAGGGAGGTTGCTTCGCTTCGGGTACTTGGAGGGTAGTTTCCCGCAACCGTAGTGGTCTAGGGTGGGGTTTGGCTATTCATCGCGACCATGTAATCCGTTCTTCGTTACAGGCTCGTACGAATTGCGGATTCCTAGTATATCCAATGTATTCATCTGTGATCTGGAATGGCTATCATTGCATGTGACGAATGGTTATATATATCTATATGATATCTATTTAGGCGTTGCTTATGTTTTTCATCCGCGCTAGTCCAGCCCCCGCTCTGTCGTTAGTTAAGTAACCTAACGGGTGATGACGGGACCCCGTGGCGAATGTGGATGGCATAAGCGTACGTCAAATTTTCGTTGTTTTCTGCAATGGTAGGATTAAATGATGGGACGCATTGGAATTAATGCAAGAAAAAAATAAACCAAATAAAAGTAGTTGGAACACTTTCAAAACCACTCGGTTCTTTTCAAAAACCAGCTTTCTAAACGCGGAGCTTGAACCACTCCTCTTAAAAGCTATCTCGTTCCTTCGATTATATCAAGTTCACTACGTTCACAGTTTCGCCAAAACCATTCGTAGCCCTACGTCGTTTCATATGAATATCCAACAGTATTCAAGCTGTGTTTGTTGGCCATAGTCAAGGTACAGTGATTGGTAGCTGGTGGGTATTCATATGTTGCATAGATAGATGCGTTGGTTTGGGACAGTCGTATTACTTTGTTGGCCATAGTCAAGGATATATACGGGTGGGTTCAAATCAACCTGGACAACGATGGGTAGAACTTGACATGTGACTTATGATTTGTTGGCCTTGGTCAAGGTCATAAGAGCATGGGGCAAAAATCCACATCGGGAGTTTCAAAAGAACTGAAACTTGCTAGCACTGCATACCATTTGGAGTGTGATGATGCTGGTAGGATTCCTTCAGGTTTGTCACACGATGATATTTGGATCCCGATCCTACTGTGAGTATATGCTACTCCTCAGGAACTTTCTCACTTAACGATCAATGCGATAAACCAAGTAGGTGTCTAGAAAGGTGTTAGCGGGGCTACGCCCACAGGAAAAAAAGGTTATTTAATTAAGGAACTTCGCGAAAGCGTTGGAAAACCTCCCTCGAAGTACCGACACTAGCCTGGCTGAACAGTTAAGCAAGTATTGTACGGTGAGATTGATCCCGACTAATTCTTCCTTTATGGTTTGAGGAGGGATTCGAGAGACAGTGGGAGCCATCCTGTTTAGATAAATTAAAAACCAATCTAAACTTGCAAGAGCATCATGCTAAAGTATTTTCTTCTCTCTCTCTTAATTGCAGCGACCCAGTGACCAGACATAGGTTACATCTAGATAATAAAATGACTGAATCTGACTGTTTTGATTGGCAAAGGTCTGTCCAGATGTCCATTGCCCATGACAAGCTGGGACACCTCTTGACTGATCCAATCCCTGCCGTCTCAGGTCCAGTTTCCCCTGTCACGGATATTAATATCCGCAAGACATTGGAAAAAGACTGTGCGAAAGCCAAGTGCCTCGTGTTAGCCTCAGTTGATGGTGCATACCAGAGGCAGCACGAGAAGATGGACTTAATTTCTATCTTCCTCCATAACAAAGATTTATATGTAGAGCAATCTCGTATCACAAGATATGAGACCTTGAAAGAATTTCTTCAAGCGAGGTTGGCAATCGGGTCATCTGTAGGGGGCAACGTCCTTACAGAGACCAGCTCTTTTGAGCTCTCGGACCTGAAGACCACGTTGAAGAACGGGTTAGATGCTGACTTAGTTCAACAATCTCTACCTACTACCCTGAAAGAAACCAGGGAAGTAGAAAGAAAGGGAAGGGCAGAAGTTTCAGGTATGGATGTAGTAAAAGAAGGATGTTCCTATTGTTACAGGAATGAACATTGGCAGAAGGATTGCAGGGCTTGTATAGCCAGTATCCAGAATTCGAAGCATGTTGTGGCTTCGGCTTCGGGTGTGTTTGTAATAGAGAATTGTATGTCAGTTAACCCTACTTCCTAGGTATTGGATACCGGATCAGGATCTCATATATGTAATTCGTTACAGGCTCTGAGAAACCGTAGGGTTATCAGGAAAGGTGATATGACTCTCAGGGTTGCTAACGGAATGAGCATGTATGCTGAATCCGTAGGGGAATATCATCTAGGACTGACAACTGGGCAGATATTGATTCTGCGTGACTGTTTATATGTACCAGGTGCGACTTGTAATATCATATCTGTATCCTTACTTTCTAAGGAAGGATATGATTTTACTTTTGTAAGCGATGTAGTCAACATCCACCTAAATCAAGTTCTGATTGGGTCAGGTACATTACAAAACGGGATATACGTATTGAATCAAGCTCAGATCTTCAGTGTCCAGAACACACTTAAAAGAAAGTCTCCGGAATTAAATCAAGCTTTCTTATGGCATTGTAGACTGGGTCACATTAATGAGACACGGTTGACAAAGTTACATAAAGAAGGATACTTGGATCCGTTCGAGTACCAGTCTTATGCCACTTGTGAATCTTGTCTCATGGGAAAGATGACAAAGACTCCGTTCACTGGACACGGAGAAAGAGCAAGTGAGCTCTTCGGACTCATACACAGTGATGTGTGTGGTCCAATGTCTACACATGCGCGAAGTGGTTATTCATAATTCATTACTTTCACAGATGATTTCTCTAGGTATAGGCATGTCTTCTTGATGAAGCACAAATCCGAGGCCTTTGAGAATTTTCGGGAATACAAGAATGAAGTTGAAAAACAAACAGGCAAAAGTATCAAGACACTGAGATCTGATCGAGGTGGTGAATACTTGAGTGCCGAGTTTCTGGGCTACTTAAAAGAGAATGGAATTCTCTCTCAGCTTACTCCTCCATACACACCACAACACAACGGTGTATCGGAAAGGAGGAATCGAACCCTATTGGATATGGTTCGTTCCATGATGAGTAAGGCTGAGTTGCCACGATCCTTCTGAAGTTATGCACTAGAAACAGCTGCATATCTTTTGAACCAAGTTCCTACTAAGTCAGTGCCTACCACACCATATCAGATGTGGAGTGGGAAGAAACCATGTCTTAAACACTTTAAGACATGGGGGTGTCCAGCTTTTGTTAAAAAGCAGCATGCGGACAAGCTCGAGGCACGTTCAGTACAGTGTAAGTTTGTAGGATACCCAAAGAACTCCAAGGGGTATCTTTTCTATTACCCAGAGGAACAAAAGGTTTTTGTTTCTCGTCATGCCCGCTTCTTGGAAACTGAATTTTTGGAAAATCAGATAAGTGGGAGCGCAATAGAACTGGAAGAAATTCCAGAACCATAAGCTATTACTGAAACCTTAGTGGAACCAGAAGGTTCAGGAGAACCGGACATCCCAGCGCCACTCCGCAGGAGTAGTAGGCAGTCTCATCCGCCCGAGAGATACTACGGTTTTCTCATAGACGGGGATAGAGAGGATTGCACTATTGATTATAGTGAGCCTACTAGCTTCCAACAAGCCATTCAGAGCGGTGACTCGGTAAAATGGCTGGATGCAATACGGACCGAGATGGAGTCCATGTACACCAACAAAGTTTGGACTTTGGACTTTGCTCCAGAAGTGGTAAAACCCGTAGGCTGCAAATGGATCTTCAGAAAGAAGATTGGTGTAGATGGGCAGGTTGAAACCTATAAAGCTAGACTTATAGCAAAGGGTTTTCGTCAAAGACCCGGTTTAGACTATGACGAGACCTTTTCTCCAGTGGCTATGCTCAAATCCATTCGGATCCTTCTTGCCATTGCTGCCTTCCACGATTATGAGATCTAGCAGATGGACGTAAAGACGGCTTTCCTAAATGGAAATTTGGAAGAGTGCGCCTATATAAATCAGCCGGAGGGATTCATTCAGAGTTGGAGCAGCGGTAAAGTGTGCAAGTTGCTCAAGTCCATCTATGGACTAAAGTAGGCATCGCGGAGTTGGAACATCTGCTTTGATGATACAGTCAAGGAATTCGACTTTATCAAAAACCCAGATGAACCATGCATTTACAATAAGATTGTAGGGAGAACTGTGGTATTCCTCGTCTTGTACGTGGATGACATTCTCCTAATAGGAAATGATATTCCTATGCTACAGTCAGTCAAAGGATTCTTGTCACAGAGGTTCTCCATGAAGGACCTGGGCAATGCCAACTACATTCTGGGGATCCAGATCTAAGAGGATGTTGGGACTCTCACAGTCGAGGTACATAGACACCATACTAAAACTATTTAGTATGGAAGATTCCAAGCACGGTAATCTACCGGCTTGTCACGGAATCACCCTCTCCAAAGAGATGTCTCCCAAGACTGATTTGGAAAGGGCTCGCATGTCATCTATAACCTACGCATCTGCGGTAGGCTCTATAATGTATGCGATGTTATGCACCAGACCAGATGTAGCATACGCATTAAGCGTTGTAAGCCGGTATCAGTCAAACCCAGGGGAGAAACACTGGATAGCGGTAAAGAACATTCTCAAGTACCTGAGAAGGACTAAGGAGATGTTCTTGGTGTATGGCGGAAAAGACCTCCAGATCGAGGCCTTTGCTGACTCCAGCTTCCTGAGTGACAAGGATGACTCCAAGTCCATGTCGGGTTATGCCTTTACCCTCAATGGAGGGGCGGTTTGCTGGAAGAGCTCCAAGCACGAAACCGTTGCTGACTCAACTATGGAAGCGGAGTACATAGCTGCTTGCGATGCCGCAAAAGAAGCTGTCTGGATGAAGAAGTTCCTCATGGAGCTTCAGGTGGTTCCTACCAGTGTTGATCCAATACCGCTCTATTGTGATAACAACGGCGCTATAGCTTTAGCGAAGGAACCCAGGTCCCATCAGAAGTCCAGGCACATTTTGAGGCGGTACCACCTGATCAAGGAGATCGTAGATCGCCGGGATATTGAGGTGAAGAGAGTAAATACGGAAGATAACACTGCTGATCCACTCACGAAGGCCTTACCCCAGACTCAGTTCGAGCGGCTGATCGAGATGATAGGTCTTCGATAAGCCAGTACATGGCCTTAGTGCATGTGGGGGATTGTTAGTGTATATGCCCTAGAGGCCATTACTGTATCATACTAGCTTGTATATTACTTAATGGAAGCTTGGGATATTCACAGTTGTATAGACAATCTTGCTCAAAATGGTAGTATGCTACTTGGTTTGTTTCTACTTCAATATGTGCATGTGTTTCTTTTAGCATATCGCTTATACATATTAGTAGAGCCTTTAGGATCATTGCTTGATTACCAGCATTGTGATGGCAGTCACACTAGTGGGGGCTGGGTAATCTACAAGCACATCCTTATACAGGTCCCTAGTCGTAGGACTATCGAGACGGGGCATCGATACTCCGGAGTAGACTAGCGTATACGCTTCTCATCCCGGCACGGGAGGTGGTCTGTCCCACAGCCATCAGTACGTCGTACTGGAGATAGTATGCGGGTGCTCGTTGGGTTACGAGTACACTGGACAGGACTCGTCGGGAACTGTTGGTTGGTATTATACCTATCGTCAGTTATCAGTTCCCAGGTGACATGAGTAAAGCTTAGTCCGTTGACTTGACACTGTCACTTCGCCTCGAATGTGTTCCCACTGTACTTTGATTACTACCCTACCATGGCTCAAAAGAGTCATGCAAACAGGTAGTAGTTGGGTGCAGTCCCGAAGCACTTGGAGGCAGTGACGGTTAGACCGGATTCGTCTCTCCCGGTATTGGGGGTTGATATCGCGCTGTGTCTAGGAGAGCCATTACACAAAGTCCCTGGCCAGGGCAAGCGAGATAGACTGGTAGGTTTCCAGTGTTATCTCAGGTGTTCTGGGCTACACTCCGACACGACTTGTACCGCTAGTAAGGGACTGACGTTTACCGCCCCCCTAGGCCCGCCATGCGATGTATCAGACGAACAGACCGGACTGTACGGAGATTGTCACATACAGGCTCAGTAGGAGTTCGGATGGGTTTATCTCGTCGGCCTTCTTATCGACATCTACCCAGGGACCGTTACGTACAGCTAGTGTCGCTTGCGGTCTGTATTTAAACCTACTGCAAGTGTAGTGTCGATTCTTTAGAGTCCCACACAGAGAGTTTCACTGCACTGAGCGAAACGTGTAGAGGCCGTATGGTTTTACGGCAGGGCTGCGATCACTTATATGCACTTGTGTGCGTTTGCTGTTCGGGCAGGCAATACTAGTGGGCTTTGGTTTAAGCTGGATCCTAGTATTGCACAGATGGATTTGTTTTGTCTTCTGTGTATTCGCATTCTACGGAATGCGGATGCGGGTGTGTATGCACAGTTTTGAGGAGCAATGAAGGAGGAGGTGCCTCATTAGGGTTTTGGCAGATGGTTCGGCCAAAACCGCTATGTGGCATGCTCATTAGGGTTTTGGCAATTCGTTCGATCAAAACCATTATGAGCCGGAGACATTATTTACTAATCCTTTTAGTGATAATTTTTTGATGGCTAATTTCTTTGACTATTTGACCACCTTGACCGCTCTTGACTTTGTTGATCCGTTGACCAAAGTTGACCTTGACCTTCATGAGAGGTCTACACTCTTCTTTGGTTTTCTTTTTATTTCTTGAGTTATGAAAATGGTCAAGTCATTAGTGCCATCAACTTTATCATGATAGGATTAGTAATGATGGTTTTGGTGTATTATTGCAACCATGGTTCATTTTCTTTAGTTAACATAATTCATTTTCTCATTCTCATTCTCTCTCTTGAAAGTGAGAAGAAAGAAAGAGAGCTCCATGGTTGCTTGATCTCCTCCTTCCTCCTCCTCTTGATTTCTTCTTTTGATCTCATGTGTTGAGAGAAAAATAATCCACATAGACAAACACTTCCATCTATCTCTTCTACATAACCTAGGACTTCAAGACTAGCGATCTTGTTGCCCTAGCTGCCTCGACTCGAGGTGGAGCTCGGTGTACATCTTTCGGATGGATCGTCTTCGACTCAAGAAGGCCGCGGAGGTGACCTAGATCCGAATCGACCCTCGGAGCGTGGATGGATGAGCCGAACACCGGAGAGAAGACCCGAAGGACCGGTTTCGTGAGGTATAATTTCTACGGCATAGTAGTTAACGCCTCTTGTAGTTTGCTAGTTTCAAGTTTAGCAAAGATCCGGATTTTAGTCCATGTTGCCTTTGCGCTAAATAATTGTTTTTCACCGTTTCCGCCTCCCCGTAAGAACCGGGGTGAGCAACGTGGACTTACATCCTTCACTTCAATAGCTCTGTGTAGTAGTCACTTCTCTCCAAGTAGTGAATTCCCGGACTCTAGAAAGGCTCCACAAGATGAACGGAACAAGCTTGCTTAAAGTCTTCGAGGCCGAAGATGATCTACGTCGAGAAGACACCAACTCAAGCTACCTCTTTACTAATTAGGGTTTAGTGAAGCAAACACCCTAAACTAAATGGCTAGTATAGTAGAGGATGATGAAGTAGGAATTTTTCTCACTTTTGATTTATTTTTCTCACAATATTTCTTCACGTTGAGAAAAGCTAGAAATCTTTCTCTTGATAAAGAAGAAGATGAAGTGGAGATGAGAATGAAACTCATGAGGTGAGAACAGAAACCATGGGTGAGTTTGTATCATATACTAACTCATGTGGAGACTAAACTATGGCTAAGGATAATGATTAGGTTAATAAATATCTTAAGTAAAACAAATTAGTGGACTAAGTTAATGGACACTACAAGCTTCTACAAGCTTCAACCATGACTAATTCCACCAATTTTTGAATTACTAAAATAAATAAAAACCTTTAATTATCAAGAGCATGGTGTGAGTCTCATACACCCATGTTGCATATATCACAACTATGACACAATAACATATATCACATATATATTAAAATGTACACAAAAAGTGCGAAAAAAGAAATGTTTAAGTTAGCTAATTTTAGTTAATGTAAATTAATATATCAATTATATAATTATAAATTAAATTATTAAATCAACACTTGATTTAATAATCCGGATATATCACATATAACCGACTAATATCATATGTATCAACTTATCGAATCAACACTTGATCCGATAACCCGGTTATATCACAGATAACCGACCGATATCACATATCACAAGAATAGAATACGGCGTCACATACACGTATTAATCTCGGTCCCGTACATATCACATATGTACTCCTACTTCGTTTCGCTTGAGCCAGGAACCCTCTGTGTAGGACTCTAAAGACTCGTCAATACGCCGGCAGTAGATGGTGATTATATCAGTCACCCACAAGCCGCAAGCGGTCTGCTAAACGTAATGTCCACCCGGGTATTGAGCGATCAGAATATCAACAAGCAAGCCAGCTCATACTCCTGCGAATCCAATCAGTAACACTACCGTACAGTCCGGTATCTTCGTCTGATATGTCGCATATCTCAGCCTGGGGGTGGTATAACGTCAGAACCCAATAGCCTTGATAAGTCATGCCGATGTGAGGCCCATAACGGTTCGAGAAACTACTGATAACACTTACCAGTAAATCACAGCAACCCTGGACAAGGATTTTCTGTTATGGCCAATCAAGCATAGCGCTACATCAACCCCCAATACCGGGAGAGACGAAATCCCCTCCTATCGCTCATCGGCTCCATGTGACTCAGGACTGTACCCAAAAACCACCGTTTTGCACGATCTCTTGAACGTGGTAAGGTGGAAATCAAAACACGGTGGGAATCACACCAGAGAACTGCTATTTGACGATAGGTATAATACCATCTAGGAGTTCTCGGCGAGTCCGTTCAGTGTATTCAGTCTCCACTGAGCACCCGTATACCATCTCTGATGTCAAACACCAATGGATATGGGATCATCCAACGCCCATCATATAGGTCGAGAAGCGTATACGCTAGTCTACTCTGGAATATCGATGTCCCGTCTCGATACTCCCACGACTAGGAATATTTGAAGGATGTACTTACCGACTACCTCTGCCCTACTAGTATCATCTGCATCATAATCCTGGTAGTCAAGTACTCATCTTAAGGGCTTTATCAACTTGTAATAGGGAGACAATAAGTGTACATGTTAAGATAAAGAGCAACCAGATAGCATACTATCATGTCGAGCAAGAAAGTCCTCCCTATATATTTCCAAGCATCCACTATAATATACATCACATGTATAACAATGGCCTCGAGGGCATACATATAACTAACAATTTTGGAATCCCACAAACTTACACAGTACTGAGCGTGCCTTGAGCTTGTCCGCATGCTGCTTTTTTACAAAAGCTGGACATCCCCATATCTTCATATACTGAAGATAGGTTTTCTTCCTACCCCACATCTGATATGGTGTGGTAAGCACAGTCTTGGTAGGAACATTGTTCAAAAGATATGCAACAGATTCTAGTGCATAACCTCAGAAGGATCGCGGTAACTCAGCGTTACTCATCATAGAACGTACCATATCCAATAGGGTTCTGTTCCGCCTTTCCGATACACCGTTGTGTTGTGGTGTGTATGGAGGTGTAAGCTGAGAGAGAATTCCATTTTCTTTTAAGTAACCCAGAAACTCGACACTTAAGTATTCACCACCTCGATCAGATCTCAGTGTCTTGATACTTTTGCCGGTTTGTTTTTCCACTTCATTCTTATATTCCCGGAATTTCTCAAAAGCCTCGGATTTATGTTTCATCAAGAAGATATGTCCATACCTAGAGAAATCATCCGTAAAAGTAATGAAATAGGAATAACCACTTCGTGCATGTATAGACATTGGACCACACACGTCGCTGTATATGAGTCCCAAGAGCTCGTTCGCTCTTACTCCGTGTCCAGTGAACGGAGTCTTTGTCATCTTTCCTTTGAGACATGATTGACAAGTTGCATAAGACTGATATTCTAACGGATCCAAATATCCCTCTCTATGTAACTTCGTCAACCGTGTTTCAATTATGTGACCCAGTCTACAATACCACAAGAAAGCCTTATTTAATTCTGGAAACTTTCTTTTAAGTGTGTTCTAGACGTTGAAAACCTGAGCTTGATTTAACACGTATTTACTGTTATCTAGTGTACCTGACCCAATCAAACCATGATTAAGGTGGATGAAGACTACATCGCTTACAAATGTAAGATCATATCCTTCTTTAGAAAGTAAAGATACAGATATAATATTACAAGCTAGACTAGGTACACACAAACAGTTACGTAAAATCAATATATGCCCACTTGTCAATCCTAGGTGATATTCCCCTACGGATACAGCGTCCATGCTCATTCTGTTAGCAACCTGTAATGAATTACATATATGAGATCCTGATCCGGTATCTAGTATCCAGGAAGTAGAGTTAATTGACATACAGTTTTCAATCACAAACACACCCGAAGCCGAATCCACAACATGCTTCGGATCCTGGATTCTGGCTTTCCAAGCCCTGCATTCCTTCTGCCAATGCCATTTTCCCGTGACAATAGGAACATCCCTCCTGCCCCACTGTTAGCCCCAAAACATTTGCCCTGCCCTTTCCTTCTACCTTACTGACACCGCCTATCGGCTTTGTGGAGGTCTTCTTCTTCTCACCCTTGGCTTCCGTCTTGGATTCAGAAGAGGAAGATTCCCCAATAAGAAGGTTTCTCCCTGGTTTCTTTCAGGGTACTCTCAAATGGAAGTATAACTTTCTTCCCATGGGCGTAAGAAGAAGGTAGGGACTTTAGAATGAAGTCAGTATATGACTCATTCTCCAACGTGGTCTCCAGGTCCGTGAGCTGTTTAATACAGCTGATCATTGTAGGTACGTGGTCCCTATCGATGATCCGACAGCCAACCTCGTTTAAAGCAATTCCTTCGAGGTCTCATACCTTGCGATACGAGATTGCTCTCCATATAAATCTTTGTTATGGAGGAAGATGGAAACTAAGTCCATCTTCTCGTGCTGCCTTTGGTTTATACCATCTACTGAGGCCAACACGAAGCACTTGGCATTCGCACTGTCCTTTTCTGATGTCTTACGGATATCATTATCCGCGACAGTAGAATCTGGACTTGGGACGGTGGGGGCTTGAGTAGTAATGAGGTGATCCAGTTTGGCATGGGTAATGGATATCTGGACAAACCTTTGCTAGTAAATATAGTATAACTCCGTCATTTTATTATCTAGTTGTAACCTAATCTTGGTCACCTGGTCGCTGCAATTAGGAGAAAGAGAAGAAACACTAAGCATGATGCTCTTGCATGTTTAGATTGGTTTTTAGTTTATCTAAACAGGATGGCTCCCACTGTATCTCGAATCCTTCCTCAAACCATAAAAGAAGAATTAGTCAGGATTAATCTCACCCTACAATACTTGGTTAACCTTTTAGCCAGGCTGGTGTTGGTACTTCGAGAGAGGTTTTCCAACGCTTTCACGAAGTTCCTTAATTACATAAACTCTTTTCCCTGGAGGCGTAGCCCCGCTAACACCGTTCTAGACACATACTTGGTTTATAGCATTGATTGTTTAGTGAAAAAATCTCCCGAGGAGTAGCACATACTCACAGTATGATCGGGATCCAAATATCATTGTGTGATAATCCTGAAGGAATCCTACCAACATTATCACACTCCAAATGGTATGAAGCACTAGCAAGTTTCGGTTTCTTTAGAAACTCCTGATGTGGATTTTTGCCCCATGCCCTTATGACCTCGACGAAGACCAACATATCATAAGTCACATGTCAAGTTTTGCCCGTCATTGTCTAGGTTAATTTGAACCCACCCATACATACCCTTGACAAAGGCCAAAATAGTAGTACGACTATCCCAAACCAACGCATCTATCTATGCTACAGATGAATATCCAGCAGCTACTAATCAATTTGCCTTGGTAAAGGTCAAAATACATAGCTTGAATACTATTGAATATTCAACTGAAATGACGAAGGGCTACGGCTTGTTTTGGAGAAACCGTGAATGTAATGAACTTGATTTAATCGAAGGAACCTGATAGGTTTTAAAGGAGTGGTTTAAGCTCTGTATTTAAAAGTCTGCTGTTTTTGAAAAAACCGAGTGGTTTTAAAAGTGTTCCAACGATTCAGCTTTGGTTTGTTTGCTTTGCATTAATCTAATGCAGTCCCATCATTTACACCTATCATCACACAGAGAAACGAAAATACCACGTCCGCTTATGCCAGCCGCATTCGCCACTGGGCCCCGTCTAACACCGTTAGGTTACTTAACTAATGTAAGTCGATGCAACGCACCCCGAGGGTTCGCGGGGAAGCAGAATGTGTAAAAAACAATAATAAAATGCTTCGTAACATCGACTAAACACCAAGATCGAAACTAAACCTTAACTAACTACAAGTCTATGAGGTTTTAACTACAAGTGAAAAAGTTATACCTCAAGTAACCAGTTCTTCTTGTACTCGTTGTCCTCCTCTCCTGCGTGAGCTCCTTGGAGTAGTACAGATAGCGCCTCCTCGTCGGCCTTCTCGAGTCGAAGGCGATCCACCCGAGAGTATGTAGATCGAGCTCCTACTTCAAAATAGAAGTAACTAGGGAATCTAGTTCGCTACACTTGATGACCTAGGTGATGTAGAGAATAGAGATGGATAAGTAAGTCTCTTTTAGCTTTATGATTCTCAACACATGAGACAAGAAAAGCTAGAGGTAGAAGAAGAACTATATGAAGAAAAGCTAGTGCAAACTTAGCATGAAAAATATGAGAATTGAACTCTTGGTGTGAACTGAACTCTCTCTTATTTTCCCATAGAAAAACCTATTAACCAAAAATAATAAAGGTTCAATAATCACCTTAGTGAGTCATGGCTTTAAAATACTCCATGTGTCACTAAGAGCCATGCTCAAAATCATGCATAATTCCACCTCATTTCCCCCACCTCATAATAAAATAACCATTTAACCTAAAATGATTAATAGATATTATGAGGATTAATCTTCTAGAAGCATCTTTGAGCAAATTACAAAAATGCCCCTCTAGTGTACATACATACCCGTATCCGTATTCCGAAAAATACGAATACAAAAGAGAAGAAAATAATCCATCAGTACAATACTAGGATCCGGCTCAAACCAAAGCCCACTAGTATTATCTGTCTGAATCATCGGCGTACACAAGTACACGCACATGATCGAACCCTGTCGTAAAACCATACGACCTCTACATCTTTTGCCCGTTGCAAGAAAACCCTCTGTGTGGGACTCTAAAGACTGGACACTACGCTGGCAGTGGGTTTAACCACAAGCCGCAAGCGGTACTAGCTGCACGTAACGGCTACCCAGGTATCTGTCGATAAGAAGGCCGATGGGAATAACTCATCCGAACTCCTATTGAGCCTATCTGTGACAATCTCCGTACAGTCCGGTCTGTTCGTCTAAGAGTATCGCATATCGGGCCTAGGGGGCGGTAGCCGTCAGACCCCTAATAGCACAATAAGTCGTGCCGGGGTAGAGCCCAAAACACCTTGAGAAACTACTGGAGTACCTACCAGTAAATCTCACTCGTCGTGGCCAGGGACTTTGTGTAATGACTTTACGAACACAGCGCGATATCGACCCCCAATACCGGGAGAGACAAATCATATCTAACCGCCACTACCTCCAAGTGCTTCGGGACTGCACCCAACTACTACCTATTTGCACGACTCAATAGAGCCGTGGTAGGGTAGTAATCTACGAACAGTGGGAACACACTCGAGGCGAAGCAGCAATGTCAACTCAACGGACTATGCTGCACTCATGTCACGTGGGAACTGCTACCTAACGATAGGTATATTACCGACCAACAGTTCCCTATGAGTCCGTCCAGTGTAACTCATAACCCAATGAGCACCTGCATACTATCTCTAGTACGACGTACTAATGGCTGTGGGACAGACCATATTCCCTGCTGGGATGAGAAGCATATACACTAGTCTACTCTAGAGTATCGATGCCCTGTCTCGATAATCCTATGACTAGGGACCTGTATAAAAATGTGCTTGCAGACTACCCAGCCCCTACTAGTGTGACTGCCATCACAACGCTGGTAGTCAAGCAAAGATCCTAAAGGATCCACCAATATGTATAAGCGATATGCTAAAAGAAACACATGCACATATTGAGGTAGAAACAAACCAGGTTGCATACTACTATATTGAGCAAGACTGTCATAAAATCTGTGTATATCCCAAGCTTCCAAAATGTAATATAAAAACTAGTACTATACAATAATGGCCTCTAGGGCATATATCACTAACAATCTCCTACTTAGATTAGGGCCATGTATTGGCATATCGCAGACCTATCATTTCGAATAGCCTCTCGAACTGTGTCTGAGAGATGGCCTTCGTGAGTAGATCAGCAGTGTTGTTCTCCGTATCAACTCTCCATACCTCGATCTCCCGGGGATCGACGATCTCCCTGATCAGGTGATACCGCCTCAAGATATATCTGGACTTCTGATGGGACCTGGGTTCCTTCGCTAAAGCTATAGCCCCGTTGTTGTCACAATATAGAGGTATTGGATCAACAATGGACGGAACCACCTGAAATTCAGTTAAGAACTTCTTCATCTAGACTGCTTCTTTTGCGGCGTCAGAAGCAGTGATATACTCTGCTTCCATCGTTGAGTCAGCAACGGTATCCTGCTTGGAACTCTTCCAACATACCGCCCCTCTATTGAGGGTAAATACATAACCCGACATGGACTTGGAGTCATCCTTGTCACTCTGGAAGCTGGAGTCAGCAAAGGCCTCGATCTGGTGGTCTTTTCCGCCGTACACCAAGAACATCTCCTTAGTCCTTCTCAGGTACTTAAGAATGTTCTTTACCGCTATCTAATGCTTCTCCCCTGGGTTTGACTGATACCGGCTTACCATACTTAGTGTGTAAGCAACATCTGGTCTGGTACACAATATCACATACATTATAGAGCCTACCATAAAAGCCTAGGGTATAATAGACATGCGATCCCTTTCCAAATCAGTCTTGGGAGACATCTCTTTGGAGAGAGTGATTCCGTGATAAGCCGGTAGATTTCTGTGCTTTGAATCTTCCATACTGAATCTTTTCAGTATAGTGTCGATATACCTGGACTGTGAAAGTCCCAACATCTTTTTTGATCTATCACGATAGATCCGGATCCCCAGAATGTAAGAGGCATCACCCATGTCTTTCATAAAGAACCTTTGTTATAAGAATCCTTTGACAGATTATAGCATAGGAATATCATTTCCTATCAAGAGAATGGCATCCACATACAAGACAAGGAATACCACAGTTCTCCCTACAATCTTACTATATAAGCATGGTTCATCTGGATTTTTGATAAAGTCAAATTCTTTGACCGTCTCATCAAAACAGATGTTCCAACTCCGCGATGCCTGCTTTAATCCATAAATGGACTTATGCAGCTTGCACACTTTCCCGCTGCTCCTACTCTGATTTAAACCCTATGGCTGATCCATATAGACACACACTTCCAAATGTCCATTTAGGAAAGCCGTCTATACGTCCATCTGGAAAATCTCATAATCGTGGAAGACAACAATGGAAAGAATGATCCGAATGGATTTGATCATAGCCACTGGAGAAAAGGTTTCATCATAGTCCAAACCAGGTCTTTGACGAAAACCTTTTGCAACAAGTCTAGCCTTATAGGTTTCAACTTGTCCATCTACACCAATCTTCTTTTTGAAGATCCATTTGCAGCATACGGGTTTTACCCCTTCTGGAGCAAAGTCTAAAGTCCATACTTTTTTGGTGTACATGGACTCCATCTCGGCCCGCATTGCATCTAGCTATTTTACCGAGTCACCACTCTGAATGGCTTGCTGGAAGTTAGTTGGTTCATCACTATCAATGATGCAATCTTCTCTATCCACATCTATGAGAAAACCATAGTATCTTTCGGACGGATGAGACAGCCTACTACTCCTGCGGAGTGGCGCAGGGATGTCCGGTTCTTCTGAATCTTTTGGCTCTACCATGCTTTCAGTAATAGCTTGTGGTTCTAGAATTTCTTCCAGTTCTATTGCGCTCCCACTAGTTTCTTTTTCTAAAAATTGATTTTCTAAAAAGTGGGCATGACGAGAAACAAAAACCTTTTGTTCCTCTGCGTAATAGAAAAGATACCCTTGGAGTTCTTCGGGTATCCCACAAACTTGCACAGTACTGAGCGTGCCTTGAGCTTGTCCGCATGCTGCTTTTTAACGAAAGCAGGACATCCTCATATCTTCAAGTACTGAAAATAGGATTTCTTCCCACTCCACATCTGATATGGTGTGGTAGGCACAGTCTTGGTAGGAAACTTGTTCAAAAGATATGCAGCTGATTCTAGTACATAGCCCCAGAATAATCGCGGTAACTCAGCGTTACTCATCATGGAACGTACCATATCCAATAAGGTTCGGTTCCGCCTTTCCGATACACGGTTGTGTTGTGGTGTGTATGGAGGAGTAAGATGAGAGAGAATTCCATTCTCTTTTAGGTAATCCAGGAACTCGGCACTCAAGTATTCACCACCTCGATCAGATCTCAGTGTCTTGATACTTTTGCCGGTTTGTTTTTCCACTTCATTCTTATATTCCCGGAATTTCTCAAAAGCCTCGGATTTATGCTTCATCAAGAAGACATGTCCATATCTAGAGAAATCATCCGTAAAAGTAATGAAATAGGAATAACCACTTCTTGCATATGTAGACATTGGACCACACATGTCACTGTGTATGAGTTCCAAGATCTCGCTCGCTCTTACTCCGTGTCCAGTGAACGGAGTCTTTGTCATCTTTCCTTTGAGAGACGATTGACAAGTTGCATAAGACTAATATTCGAACAGATCCAAATATCCCTCTTTATGTAACTTGGTCAACCGTGTTTTGTTGATGTGACCCAATCTACAATGCCATAAGAAAGCATTATTTAATTCTGGAGACTTTCTTTTCTGTGTGTTCTGGACAGTGAAAACTTGTTGTTGGTTTAATACGTATATACCGTTGTTTAGTGTACCCGGCCCAATCAAACCATGATTAAGGTGGATGTTTACAACATCGCTTACAAATGTAAAATCATAACCTTCTTTAGATAACAAAGATACTTAAATGATTTTACAAGTCAAACTATGTACACAAAAACAGTTGCGCAAAACCAAAAAATGTCCACTTGTCAATTCTAGGTGATATTTCCCTACGGACACAGTGTCCACGCTCGCTCCGTTTGCAACTCTGAGGGTCATATCACCTGCCTTCGAAACTCTACGGCTTCTCTGTGCCTGCAAAGAATTACTGATATGAGATCCTGATCCGGTATCCCATACCCAGGAAGTAGAGTTGATTGACACACAATTTTCAATCCAAACACACCTGAAGCTGAAGCCACAACTTGCTTCACACCCTGGTACTGGGCTTTCCAGGCCCTGCAATATTTCTTCCAATGGCCCTTCTTATGACAGTAGAAGCATTCTTCCTTCCCTACTGTCGGCCCCCCAACTTTTGCCTTGCCCTTTGCTTCTACCTTATTAATACCGCCTTTCGGCTTGGTGGGGGCCTTCTTCTTCTTTCCCTTGCTTTTGCCTTGGATCTAGAAGAGGAAGATCCTCCAACAAGCAGAGCGAGTGTCTCCCTGGACTTTTGCAGGGTGCCCTCAGCACTCCTCAACATGTTGAGGAGTTCTGGAAGTGTAACTTCCTTACCTTGAATGTTAAAATTCAAGATAAACTGGGCGTAGGTAGAGGGGAGGGACTGTAGAATCATGTCTGTATACAGCTCGTTCTCCAACATGGTCCCTAGGTCCGCGAGCTCTTCAATCAAGCTGATCATCTTAAGGATGTGGTCCCCTACAGATGACCCGATAGCCAACCTCGCTTGAAATTGTTTCTTCGAGGTCTCGTATCTTGCGATACGAGATTACTCTCCATATAATTCCTTGGTATGGAGTAATATGGATTCAAGATATATATTCTCGTGCCGCCTCTGGTGTTCATTGTCCATAGAGGCCAGCACGAGGCATTTGGCTTGCGCGCTGTCAATTTCCCAGGTTTTACGGATCTCCTAATCCGCGCTGGAATCTAGACCTGGGACGGCAGGCGATTTAGTAGTAAGAAGATAGCCCAGTTTGTCATATGTGATGGCCATCTTGACATTCCTGAGGCAATCTTTATAGTTTGGCCCCGTCAATTTGTTTTTATCTAAAAGTAACTTAAGGCCGGTCATCTTGGTCACTGCAATTAGGAGAGAGAGAGAGAGAAGAAACACTTTAGCAAGATGCTCTTGCAAGTTTAGATTGGTTTTTAGTTTATCTAAACCGGATGGCTCCCACTGTTTCTCGAATCCTTCTTCAAACCATAAAAGAAGAATTAGTCAGGATTAATCTCACCATACAATTCTTGATTAACCTTTCAGCCTGGATGGTGTTAGTACTTCGAGGGAGGTTTTCCAACGCTTTCGCGAAGTTCCTTAATTATATAACCTCTTTTCCCTGGAAGCGTAGCCCCGCTAACACCGTTCTAGACACCTACTGGGTTTATAGCATTGATCGTTAAGTGAAAAAATCTCCCGAGGAGTAGCATATACTCACAGTAGGATCGGGATCCAAATATCATTGAGTGATAAAGTCGAAGGAATCCTACAAAAATTATCACACTTCAAATGGTATGCAACACTAGCAAGTTTCTGTTTCTTTAGAAACACCCGATGTGGATTTTTTCCCCATGCTCTTATGACCTTGACGAAGGCCAACATATCATAAGTCACATGTCAAGTTCTGCCCGTCATTGTCCAGGTTAATTTGAACCCACCCGTGCATACCCTTGACGAAGGCCAAAATAGTAGTACTATTGTCCCAAACCAACACATCTATCTATGCAACAGAATAATATCCAGCAGGTACCAATCACTATGCCTTGGCAAAGGTCAAAATACATAGCTTGAATACCATTGAATATTCAACTGAAATGACAGAGGGTTACGGCTGGTTTTGGCAAAACCGTAAACGTAGTGAACTTGATATAATCGAAGGAACGTGATAACTTTTAAAGGAGTGGTTTAGGCTCTGCATTTTAAAAATTCTGCTTTTTTGAAAAAACCGAGTAGTTTTTTTAAAATGTTTCAACGATTTAGCTTTGGTTTTTTTTGCTTTGCATTAATCTAATGCTGTCCCATCATTTACACCTATCATTATAGAGATAAACGAAAATATGACGTACGCTTATGCCATCTGCATTCTCCACTGGGCCCCGTCTTACACCGTTAGGTTACTTAAATAACGCTAGAGCTAGGAGCTGGACTAGCGCGGATGAAAAACATAAGCAACGTCTAATATATAGCATATATATAATAATCATTCATTTCACGCAATAAAAGGCATTCCAAATCATAGATGAACATATTAGATATACTAGGAATTCCACGTTTCAGACGGATTCCACGGTCGTGATGAATAGCCAAACCCCACCCCAAATCCCTACGGGTGCGGCAAACTACGCGCCAAATTCCTGAAGTGAAGCAACCTCTCTCAGCAAAGTGAGTTGGCCACTCGGCACGTTAAGGAACCCGGTAGTTTGTGCACCCTACCTTGGGTCTATCCTAGGAGCAGAAAACAGTAAAAAGAAATAATACAACGATGGATACAACCTCAACCCGGATGTGCCCCGCAAAATAATATTACATCAAATTACAATTTACATCGAATGAAAGAAAAAACAACTCTCTTCTCACATCCCCGTCTATTCATCCACGATGATCCAATAATGTTCATATACACAAACCAATCACAGATATGTGCAACCCCCACTAACCGACATATAGCAATTAGCGGTAGTTTAAAAACACATATAACAATACAGAAGAACCAATTAGCCAAGAACGATAGAAATTCGATCGAAACATATTTTCCGTGTCTACCCAAAATGCAAACCAGCACATACAAGTTACTGGGAAGAAACCAAATATCCCTAAAAATAGAATACCAAAAATAAGGAATAACGGAAGAAAAATGAGGTGAATCGGCCTTGACTCGGTGGCGGAACCACGGCTAATCGCACCTATACGCCGCGCTTCCGCGGCCGTCTTGGCGATTCAAGGACTCGTTTTTCTTCACTTTTCTTAAAATACCCTGCATGCATTTTTAGTACCTCTGAAATAATTTTTCTGAAAGTTTTAAAAATTGACAGCAAGTTAGGGTTTTGGTGTTTCATTTTCGGTTTTTCCGACGATCGAAGTTCTAACACTTGCTAATAAGCTAGTAAAGGTTTAGTTGGCTCTGATACCACGGTAAGTCGATGCCACGCACCCCGCGGGTTCGCGGGGAGGCGGAATGTGTAAAAAAACAATAATAAAATGCTTCGTAACATCCACTAAACACCAAGATCGAAACTAAACCTTAACTAACTACAAGTCTATGAGGTTTGAACTACAAGTGAAAAAGTTATACCTTAAGTAACCGGTTATTCTGGTACTCGCTGTCCTCCTCTCCTGCGTGAGCTCCTTGGAGTAGTACGGATAGCGCTTCCTCGTCGGCCTTCTCGAGTCGAAGGCTATCCACCCGAAAGTCTGTAGATCGAGCTCCTAGTTCAAAATAGAAGTAACTAGGGCACTTAGTTCGCTACACTAGGATGACCTAGGTAATGTAGATAATAGAGATGGATAGGTAAGTCTCTTTTAGCTTTATGATTCTCAACACATGAAATAAGAAAAAATAGAGGTAAAAGAAGAACTATATGAAGAAAAGCTAGTGAAAACTTAGCATGAAAAATATGAGAATTGATCTCTTGGTGTAAACTGAACTCTCTCTTATTTTCCCATAGAAAAACCTATTAACCAAAAATAATAAAGGTTCAATAATCACCTTAGTGAGTCATGGGTTGAAAATACTCCATGTGTCACTAAGAGCCATGCTCAAAATCATGAATAATTCCACCTCATTTCCTCGACCTCATAATAAAATAACCATTTAACCTAAAATGATTAATAGATAATATGAGGATTAATCTTCTAGAAGCATCTTTGAGAAAATTACAAAAATGCCCCTCTAGTGTACAAACATACCCGTATCCGTATTCCGAAAAATACGAATACAAAAGAGAAGAAAATAATCCATCAGTACAATACTAGGATACGGCTTAAACCAAAGCCCACTAGTATTATCTGTCCGAATCATCATGCGTGCACAAGTACATGCGCGTGATTCAACCCTGTCGTAAAACCATACGACCTCTACATATTTTGCCCGATGCAGGGAAACCCTCTGTGTGGGACTCTAAAGACTCGACACTATGCTGGCAGTGGGTTTAACTACAGGCCGCAAGAAGTACTAGCTGCACGTAATGGCTACCCAGGTATTTGTCGATAAGAAGGATGATGAGAATGTTGGCTATAGTGCCCTCAAGTCAATTATTGAATCGCAGGCCATGATTGTGATGATTGAGGGAGAACCTATACCGGTAGAACAGTCTTACTCAAGATGATAATTATTTTCGAAACAGAAATAAGTCAAAGGATAGGCCGCCTCTAAGCACGATGCGACCCGGAACCGCACAGGTCCTTGACTACTGCCTCAGGTGCTTTGGCCAATAAGCCTAGTCCTGCTTGTCCGGTTTGTCTTTATCATCATATACATGCTTCAGGTGGTATTACAGATCATTATTACATGTTGATAGAGCCCATAGGATTCTTGCTTGACTACCAGCATTATGATGGCGATCAAATACGTGGGAGCTGGGTGGTCTATAAGCACATCCTTAAATGTCCCTAGTCGTGGGAGTATCGAGACTGGGCATCAGTAGTCCGGAGTAGACTAGTGTATACTGATCGAGACCCCGACGAGGGGCGGTGGCCATGTCTCACAAGCCATTGATGTTAGTTTGTTCACCTAAGATAGTATACATGTCCTCATTGGGTTATGAGTACACTGGACGGACTCGCCGGGAACCTGCTGGAGGGTATTATACATATTGTCAGATAGCAGTTCCTGGTGACATGTGTACAGGTTAGTCTGTTGACCTGAGATCGTCATTTGTCTCATGTGAGTTCCCGCTGAGCTTTGATTACTACCCTACCATGGCTCAAAGGAGTCATGCAAACAGGTTTTAGTTGGGTACAGTCCCGAGCCACATGGAGGCAGTGAGCGGATTGTCAGGGATTCGTCTCTCCCGGTATTGGGGTTGATGTTGCGTTGTGCACGGGGGGCCATCACAGGAAATCCTCGGCCGGGGTAGACGAGAATTACCGATCCAGGATCGATAGTTTCTCAGGTGGTGATGGGTTTCATACCAACACTAAATATCGCGTTATTCGGGGTCTAACTTTATCCACCCCCAAGACTCGATATGCGATACTCTTAGACGAATAGACCGGACTGTACGGATATTGTCACTGTCAGGCTTAGTAGGGTTATGGATGAGTTTGCTCGTCGGCCTTCCTTTCGCTCAATACCTGGGTAGCCGTTACGTACAGCTAGTGCCGCTGACGTGCTTGTGGTTAAACCCACTGCCAGCGTATTGACCAATCTTTAGAGTCCCACACAGAGGGTTTTTACGGTTCAGGCGATATGGTGTAGATGACCTATTTTGGTATGTACAGGTGTCCGATTAAATTTGTGTACAGGCTGCACAGACTTTAATCGGACGGTTGATAATACTATCGGCTTAGGATTAAGCCGGATTATTAAATCAGGTTTTGATTTAATAATTTATATGTGTATTCTAGTATTATTGTTCACTGTACATTTTGTCTCTTGGCTATTCATATTTTTGTACGAATAAACGTATATGTATTTCGATACATGTACCGGGTTGTATTATGTATTTATACGGAATAGCTTCTAGAAGATTTGACACCTCATTATTTGATTTTATTTTTGGAAAATCACTTTGGGAAATGAGGTGGAGGGGGTGAGGTGGCATGAACATTGTTTAACATGTAGAGAGGTATGGCATAGACTTGTTTATTGTAAAATGAAATGAGATATTTTTGTGTGTGTGCATGATTGAGAGAGTGGGGGCTCCCATCATTCTTCACTTGATGGCTTGCTCATTTCTTTTCTTCACTTGCTTAATCACTCTCATTCTCACTCACTTGGAGACTTAGCCATTTTCCACACTTGCTCATGCCACATGTTTCCTCACTTCCTTCTTCATCTTCTTGAGTTGCTCATGGAGCATTTATGATGAGAGAAAATTATAGTGACACGTTCCTATACCTCCACTCTCCATTTCTAGCAACCTTGGAGCGTCGGTTGCCTCGCTTGGCGAGGCTGGAGCTTGCGCCGTTTCCCTCAGGTGGATCATTGTAGATGGAGGAAGACCGACAACCAAACTCGATCCAGACGACCACTAGGAGCTTGGGAAGATGGTTGAAGACCGAAAGACACGGATCAACTCGGTATAACCATCCTAACTTCTTTATATATGCTTGCTAGAATAGGGTTTAGAGTAGATCCGGGCATCGGGTAATGGTAGCGCCGGTTTAAAAAATATTTGTTCCGCATTTGGCCACGGTTTGATGGCCGGGGTGCTGCCGTAACCCAACTTGGTATCAGAGCCAACCCTCTAAACCCCTTACTATCTTGTTTAAACAATGTTAAAGTATCGAAATCAAAATAACCCCGAAATGATACCCTGCAGATTCCAGTCTCTGTCGTTTTTTCATAGTCTTCAAAAAATTTTTAAATAACTGCAGAAGACTACTTGAGTGACCACTAGAACACACCACAAATACGAGACCAAACCGCCAGATTTGACCCGGCGAAATTCGCAAAAAAAACAGGTGAGGCTGGTTTTTCTATGGAGTTTTGACTTGAATTTTTTTGTGTTTTCTAGTCTCTGGAATATTAGAGCAGTGGAATTGCTTGTTTTGCCCATTTTGGATATAGTGTTATCATTTGTTCAGGGGAAATTCGGGGTGTTTCGAAGTGGAAAATTTAACATTGTTTAAATGTTTACAGTACATTACTATCTGCGACCGTGAATGTCATTAAAGCGATACAACTCGTCTAATTGCTATATGTCCTTTTAGACGAGTTTGCGAACGTGACATTCACGTTGATGTTCTGTGTTGTGCTGTGTTGTGGTTGGATCGTCATGGTGGATAGCTTGGGTGCAATGGTAGTATAGTTTAGACTCATTTGTACATTTTATATTGCGGGGCGAGCATCCGACATGTGGACTGCCGTCACTGCCAGTTTGTATATTATTTGTTTGGGGCACGACCGGGTTGAGGTCGATGTCACCCTTGTACATATTATTTTCTTTTCTGTACTAGGATTACCCCATGGTAGAGTACATGAATAGCCGGGTTCTAGAGGGCAATGGGTCCGCATCTCATGGCATTGCGACAGAAGGGACCTTACTCTAGAATTGGCGGGCTATTCGCCGCACTCGTAAGGTGTATAGGTTGACCCATGGAGGGGTGCCCAAGATACCGGATTCCGTGAAGTGTTGGGTGGCCCATTCACGTTGTTGATTGGGTTTGCCTCACTTTTGGGATTGGCGGTTAACTTGCCGCACTCGTGGGGTCTAGGTTTTCATTGCACAGGCTATCCACACGACCGGGGAACGTCGGGTTTCATTTGCGGCTCAAAGGAAACCCGGGGCTCCTAAATTATCCGTTATTCTGTGATGTTTCTATGATGTTGCTTATATCTTGCCTGCAACGAATGTTATATATATATATATATATATATATATATATATACTAGTAAATGTTGTATATGTTTTGCACCCGCGCTAGTCCAGTCCCCGCTCTGTCGTTAGTTAAGTAACCTAACGGGTGATGACGAGACCCAGTCGCGAATGCGGATGGTATATACGTACATCATATTTTCGTTCTTTTCTGGTGGATTAATTGATGGGACTGCGTTGATTTTGATCAATGCAAGGATAAAACAAACCTATATATGATGTTGCTGGAACCAAGGATTTTAAAAAAACTGACATTACAGACATTCTCTTTTGCTTTGCATCGTGGTATTCGTCTGGGAATATCCTGCACCTCATTCGACGAGGCTGTAGGGTTATCAGACACTAGAACAAAGTTCTACAAGGCATCAACCATGCCAAAATCAAAATTTTCAAGTGCCGAACAACCCAAGCAAGATCTTGGACTAGAGATTAGGCAAAACAATATGCAAGTAAACAACTCTACTTCTAAGAGTTTGGGATTACAACCTTTGTAGTCTGTTGTTTCGCTTCATAAGCACCGGGTTGAGGTCCCTTCTCCGCGATCATCATGTACCCGGACTCAAAAGAGGCTCCATAAAGAGAAATATGCAAGCTTGCTTCCGATCTTCAACAACTAAGATGGTCTATCTTGAAGAAACTCAAACCCAAGCTCTTGCTTCACTAATCAAGTATTAGCAAAGCAAACACCTTAATCTAAGTGGCTAGAATAGATGAGGATGATGAAGTAGGAATTCAACTCTCTTTTGTTTTCAATTTCTTACTCATTATCATCACATATCAAAAAGCTAGAAAGGTTTTTCAAGAGGAAGAAGAAGAAGAAATCTATTTGTGATGAATAATGAAATCATTGTGTGAGGTTAGAATTGCAACCATAGGTTAAGAATGAAGACTTAACCCTTGTAGAGAATTATCTATGGTAAAGGGTTTGGGTTGGGTTAAGAAATATCTACACAAAATATCACAAGTCAAAATCAAAGCTTCCAGAAGCTTCATCCAAGTTTTACCCTAATCCAAACCCTAACCATGTTTAAACTCCACAAAACATGTTGCATTTGTATCCCTAACATGTTACAATATTATATATCACATATATAATATATTTTGCAACAAAAGAAAATAATACAATTAACATATATCGCATATATATCAATGTATTATCCCGTGAGAAAATGAATCAATAAAGCGAGCTTATATTAGTTAACGTAAAGTAATATATCTCATATATAATTATACTTTAAATTATCGAATCAACACTGGATTCGATAACCCGGCTATATTTATATATAACCGACTAATATAACATGTACTCATTCATCGAATCAACACTTGATCCGATGACCCGCTTATATCAAATATACCCGGCCGATATCTCATTTCGTGAGAATAGAATAGGTATCTCATATCGTATAATTTTCGGTCCCGCACATATCACATATGTGCTCCTACTCCGTTTTTCCTGAGCCAGGAAACCTCTGTGTAGGACTCTAAAGAATCGTCAATACGCCAGCAGTAGATTATGATCATATCAAACACCCATAAGCTGCAAGCGATCAGCTAAACGTAACAGCTACCACGGTATTGAGCAATCAGAAGATCAACAAGCAAGCCTATACATTCTCCTGCGAATCCAATCAGTAACACTCCCATACAGTCCGGTCTCGTCGTCTGATATGTTGCGTATCTAGTCTAGGGGTGGTAAACGTCAGACCCCAGTAACCGATAAGTCGTGTCGGTATGAGGTCCATCACAGTTCGAGAAACTACTGATAACTCTTACCAGTAAATCTCAGCAACCCTGGCCAGGGATTTCCAGTTATATCCAATCGAACACAGCGCAACATTAACTCCATATACCGGGAGAGACGAAACCCCTCCTATCGCTCATTGCCTCCATGTGATTCGGGACTGTACCCAAAAGCCACCGTTTTGCACGCCCTCTTGGATGTGGTATGATGTAAATCAAAGCACAGTGGGTATCACACAAGTCTCTATGACGATCTCGGGTCTACAGACTAACCTGTACCAGTGTCACCAGAGAACTGCCATCTGACGTAAGGTATAATACCATCTGGGAGTTCTCGGCGAGTCCGTCCAGTGTACCCAGTCTCCACTGAGCACCCATATACTATCTCTGATGTCAAACACCAATGGATATGGGACCATCCATCGCCCATCTTTATGGGTCAAGAAGCATACGCTAGTCTGCTCTGGTATACCGATGCCCTGTCTCGATACACCTGCGACTAGGAACATTTGAAGCATGTACTTAGCGACTACACTGTCCCCACTAGTATGGTCTGCATCATAGTCCTGGTAGTCAAGTACTCATCCTAAGGGCTTTATCAACATGTAACATAGAGACAATCAGAGTACATGTTAAGATAAAGAGCAACCAGATAGCATACTATCACGTCGAGCAAGAAAGTCCTCCATATATATGTCCAAGCATCCACTACAATATACATCGTATGTACATCAATGGCCTCTAGGGCTTACATATCACTAACAATCTCCCACTTACACTAGGACCATCTGTTGTAGTATCTCATACCCAACAATCAGCTGTGGTTAAAGTATCGCATACTCAAACATCCCATAAAAGTCTCTACTGGGTAATAGGCCTTTATGAGTGGATTCGTGCTGTTGTCCTCTGTATCTACTCTCCTATCCTCGATCTCTCTGAAGATCAACCATCTCCATGATCAGGTGATATTGCCTAAGAATATGTCTGGATCTCTGATGGGACGGGGGTTCCTAGGCATAAGCCACAACTCCATTGTCACACAATGGTAGGAACGAAGTTCATCTCATGAACTTATATATATCCAGACTGTCTCTTTGGTAGCATCCTTGGTAACGATGTATCTTGCCTTTAATCGTCTAGAATGTCACGGTATCTTGCTTGGAACTCTTCCAACATACCGTCCTTCCACTGAGGGCAAAGGACAATTTCCTGTGACTGACATTCAGTCATCCTTATCACCCTTGGAACCTTTCCAGTGATTCTCCCCAGGATCGATTGATACCATCTCACTACAACTAGTGAGAATCCTAACATCCAATTAGATCTATCTTATAGATATAATACCTAGGATTTAGGAGGTATCACTTTGATCCTATATGGAGAATCCTTGTGATAAGAGGAGATTGACCGAGTGTAGCACAGGAAACTCCTTTCTATCAAGAGTATGTCATCCACGTACTATACGAGAATCACCACCATACTCCCTACTACCTTTTTGTATATACTAGGTTCATCTACCATTTTGATGAAGTCACACTCTTTGACTATCACATCAAAACAGACGTTCCTACTCCGCGATGCCTGCTTTATTGCATAAACAGCATGCACACGTTTCCGCTGCCCCCACTGTCTACGAAGCCCTCTGGCTGTGTATTTATAGACACTCTCTTCTAAATCACTATTTAGAAAAGCAGTCATGATACCCAACCGCCAGATATCGTAGTCATGGTATGTAGCAATTGCAAGTAGGATCTGGATGGACTTAAGCATAGCTTTGAAAGTTTCAACCTTTCCATGTACACTAAGTAATCTTCTCAAGATATACTTTCTCCTGATGGGTATTTAACCCTTCAGATAAAGCAACCAAAGTCCATACTTTGTTGGTGTATAAGGATTCCATGTCATATCGCTTAGCATCCATCCACACTCAAAGAGTCCCCACTCCTGAAGGCCTGATCGAAGCTAGTTGGGTCATCATCTCATGATGCAATCCTCGCTCCCACTGTCATAGAGAAACTGAAGTATCTCTCAGGTGGATGGGGAACCCTACCAGATCGGCGGAGAGGCTGAGGTTCGTTGGAAACTATTGAATCCTTCGGTTCTACCAAATCATTAGCTGCAGTTTGTATAGCTGGAACTCCTTCCAGTTCTACCTCTTGACCACTAATTTCTTCATAAGAAATTCCCTTTCCAAAAGGTGGCATGCTGAGAAACAAAACACCTTTTGCTCCCCAGTTTGGTAGAAGATATTCCCTTGCGAATGCTTGGGATATACAACAAACTTCCACAGAACTGACCTTTCCTCGAGTTTGTCTGGATTTTGCTTTGGACAACCCCAAATCTTAACATCCTTAAGAGATGGGCTCTTTCCATACCATATCACATATGGAGTGGTAGGCAACTGATTTGGTTGGAACCCTATTCAATAAGTATGCAGCTTCTCAAGTGCATAACTCCCAAAAGGAAATAGGAAACTTAGTAGTACTCATCTTAGAGCACACCTTATCACATAGGGTGCGATTGTTCCGCTCCGATATACCAACATATTGTGGTGTATACGGAGGAGTAATGCTGAGAGAGAATCTCATTCTCCTTTATAATAGTCCAGGAATCCCGTGCTCAAGTATTCTCCTCCCTGATCACATCAACGGACATAATACTTATACCCGTTTTGGTTCTCTACTTCTGAAGTACAAAGAACCAGTCCTGGCATGTGTTGCTAGGGGACCTCATACATCATCATGTATCAATCCCAAGAGTTCATTAACTCTTTCTCTGTTTCCAATAAACAGAGTTATGGTCATCTTATCTTTGTGACATGACTGGCAAGTTTCACAAGATGTAAATTCAAACAGATTTAAATATGCATCTAAATGCAACTTGGCTAGTCGGGTCGCATTGATATGACCTAGACTATAATGCCTCAAGAAGGATTTTTTCATTTCTGAACTCTTCCTCTTGTGTGTGTTATGTACGTTAAGAACTGTGATTTGATTTAGAACGTCTATGCTTTTAGATAACGTGCCTGAACTGATCAACTCTTGATATAGGAAATGTTCAAAACATTATCCAACAATACAAAATTATATCCTTATTTACTAAATAAAGAGACTGATATGATGTCGTACATCAGGTTCGGTATCTAATAACATTTGTTCAGAATCAATGTATTTGATAATACAGGGTGATAACTGCCAACAGACTTAGCTTGCAACAATTGCACCGTTTCCAACTTTTGAAACTTATCACCCGTTCTCAGTTCTCTACCTATCTGTAGCCCATGTAACAGATTACATATGCGGGATCCTGTTCCGGTATCTCATACCCATGTCGTAAAGGATACTGAGAAACAGTTCTCTGTAATGAACACACCCGAAGAAAATGCATCAGCATGCACTTTCTTCGTTTGGGCGGAACGGGAATTCTGGTAATCCCTTATTTCCTGCTCATTCTTATAACATTTATAAGTTAGAGCGGGACCAACGTTCCCTAGCGCAGTATAACAAGCGGGTTCGGTCAATACATCCGTATTATTATCTTGATTAAGGCGTGACATGGTCGCTATCTTGAGAGAGAGAGAAGAAAACACTCAGCGTATGCTCTTGCTAGAGTAGATTGGTTATTAATATATCTAATCAGGATGGCACCCACTGTTTTAGTCAAATCTTCCTTCAAACCCTAAAAGGAAAGACTAACCGGGATTAATTACACCCTACAAGTTTGCCAATCTTTCAGCCAGGCCAATGCCAGTACTTTGAGGGAGGTTTCTCTTGCTTTTGCACGGACCTAATTAAAATAAACCTCGTTTTCCCAGGGGCTTAACCCCGTTAACACCTTTCTAGACACCTACTTGATCGGCTAATTGTAATGTGCAAAACTCTCCCAGGAGTAACTCTTACTTGCAGTGGGTATCGGGATACAACTATCTCATAGGAAGTATGCAATCTCATTGCAAATTTCAACAATTGAAATTCCCGATAATGTTTTGCCCAAGCGTCCTATGACCTTGACAGAGGTCAACAAACCATAGGCAGCTAGTCAAGTTCAACCCGTCATTTCCTGATTGAAGTAAACCCACCCGCACAACCCTTGACAGAGGTCAACAAGGTCGCATCAATCACATCATATGCTTATGCAGATAAGTAGTAATCAGCTACCGCACACTATGCTTTGACAGAGGTCAACAAATGCAGCACGGATACTAACTATTACTTATCTGAAATGACGGAGGGCTACAACAGGTTTTTATGAAAACCTTTGCCTAATGAACTTGATATCGTTGTAGAATCGAGTGATTTAAAATGGGGTGTTTTTGAGGCTTTTGCTAGTTTTACTAAAGAGGTCACTCCCGGTGAAGGGATCGTCGGCTCTTTCCTCGTCGAATGAGGTGCAGGATATTCCAAAAATACCACTATGGAAAGCAAGAACTAGAAAGGAAATCAAAAGACAAAACCGAGGGTTGTAGCATCTGCCAGTTATTGCTAAAGAGGTCTCTCCCGGTGATAGGATCTCGGCTCTTTCCTTATCGAATAAGGTGCTGGATGTTCTACAAGGAACACCGCTGTGCAAAGCAATAACTAGAGCTACCAGTTTTCAAGACAAGTTTCTACAACATCTTTAGGTTTCTTTTATTTCATTAATCCCATTAATGAAGTCCTATTTTATTATGCTTCACAAGCATCAGATATGAAGCGAAATCAATCAATATATAATATATATCTCATATATATAATATAAACATTCGTCTCAGGCAGTAATATGATCTCATCAAAGAACATTGCAGCAGAAGAACATATATGAAATATTGGATATACTAGGATTTCCGTGTTTTATATCAAGCCAGTATAAAACACGGATTTCACAGTCGCGATGAATAGCCAATCCCACACCCCTAGACCCCTACGAGAGCGGCAAGCAACCCTGCCAGTTCTAGAGTTAGGAGACCCGGTCTCGACTCCTCGAGATGGTCTCCCACTGGACCCTAGAACCCGGTTACTTGTGCTCCCCGCCTTAGGTCTATCCTAATGCGGAAAAGTAAATAATATACAATGGTGACATCATCCTCAGCTCGGAAGTGCCCCAATAAAAGAATATTACATACAATGAATTTTACATGAATGAAAATAAAAAACTCTCATCACACATAAAACCCCCGGCTATTCAAAACGCGACGATCCAACACAACATATCATAGCAACACATAATATCACATATTATCAACGTAAGTAAATATGCGTACCCCAGTTGTCGTTGACATATAGCCCCGAAGCCGGCGATACACCACATATTACACTTACGGTTGTAGAAAAGAAAGTGTAAAACTACAACATTTGGAATCCACAATCACTTTAGACATCTTAAATCCGAAATATCACATACTTCGCATTTCATGCCTAACTATATGAATTCCACATAATGTATCAAATTCCAGATAAATAGACAATGTTAAAATTTCCGATCGAATAAACAAACACCCAAGATTTCCCAAAAAGCTCAACACTTGAGCGGAGTTCAAAAAGTCTCAGAACATGTCACGGCCGCTATGATCCAGCCGTAGAAGGGTCAAACCAACGCCTCACATGTGGCAACGCTAAACTACCACAAACCCTAGGGTTTAGTGGCAGTTTTGACGGTCACATAATCGAGTTAAGGTTACGTTCTTCTAGAGGGTCCACAGATACGCTTGTATGATTTTCCGAATGTTTCAAACTCGTGAAAAAATCCAACACTTGAAAGTTTTCCGACAAGGGAAAAAGTGAGTTATTGATATCCGTTCGAACTTGTTAACACGTTCTAAATTACCCTGAAAATAAACGATGTTAAACTTTCCGATCGAATAAACGAATTCTAAGATCTCTAGAAAACTCAACACTTGAGTAATATTAAAAATTCAAAGAAGCATGTAGTAATACCTACGGATCACCTCATGAAGTATGATCCCTCAATCCCCATGTTTTGCCGCGGAACCGCCGCCAATAGCTTGGTTTGGCCGCGGTTCCGCGGTGGCTTAGTGGATTCAGGGACTCGTACTTCAAAGATATCCATATAATCACCTGCTTATTTTTCTGAGTATTTTTAATACAGAAAAAACAAGTTTTTAAAAAATTTCCAGAGAGGGGGTCTAAAACGATGTTTCGGGGTTCGATCGGACTTTTAACTTCGTCTAGACAACGCCTAAAGCTCTAGCTTGGCTCTGATACCACTGTAGGGTTATCAGGCACTAGAATAAGGTTCTACAAGGCATCAATCATGCCAAAATCAAAATTTTCAAGTGCCGAACAACCTAAGCAAGATCTTGGACTAGAGATTAGGCAAAACAATATGCAAGTAAACAACTTTACTTCTAAGAGTTTAGATTACAACCTTTGTAGTCCGTTCCTTCACTTCATAAGCTCCGTATTGAGGTCCCTTCGCCGCGATCATCATGTACCCGGACTCTAGAGAGGCTCCATGAAGAGAAAGATGCAAGCTTACTTCCGATCTTCAACAACTAAGATGATCTACCTTGAAGAAACTCAAACCCAAGCTCTTGCTTCACTAATCAAGTATTAGCAAAGCAAACAACCTAATCTAAGTGGCTAGAATAGATGATGATGATGAAGTATGAATTTATCTCTCTTTTGTTTTCAATTTCTCACTCATTATCATTACATATCAAAAAGCTAGAAAGCTTTTTCAATAGGAGGAAGAAGAAGAAATCTATTTGTGATGAATAATGAAATCATTGTGTGAGTTTAGAATTGCAACCATGGGTTAAGAATGAAGACTTAACCCTTGTAGTGAATTAACTATGGTAAAGGGTTTGGGTTGGGTTATGAAATATCTACACAAAATATCACAAGTCAAAGTCAAAGCTTCAAGAAGCTTCATGAAAGCTTCATCCAAGTTTAACCCTAATCCAAACCCTAACCATGTTTAAACTCCACAAAACATGTTGCATTTGTAACCCTAACATGTTACAATATTATATATCACATATATGATATATTTTTCTGTTACTTATATGTATGCCCTATAGGCCATTACTGTACATACGATGTACATTGTAATGGATGCTTGGACATATATAGGGGGGACTTTCTTGCTCGACATGATAGTATGCTATCTGCTTGTACTTTATCTTAACATGTACTTTGATTGTCTCTATGTTACATGTTGATAAAGCCCTTAGGATATGTACTGGACTACTGGGAATATGATGAGATCATACTAGTGGGGCCACGGTAGTCGACGAGTACATCCTATAACTGTTCCTAGTCGAGGGTGTATCGAGACAGGGCATCGATACACCAGAGTAGACTAGCGTTTACGCATCTTGACCCATATGATGGGCGATGGATGATCCCATATCCATCGGTGTTTGACATCAAGGATGGTGTACGGGTGCTCTGTAGAGACTGGGTACACTGGACAGACTCGCCGAGAACTCCCAGATGGTATTATACCTCACGTCAGATGGCAGTTCTCCGGTGACACGGGTACAAGGTAGTCTGTTGACCCGAGATCGTCATAGAGTCTTGTGTGATTCCCACGGTGCTTTGATTTCCATCATACCACGTCCAAGAGGGCGTGCAAAAAGGTGGCTTTTGGGTACAGTCCCAAATCACCTGGATGCAATGAGCGATAGGAGAGGATTCGTCTCTCCCGGTATAGGGAGTTGATGTTGTGCTGTGTTCGATTGGCTATAACTGGAAATCCCTGGCCAGGGTTGCTGAGATTTAATGGTAAGTGTTATCAGTAGTTTCTCGAACTGTTATAGACCTCATATCGACACGACTTATCGAGCTACTGGGGTCTGACGTTTACCACACCTAGGCGAGATATGCGACATATCAGACGACGAGACCGGACTGTACGGGAGTGTTACTGATTGGATTCACAGGAGAATGTACAGGCTTTCTTGTTGATCTTCTGAGCGCTCAATACCTGGGTGGCTGTTACGTTTAGCTGACTGCTTGCAGCTTGTGGGTGTTTGATATGATCATCACCTACTGCCGGCGTATTGACGATTCTTTAAAGTCCTACACAGAGGTTTCTTGGCTCAGGAAAAACGGAGTAGGAGCACATATGTGATATGTGCGGGACCGAGGATAATGCGGTATGTGATACCGTATTGGATTCTCGCGATATGAGATATCGGCCGGGTATATGTGATATAGCCGGGTCATCGTATTAGTCGGTTATATGCGATATAGCCGGATTGTCGGATCAAGTGTTGATTCGATAATTTAATATATAATAATATATTTGATATATTAAATTACATTAACTAATATTAGCTCACTAAAAGATTCTTTTTCTCACTCGGGTAATACATTGATGTATATATGCGATATATGTTAATTGTATTATTTTATTTTGTTACAATAAATATTATATATGTGATATATAATATTGTAACATAATGTGGTTATTAATGCAACATGTTTAGTGGAGATTAAACGAGGTTAGGGTTTGATTAGGGTTAATCTCTTCTAGAAGTTTCTAGAAGCTTTCTTTTTTTTGTTTTGGAAAAGATATTTTGCAAGATATTTCTTTAACTCAACCCAAACCCTAACCCTAGTTAATTCTATACAATGGTTACTTGAACCATGGTTGCATTTATAACCTTATCATAACTATCATTATTCATCACAGAAGGATTCGATTGATTATTCATCTTCTTCTTCCTTCTTTTTTCTTTCATAGAAAAAGCTTTCTAGCTTTTTTCAAGTGATGAAAATGAGTGAGAATAAGAAAATAAAAGAGAGCAAAAATCCTACTTCATCATTCTCATCTACCCTTGCCCTTTAGAGTGTTCACTTCCTTTAGTGAGTGTTAGCTTGTGTTAATGAAACTTCAAGGTAGATCATCTTGAAGATCGGAAGCAAGACTGCATCTTTCTCTTCGTGAAGCCTCTTGAGAGTCCGGAACACGATGATCGCAGCGAAGGGACCTCAACACGGAGCTTAAGAAGTGAAGGACCGGATCTACAAAGGTTGTAATCCCTCTCACTTAGTGTTAAAGAGTTTAACATGCTTGTTTTCGCATAAACTCTAGTTTAAAGATCTTGTTAAGGGTTGTTCGGCACGGCTAAATTTTTAATCGGGCATGGTTGATGCCTCGTAGACCCCTGTGTGCGTGCCTCGCAACCTTACAGTGGTATCAGAGCCAGGCTAGAGCTTTAGGCAAATTCTGAACGAATTTTAAAGTACGATCGAACCCGGATACCCCGATATGAACCCTTCTCTTGATATTTTTCAAAAATGTGATTTTTTATGAATTGAAAATGCTCAGAAAATTAAGTAGGAAAAACTAAGAATTACTGTGAAGTACGGACCTGTAATGCGCTTATTTGACCGCGGAACCGCTGCCAAACCATAGGTTTGGCGGCTGTTCCGCGACCAAAATTTTGAATTAGTCCCTGGAACTTCATATATTTATTCTTAGGTCCTTTCTTGTCATTTTTTCTGGGATTTTTTTAATTCCACTCAAGTGTTGAGTTTTCTAGGATTGTATTGGGGACTCGTTGATTCGATCGGATAATTTAACTTTGTTTAGTTTGTCCGGGTAATTTTTAGATCGTGTTAAAAAGTTCGACCGGATATCAATAACTCACTTTTTTCCCTGCCGGAAAATTTGCAAGCGTTGGATTTTTTCGTAGTTTAGGAACGTTCTAAGTCGTGCAAGTAACGCGGTGGACCCTCAAGAAAACAACAAACCTTAACTCGATTATGTGACCGTCTTGAACTACCTCTGAACCTTAGGGTTTGTGGCAGTACGGCGTGCCACATGTGAGGCGTTGTCTTGACCCTTCTACGGCTGGACCATTGGTACTGTAGCATGTGATGGATGTTTTAAAACTAATTTCAAGTGTTGAGAACTATTGGGGAAATCTTGGGTGTTTGATTATTCGATCGGAAAGTTTAACATTGTCTATTTATCTAGAATGTGATACAATATTTGGAATCCACATTTAGTTATGAGATAACTAATTTGAATATTATAAATCTAGCAGTTCAGTCTCAGATGATCGGTTGCCACGGAATTTTGATGTGATCAAAAGTCCGTCGCAATCACGTAGCGTACGCGGATACTCGTAGGGTAAACTTAATAGACAGCCACGCCCTATAGCCCCGACCAAGTGACTGTAGGAGAACCCCGTCGCCAAAAGCATCCGTTCGGGTGCTCGCGGAAGCGGTGTTCCGCCTTAGTGCACTTCGTCGACGGCATCCGGGGGTGCGGCCGTCTACTAAAGTTTACGACGAGCATTCGATCAGGATGTCGGGAATCTTGTTGAATTGCCCGACTTGATATTGAAAAGAGTTTTCGATAATGAGACTAAAATGCGGGGTTTATAATTGTTAGGCATGCGATGTCTAAGGAATTCATTTGGTTAGGCATGCAATGTCTAAGGAGGTTGCGGATTCCAACTGTTGTAGTTTTACACTTTTTTTCTGTGACCGTAAGCGTAGTATGTGGTGTATCGCCGGCTTCGCTGCTATACATCAACGACAATCGGGATACGCATACTTGCTTACATTGATGATATGAGATATTATGTGTTGTTGTGATATGTTATATTGGATCGTCGTGTTCTGAATAGCCAGGGGTTTTATGTGAGATGAGAATTTTTTTCTTTTTCATTCATGTAAAATTCTTTTGTATGTAATATTCTTTTATTGGGGCACTTCCGGTCGTTTTTCGTCCCCCTCTTCTTAGTAGTAATCTTTCAAGAATCCTTCTCCACTTCTATCTTGATATATTCGACAGGTGGTTGGATTTGAGAATGAAAGAAGCTACTTCTTTTTTTTTTCAAGGGCCTTCATTTCCGCTTTCCTCCATTCGGGACCTACTTTCAGTTGTCCGATTCTTCCTCGGCCAAAGATAGCATTGTAAGGTGAGTGGACCTTAACAACTTGGAACTTGACGAGTATAGTTCTCTAGCAGGGCTCATTCCCGACAACTACAGGTAAAGAAATGGAACCTTTGGTCGGACGGCATTGCCTGTGAAGCCGACCCATAGCGGGGAGCACAAGTAACCCGGTTCTGGCGTCCAGTGGGAGACCATCTCGAGGAGTCGAGACCGGGTCTCCTAACCCTAGAATTGGCAGTGTTGCTTGCCGCTCTCGTAGGGGTCTAGGGATGTGGGTTTGGCTATTCATCGCGACCGTAGAATCCGTGTTTTATACAGGCTCGTATTAAAACACGGACGTCCTAGCATATCCAATATTTCATATATGTTCTTTTGCTGCAATGTTCTCTGATGAGATCATATTACTGCCTGAGACGAATGTTTATATTATATATATGAGATATATGTTATATTGCAGATTTCGTTTCAAATGTGATGCTTGTGAAGCATATTAAAATGGGACTTCATTAATGAGATTAATGAAACTAAAAGAAACCTAAAGATTTTGTAGAAACTTGTTTAAAAACTTGTAGCTCTAGTTCTTGCTTTGCATAGCGGTGTTCCTTGTAGAACATCCAGCACCTTATTCGATAAGGAAAGGGCCGAGATCCCTTCACCGGTAGTGACCTCTTTAGTGAAACTAGCAGATGCTACAAACTCGGTTTGTATTTTGATTGCTTCTATAGTTCTTTCTTTGCTTAGTGATATTTGTGAATTATCTTGCACCTTATTCGATGAGGAAAGAGCCAACGATCCCTTCCCCGGGAGTGACCTCTTTAGCGAAACCAGAAAAGCCTAAAAAACATTCCATTTAAAATCACTCGATTCTACAACGATATCAAGTTCATTACGCAAAGGGTATTCTTAAAAACCTGTCGTAGCCCTCCGTCATTTCAGATAAGTAGTATTTAGTATTCGTGCTGCGTTTGTTGACCTCTGTCAAGGCGTAGTGTGCGGTAGCTGATTAGTGCTTATCTGTATAAACATATGATGTGATTGATTTAGGGTAGTCGTACGACCTTGTTGACCTCTGTCAAGGGTTGTGCGGGTGGGTTTACTTCAATCAGGAAATGACGGGTTGAACTTGACTAGCAGCCTATGGTTTGTTGACCTCTGTCAAGGTCATAGTACGCTAGGGTAAAATATTATCGGGAATTTCAAGTGTTGAAATTTGCAATGAGATTGCATACTTTCTATGAGATAGTTGGATCCCGATACCCGCTGCGAGTAAGAGTTACTCCTGGGAGAGTTTTACACATTACAATTAGCCGATCAAGTAGGTGTCTAGAAAGGTGTTAACGGGGTTACGCACCTGGGAAAACGAGGTTTACTTTAATTAGGTTCGTACGAATGCATGGGGAACCTCCCTCAAAGTACCGACACTGGCCTGGCTGAAAGATTGGCGAACTTGTAGAGTGTAATTAATACCGGCTAGTCTTTCCTTTTAGGGTTTGAAGGAAGATTTGACTAAAACAGTGGGAGACATCCTGATTAGATATATTAGATAACCAATCTAATCTTGCAAGAGCATACGCTGAGTGTTTTCTTCTCTCTCTCTCCAGGTAGCGACCATGTCACGCCTTAATCAAGATAATAAAACGAATATATTGACCGAACCCGCTTGTTATACTGAGCTGGGGAACGTTGGTCCCGCTCCAACTTATAATTGTTATAAGACAGAGCAGGGAATTGGGGATTACCTGAATTCCCGTGCCGCCCAAACGAAGAAAGTGCATACTGATGCATCATCTTCGGGTGTGTTCATTACAGAGAACTGTTTCTCAGTATCCTTTACGTCCTGGGTATTTGATACTGGATCAGGATCCCACATATGTAATTTGTTACATGGGCTACAGATAGGTAGAGGACTGAGAACGGGTGATAAGTTTCATGAGATAGAAATGGTGCAAGTGTTGCAGCCAAGTCTGTTGGTCACTATCACCCTGTATTACCAGAATACATTGATTCTGAACGAATGTTATTAGATACCGAACCTGATATACAACACCATATCAGTCTCTTTATTAGTAAAGAAAGGATATAATTTTGTATTGTTGGATAATGTTTTGAACATTTCCTATATCAAGAGTTGATCGGTCCAGGCACGTTATCTAAAAGCATTGACGTTCTAAATCAAACTACAGTTCTTAGTATACATAACACACACCAGAGGAAGAGTTCAGAAATGAACGAATCCTTCTTGAGGCATTGTAGACTAGGTCATATTAATGCGACCCGACTAGCTAAAGTTACATTAAGATGCATATTTAAATTTGTTTGAATTTACATCTTGTGAAACTTGCCGGTCATTTCACAAAGATAAGATGACCATAGCTCTGTTTATTGAAAACAGAGAAAGAGTTAATGAACTCTTGGGATTGATACATGCTGATGTATGAAGGTCTCCTGTCTATACATGCCAAGACCGGTTCTTTGTACTTCATTACATTCTCTGATGATCTCTCAAGATTCAGACATATGTTCCTGTTGAAACACAAGTACGAAGCTTTTGAGATATTCACAGAATATAAATTAGAAGTATAGAACCAACAACGGGTATAAGTATTATGTCCTTTGATGAGATCAGAGAGGAGAATACTTGAGCACGGAATTCTTGGACTATTCTAAAGGAGAATGAGATTCTCTCTCGGCATTACTCCTCCGAATACACTATAGCACGATGGTATATCGAGGCGGAGCAATAGCACCCTATGTGATATGGTGTGCTCTATGATTAGTACTACTGGGTTTCCTATTTCCTTTTGGGAGTTATGCGCTTGAGTAGCTGCATACCTATTGAATAGGGTTCAAATCAAATCAGTTTCCTACCACTTCATATGTGATATGGAAAGGGAAGAGCCCATATCTTAAGTTTGTTAAGATTTGGGGTTGTCCGGCCTATGTCTAAAAAGCAAAATCCGGACAAGCTCGAGGCAAAGTAAGTTCTGTGGAAGTTTGTTGGATATCCTAAGCATTCGCAAGGGAATATCTTCTACCAAACAGAGGAACAAAAGATGTTTTGTTTCTCAGCATGCCACCTTTGTGAAAGGGAATTTCTTATGAAGAAATTAGTGGTCATGAGGTAGAACTGGAAAGAGTTCCAGCTATACAAACTACAGCAGATGATTTGGTAGAACCGAAGGATTCAAAAGTTTCCAACGAACCTCAGCCTCTCCGCCGATCTAGTAGGGTTCCTCACCCACATGAGAGATACTTCGGTTTTCTCTATGACAGTGGGAGTGAGGATTGCATCATGAGATGATGACCCAACTAGTTTCGAGCTGGCCATCAGGAGTGAGACTCTGTAAGAATGGTTGGATGCTTATCGATCTGAGATGAAATCCTTATACACCAACAAAGTATGGACTTTGGTTGCTTTATCTGAAGGGTTAAATCCCCATCAGGAGCAAGTATATCTTGAGAAGATTACTTGGTGTACATGGAAATGTTAAGACTTTCAAAGCTATGTTTAAGTCCATCCAGATCCTACTTGCCACGGCTACATACCATGACTACGATATCTGGCGGTTGGGTGTCATGACTGCTTTTCTAAATGATGTTTTAGAAGAGAGAGTCTATAAGTACACAGCCAGAGGGTTCGTAGACAGTGGGAGCAGCGGAAATGTGTGCAAGATGTTTTATGTGATAAAGCAGGCATCGCGGAGTTGGAACGTCTGTTTTGATGTGGTAGTCAAAGAGTTTGACATCATCAAAATGGTAGATGAACCTTGTATATACAAAATGGTAGTAGAGAGTATGGTGTTGATCCTCGTAGAGTATGTGGATGACATACTCTTGATAGGGACGGAGTTTCCTATGCTACGATCGGTCAATCTCCGCTTATCACAAGAATTCTCCATACAGGATCAAAATGATACCTCCTAAATCCTGGGTTTTGGATCTATGAGATAGATCTAATTGGATGTTAGGATACTCACTAGTTGTAGTGAGATGGTATCAATCGATCCTGGGGAGAATCACTGGTTCCAGGGTGATAAGGACGACTGAATGCAGTCGCAGGCATTGTCTTTACCCTCAGTGGAGGGACGGTATGTTGGAAGAGTTCCAAGCTAGATACCGTGACATACTAGACGATTAAAGACAAGATACATCGTTACCAAGGATGCTACCAAAGAGGCAGTCTGGATAAATAGAAGTTCATGAGATGAACTTCGTTCCTACCATTGTGTGACAATGGAGTTGTGGCTTATGCCAAGGAACCCCCGTCCCATCAAAAATCCGGATATAATTCTTAGGCAGTATCACCTGATCATGGAGATGGTTGATCTCCAGGGAGATCGATGTTAGGAGAGTAGACATAGAGGACAACAGCGCGGATCCACTCACAAAGGCATTTTTCTCAGTAGAGACTTTTATGGGATGGTTGAGTATGAGATACTTCAACCACAACAAATTGTTGGGTATGTGATACCACAACAGATGGCCCTAGTGCAAGTGGGAGATTTTTAGTTATATGTATGCCCTAGAGGCCATTACTGTACATACGATGTATATTGTAATGGATGCTTGGACATATATAGGGAGGACTTTATTGCTCGACATGATAGTATGCTATATGGTTGTACTTTATCTTAACATGTACTTTGATTGTCTTTATGTTACATGTTGATAAAGCCCTTAGGATATGTACTGGACTACTGGGACTATGATGAGATCATACTAGTGGGGCCACGGTAGTCGACGAATACATCCTATAATTGTTCCTAGTCGAGGGTGTATCGAGACAGGGCATTGATACACCAGAGTAGACTAGCGTATACGCATATTGACTCATATGATGGGCGATGGATCATCCCATATCCATCGGTGCTTGACATCAAGGATGGTGTACGGGTGCTCAGTAGAGACTGGGTACACTGGATGGACTCTCCGAGAACTCCCAGATGGTATTATACCTCACGTCAGATGTCAGTTCTCCGGTGACACAGGTAGAGAATAGTCAGTTGACCCAAGATCGTCATAGAGTCTTGTGTGATTCCCACTGTGCTTTGATTTTCATCATACCACGTCCAAGTGGGCGTGCAAAAAGGTGGCTTTTGGGTACAGTCCCGAATCATATGGAGGCAATGAGCAATAGGAGGGGATTCGTCTCTCCCGGTATAGGGAGTTGATGTTGTGCTGTGTTCGATTGGCTATAACTGGAAATCCCTGGCCAGGGTTGCTGAGATTTACTGATAAGTGTTATCAGTAGTTTCTCGAACTGTTATAGACCTCATATCGACACGAGTTATCGAGCTACCGGGGTCCGACGTTTACCACCCCTAGGCGAGATATGCGACATATCAGACGACGAGACCGGATTGTAGGGGAGTGTTACTGATTGGATTCACAGGAGAATGTACAGGCTTGCTTGTTGATCTTCTGAGCGCTCAATACCTGGGTGGCTGTTATGTTTAGCTGACCGCTTGCTGCTTGTGGGTGTTTGATATGATCATCACCTACTGCCGGCGTATTGACGATTCATTAGAGTCCTACACAGAGGTTTCTTGGCTCAGGCAAAATGGAGTATGAGCACATATGTGATATGTGCGGGACCGAGGATAATGCGGTATGTGATACCGTATTGGATTCTCGCGATATGAGATATCGGCCGGGTATATGTGATATAGCCGGGTCATCGTATTAATTGGTTATATGAGATATAGCCGGATTGCCGGATCAAGTGTTGATTCGATAATTTAATGTATAATAATATATATGATATATTAAATTACATTAACTAATATTAGCTCATTAAAAGATTCTTTTTCTCACTCGGGTAATACATTGATATATATGCGATATATGTTAATTGTATTATTTTATTTTGTTACAATAAATATTATATATGAGATATATAATATTTTAACATGATGTGGTTATTAATGCAACATGTTTAGTGGAGATTAAACGAGATTAGGGTTTGATTTGGGTTAATCTCTTCTAGAAGTTTCTAGAAGCTTTCTTTTTTGTTTTGGAAAATATATTTTGCAAGATATTTCTTTAACTCAACCCAAACCCTAACCCTAGTTAATTCTCTACAATGGTTACTTGAACCATGGTTGCATTTCTAACCTTAACATAACTATCATTATTCATCACAAAAGGATTCGATTGATTATTCATCTTCTTCTTCCTTCTTCTTTCTTTCATGGAAAAAGCTTTCTAGCTTTTTTCAAGTGATGAAAATGTGTGAGAATAAGAAAATAAAAGAGAGAAAAAATCCTACTTCATCATCCTCATCTACTCTTGCCATTTAGATGAAAGTGTTCACTTCATTTAGTGAGTGTTAGCTTGTGTTAATAAAACTTCAAGGTAGATCATCATGAAGATTGGAAGGAAGACTGCATCTTTCTCTTCGTAAAGCCTCTCGAGAGTCCAGAACACGATGATCGCAGCGAAGGGACCTCAACATGGAGCTTAAGAAGTGAAGGACCGGATCTACAAAGGTTGTAATCCCTCTCGCTTAGTGTTAAAGAGTTCAACCTGCTTGTTTTCGCCTAAACTCTAGTTTAAAGATCTTGTTAAGGATTGTTCTGCACGGCTAAATTTTTAATCGGGCATGGTTCATGCCTCGTAGACCCTTATGCGCGTGCCTCGCAACCCTACATTTGCAACAAAAGAAAATAATACAATTAACATATATCGCATATATATCAATGTATTATCCCGTGAGAAAATGAATCAATAAAGCGAGCTTATATTAATTAACGTAAAGTAATATATCTCATATATAATTATACATTAAATTATCGAATCAATACTTGATTCGATAACCCGGCTATATTTATATATAACCGACTAATATAATATGTACTCATTCATCGAATCAACACTTGATCCGATGACCCGCTTATATCAAATATACCCGGCCGATATCTCATATCGCGAGAATAGAATACGGTATCTCATATCATATCATTTTCGGTCCCGCACATATCATATATGTGCTCCTACTCCGTTTTGCCTGAGCCAGGAAACCTCTGTGTATGACTCTAAAGAATCGTCAATACGCCGGCAGTAGATTATGATCATATCAAACACCCACAAGCTGCAAGCGGTCAGCTAAACGTAACAGCTACCCAGGTATTGAGCAATCAGAAGATCAACAAGCAAGCCTGTACATTCTGCTGTGAATCCAATCAGTAACACTCCCGTACAGTCCGGTCTCTTCGTCTGATATGTCGCGTATCTAGTCTAGGGGTGGTAAACGTCAGACCCCAGTAACCGATAAGTCGTGTCGGTATGAGGTCCATCACAGTTCGAGAAACTACTGATAACTCTTACCAGTAAATCTCAGCAACCCTGGCAAGGGATTTCCAGTTATAGCTAATCGAACACAGCGCAACAACAACTCCATATACCGAGTGACGAAACCCCTCCTATCGCTCATTGCCTCCATGTGATTCGGGACTGTACCCAAAAGCCACCGTTTTGCACGCTCTCTTGGACGCGGTATGATGGAAATCAAAGAACAGTGGGAATCACACAAGACTCTTTGACGATCTCGGGTCTACAGACTAACATGTACCAGTGTCACTAGAGGACTGCCATCTGACGTGAGGTATAATACCATCTCGGAGTTCTCGGCGAGTCCGTCCAGTGTACCCAGTCTCCACTGAGCACCCGTATACTATCTCTGATGTCAAACACCAATGGATATGGGATCATCCATCGCCCATCTTTATGGGTCAAGAAGCATACGCTAGTCTACTCTGGTATATCGATGCCCTTTCTCGATACACCTGCGACTAGGAACATTTGAAGGATGTACTTAGCGACTACACTGTCCCCACAAGTATGATCTGCATCATAGTCCCGGTAATCAAGTACTCATCCTAAGGGCTTTATCAACATGTAACATAGAGACAATCAGAGTATATGTTAAGATAAAGAGCAACCAGATAGCATACTATCATGTCGAGCAAGAAAGTCCTCCATATATATGTCTAAGCATCCACTACAATATACATCGTATGTACATCAATGGCCTCTAGGGCATACATATCACTAACAATCTCCCACTTGCACTAGGACCTTCTGTTGTAGTATCTCTTACCCAACAATCTGCTGTGGTTAAAGTATCTCATAATCAACCATCCCAAAAAAGTCTCTACTGGGTAATAGGCCTTTGTGAGTGGATTCACGCTGTTGTCCTCTGTATCTACTCTCCTATCCTCGATCTCTCTGGAGATCAACCATCTCCATGATCAGGTGATACTGCCTAAGAATATGTCTGGATCTCTGATGGGACGGGGGTTCCTAGGCATAAGCCACAACTCTATTGTCACACAATGGTAGGGACGAAGTTCATCTCATGAACTTATATATATCCAGACTGTCTCTTTGGTAGCATCCTTGGTAACGATGTATCTTGTCTTTAATCGTCTAGTATGTCACGGTATCTAGCTTGGAACTCTTCCAACATACCGTCCCTCCACTGAGGGTAAAGACAATGCCTGCGACTGACATTCAGTCGTCCTTATCACCCTAGAACCAGTGATTCTCCCCAGGATCGATTGATACCATCTCACTACAACTAGTGAGAATCCTAACATCCAATTAGATCTATCTTATAGATATAATACCTAGGATTTAGGAGGTATCACTTTGATCCTATATGGAGATTCCTTGTGATAAGAGGAGATTGACCGAGTGTAGCATAGGAAACTCCTTTCCTATCAAGAGTATGTCATCCACGTACTATACGAGGATCACCACCATACTCCCTACTACCTTTTTGTAAATATTAGGTTCATCTACCATTTTGATGAAGTCACACTCTTTGACTATCACATCAAAACAGACGTTCCAACTCCGCGATGCCTGCTTTATTGCATAAACAACATGCACACGTTTCCACTGCCCCCACTGTCTACGAAGCCCTCTGGCTGTGTAATTGTCACGCCCCGCTTCCCAGAGTACGCTAAAATGGGTACGTGACATAGCCAACCATGCTACCTGTGGGTATGAAGTATCCATCCACATTCACATTATGGCTGTATAGATATCAAGAACAAAATAAACTATCTGAAACATGTCCATAATCCAAGATAACATGAGGCAATGATAAATAAATGCGGAAGCGAAAGATCCAATACGAATAACTGGAATGTATGTCCCATAATGTGGGCTCACATCAGGAATAAAATGCAGGAAAGAAAAGCTAACTACTGCTAACACTCACAGCTCAGCCTGTCGGCTGAAGTACTCCTGCTCGGACTGTGACAGCGGTACAGAATCTGGGCCATGCAAAACCCAGACGTCAGCGCGTCAAAACATCAAGTAATAACATAATAAACAGGCAATGCGAATATAAACATGAATGAAGCAAGGGTAACAGTAATATGAATCAGAGTAGTGCAGGATAGTGTGCTGTGGGTAAACCAAACTGTTCTATCAGGTTTTCTGTTCTAAAGTCTTTGAAACCAATTGATGAATCATCGATGTAACTCAATAGTATCTCGTGCATGCCCGGGACCACGGTCTAAGACTCTCGGGCTGAAACCGAGATGTGCCGCTAGGCACTAACAGGGAAAGGATAAAGACCAACGATGTCAGCAGCATCGTCACGAGGCGGGCCTGGCCTCTAAAACTGATCAGTACAGGTAGTGAACTGTTGAGTTACAAGTCAGGTTTCACCTTTGATTTCCCTATAACCCCAAGTTATATGTGCAAGTCAAGTCAGGTATCCCGAAATCAAGAAACTAATGCCAACACAGGATCAGGTAAACAGGTTTGTCTCGATAGACAACAGGAACGGTCCATGAGGACTACATGTCAGGTTTGTTGGCATTAGACACAAGATCAGGTAACGGATCAGGTCATGGTACATCAGGTCAAGTCAAGCAGAATACTGTACCATGTCGGGTAGAACAATATATATGTAACAAGTCAGGTCAAGATGTAAACAATATCATGGGTGTGCTCACAATCAGTTATACAAGCGAGCATGGTTATCATCAACATGATATAAGCAATAAATTAAGCAATAGGCAGATTTACTCAATTTGCAGTACAGTAATCAGTCGTTTCACAGAGATGATTTCAATGTTATGCGAATGCAGTATGACTATCATTGCCTTTTAATCATGTTAACGAGTTTAAGCACTTTAAAGGTGCAATGATTTATATAACGGTTCAATACAGCTATTACAGGTTAAAATGCATACGAGTGTCCGAATGGAACAAAACTGTAGAGATAAATTCCACAAGCCATGTTAATATTAAAAATGTGTTTAAACATGTAAATATGGTTATTAGGTTCAATTGCAAGCTGTAGGTTCCAATTTTAAAGATAAAACGATATATAACAATATTGTACATGAAAATGAGAAATGATCGTACCAAAGTTAAATTGACAGGTTTGGGGTGTCATAATATATCTGTAAATATTGTATAACATGTAGCAACGGGTACTTGCCTCGACGGGTCGCGAACCAGGAATATGGAACGATAAACGTCGGCGGGGAAAACTCGCGACGGCCTCACGGTTCACGGAATGAACCCAAACGACGAACAATGGAACCACACGGGTCGTGGTACCTCGCTGGAACGTCGGGACGCGTCGACGGCATCGTCGGATTCCGGCCAAAATGTGAACAGTAAAGATCAAGATGTGCAAGAATGGAGGAAAATGAGGAATGAAGAAGGAGGAAGAAGAATGAAAAGAAAGAAGAAGAAGAAGGCTTACAGCGGGTTGTACGATGGCCGGGGCACAGGGGCGAGATCGCCGGCGGTGACTCAAGGCGGTGCGACGGGTGTGCAGGGGTTTGCGGTGGTTGCGGCGAAGGTGCAGGGTGTACGGGGTCGAAGAAGGAGGAAGTGGGTGAGACTAGGCTGAGGAGGCGAGGATGGAGGTGATGTTGGCGCCGGCGTCGGGGTTGCGGCGGCGACGGGGACGAGGCTAGGGTTCGTTGAGGGTTACAGGCGTGGGCTGTAAGTCCACGTTGCCCACCCCGGTGCTTACGGGGAGGCGGAAAACATAATAAAAAACGGATTTTTAATGACTTAGGCAACATGGACCTTGCATGTGAGGATCTTTACTAAACGAAAACTAGCTAAAGCAAACTAACAAACTAGCTAAGTTGTAGAAAGGTTATACCTTGAGCTCGAACTCCTTCTCTCCTTGCTCGTCGGAATGGTAGAAAGGCCTCACCTTGCTTGTCTTCTTCCGTCAAAGAAAGATCCACCCGAAAGCCTCGACCTTTAGCTTCAACTCCAAGCTAGGAGTAACTAGAGTGCAAGAAATGCTAAGACTTGAACCCTAGAAGAGAGTAGAGAAGATCAAGTGAAGGTTTTTCTCAAGCTTTTTGTTTCTCAACACATGAGAGGGAGAGAGCTTGAGGGAGAGGATGAGCAAGAGAGAGAAAAGATATGAGAGAATGAATTATTAGTGAGCCATTCTCACTAATATGTGTGTGATATTTTAATTAATTAATTAGCAAGAAAATTGTCATGGTTTAATCAAGAGGTGACCATTATCATTTCACTATTAATGCAAATTGCAAGGATCAAAGAGCATCTTCCAAATGAAATGATCATGGTCAAATTGTCAACTTGGTCAACAAGTCAATGAAGTCAAAAGGTCAACAACAACAACCATGCACAATAATTAAGCTAATTATTAATTAACAATAATACACACAAAAGCAATAGGGTTAATAAAATGACAATAGTCATTAACCCTAAACAAGGTCCTCTCCCTCAATCTCAAGCAACTGTGCATACGCACCCGCATTCGTGATCCGAGGAACACGAATACAATGAGAAAAACCAATCTCAAATCACATACTAGGATCCGGCTTAAACCAAAGCCCGCTAGTATAAACTGTCCGGACAGCAAACGTGCACAAGTGCGCGGATGCGAACGAACCCTGTCGCAAAACCATGCGACCTCTACTCATTTTGCCTAAAGGCGAATAGCTCTCTGTGTGGGACTCTAAAGACTCGACACTACGCTGGCAGTGGGTTTAACCACAGACCGCAAGCGGCACTAGCTGTACGTAACGGTCCCCAGGTAGATGTCGATAAGAAGACTGACGAGGTGAACCCCATCTGCACTCCTACTGATCCTGTATGTGACAGTCTCCGTACAGTCCGGTCTGTTCGTCTGATACATCGCATGGCGGGCCTAGGGGGCGGTGAACGTCAGTCCCCTAATAGCGGTACAAGTCGTGTCGGAGTGTAGCCCAGAACACCCTGAGATAACACTGGAAGCCTACCAGTATATCTCGCTTGCCCTGGCCAGGGACTACTCGTGTAATGGCTCTCCTGGACACAGCGCGATGTCAACCCCCAATACCGGGAGAGACGAATCCTGTCTAACCGTCACTGCCTCCAAGTGCTTCGGGACTGCACCCAAAAACTACCTGTTTGCACGACTCCTCTGAGCCGTGGTAGGGTAGTAATCAAAGTGCAGTGGGAACACACTCGAGGCGAAGTGACAGTGTCAAGTCAGCGGACTAAGCTGTACTCATGTCACCTGGGAACTGATAACTGACGATAGGTATATTACCAACCAACAGTTCCCGACGAGTCCTGTCCAGTGTACTCGTAACCTAACGAGCACCCGCATACTATCTCAAGTACGACGTACTAACGGCTGTGGGACAGACCGTCTCCCACACTGGGATGAGAAGCGCATACGCTAGTCTACTCCGGAGTATCGATGCCCTGTCTCGATAGTCCAACGACCAGGGACCTGTATAAGGATGTGCTTATAGATTACCCAGCTCCCACGAGTGCGAGCGCCATCACAACTCTGGTAATCAAGCAAAGATCCTAAGGGCTCTACTAATATGTATACCATCAATATGCTAAAAGAAATACATGCACATATTAAAGCAGAGACAAACCAAGTAGCATACTACCATTTCGAGCAAGATTGTATATACAACTGTGAATATCCCAAGCTTCCATTAAGTAATATACAAACTAGTATGATACAGTAATGGCCTCTAAGGCATATACACTAACAATCTCCCACTTGCACTAAGGCCATGTACTGGCGTATCGAAGACCTATCATCTCGATCAGCCGCTCGAACTGAGTCTGGGGCAAGGCCTTGGTGAATGGATCTGCTGTGTTATCCTCTGATGCAACTCTCCGGACCTCGATCTCCTGGCGATCCACAATCTCCCTGATCAGGTGATACCGCCTTAAGATGTGTCTGGATTTCTGATGGGACCTGGGTTCCTTCGCTAAAGCTATAGCCCCGTTGTTGTCGCAATACAGAGGTATTGGGTCAACAATGGACGGAACCACCTGAAGTTCTTTCAAGAACTTCCTCATCCAGACAGCTTCTTTTGCGGCATCAGATGCAGCGATGTATTCCGCTTCCATTGTCGAGTCAGCAACGGTTTCCTGTTTGGAGCTCTTCCAACACACCGCCCCTCCATTGAGGGTAAAGACAAAACCCGACATGGACTTGGAATCATCCTTGTCACTCTGGAAGCTGGAGTCAGCAAAGGCCTCAATCTGCAGGTCTTTTCCGCCATACACCAAGAACATCTCCTTAGTCCTTCTCAGGTACTTGAGAATGTTCTTTACTGCTATCCAATGTTTCTCCCCAGGGTTTGACTGATACCTGCTTACCACACTCAGTGCATAAGCCACATCCGGTCTGGTACACAACATCGCATACATTATAGAGCCTACCGCAGAAGCGTAGGGTATAATAGACATGCGATCCCTCTCCAAATCAGTCTTGGGAGACATCTCTTTGGAGAGGGTGATCCCATGACAAGCCGGTAGATTACCGCACTTGGAATCTTCCATACTGAATCTCTTCAGTATGGTGTCGATGTACCTGGACTGTGAGAGTCCTAATATCCTCTTGGATCTGTCACGGTAGATCCGGATACCCAGAATGTATGAGGCATCACCCAGGTCTTTCATGGAGAACCTGTGTGACAAGAACCCCTTGACAGATTGTAGCATAGGAATGTCATTTCCTATTAAGAGAATGTCATCCACGTATAAAACGAGGAATACCACAGTTCTCGCTACAAATCTACAATAGATGCATGGTTCATCTGGATTTTTGATAAAGCCAAATTCTTTGACCGTCTGATCAAAACAGATGTTCCAACTCCGCGATGCCTGCTTGAGTCCATAAATGGACTTGAGCAACTTGCACACCTTTCCGCTGCTCCCATCCTGAATGAAACCCTCTGGCTGGTCCATATAGACACACTCCTCTAAATGACCATTTAGAAAAGCTGTCTTTACGTCCATCTGCCAAATCTCATAATCGTGGAAAGCAGCGATGGCAAGAAGGATCCGAATGGATTTCAGCATAGCTACTGGAGAAAAGGTTTCGTCATAGTCCAAACCAGGTCGCTGACGAAAACCCTTTGCTACTAGTCTAGCTTTATAGGTCTTAACCTGTCCATCTACACCAATCTTCCTTTTGAAGATCCACTTGCATCCTACGGGTTTTACCCCTTCTGGAGCAATGTCCAACGTCCATACTTTGTTGGTGTACATGGACTCCATCTCGGTCCGCATTGCATCCAGCCATTTTACCGAGTCGACGCTCTGAATGGCTTGCTGGAAGCTAGTAGGCTCATCACAATCTTTGATGCAGTCCTCTCTATCCCCGTAAATGAGAAAACCGTAGTATCTCTCGGGCGGATGAGACTGCCTACTACTCCTGCGGAGCGGCATAGGAATGTCCTGATCTTTCGAACCCTCTGGTTCTACCAAGCTTTCAGTAATAGCTTGCGGTTCTGGAATTTCTTCCAGTTCTATTGCGCTCCCACTTAATTCTTTTTCTATGAACTGATGTTCTAGAAAATGGGCATGGCGAGAAACAAGGACTTTTTGTTCCTCTTCGCAATAGAAGTAATATCCCTTGGAGGTCTTCGGATATCCCACAAACTTGCACTGTACTGAGCGTGCCTCGAGCTTGTCCGTATGGTGCTTTTTTACAAAAGCTGGACCTCCCCATGTCTTAATGTGATTAAGATAGGGTCTCTTCCCACACCATATTTCATATGGTGTAGTAGGCACAGTCTTAGTTGGAACTCGGTTCAAAAGGTATGCTGCTGATTCTAGCGCATATCCCCAGAACGATCGCGGTAACTCAGCATTACTCATCATGGACCGTACCATATCCAATAGGGTCCGGTTCCGTCTCTCCGATACACCGTTATGTTGCGGAGTGTATGGAGGAGTAAGCTGAGAGAGAATTCCATTCTCTTTTAAATAGTTCAGGAATTCGGCAATTAAGTATTCTCCACCTCGATCCGATCTTAGAATCTTGATACTTTTGCCGGTTTGTTTTTCTACTTCATTCTTATATTCCTGGAATTTTTCAAAAGCCTCGGATTTATGTTTCATTAAGAAGACATAACCGTACCTTGAAAAATCATCCGTAAAGGTAATGAAGTAAGAATAACCGCTTCGCGCATGTGTAGACATTGGACCGCACACGTCGCTGTGTACGAGTCCCAAGAGCTCGCTCGCTCTTTCTCCGTGTCCAGAAAACGGAGCCTTTGTCATCTTTCATTTAAGACAGGATTGACAAGTTGCATACGATTGATATTCGAACGGATCCAAATATCCTTCAGTATGTAACTTAGTCAATCTTCTCTCATTGATGTGACCCAGTCTACAATGCCATAAGAAAGTTTTATTAATTTCTGGAGACTTTCTTTTGTGTGTATTCTGGATATTGAAAACTTGTGGTTGGTTTAAAACGTATATACCGTTGTTCAATGTACCTGACCCAATCAAAACTTGATTAAGGTGAATGTTCACTACATTACTTACAAATGCAAATTCATAACCTTCTTTAGATAATAAAGATACAGAAATGATATTACAAGTTGCATTTGGTACATAATAACAACTACGCAAAACCAAAAAGTGTCCATCTGATAATCCCAGGTGATAGTCCCCCACGGCCTCAGCATCCATGCTAGCACCGTTCGCAACTCTGAGGGTCATGTCACCTGTCTTCAAAACTCTACGCTTTCTCAACGCCTGCAAAGAATTACAGATATGAGATCCTGATCCGGTATCCAATACCCAGGATGTAGAGTTTATTGATAGACAGTTTTCAATAACATACACACCTGAAGCTGAAGCTGCAACTCGCTTCAAATCCTGTGTTCTGGCTTTCCAAGCCTTGCAATCCTGTTTCCAGTGACCACTTTTGTGACAATAGAAGCATTCTTCCTTCCCCACCATGTTCCCCGCTACTTTTGTTGCTTTACCCTTTCCCTTCGTATCCACTTTACCGACACCGCCTCTTGGTTTGGCGGGGGCTTTCTTCTTCTTGCCCTTGGCTTTCGCCCTGGACCTAGAAGAGGAAGATCCTCCTACAAACAAAGTGGATGTCTCCCTACCCTTCTGTAGGGTGCCCTCTGCAGTCCTCAACATGTTCAGAAGTTCGGCAAGTTCAACCTCCTTTCCTTGCATGTTGAAGTTAAGAACGAACTGGGCGTAAGTGGAAGGAAGTGACTGGAGAATCAAATCGGTATAGAGTTCATTCTCCAACGTGGTCCCAAGGTCCGCGAGCTCCTCTATGTAGCCGATCATCTTAAGCACGTGGTCCGCTACCGATGATCCGACGGCCAACCTTGCCGAAAAAAGATTCTTCGACACTTCGTATCTAGCGATACGAGACTGCTCTCCATACAGTTCTTTTGTATGGAGAAATATGGACTCTAGGTCCATATTCTCGTGCCTCCTCTGATGTTCGTTGTCCATCGAGGCTAGTACGAGGCATCTGGCCCTCGCGCAATCTATCTCTCATGTCTTACGGATTTCTACATCCGCGACGCTGGAGGTGGGACCTAGGACAGGGGGAGCTTTGGTGGTAAGTATATACCCCAGCTTGTCATAAGTGATAGCCATCTTAACATTCCTGAGCCAATCTTTGTAGTTTGGCCCTGTCAATATATTTTTATCTAATAGTAACTTAAGTCCGGTCATGTGGAATGGTCGCTGCAATTAGGAGAGAGAAAAGAAACACTTTAGCATGATGCTCTTGCAAGTTTAGAGTGGTTTTTAGTTTTTCTAAACTGGATGGCTCCCACTGTTTCTCGAATCCCTTCTCAAACCGTAAAGAAAAGGATTAGCCGGGATCATTCTCACCGTACAATACTTGCTTAACCGTTCAGCCAGGCCAGTGTCGGTACTTCGAGGGAGGTTTTCCAACGCTTTCGCGAAGTTCCTTAATTAAGTAACCTCTTTTCCCTGTGGGCGTAGCCCTGCTAACACCTTTCTAGGCACCTACTAGGTTTATAGCATTGATCGTTAAGTGAGAGTTTTCCCGAGGAGTAGCATATACTCACAGTAGGATCGGGATCCAAATATCATCGCGTGATAAAACCGAAGGAATCCTACCAGAATCATCACACTCCAAATGGTATGCAACGCTAGCAAGTTTCAGTACTTATGAAACTCCCGATGTGGATTTTTGCCCCATGCTCTTATGACCTTGACTTTGGCCAAAATATCATAAGTCACATGTCAAGTTCTACCCGTCATTCTCCTGGTTAATTTGGACCCACCCGTACCTACCCTTGACTTTGGCCAAAATGGCAGCACGACTGTCCCAAATCAACGCATCTATCTATGCTGCACAGGAATGCCCAAACGCTACCAATCACTATGCCTTGACTTTGGCCAAAATACACAGCTTGAATACTTTTGACCATTCATGTGGAATGACGGAGGGCTACGAATGGTTTTGGCGAAACCGTGAACGTAGTGAACTTGATATAATCGATGTAACGAGATAGCTTTTAAAAGGAGTGGTTCAAGCTCCGCGTTTAAAAGTTTAGTTTTGAAAAGAACCGAGTGGTTTTCAAAGTGTTCCAATCGACTTTTACTTGGTTTATTTCTTGCATTAGTTCTTTTAATGCGTCCCATCATTTAATCCTACCATTGCAGAAAACAACCAAAATATGACGTACGCTTATGCCATTCGCATTCGCCACGGGGCCCCGTCATCACCCGTTAGGTTACTTAACTAACGACAGAGCGGGGGCTGGGCTAGCGCGGCTGTAAAACATAAGCAACGCCTAAATAGTTATTATATATAAATATATAGCAATGATAGACATTACAGATCACAGATGAATACATTGGATATACTAGGAATCCGCAATGCGTTCGAGCCTGCAACGCAAAACGGATTACACGGTCGCGGTGAATGGCCAATACCCCACCCAAGACCCCTACGGGTGCGGCAAACTACCCGCCAAGCACCCGAAGCGAAGCAACCTCCCTCACCACCGTGAGTAGGCCACTTGGCACTTCAAGATACCCGGTAGTTTGTGCACCCCTCCATGGGTCTATCCTAGGAGCAAAAACAGTAAAAAGAATTATACAATGACGGCTACAACCCCGACCCGGTTGTGCGGCCATACAAATAATATTATTACATCAATTTACATGTTACAAATGAATGAAAGAAAAACAACGCTCATCTCACATCCACCCCGGCCATTCACTCGCGACAATCCAATCCATTCATATCCACAAACCAATAACAATCACAGAGATGTATAACCCCGACTAATCGACTTATAGCTATTAGCCGACTTTCAATACATACAAGCATCACAGATATAACCGATATAGTTAAAGTGTAGTGAAGTTCCGAAAAATACGGATTTATAGGCCCCCAAAAGTAAATTTTAGTTCTGGAAAATCTGGGCACATTTAACATATCCTAAAAATCCCAAAACCAACACATACACACACTGCACGAAAAACGATGCAGAGAAGACGACAAACGGCGGCGCTTCCGCGGCACATGCCTACCTCGTGCCGCGGAAGGGCGGCGGTTTGAACGAAACACTGTACCGTTTTTCATGGGTGTTTATACAAAACCCTGAGCCGAATTTACAAGTAAAAAGTTTTTCATTTAGAGCAGAAAAAATTTTAACAGAAACTAGGGTTTTGCAAAAGTTTGGTTTTTGGATTTTCCGGTTTCGAAACTTCGTTACACTTCACTACCTAGCTAGTTTGAGTTTAGTTAGGCTCTGATACCACTGTAAGTCCATGTTGCCCACCCCGGTGCTTACGGGGAGGCGGAAAACATAATAAAAAACGGATTTTTAATGACTTAGGCAACATGGACCTTGCATGTGAGGATCTTTACTAAACGAAAACTAGCTAAAGCAAACTAACAACTAGCTAAGTTGTAGAAAGGTTATACCTTGAGCTCGAACTCCTTCTCTCCTTGCTCGTCGGAATGGTAGAAAGGCCTCACCTTGCTTGTCTTCTTCCGTCAAAGAAAGATCCACCCGAAAGCCTCGACCTTTAGCTTCAACTCCAAGCTAGGAGTAACTAGAGTGCAAGAAATGCTAAGACTTGAACCCTAGAAGAGAGTAGAGAAGATCAAGTGAAGGTTTTTCTCAAGCTTTTTGTTTCTCAACACATGAGAGGGAGAGAGCTTGAGGGAGAGGATGAGCAAGAGAGAGAAAAGATATGAGAGAATGAATTATTAGTGAGCCATTCTCACTAATATGTGTGTGATATTTTAATTAATTAATTAGCAAGAAAATTGTCATGGTTTAATCAAGAGGTGACCATTATCATTTCACTATTAATGCAAATTGCAAGGATCAAAGAGCATCTTCCAAATGAAATGATCATGGTCAAATTGTCAACTTGGTCAACAAGTCAATGAAGTCAAAAGGTCAACAACAACAACCATGCACAATAATTAAGCTAATTATTAATTAACAATAATACACACAAAAGCAATAGGGTTAATAAAATGACAATAGTCATTAACCCTAAACAAGGTCCTCTCCCTCAATCTCAAGCAACTGTGCATACGCACCCGCATTCGTGATCCGAGGAACACGAATACAATGAGAAAAACCAATCTCAAATCACATACTAGGATCCGGCTTAAACCAAAGCCCGCTAGTATAAACTGTCCGGACAGCAAACGTGCACAAGTGCGCGGATGCGAACGAACCCTGTCGCAAAACCATGCGACCTCTACTCATTTTGCCTAAAGGCGAATAGCTCTCTGTGTGGGACTCTAAAGACTCGACACTACGCTGGCAGTGGGTTTAACCACAGACCGCAAGCGGCACTAGCTGTACGTAACGGTCCCCAGGTAGATGTCGATAAGAAGACTGACGAGGTGAACCCCATCTGCACTCCTACTGAGCCTGTATGTGACAGTCTCCGTACAGTCCGGTCTGTTCGTCTGATACATCGCATGGCGGGCCTAGGAGGCGGTGAACGTCAGTCCCCTAATAGCGGTACAAGTCGTGTCGGAGTGTAGCCCAGAACACCCTGAGATAACACTGGAAGCCTACCAGTATATCTCGCTTGCCCTGGCCAGGGACTACTCGTGTAATGGCTCTCCTGGACACAGCGCGATGTCAACCCCCAATACCGGGAGAGACGAATCCTGTCTAACCGTCACTGCCTCCAAGTGCTTCGGGACTGCACCCAAAAACTACCTGTTTGCACGACTCCTCTGAGCCGTGGTAGGGTAGTAATCAAAGTGCAGTGGGAACACACTCGAGGCGAAGCGACAGTGTCAAGTCAGCGGACTAAGCTGTACTCATGTCACCTGGGAACTGATAACTGACGATAGGTATATTACCAACCAACAGTTCCCGACGAGTCCTGTCCAGTGTACTCGTAACCTAACGAGCACCTGCATACTATCTCAAGTACGACGTACTAACGGCTGTGGGACAGACCGTTTCCCACACTGGGATGAGAAGCGCATACGCTAGTCTACTCCGGAGTATCGATGCCCTGTCTCGATAGTCCAATGACCAGGGACCTGTATAAGGATGTGCTTATAGATTACCCAGCTCCCACGAGTGCGAGCGCCATCACAACTCTGGTAATCAAGCAAAGATCCTAAGGGCTCTACTAATATGTATACCAGCAATATGCTAAAAGAAACACATGCACATATTAAAGCAGAGACAAACCAAGTAGCATACTACCATTTCGAGCAAGATTGTATATACAACTGTGAATATCCCAAGCTTCCATTAAGTAATATACAAACTAGTATGATACAGTAATGGCCTCTAGGGCATATACACTAACATGGGCTCGGGTAAAACGGAGGAAGAAGGAAAATGCGGCGAGGAGAGGGAGGCTCGGTCGAGGTGAGGAGGAAGGGGAGTAGGCGATGGTGGTGCCGGCGTGGGGCTGCGGTGGTGAAGGGGGACGAGGCGGCGGCTGCGCGATGGGTTTTAGTTGTTGAGGGAAAAAGAAAAGGAGGGGAAATGATTTGAATATAGAGGGGAGAGAGAGAGAGATATCGGGGAGAGAGAGAGAGGGAGAGAGAGAGAGAGATCGGGGAGAGAGAGAGAGAGGAGGGAGAGAAAGATATTGGGGGGAGAGAGAGGGAGGGAGAGAGAGAGAGGAGTGGGGCCCATGGGATAGGGATTTGATTGCTGGTGAAGGAATCGTTTGTTAAGAAAAAAATATTTAAAAGGATTTATAAGATAAGGAAACAGTAAAATCTTATAGGTTTAAGAAAATATTCTATAGTTTGAATATTAAAAATTTGGGATTTTGGCGCAAAATAAAACATTTCCAAATCACGCCCGGGTCGGGTCCAAAAATTTGAAATTGAAATAATAGAATTTTAAGCGGAATCCAAAATTTAAAATGAAGTATTTTATGGTCAAAAAGCATACCCCCCAAACGGACAAACGTACGTGCACGTAGCCGTCCAAACTCGCCCGTTTCACTGAACGGGACGAGAACACGATGCACGGACGCTACAACGGGGTTAGGGGTGTCAAGCAGGCCAAGATGACTATTTTTAATTTTATTTTAGATGCCAACATTTGTTATATGCAGAAATGAATTTGCCGGGTAAAATTTACAATAAGCAACAATCAAGCAAGATAAAAGAAATAAGTGCCACACTACGTTCAAACGGTAACAGAAATTAGTAGTATTGGGCTCGGGTGTTACAGTAATTATAGACGCTCTCTTCTAAATCACTATTTAGAAAAGCAGTCATAACACCCAACCGCCAGTTATCGTAGTCATGGTATGTAGCAATTGCAAGTAGGATCTGGATGCATAGCTTTGAAAGTCTCATTCTTTCCATGTACACCAAGTAATCTTCTCAAGATATACTTGCTTCTGATGGGTATTTAACCCTTTAGATAAAGAAACCAAAGTCCATACTTTGTTGGTGTATAAGGATTCCATGTCAGATCGCTTAGCATCCAGCCATACTCACAGAGTCCCCACTCCTGATGGCCTGATCGAAGCAAATTGGGTCATCAACTCATGATGCAATCATCGCTCCCACTGTCATAGAGAAACCGAAGTATCTCTCAAGTGGATGAGGAACCCTACTAGATCGGCGGAGAGGCTGAAGTTCGTTGGAAACTATTGAATCCTTCGGTTCTACCAAATCATTAGCTGCAGTTTGTATAGCTGGAACTCCTTCCAGTTCTACCTCATGACAACTAATTTCTTCACAAGAAATTCCCTTTCCAAAAGGTGGCATCCTGAGAAACAAAACACCTTTTGCTCCCCAGTTTGGTAGATGATATTCCTTTGCGAATGCTTGGGATATCCAACAAACTTCCACAGAACTGACCTTGCCTCGAGTTTGTCCGGATTTTGCTTTAGACAACCCCAAATCTTAACATCCTTAAGAGATGGGCTCTTTCCATACCATATCACATATGGAGTGGTATGCACCTGATTTGGTTGGAACCCTATTCAATAGGTATGCAGCTTCTCAAGTGCATAACCCCCAAATGGAAATAGGCAACTTAGTAATACTCATAATAGAGCACACCTTATCATATAGGGTGCGATTGCTCCGCTCCGATATACCAACATACTGTGGTGTATACGGAGGAGTAATGCTGAGAGAGAATCTCATTCTTCTTTAGAATAGTCCAGGAATCATGTGCTCAAGTATTCTCCTCCCTGATCACATCAAAGGACATAATACTTATACCCGTTTTGGTTCTCTACTTCTGAAGTACAAAGAACCAGTACTGGCATGTATAGACAGAGGACCTCATACATCATCATGTATCAATCCCAAGAGTTCACTAACTCTTTCTTTGTTTCCAATAAATAGAGCTATGGTCATCTTATCTTTGTGACATGACTGGCAAGTTTCACAAGATGTAAATTCAAACAGATTTAAATATGCATCTAAATGTAACTTGGCTAGTCGGGTCGCATTGATATGACCTAGTCTTAACGCCTCAAGAAGGTTTTGTTCATTTCTGAACTCTTCCACTTGTGTGTGTTCTGTACGTTAAGAACTGTGATTTGATTTAGAACGTCTATGCTTTTAGATAACGTGCCTGAACTGATCAACTCTTGATATAAGAAATGTTCAAAACATTATCCAACAATACAAAATTATATCCTTATTTACTAAATAAAGAGACTAATATGATGTTGTATATCAGGTTCGGTATCTAATAACATTTGTTCTGAATCAATGTATTTGATAATACAGGGTGATAACTGCTAACAGACTTAGCTTGCAACAATTGCATCGTTTCCAACTCTTGAAACTTATCACCCGTTCTCAGTTCTCTACCTATCTGTAGCCCATGTAACAGATTACATATGCGGGATCCTGTTCCGGTATCTCATACCCAGGTCGTAAAGGATACTGAGAAACAGTTCTCTGTAATGAACACACCCGAAGAAGATGCATCAGCATGCACTTTCTTCGTTTTGGCCGAACGCGAATTCTGGTAATCCCTTATTTCCTGCTCGGTCTTATAACATTTATAAGTTGGAGCGGGACCAACGTTCCCTAGCGCAGTTTAACAAGCGGGTTCGGTCAATACATCCGTATTATTATCTTGATTAAGGCGTGACATGGTCGCTATCTTAAGAGAGAGAGAAGAAAACAATCAGCGTATGCTCTTGCAAGATTAGATTGGTTATTAATATATCTAATCAGGATGGCTCCCACAGTTTTAGTCAAATCTTCCTTCAAACTCTAAAAGGAAAGACTAGCCGGGATTAATTACACCCTACAAGTTTGCCAATATTTCAGCCAGGCCAGTGCCGGTACTTTGAGGAAGGTTCCCCTTGCTTTCGCACGGACCTAATTAAAATAAATCTCGTTTTCCCAGGGGCTTAACCCCGTTAACACCTTTCTAGACACCTACTTGATCAGCTAATTGTAATGTGTAAAACTCTCCCAGGAGTAACTCTTACTTGCAGTGGGTGTGGAGATCCAACTATCTCATAGGAGGTATGCAATCTCATTGCAAATTTCAACAATCGAAATTCCCGATAATGTTTTGCCCAAGCATCCTATGACCTTGACAGAGGTCAACAAACCATAGGGAGCTAGTCAAGTTCAACCCGTCATTTCCTAATTGAAGTAAACCCACCCGCACAACCCTTGACAGAGGTCAACAAGGTCGCACGACTACCCTAAATCAATCACAACATATGCTTATGCAGATAAGTAGTAATCAGCTACCGCACACTACGCCTTGACAGAGATCAACAAACGCAGCAAGAATACTAACTATTACTTATCTGAAATGACGGAGGGCTACGATAGGTTTTTATGAAAACCTTTTGCATAATGAACTTGATATCGTTGTAGAATCGAGTGATTTAAAATGGAGTGTTTTTTAGGCTTTTGCTAGTTTTACTAAAGAGGTCACTCCCGGTGCAGGGATCGTCGGCTCTTTCCTCGTCGAATGAGGTGCAGGATATTCCAAAAATACTACTATGCAAAGAAAGAACTAGAAAGGCAATCAAAAGACAAAACCGAGGGTTGTAGCATCTGCCAGTTATTGCTAAAGAGGTCACTCCCGGTGAAGGGATCTCGGCTCTTTCCTTATCGAATAAGTTGTTGGATGTTCTACAAGGAACACCGCTGTGCAAAGCAACAACTAGAGCTACCAGTTTTAAGACAAGTTTCTACAACATCTTTAGGTTTCTTTTATTTTATTAATCCAATTAATGAAGTCCCATTTTATTATGCTTCACAAGCATCAGATATGAAAAGAAATCAATCAATATATAATATATATATCTCATATATATAATATAAACATTCGTCTCAGGCAGTAATATGATCTCATCACAGAACATTGTAGCAGAAGAACATATTTGAAATATTGGATATACTAGGATTTCCGTGTTTTATATCAAGCCAGTATAAAACACGGATTCCACGGTCGCGATGAATAGCCAATCCCACACCCCTAGACCCCTACGAGAGCGGCAAGGAACCCTGCCAGTTCTAGAGTTAGGAGACCCGGTCTCGACTCCTCGAGATGGTCTCCCATTGGACCCTAGAACCCGGTTACTTGTGTTCCCCGCCTTGGGTCTATCCTAATGCGGAAAAGTAAATAATATACAATGGTGACATCATCCTCAGCCCGGAAGTGCCCCAATAAAAGAATATTACATTCAATGAATTTTACATGAATGAAAATGAAAAACTTTCATCACACATAAAACCCCCGGCAATTCAAAACGCGACGATCCAATACAACATATCACAGCAACACATAATATCACATATCATCAACGTAAGTAAATATGCGTACCCCAGTTGTCGTTGAGATTTAGCACCGAAGCCGGCGATACACCACATATTACACTTACGGTCATAGAAAAGAAAGTGTAAAACTACAACATTTGGAATCCACAATCACTTTAGACATCTTAAATACGAAATATCACATACTTCGCATTTCATGCCTAACTATATGAATTCCACATATTGTATCACATTCCAGATAAATAGACAATGTTAAAATTTCCGATCGAATAAACAAGCACCCAAGATTTCCCAAACAGCTCAACACTTGAGCGGAGTTCAAAAAGACCCAGAACATGTCACGGCCGCTATGATCCAGCCGTAGAAGGGTCAAACCAACGCCTCACATGTGGCAACGCTAAACTACCACAAACCCTAGGGTTCAGTGGCAGTTTTGATGGTCACATAATCGAGTTAAGGTTACGTTCTTCTTGAGGTCCACAGATACGCTTTCATGATTTTCCGAATGTTTCAAACTCGTGAAAAAATCCAACACTTGAAAGTTTTCCGACAGGGGAAAAAGTGAGTTATTGATATCCGTTCGAACTTTTTAACACGTTCTAAATTACCCCGAAAATAAACGATGTTAAACTTTCCGATCGAATAAACGAATTCTAAGATCTCCAGAAAACTCAACACTAGATTAATATTAAAAATTCACAGAAGCATGTAGTAATACCTACGGATCACCTCATGAAGTACGATCCCTCAATCCCCATGTTCTGCCGCGGAATCGCTGCCAATAGCTTGGTTTGGCCGCGGTTTCGCGGTGGCTTGGTGGATTCAGGGAGTCGTACTTCAAAGATATCCATATAATCACCTGCTTAGTTTTCTGAGTATTTTTAATACAGAAAAAACCAAGTTTTTAAAAAATTTCCAGAGAGGGGGTCTAAAACGATGTTTCGGGGTTCGATCGGGCTTTTAACTTCGTCTAGACAACGCCTAAAGCTCTAGCTTGGCTTTGATACCACTATAGGGTTATCAGGCACTAGAATAAGGTTCTACAAGGCATCAACCATGCCAAAATCAAAATTTTCAAGTGCCGAACAACCCAAGCAAGATCTTGGACTAGAGATTAGGCAAAACAATATGCAAGTAAACAACTTTACTTCTAAGAGTTTGGGATTACAACCTTTGTAGTCCATTCCTTCGCTTCATAAGCTCCGTGTTGAGGTCCCTTCGCTACCCGGACTCTAGAGTGGCTCCATGATGAGAAACATGCAAGCTTGCTTCCGATCTTCAACAACTAAGATGATCTACCTTGAAGAAACTCAAACCCAAGCTCTTGCTTCACTAATCAAGTATTAGCAAAGCTAACACCCTAATCTAAGTGGCTAGAATAGATGAGGATGATGAAGTAGTTTCAATTTCTCACTCATTATCATCACATATCAAAAAGCTAGAAAGCTTTTTCAAGAGGAAGAAGAAGAAGAAATCTATTTGTGATGAATAATGAAATCATTGTGTGAGGTTAGAATTGCAACCATGGTTTAAGAATGAAGACTTAACCCTTGTAGAGAATTAACTATGGTAAAGGGTTTGGGTTGGGTTAAGAAATATCAACACAAAATATCACAAGTCAAAGTCAAAGCTTCAAGAAGCTTCATGAAAGCTTCATCCAAGTTTAACCCTAATCTAAACCCTAACCATATTTAAACTCCACAAAACATGTTGCATTTGTAACCCTAACATGTTACAATATTATATATCACATATATAATATATTTTGCAACAAAAGAAAATAATGCAATTTACATATATCGCATATATATCAATGTATTATCCCGTGAGAAAATGAATCAATAAAGCGAGCTTATATTAGTTAACGTAAAGTAATATATCTCATATATAATTATACTTTAAATTATCGAATCAACACTGGATTCGATAACCCGGCTATATTTATATATAACCGACTAATATAACATGTACTCATTCATCGAATCAACACTTGATCCGATGACCCGCTTATATCACATATACCCGGCAGATATCTCATATCGCGAGAATAGAATACGGTATCTCATATCGTATCATTCTCGGTCCCTTACATATCACATATGTGCTCCTACTCTATTTTTCCTGAGCCAGGAAACCTCTGTGTATGACTCTAAAGAATCGTCAATACGCCAGCAGTAGGTTATGATCATATCAAACACCCATAAGCTGCAAGCGGTCAGCTAAACGTAACAGCTACCCAGGTATTAAGCAATCATAAGATCAACAAGCAAGCCTGTACATTCTCCTGCGAATCCAATCAGTAACACTCCCGTACAGTCCGGTCTCTTCGTCTGATATATCGCGTATCTAGTCTAGGGGTGGTAAACGTCAGACCCCAGTAACCGATAAGTCGTGTCGGTAAGAGGTCCATCACAGTTCGAGAAACTACTGATAACTCTTACCAATAAATCTCAGCAACCCTGGCCAGGGATTTCCAGTTATAGCCAATCGAACACAACGCAACATCAACTCCATATACCGGGAGAGACGAAACCCCTTCTATCGCTCATTGCCTCCATGTGATTCGGGACTGTACCCAAAAGCCACCATTTTGCAAGCCCTCTTGGACGTGGTATGATGGAAATCAAAGCACAGTGGGAATCACACAAGATTCTATGACGATCTCGGGTTTACAGACTAACCTGTACCAGTGTCACCAGAGAACTGCCATCTGACGTAAGGTATAATACCATCTGGGAGTTCTCGGTGAGTCCGTCCAGTGTATCCAGTCTCCACTGAGCACCCGTATACTATCTCTGATGTCAAACACCAATGGATATGGGATCCTCCATCGCCCATCTTTATGGGTCAAGAGGCATACGCTAGTCTACTCTGGTATATCGATGCCTTTTCTCGATACACCTGCGACTAGGAACATTTGAAGGATGTACTTAGCGACTACACTGTCCCCACTAGTATGATCTGCATCATAGTCCTGGTAGTCAAGAACTCATCCTAAGGGTTTTATCAACATGTAACATAGAGACAATCAGAGTACATGTTAAGATAAAGAGCAACCAGATAGCATACTATCATGTCGAGCAAGAAAGTCCTCCATATATATGTATAAGCATCCACTACAATATACATCGTATGTACAGCAATGGCCTCTAGGGCATACATATCACTAACAGAGACAAGGGCCGAGATCCCTTCATCGGGAGTGACCCCTTGGGCAGAAGTTTGCGTCGACTGATGGGGTAAAAATTTACACCCCGGTTGACCAAGTAAAATCAAATTCAACCCCAAGCCAAGTGGGCCCAAGCCCAGATCCAGTGGGCCCATGCCCGGGTCGAGCCCGAACATGAAGCGGCCGGCCACCCCCCATGCCAAGATAAAAATTTTGTAATAAATAATTTTGTTGTATTTCTTTTATTTTATTTTTGGATAAATGTAAGAAAAAATAGGCATAAGGCCAAATTTTTGTAAAGCCCATGGCTTATGTGCAAAAAAAAATGGCACATGAGCCATGGGATAGGCAAAATGCCATTTTGTGAAGCCCAAGGGGCTATGTGTAAAATGTGTAGCCTATAAAGGCAAGGATAATGAAATATCCCAAGAACTTTTCTCTCTCCAAAAAAAGTTTGAGATCTGAGATCTTTCTTCCTCCTTCAAAGTTCCAAAACCTTCTTCTTTCTTTGAATTAAATCAAGAGTTTTACTTTTCCTTTTTCAAAACTAAATAGTTTTCCACCACAAAACCCATTAAGGGGAACTCAGATCTTCCATTAGATCTCAAAAAGAAGAGATTTTTAAAAAAATCCCACAGCTCTTGATCTTCAAGATCCAGCTAACAGAGGTGGAAGAAGAAGAACATCTTTCACTAAACCCCCCAAAAAAAGAAGAAAAACACACTCAGGAGTCCAACTCCTATCTGATTTCTCTTCTGAGAAATTTTTTCAGGCTAAAAGCCTCTTTTCCTCTCCAGCGCACTGCGCCCGAGCGCAAAGCGCCCACGTGCCGACACGTGGCGTGCGCGCTTGCGCTCCAGCGCGCTTGCGCTCCAGCACGCAGCGCTCATGCGCAAAGCGCCCATGTGCCCACACGTGGCGCGCTTGCTTGCGCTCCAGCGCGCTTGCGCTCCAGCACGCGGCGTTCATGCGCAAAGCGCCCACGTGCCGACACGTGGCGCGCACGCTTACGTTCCAGTGCGCTTGCGCTCCAGCGCGCAGCGCTCATGCGCAAAGCGCCCACGTGCCGACACATGGCGCGCGCGCTTGCGCTCCTGTGCGCAGCGCTCATGCGCGCGCGCTTGCGCTCCTGCGCAGCGTTCATGCGCAAAGCGCCCAGGTGCCGACACGTCACGTGGGTGCGCGCTTGCGCTCCTGCGCGCAGCGCTCATGCGCAAAGCGCCCAGGTGCCGACACGTGGCGCGCGCGCTTGCGCCTGAGCGCACAGCGCCCAAGGTGCTGACCCATGCATCCTTTGGATGCCTTTTCCCTTTTTTTTTATATATATAACATATGCATACACATGTATTGATACGCACACACTCCACAATACTGTCCTCCTCAAAATTTTTTGGGCCGGGGCGCTGCCCCGCGCCCCGCAAGGGGGCTGCTAGCCCCCTTGACCCCCAGCCCGCTATCCGGGTGGCGGGACCCCTGTAAAAACTCTGCGTGGCTCCCGATATATCCAAAACCCCCTTTCAAAACAAAACACACGCACACTGCACATTGAGTTCGCATGACCAGTTTAACCCGTTAATCGGAGGTTCCCTCGCCCCAAAGGCGAGGGGTAATTAACGGCAGCTTAGTCCGCGGCTACCGGAGATTCGGATCCCCACAATCATTAAACCCCGGCCTACCCTAGGCAGGGGGAATCTGTAGTACGCCTGAGACGCGTGCGCTTATTCCCATCTCAATGGAGTGACGAAAAACACCCTACAGATTCTGGCACGCCCGGTGGGACCAATCTCTCCTCCCATATTTCGGGTTAAACGTTCATGCGAACTCAATCAATATACATATCGATTGCTTATACTGAAATGATGTTTTTTTCCGTGCAGCAATCAACCTTCGACGACAATGTCTCCCCAGACGAATTCAACTTCCAATGCGACCCCGATTCCGTACGTGGTCAAGGTCAACGCTCGTGTCGTTCTCCCCGCGAGCCTCAGTCGACAGTGGGAGGAACCACCCCGCCAGTTTGGTTCCGTCATCAACTACCCTGCCGGAAGCGCTCATCTGGCGGAAATCCCGGCAGAACAGGTGGTCAAGCCGGTCCCAAGGGGCAAGAGGCCGAATGTTGTGATTGCTAAAGCACCACAACCGAAACTTAAGATGGTGTCTGAACGACTCCCTGGCGCTCTAGCTGGGGGCAAGACTTCCAATGCGAAGGGCAACATCAAATGTTGCGGACGAGCTCAGGCGATGACTCCAACAAATGCACAATCGAGCGTATCTCCAAGGCCCTCTATCGACCGGTCTGCAGCGTCTTCCCAAAGAGCCGAAGTCTGCCAGGTGCTTAGAACGGAAAAGTTAAGGCAGAAGCGGCTCAGGTATCGAGCCAACAAGAGGGCCAAGGCTTCGGCTAAATGGAGTCGTGTGAAGTTCCAAGTGCAGGGTTGTCCCGCGACGACGGCTGAGTCGAACGTAAGAATCAGCAATTCCTTCGAGCCTCTGAAGTGGGTTCAGAAAAACGCCATGACCGCCAGAATCAAGAAGACAGCGGTCCGAACAGTGCCACAAAGAGACGTGTCCCCGCCCCAACAGAAAAAGTACGACACTATCTCTTCAAGGGTCTATCAGGCGCTCTGTGCCGCACGAAAGCAGCGAGGCAAACCCAGGAAAGAAGCGCCAGCACCATTCAAGAACCTGGTTAGGCCAGACGCCTTCAATCGACTACCAGCCACCGAAGCAAGGGGGTCAAGACAGCGATCCGTGAAATCATCCGCCAATGATAGAAAGACGGCCAGATATATCACCCATACGGTCTATATGGCGGGCGGGCGCCCTAGCGACAACCTTCGCAGCAAAAGCAAGGACGGGGCCACCACATCTCAAGCCCAATCTAGCCTGAATGTGGTTGCCGCCGCCCAAGAACAGCCGCCCCCGCTGGATGAAGAAAACCCTCTCGATGAGGATGATAGGCAGAAAGACCCCTCGATCCATGCAGAGTCAATCTCGGACAGCGAGGAAAAGCCGACTTTCCGCCCCAAGACTGCGGAGAAAGAGCTGCTTCAAGAGCTTTGAAACAGCTCAGGAGCAAAGATAAAGAGATGGCCAAGCTCTATTCGAAGATTGATGACTTAGCGAACGTGGTGATGCAGCTTACTGCTCAAATTGCTCGAGCGCCTCCCAATCAGACACAAACCGGTACTAATCAGCCGGGTGATGACAATCCGAGGCAGCCAATGCCTGTTCCTTTGGGACTAAGACTGGTCGAGCCGCATGAAAGCCGGCCACATTCCGCTTCTGGGGACGCCTTGGCCCCAGATAGCACCATCCCGCTAACATAGGATCGGATAATGGATTTGGTCACCAGCAAGGTTAAAACATTGGTGGCCGAAGCCGAAGCTCAGAAAGAAATCGGCAGTAGTGGGCGGCCATATCCCGCGCAGTACGATCTGATTGAGTCCCAAGCGGCTACGTCATTCCTATGTTCGGAAGATTTGATGGAACGGGGAATGCAAACCAGCACGTCGCCCACTTCAAAGCATCGTGCGGAAATACAGGGGGCAATGACGCGCTCCTTCTTCGTCAGTTTGTCAACAGCCTGACCGGCGTCGCCTTCGACTGGTATGCGAGTATACCGGACGGGTCCGTCATTACCTTTGCCCAAATGGAGTCCCTGTTTCGGCAAAGGTTCATGAGTGTCATTGATAAAATCTCCATTGCCGACCTTGTGAGGACCAAGCCGGGGAAGAATGAAAGCAACACCGACTTTATCGCCCGATGGCGTAATCTCACAGTCAAGTGCGAACCGCCGCTGGAGCAGGACCAGTCCGTCAGCCTTCTCATTGGGAACCTCAGCAATTGGATGGTCCCGTTCTTGTGTACGGTGGGCCTCAAGACATTTCAGGAGCTAACCAAGAAAGTCCAAATGCTGGAACGCTCGAAGCAAGATTCCCCGCCGGACTCTCAGAGAGACAAAACCTGGAAAAGCAAGCAGGACGACAACCGTAGAAGCGGGAGTTCCAGCAGTACCAATGTCTTCAATGCCTCCGACAATGAAGAAAAGCGAAGGGCGGGCGAATCCAAAACCAACCGGTCTCGAAAGCCATTGCTGGGAGGAGATGGTCCTTCCCTAGAGGAGAAAAAGAACAAGGTTTATTCTTTCAGAAGGGACAAGGTCCGCAAGATATTTAAAGATGCCTTGAACAACGGCCTACAACTGCCGGAGTCGAAAAGACCCCAAGAAGAAAAAATGACCGACAATCCTCTGTATTGCCCGTACCACCGAGTAGTGAGCCATGCGATCGAGGATTGCTATATCTTCAAAGACTGGGTCGAGAAGCGGTACAAGGCTGGAGAGGTCGAGCTGTCCAAAAGCGTGTTGGTGAACAATCAAGTTGCAACCGCCAACTTTATACAGACAGAAGTTGAAGCCTTCTGGGAGCAGACAGCTGAACCTGCTGCCCTGAAAAAAGAAACTGACTCATCACGGCCTCCGTGGAGTACACACATATCTAATAAGATGAAGAAGATGCTAAAGCTACTTCAGAAAGAGCCCAGGATGGAATGGGAAGGACAGAAGAAGCCTACCAGTCCAGCTGCCAATGCGGCTCCATCAGGCTCAAAATCCAAGAAGCTCAAGAAAAAGAAAAGTGCAGCTCGGCGCGAAAAAGAGTCTGCAGGGAGATCGACCATTCAAAAATATATCGATTCCCTCGAAGAATATGAACAAAAGGAAAGAACATTAATTCAATTGAAGGAGTTCTTCCCTGTACAAGCGGCTGGAATTCTGGAGGAGTTAGAAGAAGACTCCAATGAAGAGATCCCAGTAGTGACCTGCTACGCCATCCATCTTGGCAGCGACTCCGAGGATGATCTCTGTTTTCCGGAAGAGGACGAGGAGCTCACTACAAAGGCCAATCAAATCCAGCTCAGAAGCGGCAGGGCTCTATCGCAAAATCAGGGCAACGCCCCAAAAGGAAAGGAAAAACATGTCGCTAATGAAGAAGATGGCAGAGAACCGGCCGATGAAAACATAAGTCCTTCCTCGGTGGACTATAATGTCTTGGCGCATCTCCGGAAGCTTCCGTCTCTCCTGAGCGTCTACGACGCCTTGGTCCTATCTAAGGAGCTTAGAGATGTTCTCATTCAAGCTCTACAAAACCCCGAGCGGTATCAGGCTCACTTTGCGGAAATTAATATGAAAGAAGCCCAGCACGCTTTGCATGCCGCCGCAGTCACATTTAAGGATGAAGACTTGTTACTGGGAACGGCTGAGCATAATCGGCCACTTTACGTGACCGGGTACAGTGACGGAGATCGAATTAATCGTATATTGATTGATCCGGGGTCCTCAGTGAACATCATGAACTTGCGAACTCTGAAGAGTTTGTCAATGGACGTCCGACACCTGTCAAGGGAAAGGATTGTCATTCAAAGCTTCAACCAAAATTGCCAACAAGTTCTGGGGTCTATAGCTTTGCCAATCAAATTTGGGGATCAGCAAACTGAAGCTAAGATATACGTGATCGACGCCGACACATCTTATAAGATTCTCTTGGGGCGGCCGTGGCTCCACGATTACGGCATCATTCCGTCAACTCTCCATCAATGCATGAAGTATACTAAAAATGGCGAAGAAAGACGCATTGACGGAGACATCCAGCCGTTCGGTGTGCATGAAGTCCGATATGAAGATTCTCGGTACTTTACGAACCACCAAAATGCTAAGCCACAACTGACTGAGGAAAGAACGGCCCCAAGACTCAAAAGCAAATCTACGCCGCCTGTCACTTTCAAAAGCAAAAATACCCAAGTGCGCCCGCATTTCGGCAGCGACACTGATCAGTCCGACGCTGGAAGCCCGTCCTTCCGTAAAACTCGCCCACGTTTCGGCAGCGATACGGACGAATCTGTTACTGAAGGCCCATCTAGCAGCAAAGTCCGCCTTCATCTTGGCAGTGACACTGAAGAGTCAGAAGAAGAGGACCTGCCGTGCAACAGCTGTGCAGATTGGCCCCCCAGGCAGCAAGCGAAACTACGAGAAACCTTCGAAGTCGCAGAAGGGTCCCTGGCCATCACAAGGGTGCCGGAACGGATATGCAAAGAGCTCGACGCATTGTCAGTCTCTACCGTGGACCAGCTGAAAACTTTCTACGTGCCCGGGAGGAAAAATGGACAGAAGGGCATCCTGTTTTACAGGTCAAACCCCGTTGTGCACCCAGACGACCTTTCTGTCGTGTGCCTTCCCTATGAGAGAGGCATAAGAGCCGTCCTCAATCCCAGATACTATGCGCCCGAGATGCGGGAATACTTTAAGAAGTGCGGATGCCGGTTATATCAAACGGAGTCCGAAGCAAAGTTTTACGAAGGGCTATGGTATCCGCCCCAGGTCCGAGCACTCATCGATGGACGAATTCCAGATAGACGGGGCATAGGCTACATTCAACCTGATTCCAAAGCGTGCTACATGATCCATGTTGGTGAGGCCAGCGAAAGATCAAATGATGATGACGAGATAGCCGATCCAGAAGAAGCTCCTCAAGAGCTCGAAGATGGCGGACAAGCAACCTTTGATGAGCTAACCGAGATTGACTTAGGAACGCCCGATAATCCAAGGCCGACCTACATCAGCTCACTCTTGTCGGAGGAAATGAAAGAGCAGATAATTGCCCTGCTGCGTGAGTTCGTCGACTGCTTCCCGTGGACGTACAAAGAAATGCCTGGCCTTTCCCCTGAGATAGCCGTGCATAAGCTGGCTATATCTCCTGATGCTAAGCCAGTCAAACTAGCTCCTCGAAGAATGAGAAGGGAGTTGGAAGAAAAGGTCATCGAGGAAACCAAGAAACTCATCGATGCCGGCTTCATCAGGGAAGAGAAATATGCAGACTGGATCGCATGCATAGTCCCAGTGAAGAAGAAAAATGGGCAGATCCGAGTTTGTGTCGATTTCAGGGATCTCAACAAGGCATGTCCTAAAGACGACTTTCCGCTACCGGTCATGGAAATGATGGTCGATGACACCTCAAATTACGAGTTGTTCACCTTTATGGATGGCTCGTCTGGATATAATCAGATCAAGATGTCGCCCGAGGATAAGAAACACACAGCATTTCGAACCCCGATCGGAATATATTGCTACAAGGTAATGCCGTTCGGACTGAAGAACGCAGGTGCTACATATCAAAGGGCAATGACTAATATCTTTGATGACCTAATCCATAAAGTCGTCGAATGCTATGTTGATGATCTGGTCGTCAAGACTAAAGCCAAGGCCGATCATATCCAAGATCTCAGGACCGTTCTCACCAGACTGAGGGAATACGATCTGAAGATGAATCCTCTGAAGTGCGCTTTTGGCGTGTCATCGGGAAGATTCCTGGGCTTCATAGTCCGACATCGAGGGATCGAAGTTGACCCATCAAAGATAAAGGCCATCATGGAGATGCCCCCTCCGAAGAGCCTGACGCAGCTAAGATCTTTTCAAGGCAAGCTTGCTTATATACGGAGGTTTATCTCAAATTTATCGGGGAGATGTAGGCCCTTCTCAAAGCTCATGAAGAAAGGAGCTCCTTTTATCTGGGATGCCAAATGTCAAGTAGCGTTCGAAAGTATCAAACAATACTTGTTGCACCCTCCAGTGCTGGCCGCTCCCATTCCAAATAAACCGCTGATTCTCTACACTGTCGCGCTAGATAAGTCACTCGGTGCGCTCCTTGCCCAAAATAACGAGGAGGGAAAAGAAAATGCCCTCTACTACCTCAGTCGAACTCTAGTCGGGGCGGAACACAACTACTCCCCAATCGAAAAGCAATGCCCGGCCCTGATATTTGCTGTGAAGAAGCTGAGGCACTATCTGCTCGCTCATCGGGTTATGCTGATCTCCAAGGTCGACCCGCTCAAACACTTGATGACCAGAGCGAGCCTAGCCGGCAGAATGGCAAGATGGGCTGTTATGCTACTTGAGTTTGACATAGTTTACACTCCTTAGAAAGCAGTAAAAGGGCAAGCCCTTGCAGACTTTCTCGCTGCTCATCCCATACCAGAAGGGTCGCCGCTAAATTGTAAGTTACCCGATGAACAAGTGCTGCACCTCGAGGAAGATGAGCCATGTTGGGAGCTCTACTTTGATGGAGCCTCGTCAATAAGGACCTCCAGTAAATCAAGCGTCCCGGAGATAAACGCAGGGATAGGATTGGTGTTCATCACACCAACAATGGGAACCCTACGGCGTTCTTTTGCTCTCACCGAACCTCGGAAAAACAATGAAGCTGAGTATGAAGCTCTGATAGCTGGTTTGGAGCTTGCCGTAGAAATAGAAATCCGTCGGCTACGAGTCTACGGTGACTCCCAGCTTGTCGTCAACCAAGTAAGCGGCGACTATAAGATATACAAACCCGAGTTAGCTCGGTACAGAGGTCGAGTGGTGGAACTCATGAAACGGTTCACTCATATTGAACTAACGAGAGTCCCTAGAGCGTTGAACGGAAAAGCTGATGTACTTGCTCGCTTGGCCAAGGAGCTGGCTGATCCTGACATGGACGAAATTCTGATCACAGTCAGGAGCCGGCAAATTCTACCCCCAGTCTCTCTACGAGAAGAGGAAAGCGCGGAACAGAAGAGCAGTCCCGCGGAAGAAGCTTCGATCATCCAAGACGAGCCCGATTGGAGAGAACCCTTCATAGAGTACCTCCGATACAACAAGCTGCCCGAAGAAAAATCTGCGAGGATTCAGCTAAAGAAAAGAGCTCTCCGATACGTGTTTGTAAATGACACGTTATACCGCAGGTCATATGAACAACTCTGGCTCAGGTGTCTGTCATTGGCCGAAGCCCAAAAGGTCATGAAAGATGTCCACTCGGGCGTTTGCGGTGCTCACCAATCTGGCCCCAAGATGCGACTTCAAATCAAACGGCTTGGGTATTACTGGCCCACCATGATACGGGATTGCGGAGAGCATGCAAAGAAATGTTATATCTGCCAAATTCACGGTGATTTTATTCACAAGCATCCCAATCCATTGCATCCTACGGTGGCGTCGTGGCCCTTCGAAGTCTGGGGTACCGACATTGTTGGCCCGATTGATCCTCCATCATCTAAAGGCCACCGGTTCATACAGGCCGCGACAGACTACTTCTCCAGGTGGGCTGAAGCTGTCCCGCTAAAAGAAGTCAAGACAAAAGATATTCTGACATTCTTCCAGCATAATATTCTATACTGTTTCGGTACACCAAGAAGAATCATTTCTGACAACGGGCCTTCTTTCAAGAGCTTCAATGTCTCAAGGTTCGCTACTCAACACAAGATAGACTGGAGATATTCCTCCATCTATAATCCAAGAGCCAATGGGCTAGCCGAAGCCTTCAATAAGACTCTATGCAAGCTCCTGAGGAAAAATGCTTCAGCCAACAAGAGAGACTGGAATCTCAAACTTCACGAGGCATTGTGGGCATATCGTACCATGCACCGTACTCCAACTCAGTCCACTCCATACTCATTGCTCTTCGGAGTGGAGGCGGTCCTCCCCCTCGAAGTCGAAGTTCCAAGTTTAAGAATGGCCGTTCAGCATGAGTTGACGGAGGAGGAAAACGTGCTCCTTCGACTGGAAGAACTCGATGCCCTCGAAGAAAAGAGGCTCGCGGTGCAGCAAAGTCTGGAGCTATACCGAGCCCAAATGTCACGGGCCTATGACAAGATAACCCATATCCGCGCTTTCAAGAAAGGTGAATTGGTGTTGGTCTTCAAAAGACCGATTATCCCCAATCGACATGCCAAGGGAAAATTCGAGCCGAACTGGGAAGGACCACACGCCATCGCGAAAATGTTCGACGGAGGATCCTACCAACTAATAAGTGCCGAGGGAGAAAGGCCCATGCCACCCATCAATGGCCGATATCTCAAGAAATACTACACATGAATGCTCCAAGTCGCAGGCGAATTGAGCACATCAGCCCTACGGTTTGGATCATACATCCTGCAAAACCGTACACAATCCACGGGCGTAAATGACCCCTATCTCTCCCAAATCCTGCCGGTGAGACTACTTTTAAAGTCCCACCAGCGGCAAAAAAAAAGAAAAAAAAAGAAAAAGAAAAAAAGAAGAAGAAGAAATAAACGGTATGTCCACAAGCAAAATGGGCACGGATGAAAACCCGAAAGGGCTCCGTGAGTAAAAACAGCAGGACTACCGGCGAGTCTGTGAAAACCCGAAAGGGTTCAAACTCGTGAAAAGAGATGAAATACACTCACAAAGTCCTCTCGACCTTGTGAGGAGAAAACCCCTGCGTGAGATCCTTACAACTCACAAAGGAGCAACACACTTAGGAATCCTCACGATTTCTAAGGAGAAAATACACCTGCGGGATCCTTACGACTCGTAGGGAGAAAATGCTTTTATGGGACCCTCACGGCCCATAAAATTGAAAAGCCTTAGGTGATAGGGACCAAAACCTGTCTCCTAAGCCATCGTTCCCCAACGGGCAACGGCAAATGATGATTCGCTCCTGGCATTTCGCTTCAGTGTTAGCGGTGCTGATGCCGACTAAAAACCCAAATCCCAAGTCCTCCCAAGGCAAATGATGAGTTGCTCCTGGCATTATTCCAGTGCAGCAATGCTGATGCCGGACAAGATCCAAATTCCAAGTCCCCAAACGGCGAATGATGAGTCGCTCCTGTTGTCACATTCTAGTGCAGCGATGCAGACGCCAACCAAAATCCAATTTCTCAAAATTCTCCCAGCCCTACGGTCTGGGCCATACATCCTGCAAAACCGTATACAATCCACGGGCTCAAATAATTCTCATCATACCCATGCCCCACCACAATTACCAGTTACGCGGCTGGTCTCCGCCTTTGGAATTATGCTCCATTGAGAAGACCCACTCATGTGTCCTCACGATACATGAGGAGAACAAACCTTTGTGGGATCCTTACGACTCATAAAGGAAAAACACACTTAGGAGTCCTCACGACTCCTAAGGAGAAAATACACCTGCGGGGTCCTTACGACTCGTAGGGAGAAAATGCTTTTATGGGACCCTCACGGCCCATAAAATTGAAAAGTCTTAGGTGACAGTGATCTAAACCTGTCTCCTAAGCCATCGCTCCCCAACCCCAAAGTGGCGAATGATGAGTCGCTCTTGGTACCATATTCCAGTGTAGCGATGCAGACGCCAACCAAATTCCAAATCCCATACCCCAACGGCGAATGATGAGTCGCTCCTGGTGCCACATTCCAGTGCAGCGGTGCAGACGCCAACAAAGCCCTGAAATTTTCCGGCCCTACGGCCTGGATCATACATCCTTCAAAACCGTATACAATCCACGGGCGTAAAACAATCCCGATCTCTCCAAAAAAAAAGGAGAAAAAGAAAAAGAAAAAAAAATAATAAAAAAAGGGTATGTCCACAAGCAAAATAGGGCACGGAGGAAAACCCGAAAGGGCTCCGTGAGTAAAAACAGCAGGACTGCCGGCGAGTTTGTGAAAACCTGAAAGGGCGCAAACTCGTGAAAAGGAGATGAAATGCACTCTCAAAGTCCTCTCGAATTTGAGAGGAGAAAAATTCCCGCGTGAGATCCTTACGACTCACAAAGGAGCAACACACTTAGGAGTCCCCACGACTCCTATGGAGAAAATACACCTACGAGATCCTTTCGACTCGTAGGGAGAAAATGCTTTTATGGGACCCTCACGGCCCATAAAATTGAAAAGTCTTAGGTGATAGGGATCTAAACCTGCCTCCTAAGCCATCAATTCTCAAATTCTCTCGGGGCAAATGATGAGTTGCTCCTGGCATTATTCCAGTGCAGCAATGCAGATGCCAAACAAAAACCAATTCCCAAACTCTGTCATGACAAATGATGATTCACTCCTGGTACCATATTCCAGCGTAGCGATACTGATGTCAACCCAAATCAAAATCAACAAGTGAACTTCCACTCCGACACCGCAGAAAGCGGAGAAAGTCAGAATCCAATCTCGACACCGCAAGAAGCGGAGCAAGTCAAGTCTACCCCTGACACTGCAAGAAGCAGAGCAAGTCAAATCAAGCACCGACCGTCCAAGTGGCTAAAAAGGCAGCATCGACCGTCCAAGTCGCAAAAAGGGCAGCATCGACCGTCCACATCGCAAAAATGGCAGCATCGACCGTCCACGTCGCTAAAAGGGGCAGCATCGACCGTCCACGTCGCTAAAAGGGCGGCACCGACCGTCCAAGTCGCAAAAACGGCCGTACCGACCGTCCAAGTCGTAAAAAGGGCAGCATCGACCGTCCACGTCGCTAAAAAGGGCAGCATCGACCGTCCAAGTCGCAAAAAAGGCAGCACCGACCGTCCAAGTCACAAAAAGGGCAGCATCGACCGTCCACGTTGCTAAAAGGGCAGCACCGACCGTCCAAGTCGCAAAAAGGGCAGCACCGACTGTCCAAGTCGCAAAAAGGGCAGCATCGACCGTCCACGTCGCTAAAAGGGCAGCACCGACCGTCCAAGTCGCAAAAAGGGCAGCACCGACCGTCCAAGTCGCAAAAAGGGCAGCGCAGGATTCCTACAAAGCGGGAACCAGATAACTCCGGGCCAGGGAAAACGTCTATCACGGACACTCCGTCTCGGAGACATGTCAAGCAACGACCGTCCATGTCGTAAAAAGGGCAGTGCCAGCTTCCCAAAAAGCGGGAACCAAATCAAGTCGCCTCCACGTGAAAGAAGATCCATCAATTTCATGCACACGACCCACATATGTGGTGTGCATTTATTGATGGGGGGCAATTTGTTGGGGTAAAAATTTATACCCCGGTTGACCAAGTAAAATCAAAGTCAACCCCAAGCCAAGTGGGCCCAAGCCCAGATCCAGTGGGCCCATGACCGGTTCGAGCCCGAACATGAAGCGGCCGGCCTCCCCCCATGCCAAGATAAAAATTTTGTAATAAATAATTTTGTTGTATTTCTTTTATTTTATTTTTGGATAAATGTAAGAAAAAATAGGCATAAAGCCAAATTTTTGTAAAGCCCATGGCTTATGTGCAAAAAGAAATGGCACATGAGCCATGGGATAGGCAAAATGCCATTTTGTGAAGCCCAAGGGGCTATGTGTAAAATGTGTAGCCTATAAAGGCAAGGATAATGAAATATCCCAAGAACTTTTCTCTCTCCAAAAAATTTTGAGATCTGAGATCTTTCTTCCTCCTTCAAGGTTCCAAAACCTTCTTCTTTCTTTGAATTAAATCAAGAGTTTTACTCTTCCTTTTTCAAAACTAAATAGTTTTCCACCACAAAACCCATTAAGGGGAACTCAGATCTTCCATTAGATCACAAAAATAAGAGATTTTTAAAAAAATCCCACAGCTCTTGATCTTCAAGATCTAGCTAACAGAGGAGAAAGACGAAGAACATCTTTCACTAAACCCCCCCAAAAAAGAAGAAAAACACACTCAGGAGTCCAACACCTCTCTGATTTCTCTTCTGAGAAATTTTTTCAGGCTAAAAGCCTCTTTTCCTCTCCAGCGCACTGCGCCCGAGCGCAAAGCGCCCACGTGCCGACACGTGGCGTGCGCGCTTGCGCTCCAGCACGCTTGCGCTCCAGCGCGCAGCACTCATGCGCAAAGCGCCCATGTGCCGACACGTGGCTCGCTTGCTTGCGCTCCAGCGCGCAGCGTTCATGCGCAAAGCGCCCACGTGCCGACACATGGCGCGCGCGCTTGCGTTCCAGTGCTCTTGTGCTCCAGCGCGCAGCGCTCATGCGCAAAGCGCCCATGTGCCGACACGTGGCGCGCGCGCTCATGCGCAAAGCGCCCACGTGCCGACACGTGGCGCGCGCGCTTGCGCCTGAGCGCACAGCGCCCAAGGTGCTGCCCCACGCATCCTTTTGATGCCTTTTCCCTTTTTTTATATATATAACATATGCATACACATGTATAGATACGCACACACTCCACAATACTGTCCTCCTCAAAATTTTTTGGGCCGGGGCGCTGCCCCGCGCCCCGCAAGGGGGCTGCTAGCCCCCTTGACCCCCAGCCCGCTATCCGGGTGGCGGGACCCCCGTAAAAACTCTGCGTGGCTCCCGATATATCCAAAACCCCCTTTCAAAACAAAACACACGCACACTGCACATTGAGTTCGCATGACCAGTTTAACCCGTTAATCGGAGGTTCCCTCGCCCCAAAGGCGAGGGGTAATTAACGGCAGCTTAGTCCGCGGCTACCGGAGATTCGGATCCCCACAATCATTAAACCCCGGCCTACCCTAGGCAGGGGGAATCTGTAGTACGCCTGAGACGCGTGCGCGTATTCCCATCTCAATGGGGTGACGAAAAACACCCTACATCGACGTAATAACTTTATTATAGTCGATTCTTTTTCTTTGCATTGTGGTATTCAGTTTGGGATATCTTGTACTTCATTCGATGAGGAAAGAGCCGAGATCCCTTCACCGGGAGTGTCCTCTTTAGCAAAAGTTTTCGCCACTATATATTTGTAAAACCACTTAGATTCCTTCAATGATATCAAGTTCATTACGTTAAAGGTTTTTTGCCAAAAACCATCTGTAGCCCTCCGTCATTTCAGATTAGTATTACTTAGTATTCGTGCTATGTATGTCATGCTTAGCCGAGGCGTATTGCTCGGTAGCTATGTAGTGCTTTTCTGTTGCAAGGATATGCGATTAGTTAGGACAGTCGTGCGATCATTTTGGCTCAGTCAAGGACTCGTGCGGGTGGGTCTAATGCAATCAAGATAATGACGAGATGAACTTGACTAGGATCCTTTGATATGTTGTCTCAGTCAAGGTCACTTGGGTCCTAGAGGTAAAAATCATATCGGGAGTTTAAAAAATACAGGAAACTTGCCAGGCTTGCGCATACCTTCTGGAGTGTGGTAACTTGAGTGGATTCCATCAAGTTATCATGCGATGATAGTTGGATCCCGATTCGCACTGATGAGTAGGATTACTCCTCGGGTGATTTTAGATAATCCCGACTAATTCTCCTTATGGTTTGGAGGAGAATTCAGGGAAACGTGGGAGCCATACTGATTAGATAAAGTAATTAACCATTCTGATTTAGGTTAGAGTGCACGCTGAGTGTTTCTTTTCTCTCTCTCTCTCTCTGGCAACGACCATGTCCCGACCCTTGACTAAAACTGTAGCGTTTTGAAAATCGTTTCGGTGAAATTTCGGGAAATCGGTAAAATTAGGGGATTTTCTGTAAAAAGTCAAAATACAAATATCTTTATTATAAAATTAAATATACATATTCTAGCTATGTAATTGCTAGTATTTAGTATTTATTGAGCCACTAGTGAAATTTCAAATTTTCTAAAAAAATTTCCGAAATTAATTATTTTAATATTATTTTAAGCCGTCCCTAATACATTTAATTAGGGAAAATTACAAACTGGAATGAGTTGAAACAAATTTTGTGCATCATAACACATTAAACAAAATTTTAACATATTGTTTTTGAAATAAAATGGTTTGCTAAAACGGTTTAGAAATTATTGAAGAAAAAAGGCTTTTTTATTGAATTTAGTGTAAATGGATGTTTGGGATATAGTATTTATCATTTTCCATCACCCCATACCCATACCCACACTCACACACACCCATTTATCTTTTCTCTTAGCTGAATTCAGCCGCCCCTCCCTCAATCTTTTCCACACTTGTGTTGCAAAAGAAAAGAAAAGAAAAGAAAATGTAGAAATGAGAGTGGACTTTGACTAGGTTGATTAGATATCATTTTCCCCACCTCCCACTCTCTCCTCTTTTCCCCACCTGCAGCCGAGCCCTCCCCTTCCTGCTGTCCAGAAATTTCCCCCAAAACCCCACCTCATTTTCCCTCAAAAAAATGTCCAAATTCCATCAAAAATCAAGCTAAAATCCAAATCCGACTCCTACACATTTTCCCGCATCTTCTTTAGCATGGATCTTGGTGCAAGGATTTCAAATTGGAGGTCTAGATTTCAAGTTTGATTCATGGTTGTGAGGTATATAACTTTTGACCCATTGTTCAATTGTTGGTTTAATTCCTTAATGAAGCTTATTAGGTGCTAATTTATGGTTTAATTGAAAGATGTGGGTTTGCAAGAGAAGATTTAGATTAGGATTTGTGAAAAATCTAGTTAGGGTTTTGTGTTGTGAGACTATGGTTGTGGGATGTATTTGCCATATCAAGGTTATGCGAAATCAAATTAAGTTGCTAGTTTGCATTTTTGTTGATTTAAATTATGATAATTATATATATTGTAAACTAGGTTTTTAAAATAACTATATTTTGGTGAGAAAAAATTCTAATTAAGGTTGCATGTAATTATAAATATTATATTGAGTGGTTTAATGCTTTTAGTTCATGAAAATCCAAGCTAAATTGTTGTTTGCGCATTTTTTCTATAAAATTGTTAAAATTTGGGTATATTGTAAACTAGAATTTTTGGGGTTAATGAAATTTATTGGGATTAAATTATGGAAATTATTTTTATGAATTATTTAAGATATTTAATAAGTATTATGGCCGCTAGATTTGTTTAAATATCGAGTTTTGTACTAAAACGGGTAATATTTGCTTGCTAGATTTTCGGAAAAATGGCTTTTAAAGTGAGTTTGGGGTTTTTGTGAATTTTAACCTATTTTATAGTATAATTAGTGCTTGTGATCGTGCAAATGAGTGTGTTTGGGTTTTTCTCGATGGTTTGGCGTTTGTACGCCGACGTCGAGGGTTTTTGGGTTGAACTGTGAAAGCAGCCGTAGGTTTTGACCTATGTGGGATTCGTGTGTCGTTTTGGTCATGAGTCGGATTTTTATGCGATACGGTGCGTTATGATATGTAGGTACCCCAAGTGGACTTCGAGACGACAAGCAAGCGCGTGGCGACGTCGGCACCGGCGAGCAAGGACCAGGTGAGTAGATTTATATTTACGGGGAGTAGTCGGGTGGATGGCGTATAGCACCCCCGCAGTTCGTGGTGATGTATACGAATACGTATACACACATATATTTTGATTATATATATTATGTTGATATGAGACTTGATGATAAAGGTAGATTCTAGATGTTCATGGATTAGTTTAGTGTTAGTTGTGAAACCCTAGAGTAGTTGTTACACCCACACACGCACACACACACATGCATACATCTATGTTATTACCTGTGCGTATATGGGGATATGTGTTTATGTGTTCACCTGGGTATGGGACTAGGTGTTCACATACTGGATTTGCGGATGATACTTGGGATTGAGATGAGTCGATGAGATTTGAGTTGAGGCCGTGAGATCGGTGATATGGCAGGATTCGTACTTGAGATGCGTCCAGATGCTATAGCGAATCTTTGGATGACGATGCCATGTGAATAGTGATATTAGTAGTGTACTAGACGTAGGTCAGTACCCCAGATGATGATCTTGATAAAGAGGATACCGGATGAACAGTGTGATGAGTATGATATTGACCCGTACCCAGATTTGGGGATGCCGTACGACGGATTTACGTACGAGCTATATATTGATGATTGATCCACACTCTTGACTTGGGATGTCTGATTATAGATATGGTATCGGATATGATATTATTGAGGTGGGATCACCGACTAATATATATACAGGTATGTATATGTATCGACTCAGATGTTAGGCGGTTTCCTTACCTGTAGTTCAGCTTGTTAGTTCAACCGTATAGTTTAGTGTAGCTGTTAGACTAGATTAGATACCTATTTCAAAACTAACGAATCGTGGGTATTTTAAAAGACGGGTCAAGGGATTCTACGGATATATCAAAAGACGTATCTTTTCTTAAAAACACTGTAGCCCTTATTTTCAAAACACCGCGATTTGTGTTATTTCAAAAGGCACTATTGTAGGACTTATATTAGGGTAATGCAGATTGGTTATCGTTGTGTCTAGTATTCAGCTCCCGCATATTATTGTTGTTGCTCCGCATCGCATACTTATTGTAATTCATATTTCATTATTGATATCATGCTGTTAGGACACCATCACCATTACCGATAATGCGTATGTACCACGTACACTTACTTGTTGTCTCACACACATCTTCATCGGTAATTGCCATGTCACGTACACTTATAAAATACTATTACACTGACATAGCATGTTAGCTAATAGTTTAGACATGATATTGGTGTACTTGCCTTATATGCTAGTTTAGACATTATAGTTATTACTTGCTACTTCATGCATGTTATTATTCACTGTTATGCCGCATTCATGGATTCTCATGCCTATATTCACTATCTTATGTGCTATTGAGGTTTTGGATTCATATTTCCATGAGATTTTCTGGATTTGGGGGAAAACCACAAAACTTATACAAACTTCTTCTCTCTTTTTAAATAAAAAGCGCGGTTTTCCCATGATGTATGAGTCGTCCACCATGAGTTTGCTGATGGATTTCGAGACTCGAGTTTGAGGAGTGGAGGAACCGTTTCGGGTACATGGTGGACCCGGTGCGGTACCCCGGGGCAAGAGGATCGCAGATGATGGCGTTAAGCCTGGCAGGGGAGCACTACCGACCGGTGATTTTACCCGACGCGTCGGATATCCGGAGGATACCGTCGTTGTCTTGAGATGGGTGGTAGGGGCCGGTCTGGACTGACAGCGCCCAAGATATTGAGATTGAGACATTGAAATTTCGAGATATTGAGGTACTGAGATTTGATGATATAGGCCAGTCCGGATAGCCGGAGCCTGAGATTTTGAGATATTGGGATTTATATTTTGTGTCGATGCTAGACACTATTTATGCCGATTTCATTATGATACCTCATTTTAAAAATACAGAAATCTCACTGAGTTATGAAAGCAGTTTCTTCAGTACATGTATTCTGTTTTCATGCATTCATACATCATCCATATGATATATTGCTACCTGAGGCACTGACACGGGCACATGGGATTACACTTGGGTTAGATTTTTACCCTAGCCATTGTTGTAGGCTGCAGGTTTTATATTTAAGGATTATATAGTATGATCGTATGACCTAGGATTGCATCATACATGCGATTCCTGTTCGTAGATGTATTCTATTCACGAGTTGGCAACTCACCCCTGTTGTGCCACAGTTTCTTGCAGGTTTTGCCGTACAGGTTTCATTACGGTTTTGCTGGCACTGCTTCTTTCGAGTGACTTGCTAGCAGGTGGGTTTATTTATATCGTACCCACCATTATACCTTGTATATTATTATTCTGTTGTATCTAGAAGTTCCATCAACCAAACATGTATTTATTTTTAAGATAGAGACCAGTGATGTTATTCTTTCGACCTTAGAGTCGCACGTTATATTTCTGTGGATTTCTTGTTGTTGAGTTTCCTTTGAGTTTTGATCCTCGCCTTTGGCGTTGTATATTATATTGCTTGTGTGGTTGTGACCGTCGATTGACGAAGAGCTAGCTCCCTCTTGGGGATGCCTTTTATTGATTTCGTATACTATTCATATTGTATCCCGTTTGGGGGCCAGTATTTACAAATGAGACTCTGCCGAAATTTTCCGGAAATATTTGATGTTTTTAAAAGACGCATAGTTCGGCTTATGCTATTAAAACTACTTGATTTAAATTGGTTTTTTCTTCACTCTACTACTTTTCTTGGTTTGGATTTCTGGGTTTTCGGCTTGCTTAGATTACGTACGCCTCGAGACGTTGCGTAGTTTAAGTGCCGGTCATGTTCCGTACTTTCGGGACGTGACAAAAACTCATGAACCAAGTTAACCGAACCTTCTTAAAACACTTTGGCCTTTGGAATGTCACGGTGTCGCATATATCATTGCCACCTCTATATCACCTTTGTGTTTCTCTAGAACACCTTGTATCACTACGAAGATCCGCACTTATTAGATAATCCATTGTATAGTTACATACGAACTCAAAGGAACTTGTTCCAGATTCAAGGATGGATTCTGGTTCTGGAGAGATTGAATAGGATTATTCGATTGTCTTTTCCCTTTACCTTCTCTCAGGTTGCAAGGGCTCCTAGGATTAGGAGTGGGTACACCTATTGAGCTTATTGGATAGTCTTCCTCCAGACCATAGGCAGGTGCCGAAAGGTGGGGAAGGAAGAAAACCAATTAGCCTAAAGGTGGTGTACAGAAAGTAATAAGTAAAGACATAAAAAGGGATTAGAAAGAGGGCAAAGGAAATTGCGACCGCTATCATTCACGACAAAACCGCGTATGCCCCTGCCACTCCGACATCCACTTTGGATTTCTCCAGAACACTTCGTATCACTACGAATGTCAATAATGCTTGGACATGCCATCGTATAGTTACATACGAACTCGAAGGAATTCGTTCCAGATTCGAGGATGGTTTCCGGTTCAGGAGAAATAGAATAGGATTATTCAGATGTCTTTTCCCATTACCTTCTCTCAGGTTGCGAGGGCTCCTGGCATAAGGAGTATTACGCTTATTGGATAGTCTTCTTCTAAACCTTAGGCTGGTGCCGAAGGGTAGGGAAGGAAGAAAACCAATTAGACTAAAGAAGGTGTACAGAAGATAATAAGTAAAGACATAATAAAGGGATTGAAATGAGGGCACGTAAGTATATGGTTACTGTCATGAATCAGGATAGTGGAAGAGGCGTTACTAGGAATACCAGGTTAACTGTCACGACCCGAAATATTAGCTCGTGACCAGCATGATATGATATTTCAGTGTGTCCACCATGCGTTTTCTCGGTTCTGAGACGTTTAACAAGTAAAACCCGATTCGAGTAACTGGATGAGGCAATCACACATGATTCACCGCATATATAAATATATATATATATATATATACTGTAACGCTTTGAAAATCGTTTCGGTGAAATTTCGAAAAATCGGTAAAATAAAGAGGTTTTCTGTAAAAAGTCAAAATTCAAATATCTTATTATAAAAATTAAATATACATATTCTAGCTATGTAATTGCTATTATTTGGTGTTTATTGAGCCGCTGGTGAAATTTCAAATTTCCTGAAAAAAATATTATTTTATTATTATTTTAAGCCGTCACTAATACATTTAATTATGGAAAATTACAAATCGGAATGAGTTGAAACAAATTTTGTGCATCATAAAACATTAAATAAAAATTTATCATGTGCTTTTTGGAACGAAATCATTTGCCAAAACGGTTTAGAAATTATTGAAGAAAAAAAGGCTTTTTTTAGCGTAAATGGATGTTTGGGGTATTGTATTTATCATTTTTCATCACCCCACACCCGTGCCCACACCCACACACCCCCACTTACTCTTCCCCTTAGCCAAATTAAGCAGCCCTCACTTTTTCCGCACTTGGTTTGCAAAGGAAAAAGAAATGAAATGAAATAAAAGAAAAGATTAGAAAATAGATAAAGTTGTTAGACTTTGACCTTACCTTGACCTTGACTTTCCTCCCTTGCATTTTCCTCACCTCCCTCTCTCTCCCCTCACCCACTTCTGGCCGAAATTGATCCCCACAACAGCAGCCCCTCCCTCCCTCTTCTCCTCTCATTTTCCATCAAAAAATTCACCCATTTCCATCAAAAATCAAAGCTAAAATGCAAATCAAAGCCCTACCCATTTTCTCTTATCTCTTTAAGCATGGATCTTGGTGCAAAGATTTCAATTTGGAGGTCTAGTTTCATGTTGATCTCAAGATGGTTTTAAGGTATAAATCCTAACCTATTGTTCAATTGTTGGGTTAAATTCCTTAATGTATCTTATTAGGTGCTTAAATATGGTTTAATTGCAAGTTTGGAAATCTAAAGAGAAGGAGTTTGAATTGAAAAGTTAGGGTTTTAAATTCAATAGGGTTGTTGTCACTTGTTTAAGGTTGCATGGTGTAGTTAGCATGTTAAGACATGTTAAACCTAATCTAGAAGATAATTTGTAAATTGTTGCATCTAAAAGTCCAAATTTAGTTATTTAAGCAAACTAGGTTTTAGTTTTTAGTTGCAAATGGGTGATTTAAAATCTAACTAAGAATTTTAAGACTTTATTAACATTATAAAATGTATTTTAATGCTTTAGATCATGCAAATCCAAACTAGATTGTTGCATGTGCATTTTGCTATAAAATGGTCGAAATTGGTTAAAATTGCAAACTAGTTTTTGTAAATATTGTGTTAAATTGAGAATTAAAATATGGTTAGGGTTTTTATCATATTATTAACTTTATTAAGTGTAGTTTAACACTTTAGTTCATGGAAATCCAACCTAAATTGTAGTTTGTGCATTTTTGCTATGAAATTGTAAAAAGGGTATTTTGTAAACTAGAATATTAGGGTTTTTGGAATTTAATGAGATTAAATTCCAGAAATTATTTCTATGACTTATTTAAGATATTTAATAAGTATATTGGCCGCTACATTCATTTAAACATCATGTTTTGTACAAACGGCGAATTGTGCTTGCTAGATTTTCGGAAAAACGACTTTTTAAGTGAAATTGGGGTTTTTGGGAATTTTAAGCTATTTTATATTATAATTAGTACTTGTAATTGTGAAAATGAGTGTGATTGGATTTTTCTCGATGGTTTGACGTTTGTACATCGACATCGAGGGTTGGTTTGACTATTCTTGCATGCGTAGGCGATAGGTTTGGACCTACGCGTGATACGCGTGCCGATATGATTTTCGTATGCCGTTTCGATTTTGAATTTAGTTTTAATGCGATACGGTGCGTTATGATGTGTAGGCACCCCATGTGGACTTCGATACGACAAGCAAGCGCATGGCGACGTCGGCACCGGCTAGCGAGGACCAGGTGAGTAGATTTATATCTACGGGGAGAAGTTGGGTGGATGGCGTATAGCACCCCCGCAGTCCGTGGTGGTGTATACGGATGCGTATACACACCAACATTTATTATATGTTATTTAGGATTAATAACGATGCTTAGGATGGATATTGGTGTGTTGGACTATTTTTAGTGTTGCGAACCCTAGGGTAGTGTTGCACTACACATACACACATACATACTTGCATACATTCCTATTGATATGTGCTCATGGGATTCTTTATAGTTATGTGTTCACATGGGTATGGGACTATGTGTTCACATACGGATTGAGGATGATACTTGGGATTGAGCTGAGTCGATGAGATTTGATTTGAGGCCGTGAGATCGGTGATATAGCAGGGTTCGTATCTTAGATACGACATGACGTTGTAGCGGGTCCTTGACGTAGTGTTTCACACATGTCCATGCACACATAGGCGGTATCAGTATGGTACTAGACGTAGATCAGTACCCCGATCATAATATTTGATAAAGAGGATACCAGGTGAATAGTATGATGAATGTGATATTGACCCGTACCCAGATTTGGGATGCCGTACGACAGATTTACGTACGAGCTATATTGATGATTGATCCGCACTCTTGACTTGGGATGCCTGATTTTAGATATGGTATCGGATATGATATTATTGAGGCGGGATCACCGACTATACATATACAGGTATGTATATGTATCGACTCAGATGATAGGCGGTTTCCTTACCTGTAGTTCAGCTTGTTAGTTCAGCCGTATAGTTTAGTGTAGTTGTTAGATTAGATTAGCCTTCTTACCTATTTCAAAAACTAACGAATCGTGGGCATTTTTTAAAGACATCTCAAGGGAATCTACGGATATTTCAAAAACTACGTATCTTTTCATAAAAACACCGTAGCCCCTATTTTCAAAACCCCATGATTCGTGTTATTTCAAAAGGCACCATTTGTAGGACTGATATTAGTTTAATACTGATTTGTTATCGTTGTGTCTAGTATTCTGCTTCCGCACATTATTGCTGTTCGCTCTGCCCCGCATACTTATTTTGCTGCATACTCCATTATTGATATCATGCTGTTAGGACACCAGCACCATTACCGATGATGCGTATGTACCACATACACTTACTCGCCGGCTCACACACATCTTCATCGGTAGTTGCCATGTCACGTACACTTTAGAGAATATATTTGCTTGATTTAGCTTGTTAGCTAGTAGTTTTGACATGATATTAGTGTACTTTCCTTATATGCCATATTAGACATTTCAGTTATTACTTGCTACTTCATGCATATAGTTATTCATTGTTATACCGCACGCATGGATTCTCATGCACTTATTCACTAGTTTATGTGCTAGTGAGGTTTTGGACTCGGATTTCCTTGATATTTCTGGATTTGGGAACCGTGGAGATTTCAAAAGAGAATATGTAATTGTTTTAAAAACCCAGTTACCCTGGATATGATATTTCAGTGCGTCCACCATGTGTTTTCTCGGTGCTGAGAGCGACATGTGAGACCCGAGTTCGAGGAGTGGAGGAACCGTCAAGGGTACATGGTGGGCCCGGTAAGGTACCCCGGGGCAAGAAGCTCGTGGTGATGACGATGAGCCTGGCAGGGGGAGACTACCTACCGGTGATATTACCCGACGCGTCGGATATCCGGAGGATACCGTCGTGGTCTTGAGATGATGGTAGGGGCCGGTCTGGACTGACGGCGCCCTAGATATTGAGATTGAGACATTGATATTTCGAGACAGTGAGATTTATGTTTTGTGTCGATGCTAGACACTGTTGATTATTATTTCATTATGATACCTCAGTTTAAAAATACGAAGGAAATCTTACTAATTTATGAAAACAGTTTCTTCATTTACATGTATTCTGTTTTATGCATTCATACCTCATTCATATGATATATTGCTACCTGAGGCACCGACACGGGCACATGAGATTTCACTCGGTTAGATATCACCCTAGCCATTGTTATAGGCTGCATGTTATTCATATTTTTGAGGACATATTATGATCATTGACCTAGGTTGCGTTATTTATGCGATTTCTGTGCGTAGATATTTTTCTATTCACGAGTTGGTAACTCACCCCGTTGTGCCCCAGTTTCTTGTAGGTTTGCCGTACAGGTTTCCTTACGGCTTTGCGGGCATAGTTTCATTCGGGTGATTTGCTAGTAGGTGGGTTTACTTGTATCATACCCCCATTATTTGCCTTGTATGATATTATTCAGTTGTATCTGTAAATTCCTTCAACCAAACATGTATTTATTGAGATAGAGACCAGTGTTGGTTATTCTTTCGACCTTAGAGTCGCTCGTTATATTTCTGGTGGTTTTGAGTTTCCTTTTGAGTTTTGATCCTCGCCGTTGGCGTTGTATATTATATTGTTTGTGTGGTTGTGACCGTCGATTGATGAAGAGCTAGCTCCCGCTTGGGGATGCCCTTTTTATTGATTTCGTATACTATTCATGTTGTATCCCATTTGGGAGCCAGTTTTTACAAAGGAGACTCTGCCGAAATTTTCAGTAAATTTTGATGTTCTTAAAAACCGCATAGTTCGGCTTATGCTATTAAAACTACTTGTTTTAAATTGGTTTTCCTTCACTCTACTTCTTTTCTTGGTTTGGATTTCTGTGTTTTCGGTTTTCTTAGATTACGTACGCCTCGAGACGTTTCGTAGTTTAAGTGCCGGTCATGTTCCGTACTTTCGGGACGTGACAAAGTTGGTATCAGAGTGTTAGGTTTTACCTTCGGAGTGTAGGATGACCCTTGGTTGATGGAATAGGTGACTAAAGTAGAGTGACGTATCGTTGGTATGTTCCGCGGCATATTTACGACACGCCACTCCACTTATGAAGCCTTAGGATGTACATTTCCTTGTTCAGTATTATATTCCTTCCTGATCTAGCCTCATCGGTACTAGTTTGGTTTTGCTGCCACGATTACGGGCAGGGAGAGCTACAGCTAGAGTTGCGGTCAGCACGAGCTCGTCACGAACGAGGACTGACCAGGGCGAAATTCCGGCGACACACGATTGCGGAGATGTGTCTTTTTACTGTGTTTCCGCGCCATGAGTGTTTGGCGGATCGCCTTTATGAGATTTCTCGGACGTGCCGATCAGTATCAAAGGATTCGGCCACTGACAGAGGCCAACCAGATTTTGATGACCGTTGGTGTGTTGCTTATTCATGATGGTCGAGGCACTGTTCAGCGTGCAGACGAGCGAGCTAGTTATTGCTGCGAATGACGAGATATTGCCCCAGATGCTGGCGTTAGTGCAGAACGAGTTGTACTAAGAGATGATAGATGGTCGCTAGTCATCGAGGATGAATGACTAGGACTTGTGGATCGTTCGCCTACCACGATGCGAGGTCATCAGATAGATTGATTCCAGCTGGAGACGATTTCATGCGGAGACGTTGAGAGTCGACAGAGACGATCGAATGTCAGAAACCTATTATTCCAAGTTTTAAGTAGTCGGAAAGACATGCAGGCAATTCTATGGTCCCTCTAGAAGAATGAAACCCTAACTCGACTTAATGACCGTGTGAAAGCCTTTGAACCTTCCGGTTTGCGGCAGTTCTACGGCGCTATTAGTGAGGCTTGGGTTTGCCCTTCTACGGCTGGACCACCGATGCTGTGGTATGTACTCGATACAATTAAACTGTGCCCAAGATGTTGAGCTCTTGGGGGATTATGAGGTTTTGACGACTCGGTCGGATGGCTCGACTTAATTCGGATGCTAGGTGTGAGATGAATTTCTTGGGAGACTCCAGATACGAAGATAGCCGTTGGAGCTCAGTCCATATAGCCATGATGAGACGATTCCGAAGCAGTCGACATTAGAGAAAGTGGAGTAAAGAGGTCCGTACAAGATCTGGATAAGACGACGTTCCACTCCGCCGACATCAGAGATGCGATACGCATGCCGAGGCAGAGTACTGGATATACCTTCCAGAAGGAGTCGCGATGGGTATGCAGCCGTTCCGGAGCAAGATGCAGATATAGGAAAGGACGATGACTTCCGGACAGTTGGCAGGGACGAGACATGGAAGAGACCGTGAGGAGGATTCCTTCCAGGACACTGCTGCAATGATACTTGCACCCAGGATCAGATGTGTCACGTATATTCAGAGAGCCAGAGGCCGACGCCAGTGATATGCTGTCTTATGAGTGGTCGCAATGATTGACCGAGAGATGACCCGAGAAGTGCCAGAATGGAATCATCCCCGTTAGCACACCTGACAGGGCCGATGAGCCGATGGACCGAGAGTTTGGTAATTCACAGTGGAGATCTTGACCCAGGAGTGGTCATTGTTACGCACACCAGCAGGCCAGAGTCCATGATCATCGACGAGACGTCCCACTAGTGACCGCGACAGTTGGCCCGAGATTCTTAGAGGATGCACTTGAGCGGTACTATTCCGCCATTATCGATTTCAATGTTTTGGGTGATTTATTCGCATGATTTGATTTTGATGATTGAGAATTTACGATTCTTGCACAGTGTTGCACTTGATATCGTTTTCGTGCTTGGGTTTCACATGTTTGTGATTTTACGGTTTCAGACATTTGAGTTGATTTTGTGCGTATGCACGCACACGATTTCGTTCCTGCACTCTGTATAGTTTATATATGCTTGCAGTGCAGTGATACGCCTTTTGTGCACTTAGATGCACTGGACTTCGATTTCGATTGTGATACTCGATATTTGTTTTGTGCACCTTGTGCACCTGATTGATTTTGCGCACGTTCGGTGCTTGATATTGGATTTCATGATTTCGTGCACGATGGATGCACCTGATTTGAATTTTCACGCATGTCTTGAGATGCGATTTTGGTGCACACCAGATGCACTAAATCGAGATTTTTCGTGCATGTCAGATGCACCTGATTTTGCAGTCAGGCACACATGTTGCCTACGACAGATGTTTCGTGCACACCCGATGCACTTAGATGTTGTTTCTGTGCGCATGTATGGCACATTCATGGATTTTGATTTCCGTGCGCAGCAGACGCACGTAGCATTCATGTGCATATTTTAGGATTGATTTCGTATAGAGCAGTACGTTTTTATGATATTGCTATGTGTTTTCGTACTGAGCAGGACTAGTCAGAGGACAGTAATTGTCACGACCCGAAAGAGCACGTGACTGGCACTTGAACCATATGAAGCCTATAGGACTCCATCTGATCCAAGTAAGCCAAAAGCCCAGAAATCTAAAACCATTTTGAAGAAAAAAGTAATGAACTGGTTTAAAGAAGTGAAGAAATACAGGTTTGAAATCAAGGTTTTTAAATAACTAAGCCGAATGTGCATTTTAAAACGGTACAGTCTTTTCTAGAAATTTCGGCAGAGTTTCCTTTGTAAAACTGGCCCCGAATGGGGTAAAACGATAATAGCAAGATATAACATGATAAAGGCATCCCCAAGCGGGAGCTAGCTCTTCGTCAATCGACGGTCACAACCACGCAATGATATGATAATATACAACGCCAAGTGGCGAGGATCAAAACCAAAAGAAAGCTCAAAAGTAGCAAGAAAACCGCAATACTACTAAGCGCGACTCTAGGTCGAATAATACAATACTGTCTCTGAGTCTGAAAGAATATACAAGTTTTGGTTGATGGACATTTCTAGATACAATGAATAAATAAGTACAAAATGGGGATTCTTGATGCAAAAGAATCCACCTACCAATAGCAAATCACCCGCAAGGAGGTAGTGTGCCAGAAATGCCGCAATAGAACCTGTACGGCAAAACCTGCAAGAACTGTGGCACAACGGGGGTGAGTTGCCAACTCGTGAATAGAAACATCTACAAGGATAAATCGAATGCAAGACATAATCCTAAGTCAACGATCTGTAAAATATCCACAAGAGTACATCTGAGTGTAATAAGGTGGCAAGGTAACATCTAATCATGTGTATAGTGCCAGGTACTCAGGTAACAACATGTCAACAGTGTAAGGTATGTCTGCATGGAGTATCAATGAAGAAATATCAATAATATCAATACACATATATTAGCGTCCCATACCACTAATATTGGTGTAAGATAAGTGTAACCCAGTCTGTATATATGTGGAACCCGTCCACCTGTCACCCACTGACAGTAAGCATCATGTATGCAATGTGAGGATATAACCAAAATCATGGAAAACTCATCATGAAACCCGTGCCAAACACCGACACGTAAATCCTCATCCATATGGGGCTCCGTCTGCGGATATCGGCCCTCGGCCCCGGCAGTATGAGTCAACCCATGTCCATCTCTGGGCTCCGTCTGCGGATATCGGCCCGTCGGCCCCAGCAGTATGCCCATCTCTCGGCTCCAGGCGGTATCCCCCGGATATCCGCCGAGCTCAGGTAAAATCACCGGTAGGTACTCACCCGCCTCCAGGCTCAATCGGCATAACCCATCGATCATCTTGCCGAGGGGAACCATACCGGGCCCACCACGAACCCGCAAACGGTACATCACCTCCTCGAATCGGGTTTCAAGCACACGTCTCAGCACCGAGAAAACGCGTGGTGGACGCACCGAAATATCATATCACGAGGTACCGGGTTTTTCATAATAGAACATCTTTTCTTAAATAATCCCCCGGTCCTCAAAACCAGAAATCACATGAAAATCCAACATCAAGCAGTAAATCCAATGCGATGTACTATGAAATCAAACCATGATATATGCGACATGTAAAGATAGTAATCATATCGGAAATCATGCAACATGGAATAGGAATGCGCATATGTCGAAGGAAGCATCATATCACGAATGTAATAGTACTACTGTGTAGTGACATGGCAATTATCGATGATGAAGTGTGTGAGCCGGCAAATAGTGTACGTGAAACATACGCATCATCGATAATGGTGCTGGTGTCCTAACAGCATGATAATAACATGGTAATGAACATATGCCAGCAATGCGAATAGTATGAATATGCGGAAATCTAGTAATCAACAGCACAGTGAAGTATCTACTATGCAACTACATCTAAGTATCCTGTCAATCAGGAGGGGTAGGTGTGGAAACCACCTAAAACTGAGTCTAAGTATATATGTAGATATATAGTCGGTGATCCCGCCTCAATGTCATATCGTAAGATATCCTCTAGCTATGAGTGCGGATCTATCATCAATATCAGCTCGTACGGTAAATCATCGTACGACATTCCCAAAAGCTGGGTAGGGGTCAACATCTCATTGTCTCATCACATAACAAAAATCACCATCATCAGATCATATAGTCTGGATGTACTACTCTATATCTGGTACAACGGTAACATCGGTAAAGTATGCATGCGGGGGTAAACACACATCCCAAGCCCGCAAGAATCACAAGTCATATCCCACATATGAATCGTATCAAAATACCGATCTCCGGGCACCAAGCCCACATCATCAACTCATCTCCAAGGTCGTCACATATCAACAATCACAGTGTAAGTACATGTGAAAAGCAAGGGTATGTGTATAGGTGTAATTCTATCCTAGGGTTCGCGACTATGAACTACACTAGTCACTTCTAACCCTACATATCCAAATACACCTAATATCACAATACTATCAAATAAACTATCTACGGACTGCGGGGGTGCTATACGCCATCCACCCGACTTTCCCCCGTAGATATAATCTACTCACCTTGCATCATCATTTGCGGACATCACCATGCATTTGCTTGTCGTCCGAAGTCTTCATGGGTACCTACACATCAAAATATCGTATATGCGCATTAAAACCAAATCCAATCTAAAACGGCGCATAAACTCCAAAACGATACGATAAGGGGGCCTATAGGTGAGAACCTATGGCACGCCTTCAAAACCATCCATAATCCTCTATATCGTCGTATAAACGACAATAGTCGAGGCAAAACACATTCCACCATTTCCAATCCAAAAAATACGGAATACGGAAACACGAATCCAAAACGACAACATAGGATATATGTCCCAGATTTCACCCTAGATAGAATCTGTCAAAACTAGAAGTACCCAGGGCCAAGAATTGATGAAATGGGGCCATGCACGCAAAACGAGGAGATTCCTCTCTGGTCTGGCCGCAATTTGCTGCCAGAAATGAGGTTTTGGCGGCCGGTAAGAAGAGTTAGGGGCTAGGGTTTGGGGTGTTTCCTCTAGGTTGCCTGCACATCTCAATTTCCACTCAATATTATTTTAGGGGTCTCGGGGTGATAGCAGATTCCATTTAACCCTCACAGATTTCACAATTTCCCCGATATCGGTTTCTAAAATCCGTATTCTGTGGTTCTAACATCAGGTTAGGGTCTCAATTTAAACACTAGGGTGTTGGTATAATCTTAACTGAGCTCAATTTCATAATGCAACACCAATCCACTCAAACCCTAACTAGGTTTCTCTCAAATCCATAATATCTCACGATTTCAATTCTAAACTTGCATAGGGGTATATGTAAAGGTAAAACTAAGACAATGGTTCAGAAATTACCTCAATTGGCAACTCAAGAAAATTCTTGAGTTGCCCCAAGTGGTCACAATCCAAGCTTTCTAGGTCCATCTTAAAGATCTCGAGCTTGCGCATCTTTTTTGTGAAACCGACATAGGATTTTGGTGTGGTTTTAGAGATGAAGTGAGGGGATTTAGTGGAGGGGAGAAGAGGGCTAGGGCAGCAGCAGCAAGGGAGAGGAAGAGGGAGAGAAATGAGAGGGGAGAGAAATGGCTAAGGGTTAAAAGTCAAATGGCCACTCTCTCTCTCACCTACCCTCATCATTACCTTTTTCTTTTCTTTTCTTTTCCTTTTCTCTAAATCCCTAAACCTTCTCATGAGAATAGTAACTCCAAAAGAAATCCATGGCTAGAAAAATACACAAGTGTGGGAAAAATGTGATATGTGCAAGTTTTGCACAAAATTACCGAAAAACCCGATTAGCGATTTTAATCGTGATTAGCACCAAATTAGTGTCAAAATGATCACAACAACTTAAAAATGTCATAATTCCAATAAATAACTCATATTAGAATTTTCCACAATTTTTCATAATTTTCCTCCATTTATTTGCATTTAAAAATAGATTTAATATTAAAATAATCAATAAAATAATATTAAATTATAAAATTTCCCAAAATTAATATTTTATATTTTTAAAGATGTTACAATCTACCCCCCTTAAAGAAATTCGGTCCCCGAATTTAAATTTAAACCCCCAATACTAAAAACAATTTCAGTAATAATCCAATTTGTCGGGGCTCCGAAAATATCATCAAATAGAACGTCATAGCGCAATGCATGCGCAAGGGTACTGAGCAGATAACTCAAAATCAAAACTCCGTCAAGCATCCCGCAATCATCGGAGTCGATGTAAAAACACAATGTCAAATCCAATACAAAACCGATATGATATGGATCGAAACTACACATGTAGCCATCCAATCTATACACGTAAAAAGCTGATGTAAAAGCATGCAAAAGTATATCCAGGTACCATCCACTGACTAGTCCTGGTCAGCATGAAGGCAAAAATCCAACATCATAAAAGGTACTGCTCCAAAAGGAAATAATCCCAAAAATGCACATAACACAATCCTGTGCGTCTGGTGCGCACGGAAATCAAAAATCCATAAATGTGCTAAACAGGTGCACAAAATAACATCTAGGTGCAACGGGTGTGCACGAAACCTCTGTCATGGGCAACGTATGTGCCTGACAGCCAAGGTCCGGTGCATCTAACATGCACGAAGAAATCTCGATTTAGTGCATCGGGTGCGCACCAAAATCGTATCTAAAGACATGCGCCCAACATGCGCGAAAATCCAAATCTGTGCATCTATCGTGCACGAATGAAAATCTAAACCCTGCGCACTCAACATGCACGAAATCACGAAATCCGATAGCAAATACCGAACAGGCGTAAAGCACATCAAAAGCACGGAGTGCAAAAGTCAACCATCCATATCAGGGTCAAAATCAACGACATAATGCGGCTCAAATCAAAATCAAGTGTACCGCAAAGAAAAATCCCATAACCGTGTGCATCAGCGTGCACAAATCAAATCATAACACCAAAATGCATGAAAACCATGCTGGAAGCATAAATCAAATCACTGAATACTGTAGGCATGAAATCTCAATCAATACCTCAAATGTAATAACTCTGCGCAAAATATATAAATATCCAGTGGGTGTATGAAACCAAAATCATGAAACTCAGTCATCAAAACTAAATCATGCCAACAGAACGCCCAAGATACCGAAATCCCAAAATGACGGATACGTGATAATCGAATCACAAAATCACAAATCATAAATACCGTCTTCGGTAGTTCCTCCTTCAAGGTCGAGAAGGAGTCGGTGAATCCACTGCTAGCAGCGCGGGATATCTACCTGCCTCTCGCTCACGGTCTAGCGTCTTCTGACTCTCTGGATCCTTATCTTCTCTGCGGATTACCTATCACGCGGTCAATCGGCTCATCGGCCCTATCAGGTGTGCTAACGGGGACGATTCCGTTCTGGCACTTCTCGGTCAAACCTCACGACCACTCGTAAGGCAGCATATCACTGGCGTCGACCTCTGACTTTCTGAAAATACGTCACACATCCGATCCTGGGTGCAACATCATGGCAGCTATGTCCTGGAAGGAATCCTGCTCAAGGTCTCTTCCAATCATGCCTATGCCGATCTGTACAGAGGCTAGCTCTCCTGCATAACCTCTTCTCGCTCAAAGGGCATCTGTGTCCTCAGCACAATATTTCTCCAGAAACTGGTCACATCGCAACGTCTCTGTAAGCATCTCAGGTTTCTAGTCTCGACGGGAAGCAATGACAGCTCGTCAGTGTCTCACACGAACCTCCTGTTCCAACTGTCTCTATCGTCGTCCACTATGACGTCATGCCAAGCTACTATGCACTGCACTGTCTCGGCCACGGTCAATCTGAAGTCTCTCACACGGACTCGAAATCTCGTACTCTGTAGCTTCATCACTCTGTAGCAGATGTCAGGCCGAACTGGTCCTCGGGAACACGTCCCAATCATCGGAGGATAACTCATCACTCGTCCGTCCTTGATCAATTCGCAATGCATCTGGGTAGGTTCCCTTATCCGATCCTGGTCAACTACCTCGTCGACAATGCTGAACTCTGCCCTGCTGGGTGTGCACAAAATGACCACTCTGGGTCTAAGTCTTCTCGTATCGTACTCCAGAAAGGTCCTGCCGAGGTTCCTTTATCAAATCTCAATCCTGCCGAAATGCCCGGAAGTCATCATCCAATGCTGAAGCTAAAGCTCATTCCGGAATGGCTGCATACTTATCACGCTTCTTTCTGGAAGATATATCCATAAACCACGCCTCTGGGTGCGTATCACATCTCTAATGTCAGCGGAGTGGGACGTCATCTCGTCGAAATCTCGTACGGACTCTTTTCTTCACTCTGCGTCAATGTCGACTGATTCGGACTCATCTCATCATGACTGCACGAATTGCGCTCCGACGGCTATCCTCGCATCTGGAGTCTCCCAAGCAGTGTCCCATCACAATGTCCGAAAAATGTCGAACCATCCGATCGACTCGTCAGATCCTCATAATCCCCCAAGAACTCACATCTCGGGTACAGTTTAATAGTATCGAGTACATGCCACAGCGTCGGTGGTCCAGCCGTAGAAGGGCAAACCCAAGCCTCACTAATGGCGCCGTGGAACCGCCGTAAACCCTAAGGTTCAAAGGCTGTCACACGGTCATTAAGTCGAGTTAGGGTTTCATTCTTCTAGAGGGTCCATAGAATCACCTGCATGTCTTTCCGTATACTTTAAACTTGGAAAATGGCTCCTGACATTCGATCGTCTCAATCGACTCTCAACGAACCTGCGTGAAGTCGTCTCTAGCTGGAATCAATCCGCCTGATGTCCTCGCATCGGGGTAAGCGAACTCACCACACGTCCTAGTCATTCATCCTCGGTGACTAGCGACTCGCTATCATCCCTCTAAGTACATGCTCATGCTGCAGTAGCTCCAAGCATCTGGGCGATATTTCATCATTTGCAGCAACAACTGGCTCATACACCTGTACGTCGAACAATGCCTCAATCCTCCAGGAAAGGCAATACATAAGCGGTCATCTCTGAATCAGCCTGCTTTAGGTCTGAGTAAGACTCTCCACACTGGAAATCTTCAACTCAACTGGGCCCGCTCTGGCGCAAAATCGGACGAATCACCTTCGTCTCTCAAATCGGGTAGACTAGCTATCATCTGTCGCATATCCGCCTGAAAGCTCCGGCAATCTCAGCTCGTAAGCTTCAGAAGCGACATCCTGTCAATCTCAGCAACAGCTGGTCCATCTGTCTGCACGATAGGCGACATCACAATCTCTAAGGTATGCTGTACATCAACAGTCCTCTCTCAACTGGCAGCTCTAACAAAGGCACGATCATCCGGTGCAAACCAAGCACTCGCCTCCACTAGAGGTCACAAACACCAACACTAACTCGAGACGTTCCCATGTCACCAGAGAACACAAAGGTCGGCCCTCGTACCAAACGAGCTCACACCGGCCGAAACCCTAGCAGCAGCCCAATCTGCGCTCAAACACGGTGACAGGAATCCCAATCGAGTATCAAAAGAGTACACCAGAGGCAAGAAGGAAAACAACAGATCCGAAGTGGATACATGATCATAGGAAGGAACAGCATCAATGAAGGTATGATCATGAAACTAATAGAATCGGGGATCTCAAATGGATGTATAATCCTGGATAGGAAGAGAATCACTGATCTCTAAACAAATGTCCATCCTAAGGTTCCTTAAGCGGAGTGGCGTGTCGTAAGTATGCCGCGGAACATACCAACGGTACGTCACTCTACTTTAGTCACCTAATCCATCAACCAAGGGTCATCCTAAAACGACGAAAGTTCGGGTTTACACCCCCTCAACCAAGTCTAAGTTCCGTAAGGTCAAGCCTAAGTTCCGTATATAAACAACTCCCTAGGCTCCACATAGTCAAACTTAGACTCGAACCAAGGTCAACCTAGCGCTCTGATACCAACTTTGTCACGACCCGAAAGAGCACGTGACTGGCACTTGAACCATATGAAGCCTATAGGACTCCATCTGATCCAAGTAAGCCAAAAGCCCAGAAATCTAAAACCATTTTGAAGAAAAAAGTAATGAACTGGTTTAAAGAAGTGAAGAAATACAGGTTTGAAATCAAGGTTTTTAAATAACTAAGCCGAATGTGCATTTTAAAACGGTACAGTCTTTTCTAGAAATTTCGGCAGAGTTTCCTTTGTAAAACTGGCCCCGAATGGGGTAAAACGATAATAGCAAGATATAACATGATAAAGGCATCCCCAAGCGGGAGCTAGCTCTTCGTCAATCGACGGTCACAACCACGCAATGATATGATAATATACAACGCCAAGTGGCGAGGATCAAAACCAAAAGAAAGCTCAAAAGTAGCAAGAAAACCGCAATACTACTAAGCGCGACTCTAGGTCGAATAATACAATACTGTCTCTGAGTCTGAAAGAATATACAAGTTTTGGTTGATGGACATTTCTAGATACAATGAATAAATAAGTACAAAATGGGGATTCTTGATGCAAAAGAATCCACCTACCAATAGCAAATCACCCGCAAGGAGGTAGTGTGCCAGAAATGCCGCAATAGAACCTGTACGGCAAAACCTGCAAGAACTGTGGCACAACGGGGGTGAGTTGCCAACTCGTGAATAGAAACATCTACAAGGATAAATCGAATGCAAGACATAATCCTAAGTCAACGATCTGTAAAATATCCACAAGAGTACATCTGAGTGTAATAAGGTGGCAAGGTAACATCTAATCATGTGTATAGTGCTAGGTACTCAGGTAACAACATGTCAACAGTGTAAGGTATGTCTGCATGGAGTATCAATGAAGAAATATCAATAATATCAATACACATATATTAGCGTCCCATACCACTAATATTGGTGTAAGATAAGTGTAACCCAGTCTGTATATATGTGGAACCCGTCCACCTGTCACCCACTGACAGTAAGCATCATGTATGCAATGTGAGGATATAACCAAAATCATGGAAAACTCATCATGAAACCCGTGCCAAACACCGACACGTAAATCCTCATCCATATGGGGCTCCGTCTGCGGATATCGGCCCTCGGCCCCGGCAGTATGAGTCAACCCATGTCCATCTCTGGGCTCCGTCTGCGGATATCGGCCCGTCGGCCCCAGCAGTATACCCATCTCTCGGCTCCAGGCGGTATCCCCCGGATATCCGCCGAGCTCAGGTAAAATCACCGGTAGGTACTCGCCCGCCTCCAGGCTCAATCGGCATAACCCATCGATCATCTTGCCGAGGGGAACCATACCGGGCCCACCACGAACCCGCAAACGGTACATCACCTCCTCGAATCGGGTTTCAAGCACACGTCTCAGCACCGAGAAAACGCGTGGTGGACGCACCGAAATATCATATCACGAGGTACCGGGTTTTTCATAATAGAACATCTTTTCTTAAATAATCCCCCGGTCCTCAAAACCAGAAATCACATGAAAATCCAACATCAAGCAGTAAATCCAATGCGATGTACTATGAAATCAAACCATGATATATGCGACATGTAAAGATAGTAATCATATCGGAAATCATGCAACATGGAATAGGAATGCGCATATGTCGAAGGAAGCATCATATCACGAATGTAATAGTACTACTGTGTAGTGACATGGCAATTATCGATGATGAAGTGTGTGAGCCGGCAAATAGTGTACGTGAAACATACGCATCATCGATAATGGTGCTGGTGTCCTAACAGCATGATAATAACATGGTAATGAACATATGCCAGCAATGCGAATAGTATGAATATGCGGAAATCTAGTAATCAACAGCACAGTGAAGTATCTACTATGCAACTACATCTAAGTATCCTGTCAATCAGGAGGGGTAGGTGTGGAAACCACCTAAAACTGAGTCTAAGTATATATGTAGATATATAGTCGGTGATCCCGCCTCAATGTCATATCGTAAGATATCCTCTAGCTATGAGTGCGGATCTATCATCAATATCAGCTCGTACGGTAAATCATCGTACGGCATTCCCAAAAGCTGGGTAGGGGTCAACATCTCATTGTCTCATCACATAACAAAAATCACCATCATCAGATCATATAGTCTGGATGTACTACTCTATATCTGGTACAACGGTAACATCGGTAAAGTATGCATGCGGGGGTAAACACACATCCCAAGCCCGCAAGAATCACAAGTCATATCCCACATATGAATCGTATCAAAATACCGATCTCCGGGCACCAAGCCCACATCATCAACTCATCTCCAAGGTCGTCACATATCAACAATCACAGTGTAAGTACATGTGAAAAGCAAGGGTATGTGTATAGGTGTAATTCTATCCTAGGGTTCGCGACTATGAACTACACTAGTCACTTCTAACCCTACATATCCAAATACACCTAATATCACAATACTATCAAATAAACTATCTACGGACTGCGGGGGTGCTATACGCCATCCACCCGACTTTCCCCCGTAGATATAATCTACTCACCTTGCATCATCATTTGCGGACATCACCATGCATTTGCTTGTCGTCCGAAGTCTTCATGGGTACCTACACATCAAAATATCGTATATGCGCATTAAAACCAAATCCAATCTAAAACGGCGCATAAACTCCAAAACGATACGATAAGGGGGCCTATAGGTGAGAACCTATGGCACGCCTTCAAAACCATCCATAATCCTCTATATCGTCGTATAAACGACAATAGTCGAGGCAAAACACATTCCACCATTTCCAATCCAAAAAATACGGAATACGGAAACACGAATCCAAAACGACAACATAGGATATATGTCCCAGATTTCACCCTAGATAGAATCTGTCAAAACTAGAAGTACCCAGGGCCAAGAATTGATGAAATGGGGCCATGCACGCAAAACGAGGAGATTCCTCTCTGGTCTGGCCGCAATTTGCGGCCAGAAATGAGGTTTTGGCGGCCGGGAAGAAGAGTTAGGGGCTAGGGTTTAGGGTGTTTCCTCTAGGTTGCCTGCACATCTCAATTTCCACTCAATATTATTTTAGGGGTCTCGGGGTGATAGCAGATTCCATTTAACCCTCACAGATTTCACAATTTCCCCGATATCGGTTTCTAAAATCCGTATTCTGTGGTTCTAGCATCAGGTTAGGGTCTCAATTTAAACACTAGGGTGTTGGTATAATCTTAACTGAGCTCAATTTCATAATGCAACACCAATCCACTCAAACCCTAACTAGGTTTCTCTCAAATCCATAATATCTCACGATTTCAATTCTAAACTTGCATAGGGGTATATGTAAAGGTAAAACTAAGACAATGGTTCAGAAATTACCTCAATTGGCAACTCAAGAAAATTCTTGAGTTGCCCCAAGTGGTCACAATCCAAGCTTTCTAGGTCCATCTTAAAGATCTCGAGCTTGCGCATCTTTTTTGTGAAACCGACATAGGATTTTGGTGTGGTTTTAGAGATGAAGTGAGGGGATTTAGTGGAGGGGAGAAGAGGGCTAGGGCAGCAGCAGCAAGGGAGAGGAAGAGGGAGAGAAATGAGAGGGGAGAGAAATGGCTAAGGGTTAAAAGTCAAATGTCCACTCTCTCTCTCACCTACCCTCATCATTACCTTTTTCTTTTCTTTTCTTTTCCTTTTCTCTAAATCCCTAAACCTTCTCATGAGAATAGTAACTCCAAAAGAAATCCATGGCTAGAAAAATACACAAGTGTGGGAAAAATGTGATATGTGCAAGTTTTGCACAAAATTACCGAAAAACCCGATTAGCGATTTTAATCGCGATTAGCACCAAATTAGTGTCAAAATGATCACAACAACTTAAAAATGTCATAATTCCAATAAATAACTCATTTTAGAATTTTCGACAATTTTTCATAATTTTCCTCCATTTATTTGCATTTAAAAATAGATTTAATATTAAAATAATCAATAAAATAATATTAAATTATAAAATTTCCCAAAATTAATATTTTATATTTTTAAAGATGTTACAGTAATATATTTTGCATGCATTGATAGTTATTGAAGGGATTTCCAAAAAGCGAGCTATAGCCTCAGTATTTACCTACGTGTCTGATATGACCCGAAATGTTTAAAACAAGGAGACCCTTCTAAATTGTTTCCAAAACGGCGGAATGTATATTTCAAACAAAGGTATATATGTATATAGTTATTTTCTTATGATAGACGTCCGCCACTGTGCAGTGTTATACGCGTTGCACAGCGACTTAAAGAGATTTGGCATGCATTTCCTTCAGATACTTACAGATATAGATTCGATAATTACATGTATAGTTTCGAGTTATGTCATATTGGTTTTGATTTGGATTTGGCATTGATGTCTTCTCCATGACTCCGATGATTGCGGGATGCTTGACGGAGCTTTGATTTGAGTTATATGCTCATTTTTCAAGCGCATGCGCTGCGCTACGATTTGTTTTATGTATTTACAATTTCGGAGCCCCGACGACTTGATGGGTTTTCTTAGATGTTTTAGTATTTGGGGGAGTTTGAATTTAAATTCGGGGACCGAATTTCTTTAAGAGGGAAAGATTGTAACGCTTTGAAAATCGTTTCGGTGAAATTTCGAAAAATCGGTAAAATAAGGGGGTTTTCTGTAAAAAGTCAAAATGCAAATATCTTATTATAAAAATTAAATATACATATTCTAGCTATGTAATTGCTATTATTTGGTGTTTATTGAGCCGCTGGTGAAATTTCAAATTTCCTGAAAAAAATATTATTTTATTATTATTTTAAGCCGTCACTAATACATTTAATTATGGAAAATTACAAATCGGAATGAGTTGAAACAAATTTTGTGCATCATAAAACATTAAATAAAAATTTATCATGTGCTTTTTGGAACGAAATCATTTGCCAAAACGGTTTAGAAATTATTGAAGAAAAAAGGCTTTTTTTTAGCGTAAATGGATGTTTGGGGTATTGTATTTATCATTTTTCATCACCCCACACCCGTGCCCACACCCACACACCCCCACTTACTCCTCCCCTTAGCCAAATTCAGCAGCCCTCACTTTTTCCCCACTTGGTTTGCAAAGGAAAAAGAAATGAAATGAAATAAAAGAAAAGATTAGAAAATAGATAAAGTAGTTAGACTTTGACCTTACCTTGACCTTGACTTTCCTCCCTTGCATTTTCCTCACCTCCCTCTCTCTCCCCTCACCCACTTCTGGCCGAAATTGATCCCCACAACAGCAGCCCCTCCCTCCCTCTTTTCCTCTCATTTTCCATCAAAAAATTCACCCATTTCCATCAAAAATCAAAGCTAAAATGCAAATCAAAGCCCTACCCATTTTCTCTTATCTCTTTAAGCATGGATCTTGGTGCAAAGATTTTAATTTGGAGGTCTAGTTTCATGTTAATCTCAAGATGGTTTTAAGGTATAAATCCTAACCTATTGTTCAATTGTTGGGTTAAATTCCTTAATGTATCTTATTGGGTGCTTAAATATGGTTTAATTGCAAGTTTGGAAATCTAAAGAGAAGGAGTTTGAATTGAAAAGTTAGGGTTTTAAATTCAATAGGGTTGTTGTCACTTGTTTAAGGTTGCATGGTGTAGTTAGCATGTTAAGACATGTTAAACCTAATCTAGAAGATAATTTGTAAATTGTTGCATCTAAAAGTCCAAATTGAGTTATTTAAGCAAACTAGGCTTTAGTTTTTAGTTGCAAATGGGTGATTTAAAATCTAACTAAGAATTTTATGACTTTATTAACATTATAAAATGTATTTTAATGCTTTAGATCATGCAAATCCAAACTAGATTGTTGCATGTGCATTTTGCTATAAAATGGTCGAAATTGGTTAAAATTGCGAACTAGTTTTTGTAAATATTGTGTTAAATTGAGAATTAAAATATGGTTAGGGTTTTTATCATATTATTAACTTTATTAAGTGTAGTTTAACACTTTAGTTCATGGAAATCCAACCTAAATTGTAGTTTGTGCATTTTTGCTATGAAATTGTAAAAAGGGTATTTTGTAAATTAGAATATTAGGGTTTTTGGAATTTAATGAGATTAAATTCCGGAAATTGTTTCTATGACTTATTTAAGATATTTAATAAGTATATTGGCCGGTACATTCATTTAAACATCATGTTTTGTACAAACGGCGAATTGTGCTTTCTAGATTTTCGGAAAAACGACTTTTTAAGTGAAATTGGGGTTTTTGGGAATTTTAAGCTATTTTATATTATAATTAGTACTTGTAATTGTGCAAATGAGTGTGATTGGATTTTTCTCGATGGTTTGACGTTTGTACATCGACATCGAGGGTTGGTTTGACTATTCTTACATGCGTAGGCGATAGGTTTGGACCTACGCGTGATACGCGTGCCGATATGATTTTCGTATGACGTTTCGATTTTGAATTTAGTTTTAATGTGATACGGTGCGTTATGATGTGTAGGCACCCTATGTGGACTTCGAGACGACAAGCAAGCGCATGGCGATGTCGGCACCGGCTAGCGAGGACCAGGTGAGTAGATTTATATCTACGGGGAGAAGTCGGGTGGATGGCGTATAGCACCCCCGCAGTCCGTGGTGGTGTATACGGATGCGTATACACACCAACATTTATTATATGTTATTTAGGATTAATAACGATGCTTAGGATGGATATTGGTGTGTTGGACTATTTTTAGTGTTGCGAACCCTAGGGTAGTGTTGCACTACACATACACACATACATACTTGCATACATTCCTATTGATATGTGCTCATGGGATTCTTTATAGTTATGTGTTCACATGGGTATGGGACTATGTGTTCACATACGGATTGAGGATGATACTTGGGATTGAGCTGAGTCGATGAGATTTGATTTGAGGCCGTAAGATCGGTGATATAGCAGGGTTCGTATCTTAGATACGACATGACGTTGTAGCGGGTCCTTGACGTAGTGTTTCACACATGTCCATGCACACATAGGCGGTATCAGTATGGTACTAGACGTAGATCAGTACCCCGATCATAATATTTGATAAAGAGGATACCAGGTGAATAGTATGATGAATGTGATATTGACCCGTACCCAGATTTGGGATGCCGTACGACAGATTTACGTACGAGCTATATTGATGATTGATCCGCACTCTTGACTTGGGATGCCTGATTTTAGATATGGTATCGGATATGATATTATTGAGGCGGGATCACCGACTATACATATACAGGTATGTATATGTATCGACTCAGATGATAGGCGGTTTCCTTACCTGTAGTTCAGCTTGTTAGTTCAGCCGTATAGTTTAGTGTAGTTGTTAGATTAGATTAGCCTTCTTACCTATTTGAAAAACTAACGAATCGTGGGCATTTTTTAAAGACATCTCAAGGGAATCTATGGATATTTCAAAAACGATGTATCTTTTCATAAAAACACCGTAGCCCCTATTTTCAAAACCCCATGATTCGTGTTATTTCAAAAGGCACCATTTGTAGGACTTATATTAGTTTAATACTGATTAGTTATCGTTGTGTCTAGTATTCTGCTTCCGCACATTATTGCTGTTCGCTCTGCCCCGCATACTTATTTTGCTGCATACTCCATTATTGATATCATGCTGTTAGGACACCAGCACCATTACCGATGATGCGTATGTACCACATACAATTACTCGCCGGCTCACACACATCTTCATCGGTAGTTGCCATGTCACGTACACTTTAGAGAATATATTTGCTTGACTTAGCTTGTTAGCTAGTAGTTTTGACATGATATTAGTGTACTTTCCTTATATGCCATATTAGACATTTCAGTTATTACTTGCTACTTCATGCATATTGTTATTCATTGTTATACCGCACGCATGGATTCTCATGCACTTATTCACTAGTTTATGTGCTAGTGAGGTTTTGGACTCGGATTTCCTTGATATTTCTGGATTTGGGAACCGTGGAGATTTCAAAAGAGAATATGTAATTGTTTTAAAAACCCGGTTACCCTGGATATGATATTTCAGTGCGTCCACCATGTGTTTTCTCGGTGCTGAGAGCGACATGTGAGACCCGAGTTCGAGGAGTGGAGGAACCGTCAAGGGTACATGGTGGGCCCGGTAAGGTACCCCGGGGCAAGAAGCTCGTGGTGATGACGATGAGCCTGGCAGGAGGAGACTACCTACCGGTGATATTACCCGACGCGTCGGATATCCGGAGGATACCGTCGTGGTCTTGAGATGATGGTAGGGGCCGGTCTGGACTGACGGCACCCTTGATATTGAGATTGAGACATTGATATTTCGAGACAGTGAGATTTATGTTTTGTGTCGATGCTAGACACTGTTGATACTGATTTCATTATGATACCTCGGTTTAAAAATACGAAGAAATCTCACTAATTTATGAAAACAGTTTCTTCATTTACATGTATTCTGTTTTATGCATTCATACCTCATTCATATGATATATTGCTACCTGAGGCACCGACACGGGCACATGAGATTTCACTCGGTTAGATATCACCCTAGCCATTGTTATAGGCTGCATGTTATTCATATTTTTGAGGACATATTATGATCATTGACCTAGGTTGCGTTATTTATGCGATTTCTGTGCGTAGATATTTTTCTATTCACGAGTTGGCAACTCACCCCGTTGTGCCCCAGTTTCTTGCAGGTTTGCCGTACGGGTTTCCTTACGGCTTTGCGGGCATAGTTTCATTCGGGTGATTTACTAGTAGGTGGGTTTACTTGTATCATACCCCCATTATTTACCTTGTATGATATTATTCAGTTGTATCTAGTAAATTCCATCAACCAAACATGTATTTATTGAGATAGAGACCAATGTTGGTTATTCTTTCGACCTTAAAGTCGCTCGTTATATTTCTGGTGGTTTTGAGTTTCCTTTTGAGTTTTGATCCTCGCCGTTGGCATTGTATATTATATTGTTTGTGTGGTTGTGACCGTCGATTGACGAAGAGCTAGCTCCCGCTTGGGGATGCCCTTTTTATTGATTTCGTATACTATTCATGTTGTATCCCGTTTGGGAGCCAGTTTTTACAAAGGAGACTCTGCCGAAATTTTCAGTAAATTTTGATGTTCTTAAAAACCGCATAGTTCGGCTTATGCTATTAAAACTACTTGTTTTAAATTGGTTTTCCTTCACTCTACTTCTTTTCTTGGTTTGGATTTCTGGGTTTTCGGTTTACTTAGATTACGTACGCCTCGAGACGTTTCGTAGTTTAAGTGTCGGTCATGTTCCATACTTTCGGGACGTGACATATACCTATGTCCCAGGTCACATCCACAACAATCTCATATCAGGGGTGTTAGTGTTTATGCCCTAGAGACCATTATTGTATCATACTAGTTTGTATATTATTTAATGGAAGCTTGGGATATTCACAGTTATATTGACAGTCTAGCTAAAAATGCTAGTATGCAACTTGGTTTGTTTCTACTTTAATATGTGGATATATTTCTTTTAACATATCACTTATACATATTAGTATAGCCCTTAGGATCTTTGCTTGATTACCAGCGTTGTGATGGTAGTCACACTAGTGGGGGCTGGGTAGTCTATAAGCAACATCCTATACAGGTTCCTGGTCATAGGATTATCGAGACGGGGCATCGATACTCCGGAGTAGACTAGTGTATACGCTTCTTATCCCAGCTGGGGAGATGGTCTGTCCAACAGCCATCAGTACGTCGTACTGGAGATAGTATGCAGATGCTCGTTAGGTTACGAGTACACCGGACAGGACTCGCCGGGAACTGCAGGTTGGTTCTATACCCATCGTCAGATAGCAGTTCCCAGATGACATGAGTACAGCTTAGTTCATCGACTTGACACTGCTATTTCGCCTCGGGTGTGTTCCCACTGTACTTAGATTACTACCCTACCACGGCTCAAAGGAGTCGTGCAAACAGGTAGTAGTTGGGTGCAGTCCCGAAGCACTTGGAGGCAGTGGCGGTTAGACAGGATTCGTCTCTCCCGGTATTGGAGGTTGATATCGCGCTGTGTATGGAGAGCCATTACGCAAAGTCCCTGGACAGGGCAAGCGAGATTTATTGGTAGGCTTCCACTAGTTTCTTAAGGTGTAATAGGCTTCACTCCGACACGAGTTATACCGCTATTAGGGGTCTGACTTTTACCGCCCCCTAGGCCCGATATGCGATAGTCCTAGACGAACAGATCGGACTGTACGGAGATTGTCACAGTAGGCTCAGTAGGAGTTCGGATGGGTTTTCTCATCGTCCTTCTTATCGACATCTACCTGGGGACCGTTACGTACAGCTAGTACCACTTACGGCCTGTGGTTAAACCCACTGTCAGCGTAGTGTCGAGTCTTTAGAGTCCCAAACAGAGAGTTTCCCTGCACCGGGAAAAAGGTGTAGAGGCCGTATGGTTTTACGGCAGGGCCGCGATAACTTACGTACACTTGTGCACGTACTATGATCGGGCAGATAATACTAGTGGGCTTTGGTTTAAGCCAGTTTCTAGTATTATAGGGATGGATTTGTTCAGTCAAAGATTATCCGTGTTTTTCGGAAATACGGATAGGAGGGGCAGTCTCGTAATATGTCGGGAAGCTTCTATAAGAAGGTGACTCATTTGTATTTATTTCTTTTGGATTAAACACAAATGAGGTGGAGAGATGAGGTATAGGTTTTTCATTAAATGAACCATGACTCATGAGGTGATTCACCATTAAGGATTAAATGAAGCTTACAAGATATTACTAGATATTTATCAAGAGATATTTGTATGCTTCATGATATTCTATCATGAGGAATAATTCATTTGATAATCACAAAAGCTTTCTCTCTCCTCAAGTTATCATCTTCTTCCTCAAACCCTAAAAGCTCTCATGAGTTGAGAATCCTAGGGTTTAAGTGACTAAGTAATCCATCTAAATACTCTACACCCTCTAGGACTTCTAGATTAGCAAACTAGAAGCCGTAGTTATCTCAGATTCGAGATAGGAGCTCGGACTATAGACTCTCGGGTGGATCGTCTTTGACTCGAGGAGGCCATTGAGGTACCCATGTTCCATAGAGCCGACGAGACGTGGAGGACAGTGATGAAGACCCGAAGGACAAGTAATGTGAGGTATAACTTTGAATCCGAGTAGTTAAACCTCTCGTAGTTTGCTTGTAATGGTTCAGACACGATCTGTGTGCTCAAGTCCGTGTTACGAAGCTTTGATAATTGTTTTTCCTATATTCCGCCTCCCCGCGAACACGTGGGGTGCGTGACATAGACTTACAGTGGTATCAGAGCCTACTAAACCTTTACTAGCTTGTTAGCAACTAATTAGAACTTCGATCGTCAGAAAAACACGAAAACTTAACCCCGGACCCCTCATGTTTCTGTCGATTTTAATCTTGTCGAAAAAATTATTTCAGAGGTATGAAAATTCAAAGCATGGAATTCTAAGAATACTGGAGAAATACGAGGTGCTAACTCGGTGAGACGACCATGGAAGCGCGGCGGATTAGTGCAATCCGTCGCGGATCCGCGGCCGCATCAACTTCGAGTTGACTCGTATTTACACAGTAACTCTTATTTTTGGGTGTTCTGTTTTCCTGTATATTTTGTTTCTGCCCAGGTTTTTTCAGTGCTGGCTTGCATTTGGGGTAGACACGGAAAAAGGTTGTCGATCGAAATTTTAAGTTATTTGCTAATTGTGTTTTTGATGTGTTCGTAAACCTCCCCTAATTTCTATTATGTCAGTTAGTTGGGGGTTGCACATTTCTGTAATGGTTACTTGGTATGTGGATATGAACTTCATTGGATCGTCGTGGATGAATAGTCGGGGATGTGAGATGAGAGTTTTTATCTTTCATTCGATGTAAATTGTAATATGTTGTAATATTCTTTTGCGGGGCACATCCGGGTTGAGGTTGTATCCACCGTTGTATTATTTCATTTACTGTTTTTTTCTCCTAGGATAGACCCAAGATGGGGTGCACAAACTACCAGGTACTTTGAAGTGTTTAATGGCTTACTCACGTCGTTGAGGGGGACAATTTTACTTCTGGTACTAGGCGGGTAGTTTGACGCACCCGTAGGGGTATAGGGGGGTTTGGCTATTCATCACGACCGTGTAATCCGTCTTTTGTTGCAGGCTCAAATGAAACGCGGATTCCTAGTATATCCAATATGTTCATCTGTGATCTGGAATGCCTATTATTGCGTCTGACGAATGTACAATATCTATATATGATATCTAGTAGGCGTTGCTTATGTTTTGCATCCGTGCTAGCCCATCCCCCGCTCTGTCGTTAGTTAAGTAACCTAACGGGTGATGTTGGATATAGTGCCCTCAAAGTAAATTATTGGATCGCAGGCACGTGATTGCAATGATTGAGGAGGACCTATGCCGGTAGGACAGTCTTACTCGAGATGATAGTATGATATGTGGTTTGCCTTTATCAGTCGTGTACATGTTCAGGTGACTGATTACATGTTACACGTTGATAGAGCCCTTAGGATCTTGCTTGACTACCAACAGTATGAGGGCGATCATATACGTGAGAGTTGGGTAGTCCATAAACACATCCTTAATAGTTGTCCCTAGTCGTGGGAGTTTCGAGACAGGGCATCGATACTCCGGAGTAGACTAGTGTATACAGTCGAGACCCCGACGAGGGACGGTGGCCGGTCTCACAAGCCACTGGTGTCAGTTGGATCACCTAAGATGTATACAGGTGCTCATTGGGTTATGATTACACCGGACATGACTCACCGGGAACCTGCTAGTTGGTATTATACATATCGTCAGATAGCAGTTCCCTGGTGACATGTGTACAGGTTAATTCATCAACCTAAGGTCGTCATTTGTCTCGTGTGAGTTCCCACTGTGCTTTGATTTCTACCCTACCACGGCTCAAAGGAGTCGTGCAAACAGGTAGTTTTTGGGTACAGTCCCGAGCCACATGGAGGCACGTGAGCGGATCGGTAGGGGATTCGTCTCTCCCGGTATTGGGGGTGGAGATCGTGCTGTGTCTAGGAAATCCATTACACCAAGTCCTTGGCCAAGGCAGGTGAGAATTACTAGTAGGTACTCCAGTAGTTTCTCAGGGTGTTCACGGCTTGTCTCCGACATGACTTATACCGCTATTGGGGGTCTGACGTTACTAGCCCTTTAGGCCGGATATGCGATACTCATAGACGAACGGACCGGACTGTATATACATTGTCACTGTTAGGCTCAGTAGGATTTCCGGATGAGTTTGCTCATCGGCCTCCCTTGAGGTCAGTACATGGGCAGCCGTTACGCACAGCTAGTGCCGCTGACAGCTTGTGGTAAAACCCACTGCCAGGGTACTGACGAGTCATTAGAGTCCCCCACAGATTATTTCCCAAGTTCGGGCGAAACGTTGTAGAGGCCGTATGTTTTTATGGCAGGGTTCGGAAAATGCACGTACGTTTACGCACGTGTCATATTTCGGGCAGATAATACTGGAGGGCTTTGGTTTAAGCCAGATCCATGTATTATACTTTGTAGATATAATATCTTTGTCTCAGTTGCATTTGTATTCGGTCGTAATACAAATGCGGGTATATTTATACAGTTACGGGGTTATCCTGAAATTCGTTTTGGGATCACTTTTGGAAGTTGGAAATTTCCAGTTTTCTATCAGCCGTATTTAACATTCGGTTAAATGCGGATTTATCTTTTCTTGAGGGTGAGTCATGAGGGTAAGTCATGAGAGGAAGCTTCTTAGGTGACTAGGTTAGTGATTCATAGTTAGCATTAATTGAGAGATGATGTGTTATTGTGACTCATTCTTTTGCATTAATGATTCTTGTTCTTGCTAAGATCTTTTGTGAGAAGCTTTGCTTGTGGTCACCCTCCTTGCTCTTACACTCACCCCCCCCACCTCTATAAGTGGCCGGCCCCTCTTGGATGCCCACTAGAGGAATTCACTCTCACTTGATTGGAAAAAAGATGATAAATTTGTGTATGGAAATTTCATAGTTCCTATTATTCCATCACCCGATTCAAATGGCAACTTCATTAACCGTTCGTCCATGGCTTTGGACGTAACGAGACAAAGTGTTCTACTCATTCTCTATATCAATCTTGGTCATCTCTTTTAGCAAACTTGATGACCGAGTTGCCTCGGGTCAGAGGCGGGAGCCTGTTTAAAGATCCGATGACGTGGTGCCACCTGGACGAGCAGATCGGAGATCGACGAGATCGGAGATCGACGAGATCGGAGATCGACGAGATCGGAGCAGCCGCAACAGGAGCATGGGATGATGGTTAAATAACGAAGGACTCGGATCGTTTGGTATAACCTTTCTACCATCTTTATAGTTTGTTAGTTTAGCGTTAATGGCAGATCCGAGTTATAGTATGCGATAGCGCCAGTTATAAAAGGTGAATGACGGGACCAAGTGGCGAATGCGGATGGCATAAGCGGACATTGTATTTTCGTTATTTTCTGCAATGATGGGACGCATTATATTAATGCAAAGAAAACAAACCAAGGTTGAATCGTTGGAACAAATTTAAAAGAAACCACTCGGTTATTTTTTAAAAGAACAGAATTTTTAATTGCGGAGCTTTAACCACTCCTTTTAAAAAGCTATCAGGTTCCTTCGATCATATCAAGTTCACTACGTTCACGGTTTCTCCAAAACCAGTCGTAGCCCTCCGTCATTTCATATGGATGTTCAGTAGTATTCAAGCTATGTTTGTTGGCCTTCGTCAAGGCATAGTGTTTGGTAGCTGCTGGGGTATTCATATGTAGCATAGATAGATGCGTTGGTTTGGGACAATCGCATTACCTTGTTGGCCTTCGTCAAGGGTATGTACGAGTGGGTTCAAATTAACAAGATAATGATGGGCAGAACTTGACATGTGACTTATGATTTGTTGGCCTTCGTCAAGGTCATAAGAGCATGGGGCAAAAATCCACATCGGGAGTTTCTAAAGAAACTGAAACTTGCTAGTGTTGCATACCATTTGGAGTTTGATAATGTTAGTAGGATTCCTTCAGCATTATCACACGATGATATTTAGATCCCGATCCTACTGTGAGTATATGCTACTCATCAGGAGATTCGTCACTTAACGATCAATGCTATAAACCAAGTAGGTGTCTAGAACAGTGTCAGCGGGGCTACGCCTCCAGAGAAAAGAGGTTATTTAATTAAGGAACTTCGCGAAAGCGTCGTAAAACCTCCCTCGAAGTACCGACACTAGCCTGGCTGAATGGTTAAGCAAGTATTGTACGGTGAGATCAGTCCTGGCTAATTCTTCTTTTATGGTTTGAGGAAGGATTCGAGAAACTGTGGGAGCCATCCTGTTTAGATAAACTAAAAACCAATCTAAACTTGCAAGAGAATCATTCTAAAGTGTTTTCTTCTCTCTCTCTTAATTGCAGCGACCATGTGACCATGACTAGGTTACATCTAGATAATAAGTTGACTGAATCTGACTTTTATGAATGGCAAAGGTCTGTCCAGATGTCCATTACCTATGACAAGCTGGACCACCCTATTACTACTCAAGCCCCCGCCGTCCCAGGTCCAGTTTCCACCGACGCGGATATGGATATCCGTCAGACATTGGAAAAAGATAGTGTGAATGCCAAGTGCCTCGTGTTGGTTCAGTTGATGGTGTATACTAGAAGCAGCACGAGAAGATGGACTTAGTCTCCATCATCCTCCATAACAAAGATTTATATGGAGAGCAATCTCGTATCGCAAGATATGAGACCTCGAACGAATTGCTTCAAGCGAGGTTGGCTGTCGGCTCATCTGTAGGGGACAACGTCCTTACGATGACTTGCTATATTGATGAGCTCACGGACCTGGAGACCACGTTGGGAAACAGGTCATATGCTGACTTATTTCCACAGTCCCTACCTTCTACTTACACCCTGAAAGAAACCAGGGAGACACCCGCTCTGCTTAATGGGGGACCTTCTTCTTCTGCATCCAGGGCGAAAGCAAAGGGTGAAAAGAAGAATACCTCCACAAAGCCGATACACGGTGTCAGTGAAGTAGAAGGAAAGGGAAGAGCAAAAGTTTCGGGACTTGGTGTAGTGAAGGAGGGATGTTCCTATTGTTATGGGAACGGGCATTGGCAGAAGGATTGCAGGGCTTTGGAATCCAGTAGCCAGGATTCGAAGCATGTTGTGGCTTCGGCCTCAAGTGTGTTTGTAATTGAGAATTGTTTGTCAATTAACTCTACTTTCTGGGTACTAGATACCGGAGCAGGATCCCATATCTGTAATTCATTACATGCTTTGAGAAACCGTAGAGTTATCAGGGTAGGCGATTTGTCTCTCAGAGTTGCGAACGGAATGAGCGTGGACGCTGAATCCATGGGAGAATATCGCCTAGGTTTGACAAGTGGGCAGATATTGATTCTACGTAACTGTTTGTATGTACCTAGTTTGACTTGTAATATCATATCAGTGTCCTCACTTTTGAGAGAGGGAAATGATTTTACATTCGTAAGCGATGTGGTTCGCATCCACCTAAATCAAGTTCTGATTGGGTCCGGTACATTAGATGACGGTATATACGTATTAAATCAAGCTCAGGTTTTCAATGTTCAGAACACACTTAAAAGAAAGTCTCCGTAAATAAATCAGGCTTTCTTATGGCATTGTAGACTAGGTCACATCAATGAAACACTGTTGACTAAGTTACATAGAGAATGATATTTGAATCCGTTCGAATATCAATCTTATGCTACTTGTGAATTTTGTCTCATGGGAAAGATGACAAAGACTCCGTTTACTGGACACGGAGTAAGAGCGAGCGAGCTCTTAGGACTCATACACAGCGATGTGTGTGGTCCAATGTTTACACATGCGCGAGGTGGTTATTCCTACTTCATTACTTTTACGGATGATTTCTCTAGGTATGGACATATCTTCTTGATGAAGCATAAATCCGAGGCCTTTGAGAAATTCCGCGAATACAAGAATGAAGTGGAAAACCAAACAGGCAAAAGTATTAAGACACTGAGATCTGATCGAGGTGGTGAATACTTAAGTGCCAAGTTCCTGGGTTACTTAAAAGGGAATGGAATTCTCTCTCAGCTTACTCCTCCATACACACCACAACACAACGGTGTATCGGAAAGGTGGAATCAAACCCTATTGGATATGGTTCGTTCCATGATGAGTAAGGCTGAGTTACCGCGATCTTTTTGGGGTTATGCACTAGAATCAGCTGCATATCTTTTGAACAAGATTCCAACCAAGACTGTGGCTACCACACCATATCGGATGTGGAGTAAGAAGAAACCCTATCTTCAGTACCTGAAGACATGGGGATGTCCAAATTTTGTTAAAAAGCAGCATACGGACAAGCTCGAGGCACGCTCAGTACATTGTAAGTTTGTGGGATATCCAAAGAACTCCAAGGGGTATTAATTCTATTACGCAGAGGAACAAAAGGTTTTTGTTTCTCGTCATGCCCACTTCTTGGAAGCTGAATTTTTAGAAAACCAGAAGAATAGGAGCGCAATAGAACTGGAAGAAATTCCAGAACCACAAGTTGTTACTAAAAGTATGGTAGAACCAGAAGTTTCAGAAGAAAGGGACATCTCAGCGCCTATCCGCAGAAGTAGTAGGCAGTCTCATCCTCCCGAGAGATACTACGGTTTTCTCATAGACGGGGATAAAGAAGATTGCATCATTGACAATGATGACCCTACTAGCTTCCAGCAGGCCATTCAGAGCGGCGACTCGGTAAAATGGTTGGACGCAATCCGTACGGAAATGGAGTCAATGTACACTAACAAAGTATGGACTTTGGACATTGCTCCAGATGGGGTAAACCCCGTAGGATGCAAATGGATCTTCAGAAGGAAGATTGGTGTAGATGGACAGGTTGAAACCTATAAGGCTAGACTTGTTGCAAAGGGTTTTCCTCAAAGACCTGGTTTGGACTCTGACGAAACCTTTTCTCCAGTGGCTATGCTCAAATCCATTCGGGTCCTTCTTGCTATTGCTGCCTTCCGCGATTATGAGATCTGGCAGATGGACGTAAAGACGGCTTTTCTAAATGGAAATTTGGAAGAATGCGTCTATATGGATCAGCCAGAGGGATTCATTCAGAGTGGGAGTAGCGGTAAAGTGTGCAAGTTGCTTAAGTCCATTTATGGACTAAAGCAAGCATCACGGAGTTGGAACATCTGTTTTGATGATACTGTCAAAGAATTCGACTTTATCAAAAATCTAGATGAACCATGCATATACAGTAAGATTGTAGGGAGAGCTGTAGTATTCATCTTCTTGTACGTGGATGACATTCTCCAAATAGGAAATCATATTCCTATGCTACAGTCAGTCAAAGGATTCTTGTCACAGAAGTTCTCTATGAAGGACCTGGGTGATGACACCTACATTCTGGGGATCCAGATCTATCGTGATAGATCTAAGAGGATGTTGGGACTTTCGCAGTCCAGGTACATACACACTATATTGAAAAGATTCAGTATGGAAGATTCTAAGCGCGGTAACCTACCGGCTTATCACGGAATCACCATCTCCAAAGAGATGTCTCCCAAGACTAATTTGGAAAGGGCTCGCATGTCGATTATACCCTACGCTTCTGCGGTAGGTTCTATAATGTATGCGATGTTATGTACCAGACCAGATGTAGCATACGCATTGAGCGTTGTAAGCCGGTATCAGGCAAACCCACGGGAGAAGCACTGCATAGCAGTAAAGAATATTCTCAAGTACCTGAGGAGGACTAAGGAGATGTTCTTGGTGTATGGAGGAAAGGACCTCCAGATCGAGGCCCTTGCTGACTCCAGCTTCCAGAGTGACAAGGATGACTCCAAGTCCATGTCGGGTTATGTCTTTACCCTCAATGAAGGGGCGGTCTGTTGGAAGAGTTCCAAGCAGGACACCGTTGCTGACTCAACGATGGAAGCGGAGTACATAGCTGCTTGCGATGCCGCAAAAGAAGCTGTCTGGATGAAGAAGTTCCTTACAAAACTTCAGGTGGTTCCTACCAGTGTTGATCCAATACCTCTGTATTGCGACAACAACGGCGTTATAGCTTTAGCGAAGGAACCCAGGTCCCATCAGAAGTCCAGATACATCTTAAGGCTGTATCACCTGATAAGGGAGATCGTAGATCGCCGGGAGATCGAAGTGAAGAGAGTAGATACGGAGAATAACACCGCTGATCCATTCACAAAGGCCATTCCTCAAACGCAGTTCGAGAGGCTATTCGAGATGATAGGTCTGCGATATGCTAGTACATGACCCTAGTGCAAGTGGGATATTGTTAGTGTTTATGCCCTAGAGGCCATTATTGTATCATACTAGTTTGTATATTACTTGATGGAAGCTTGGGATATTCACAGTTATATTGACAGTCTTGCTAAAAATGGTAGTATGCTACTTAGTTTGTTTCTATTTTAATATGTGCATATGTTTCTTTTAACATATCGCTTATACATATTAGTAGAGCCCTTAGGATCTTTGCTTGATTACCAGCGTTGTGATGGCAGTCACACTAGTGGGGGCTGGGTAGTCTATAAGCAACATCCTATACAGGTCCCTGGTCATAGGATTATCGAGACGGGGCATCGATACTCCGGAGTAGACTAGTGTATATGCTTCTCATCCCAGCTGGGGAGATGATCTGTCCTACAGCCATCAGTACGTCGTACTGGAGATAGTATGCAGGTGCTCGTTAGGTTACGGGTACACCGGACAGGACTCGCCGGGAACTGCAGGTTGGTTCTATACCCATCGTCAGATAGCAGTTCCCAGGTGACATAAGTACAGCTTAGTCCGTCGACTTGATACTGCTACTTCGCCTCGGGTGTGTTTCCACTGTACTTAGATTACTACCCTACCACGGCTCAAAGGAGTCGTGCAAACAGGTAGTAGTTGGGTGCAGTCACGAAGCACTTGGAGGTAGACGCGGTTAGACATGATCTGTCTCTCCCGGTATTGGGGGTTGATATCGCGCTGTGTATGGAGAGCCATTATGCAAATTCCCTGGCCAGGGCATGCGAGATTTACTGGAAGGCCTCCAGTAGTTTCTCAAGGTGTAATGGGCTTCACTCCGACACGACTTATACCCCTATTAGGGGTCCGAATTTTACCGCCCCCTAGGCCCGATATGCGATAGTCCTAGACGAATAGATCGGACTATACGGAGATTGTCACAGCAGGCTCAGTAGGATTTCGGATGGGTTTCCTCATCGTCCTTCTTATCGACATCTACCTGGGGACCGTTACGTACAGTTAGTACCGCTTACGGCCTGTGGTTAAACCCACTGTCAGCGTAGTGTCGAGTCTTTAAAGTCCCACATAGAGAGTTTCCCTGCACCGGGAAAAAGGTGTAGAGGCCGTATGGTTTTACGGCAGGGCCGCGATCACTTACGTACACTTGTGCACGTACTATGATCGGGCAGATAATACTAGTGGGCTTTGGTTTAAGCCAGTTTCTAGTATTATACAGATGGATTTGTTCAGTCAAAGATTATCCATGTTTTTCGGAAATACGGATAGGAGGGGCAGTCTCGTAATATGTCGGGAAGCTTCTAGAAGAAGGTGACTCATTTATATTTATTTCTTTTGGATTAAACACAAATGAGGTGGAGAGATGAGGTGTAGGTTTTTCATTAAATGAACCATGACTCATGAGGTGATTCACCATTAAGGATTAAATGAAGCTTACAAGATATTACTAGATATTTATCAAGTGATATTTGTATGCTTCATGATATTCTATCATGAGGAATAATTCATTTGATAATCACAAAAGCTTTCTCTCTCCTCAAGTTATCATCTTCTTCCTCAAACCCTAAAAGCTCTCATGAGTTGAGAATCCTAGGGTTTAAGTGACTAAGTAATCCATCTAAGTACTTTACACCCTCTAGGACTTCTAGATTAGCAAACTAGAAGCCGTAGTTATCTCAGATTCGAGATAGGAGCTCGTACTATAGACTCTCGGGTGGATCGTCTTTGACTCGAGGAGGCCATTGAGGTACCCATGTTCCATAGAGCCGACGAGGCGTGGAGGACAACAATGAAGACCCGAAGGACAAGTAACGTGAGGTATAACTTTGAATCCGAGTAGTTAAACCTCTCGTAGTTTGCTAGTAATGGTTCAGACACGATCCGTGTGCTCAAGTCCGTGTTACGAAGCTTTGATAATTGTTTTTCAAATATTCCGCCTTCCCGCGAACACGTGGGGTGCGAGACATGTGTAAGTGCACGACGGCGCCCCGGCCGTCAATCCGACGCCGGAATGCGAAAACGAAAATTTACGTTAACTTTTAAACCGGCACCACCGCGCACAAAAATCTCGGATCGGGCCATTAATCCAGTTCTAGCTAACTAAAGAACGGGTAGAGAGATATACCGAGCGATCTGTGTCCTTCGGTCTTCTCATCGTCGTCCCGATCTCCCGCTGAATCTCCGGTCTTCACCCCATCGCCGGAAGGGCACCACATCGCCGGCTTCTTTTACAGACTCCCATCTCTGGACCGAGGCAACTCGGGCACGAAGTTGGCGAGTCGACGTGCCCAAGATTTGCAGTAGAATGAAGTGTAGAAGGCTATCTCTCTCATGGGGTTTAGGAAGTTGCCTTTTTGGTGGAGGAATGATATGATCTTTTTGGAGAGGGAACTTGGGGATTTTGCAAGCCATAAAAGATCAAAATCCCCACATCAAAATTTTGGACAGCCCACACCCTTGGCATGGCCGGCCATGCTTGGCTTCAAGAATGAAATTAGAGGACAGAATAATACAAAGGGGGTGAGCCAAAGGAATAATACAAGAGAGAGAGAGAAAATGTGATGATGATAAACAATGATCACAAAGCAAGAACCTCACTCCAAAACCCAATCATTTCCTACAAAGGTCAAGCCATCATGAGTGAAGAAAGTCAAGGTCAAACAAGAGCTATCATGAAGCAACAATATGCAAAAAAGACCCTCCAAAATACTTATTTGCACAAATGCAAATAAGCCCTCCTCCACCAATCTTCAACCAATGAAAGATACAAAGAAATATGGCCGAAACGGAAAACAAACTGGCAACTTCGGAAAACTGATCCCGTAATAAATTACAGGAAAATCCCGCTACTATATATACATACCCGCATTTGTATTCCAACCGAAATACAAATGCAACGAGACAAAATCTACACTGTACTATACTAGGATCCGGCTTAAACCAAAGCCCGGTAGTATTAACCGTCGGATCATGATCCGTGCAATACCGCACGTATCTGATCGAACCCTGCCATATCTCCATACGGCCTCTACAGCATTTCGCCCGAAACTTGAGCAACTTTCTGTGGGGGACTCTAAAGACTCGTCAATACTATGGCTGTGGATTTAACCACTAGCACGTCAGAGGTATTAGCCATACGTAACGGGCTACCAGCTATTGACCAAAAGGGACGTCGATGAGCGAACTCATCCTGACACCCTACTGATCCTGTCAGTGACAATATCCGTACAGTCCGGTCCGTTCGTCTATGAGCATCGCATGGCGGGCCTATGGGGTTGGTAAAAGTCAGACCCCTAAAAGCGGTACAAGTCGTGTCGGAGTGTAGCCCAGAACACCCTGAGATACTACTGGAATACCTACCAGTAAATCTCCTGCCTCGGCCGAGGGCTTTGTATAATGGCTCTCCTAGACACAGCGCGACCTCACCCACAATACCGGGAGAGACGAACCCGTGAAGATCCGCTCACTGCCTCCATGTGGCTCGGGACTGTACCCAACTAAAACCTGTTTGCACGTCTCCTTTGAGCGTGGTTGGGTAATAATCAAAGTACAGTGGGAACTCACACGAGACAAATGACGATCCTCAGGTCGATGAACTAACCTGTACACATGTCACCAGGGAACTGCTATCTGACGTCGGGTATAAGACCAACTAGCATGTTCCCGGCGAGTCCTGTCCGGTGTACTCATAACCCAATGAGCACCTGTATACATCTTAGGTGAACCAACTGACACCAGTGGCTTGTGAGACCGGCCACCGCCCCCCGTCGGGGTCTCGACTGTATACACTAGTCTACTCTGGTGTATCGATGCGCTGTCTCGAAACTCCCATGACTAGGGACCTTTTAAGGATGTGCTTGTAGACCACCAGCTCCCACGTATATGATCGCCCTCATACTGCTGGCAGTCAAGCAAGAATCCTAGGGGCTCTATCAACGTGTAATAGCGACCTGTAAGGTCACCTAAAGCAGTACACGATGATAAAGATAAACCAGATAGCATACTATCATCTTGAGTAACACTGACCTACCGGAATAGGTCCTCCCTCAATCATTGCAATCACGTGCCTGTGATCCAATAATTGACTCTGAGGGCACTATCTCCAACAATCTCCCACTTGCACTCAAGGCTAATTATTGCGATGTCGCATACTCACTACCCGTGTGATACCGAACACCCAACTCCTCTACTAGTCAGTCTCACAAAGCTCGTTTGCGAAACTAATGCGTTCGAGGAATACCCTCAGTGAGTGGATCCGCTCTAATGTTTCTTTCTATGTCTCTCTTTATCTCAAGTTCGCGGAGAAACCTATCTCCCGAAATGAGCAATACCTGTCTTAGAATGTGTCTGGATGTCTGATGGGACCTAGCTCATAAATGAACTCCAAATCCAAACTTCTTAGACTGTATCGTCAACTGAACTTAATCAGTATCCTGCGCCATGCCTCCCTCAGTATCCCCTTGGACCACCTGTCCGAAATACTGCCCCTCGTCAGAAGGAAAACTATAACTCTGACAACCTCTCTGTCATCCAGGTCATCTTGGAAGCCTCGAATGATAACTGTCTCCTGAATGAGGCTGTCGTTATCATATCCCTAGAACATCCACTTATGTTCTAAAACTGCTTCCGATTGTTTCTCCAGGATTGGATTAATATCAACTTATTGCATCTCGTGCAAAAACAACATCTGGTGTGGTACTTGACAACTTATAATTGACTCAATTGCCTAAGCAAGTGATCTGTCAATTATGCACATCCCTCTCCCCTTTAGTCTGTAAGACACCTTTAAAGAGGGCGACTCCATCACCTGCAGGTATACTACCTTGCCAGGAGTCGTCCATTCTAAAAACATTTAGAATGCTGTCTAAGTACCCTGATTGGGAAACTACCCAAATCTAGATCTAAAACCATAGATCCAGTAACCAGAATGTCTTGATATTGTACCCATTTCCTATGTGGAGAAACCACTGTGTGACAACCAAAGTATTGTAGGGTTCCTAGGCACTCAAGTGAGGTCTCACAAGGCATCGATCATGCCAAATTCAAAAATTATGGGTGCCGAGAGACCCGACTACGGATCGTAGACTAGATATCAAGGCGAAAAGCAAACTAGTTAACATTTAACTAAGGGAATACGGAAATACAACCTTTGTAGATCCGATGCTCCGCCTCCATAGCTCCGCAACGAAGTCCCTTTGCTGTCCAAATGAGTTTCCGGGCTCTAGCGTCGGCTTTGTCGAAGAATAAGCGAGCTAGGTCGTCGATGTCCATGCCGAAGATGATCTACGTCGAGGCATCGCTAGATCAAGCTCTACCTTCACCAAGCCATGAAAACTTGTGAAGGAAACACACTCTACTACTTGGCAAGAGGTAGAGGATGAAGAAATAGGAAGTGGGTAGACTTTAGAATTGGATTTCTCACTCTAATTCTCACTTTGCCATTAAAGCTTGTGAAGCTTTTTCTTGAAGTGAAGAAGAAGAAGAAGATGAAGAATATGATAAGTTATTATGATAAATAGAAAATAAAACAATACTTATCATAATCTTACCTTAGTTAAGTGTAGAGAATTGACTAAGGTTGGGTTGATGGTTAAGGTTAAGGATGAGAACCAAAAAGTCATCAAGTCAAAGCTTCATGAAGCTTTAACTAAAAACAAAAGAAGCCACCATTCATTTATCTTTCAATTTATTCAAAATGAATAAATAAATAAGATGAATGAATAAGTAAAACCCTAATCAACAACATAACCTTGGTTTAATTCTTTACACTTAACCATAAAGCATGTATCATCAAACATGATACAATCAAGTGCACAAAATCATATCGCATATGCAATGCGCACAACCGAGCGAGAAAATCCATTTAAAGTGAACCGATACTAGTTAATGCAAAGTAATATATCAAATATATAATTATGCATTAAATCATTAAATCAACACTTGATTTAACGATCCGGTCATATCGCATATAACCGACTAGTAACCTATGTATCGGCTTATCGAATCAACGCTTGAATCGATAACTAGGTTATATCGCATACAACCATTCGACACATTGATCGCGAGAATGAAATACGGTATCACATACACGCATTATTCTCGGTCCCGCACATATCTCATATGCGCTCCTATTTCGTTTCGCTTGAGCCAGGAAACCTCTGTGTAGGACTCTAAAGACTCGTCAATACGCCGGTAGCAAATGATGATCATATCAAACATCCACAAGCCGCAAGCGGTCTGCTAAATGTAACGGCCACCCGGGTATTGAGCGATCAGAAGATCGACGAGCAAGCCCGCTCACACTCCTGTGAATCCAACCAGTAACACTACCGTACAGTCCGGTCTGATCGTCTGATATGTCGCATATCTTGCCTAGGGGTGGTAAACGTCAGACCCCAATAGCTCGATAAGTCGTGTCGATATGAGGTCTATAACAATTCGAGAAACTACTGGTAACACATACCAGTAAATCACAGCAACCCTGGCCAGAGATTTCCTGTTATAGCCAATCGAACACAGCGCAACATCAACTCCTTATACCGGGAGAGACGAATCCCCTCCTATCGCTCATTGCCTCCATGTGACTCGGGACTGTACCCAAAAACCACCGTTTTGCACGCCCTCTTGGACGTGGTAAGATGGAAATCAAAGCATAGTGGGAACCACACAAGACTCTATGACGATCTCGGGTCAACAGACTACTCTGTACCAGTATCACCAGAGAACTGCCATCTGACGTAAGGTATAATACCATCTGGGAGTTCTCGGCGAGTCCGTCCAGTGTACCCAGTCTCTACTGAGCACCCGTATATCATCTCCGATGTCAAACACCAATGGATCTGGGATCATCCATCGCTCATCTGTATGGGTCGAGAAGGTACACGCTAGTCTACTCTGGTATATCGATGCCCCATCTCGATACACCCACGACTAGGGACTTTGAAGGATGTACTTATAGACTACCATGTCCCCACTAGTATGATCCGCATCATAGTCCAGGTAGTCAAGTACACATCCTAAGGGCTTTACCAACATGTAACAGAGAGACAATCAGTGTACACGTTAAGGTAAAGAGCAACCAGATAGCATACTATCATGTCGAGCAAGAAAGTCCTCCCTATATACGTCCCAGCATCCACTACAATATACATCCAATGTACAGTAATGGCCTCTAGGGCATACATATAACTAACAATCTCCCATTTGCACTAAGGCCATCTGTAGCAGTGGTCGAAGTATCTCATACTCAACCATCCCATAAAAGTCTTTCTCTGGGAATAGGCCTTTGTGAGTGGATCCGCCGTGTTGTCCTCTGAGTCTACTCTCCTAACCTCGATCACCCTGGAGATCAACTATCTCCATGATCAGGTGATGCTGCCTTAGAATATGTCTGGATCACAGATGGGACCTGTGTTCCTTGGCATAAGCCACAACTCCATTGTCTCACAATGGCAGGAACGTAGTTCATCTCATGAACCAATATACACTCAAACAGCCTCTTTGGTAGCATCTTAAGTAGCGATGTATCCTGTCTTTATCGTCTAGTATGTCACGGTATCTAGCTTGGAACTTTTCCAACATACCGTCCCTTTACTGAGGGTAAAGATAATGCCTGCGACTGACATTCAGTCGTCTTTATCACCCTGGAACACTTCCAGTGATTCTCCCCAAGATCGATTGATACCATCTCACTACAGCTAGTGAGGTACCTAACATCCATTTAGATCTATCTCATAGATCCAAAATCCAGGATTTAGTAGGTATCACTTTGATCCTATATGGAGAATCCTAGTGATAAGCGGAGATTGATCGAGCGTAGCATAGGAAACTCCTTCCCTATCAAGAGTATGTCATCCACGTACTCTACGAGGATCATTACCATACTCCCTACTACCTTTTTGTATATACAAGGTTCATCTACGATTTTGATGATGTCAACTTCTTTGACTAACGCATCAAAACAGACGTTCCAACTCCGCGATGCCTGCTTTATCTTATAAATCATCTTGCACACGTTTCCGCTGCTCCCACTTTCTACGAGGCCCTCTGGCTGTGTACTTATAGACGCACTCTTCTAAAACAACATTTAGAAAAGCAGTCATGACACCCAACCACCAGATATCGTAGTCATGGTATGTAGCCGTGGCAAGTAGGATCTGGATGGACTTAAGCATAGGTATTGGAAAAGGTTTCATCATTATCCACGCCTGGTTGATGACAAAAACCTTTAACAAGTCTAGCTTTTGAAAGTCTCAACATTTCCATATACACCAAGTAATCTTCTCAAGATATACTTGCTCCTGATGGGGATTTAACCCTTCAGATATAGCAACCAAAGTCCATACTTTGTTGGTGTATAAGGATTCCATCTCAGATCGCTAAGCATCCGGCCATTCTTACAGAGTCTCACTCCTGATGGCCAGCTCGAAGCTAGTTGGGTCATCATCTCATGATGCATTCCTCGCTCCCACTGTCATAGAGAAACCGAAGTATCTCTCATGTGGGTGAGGAACCCTACTAGATCGGCGGAGAGGCTGAGGTTCGTTGGAATCTACTGAATCCTTCGGTTCTAGCAAATCATCAACTCCAGTTTGTATAGCTGGAACGTTTCCAGTTCTACATAACAGATGTTGCCTCGAGCTTGTCCGGATTTTGCTTTTAGACATAGGCCGGACAACCCCAAATCTTAACTAACTTAAAATATGGGCTCTTCCCATTCCATATCACATATGAAATGGTAGGCTTTGATTTGATTCGAACCCTAATTCAATAGGTATGCAGCTTCATAAGTGCATAACTCCCAAAAGGAAATAGGTAACTCAGTAGTATTCATCATAGAGCACACCATATCGAATAGGGTGCAATTGCTCCGCCCCGACATACCATCGTGCTATGGTGTATACGGAGGAGTAATGCTGATAGAGAATCTCATTCTCCTTTAGAATAGTCCAGGATTTCCGTGCTCAAGTAATCTCCTCCTTGATCACATCAAAGGACATAATACTTATACCCTTATTTTGGTTCTCTAGTTCTAATTTATATTCTGTGAATATCTCAAAAAGTTCGGAATTGTGTTTCAACAGGAACATATGACTGAATCTTGAGAGATTATCAGAGAATATAATGAAGTATAAAGAACCAGTCTTGACATGTGTAGACAGGGGACCTACATACATCAACATGTATCATCCCAAGAGTTCACTAACTCTTTCTCTGTTTCCTATAAACAGAGCTATGGTCATCTTATCTTTGTGACATGACTGGCGAGTTTCACAAGATGTAAATTCAAACTGATTTAAATATGCATCTATATGTAACTCTAGCTAGTCGGGTCACATTGATCTGACCTAGTCTACAATACCTCAAGAAGAATTCGTTCATTTCTGAACTCTTCCTCTTGTGTGTGTTCTGTATACTAAGAACTGTAGTTTGATTTAGAACATCAATGCTTTTAGATAACGTGCCTGAACCGATCAACTTTTGATATAGGAAATGTTCAAAACATTATCCAACAATAAAAATTTTTATCGTTTCTTTACTAATAAAGAGACAGATATGATTTTGTATATCAAGTTCGGTATCTAATAACATTCGTTCAGAATCAATGTATTACAATACAGGGTGACAGTGACCAACAGACTTGGCTGCAACACTTGCCCCGTTTTCTGCCTCATGAAACTTATCACCCGTTCTCAGTTCTTTACCTACCTGTAGCCCATGTAACATATTACATATGCGGGATCTTGATCCGGTAACATATACCCAGGACGTAAAGGACATTGAGAAACAGTTCTGTATAATGAACACACCCGAAGATGATGCATCAGCATGCACTCTCTTCGTTTGGGCGGCACGGGAAATCTGGTATTCCCCAAATTCCTGCTCTGTCTTATAACAATTATAAGTTGGAGCGGGACCAACGTTCCCCAGCACAGTATAACAAGCGGGTTCGGTCAATCATCCGTATTATTATCTTGATTAAGGCGTGACATGGTCGCTACCAGGAGAGAGAGAGAAGAAAACACTCAGCGTGCGCTCTTGCAAGAATAGATTGGTTATTATTTTATCTAATCAGGATGGCTCCCACTGCTTTTTATCAAATCTTCCTTCAAACCCTAAAAGGAAAGACTAGCCGGGATTAATTACACACTACAAGTTCGCCAATCTTTCAGCCAGACCAGTGTCGGTACTTTGAGGGAGGTCCCCCGTGCTTTCGCACGAACCTTATTAATGTAAACCCCGTTTTCCCAGAGGCGTAACCCCGTTGACACCTTTCTAGACACCTACTTGATCTGCTAATTGTAATGTGTAAAACTCTCCCAGGATTAACACTTACTCGCAGCGGGTATCGGGATCCAACTATCTCATAGAAGGTATGCAATCTCATTGCAAATTTCAACAGTTGAAATTCCCGATAATATTTTGCCCCTAACCTCCTATGACCTTGACAAAGGCCAACAAACCATAGGATGCTAGTCAAGTTCAACCCGTCATTTCCTGATTGAATTAAACCCACCCGCACGGCCCTTGACAAAGGCCAACAAGGTCGCACGACTACCCTAACTCAATCTGCATCATATGCATAAGCAGATAAGCACCAGTCAGCTACCGCACACTACGCCTTGACAAAGGCCAACAAACGCAGCACGAATACTAACTACTACTTATCTGAAATGACGGAGGGCTACGACAGGTTTTTCTGAAAACCTATTGCGTAATGAACTTGATATCGTTGTAGAATCAAATGATTTTGAAATGGAGTGCTTTTGAGGCTTTTCTAGTTTTGCTAAAGGAGTCACTCCCGGTGAAGGGATCGTCGGTCCTTTCCTCGTCGAATGAGGTGCGGGATATATCATATATATCACTGTGCAAAGCAGAACTCTTAAAACCAATCAAAAAGACAAACCGAGTGTGTAGCATCTGCCAGTTATTACTAAAGGAGTCACTCCCGGTGAAGGGATCTCGGTCCTTTCCTCATCGAATAAGGTGCAGGATATATCACATATACCGCTGTGCAAAGCAAGAACTGTAGCTACCTGTTTTATTTTGAAATTCGATTCTACAACATCTTAGGTTTCTTTTATTTTATTAATCATATTAATGAAGTCCCATCATTTAAGTACCTAAACATCACAGATAAATACGACGTACACTTATGCCATCCGCATTCGCCTCGATGTCCCCTCGTGCACCGTTAGGTTAGGTAACTAACGATAGAGCGGGGCAGGGCTAGCGCGGGTGTAAAACATAAGTAACGCCTATATAATATATCATATATACTATATACTGTATCTATCATAGAACATCACATGATCACATCACAGATATCGCAGCAGAAGAATCATATGAAATATTGGATATACTAGGACGTCCGTGTTTTCAATACGAGCCAGTATAAAACACGGATTCCACGGTCGTGATGAATAGCCAAACCCACACCCCTAGACCCCTACGAGAGCGGCAAGCAACCCTACCAATTCTGGAGTTAGGAGACCCGGACTCGACACCTCGAGTTGGTCTCCCACTGGACTCCAGAACCCGGTTACTTGTGCCCTCCTCCTTGGGTCTATCCTAGTGCGGAAAAGTAAATAATATACATCAACGGTGACAACTTCCGCTACCTGGAAGTGCCCCAATAAAAGAATATTACATACAAGTTTTTACATGAATGAAAATGAAAAGCACTCATCTCACATAAAAACCCCCGGCTATTCGAACACGACGATCCAATATAACATATCCAGCAACACATAACATCACATGTCATCAACGTAAGTAAATATGCGCATCCCAATTGTCGTTGACATATAGCAACGAAACCGGCGATATCACATATTACACTTACGGTCACAGAAAAGAAAGCATAAAACTACAACAGTTGGAATCCGCAACCTCCTCAGACATCGCATGCCTGACCAAATGAATTACTTAGACATCGCATGCCTAACAATTATAAACCCCGCATTTTAGTCTCAAAATCGAAAACTCTTTTCAATCTGAAGTCGGGCAATTCAACAGGATTCCCGACATCCTGATCGAATGCTCGTCGCAAACTTTAGTAGGCGGCCGCACCCCCGACGCCGTCGACGAAGTGCACCAAGGCGGAACACCGCTACCCGGGAGCACCCGAACGGATGCTTTCGGCGACGGGGTTCTCCTACAGTCACTTGGTCGGGGCTAAGGGATGTAGCTGTCTATTAAGTTTACCGGCGAATATCCGCGTACGCTATATGATTGCGACGGACTTTTGATCACATCAAAATTCCGTGGCAACCGATCAAGTGAGACTAAACCGCTAGATTTATAACATTCATTCAGTTATCTCATAACAATTTGTGAATTCCAATTATTGTATCCCATTCCGGATAAATAGAAAATGTCAAACTTTCCGATCGAACAATCGAACACCCAAGTTTTCCCGATACAGATCAACACATGAAATAAGTCTAACAACATTCAGTTCGTGCCTCAGTACCAACGGTCCAGCCGTAAAAGGGTCACGCCAACGCCTCACATGTGGCACGCCGTACTGCCCCAAACCCGAAGGTTCAAAGGGCAGTTCAAGACGGTCACATAATCGAGTTAAGGTTTGTTGTCTTCTAAAGGGTCCATCGCGTTACTTGCACTACTTAGAACGCCGTTAAACTACGGAAAGATCCAACACTTGGAAATTTCCCGACAGGGAAAAAATTGGGCATTTATATCCGGTCGAACTTTTTAACATATTCTAAAATTTATCCGGAAAGCCACACAGACAAAATTTGATAATTCGATCGAACATTCGAATCCCCAAAACAACCCAGAAAAATTCAACTCTTGAAAAAATATTAAAAATACCCAGGAAAACCAGCATTTTATGAATTACTGTACAAATTTGGATGCCACAAAAGACAAAACGGCCGCGTTTCCGCCGCACGAGCCATACTCGTGCCGCGGAAACGCGGCGCACTGTTGGAATTAGGGAACCGAATTTTACAGTATGCCTTAGAATTACCTGCTGATTTTACTGCATATTTTTAATATGGAAAAATCCCAGTTTTTGAAAAAAGGACAGAGAGCAATTTTGTGATCGGGTTTCGGGTTCGTTCGGACTTCAAATTCCGTCTGGACTTCGCCTAAGGCTCTAGCTAGGCTCTGATACCACTGTAGGGTTCCTAGGCACTTAAGTGAGGTCTCACAAGGCATCGATCATGCCAAATTCAAAAATTATGGGTGCCGAGAGACCCGACTACGGATCGTAGACTAGATATCTAGGCGAAAAGCAAACTAGTTAACATTTAACTAAGGGAATACGGAAATACAACCTTTGTAGATCCGATGCTCCACCTCCATAGCTCCGCAACGAAGTCCCTTTGCTGTCCAAATGAGTTTCCGGGCTCTAGCGTCGGCTTCGTCGAAGAATAAGCGAGCTAGGTCGTCGATGTCCATGCCGAAGATGATCTACGTCGAGGCATCGCTAGATCAAGCTCTACCTTCACCAAGCCATGAAAACTTGTGAAGGAAACACACTCTACTACTTGGCAAGAGGTAGAGGATGAAGAAATAGGAAGTGGGTAGACTTTAGAATTGGATTTCTCACTCTAATTCTCACTTTGCCATTAAAGCTTGTGAAGCTTTTTCTTGAAGTGAAGAAGAAGAAGAAGATGAAGAATATGATAAGTTATTATGATAAATAGAAAATAAAACAATACTTATCATAATCTTTACCTTAGTTAAGTGTAGAGAATTGACTAAGGTTGGGTTGATGGTTAAGGTTAAGGATGAGAACCAAAAAGTCATCAAGTCAAAGCTTCATGAAGCTTTAACTAAAAACAAAAGAAGCCACCATTCATTTATCTTTCAATTTATTCAAAATGAATAAATAAATAAGATGAATGAATAAGTAAAACCCTAATCAACAACTTAACCTTGGTTTAATTCTTTACATTTAACCATAAAGCATGTATCATCAAACATGATACAATCAAGTGCACAAAATCATATCGCATATGCAATGCGCACAACCGAGCGAGAAAATCCATTTAAAGTGAACCGATACTAGTTAATGCAAAGTAATATATCAAATATATAATTATGCATTAAATCATTAAATCAACACTTGATTTAACGATCCGGTCATATCGCATATAACCGACTAGTAACCTATGTATCGGCTTATCGAATCAACGCTTGAATCGATTACTAGGTTATATCGCATACAACCATTCGACACATTGATCGCAAGAATGAAATACGGTATCACATACACGCATTATTCTCGGTCCCGCACATATCTCATATGCGCTCCTATTTCGTTTCGCTTGAGCCAGGAAACCTCTGTGTAGGACTCTAAAGACTCATCAATACGCCGGTAGCAGATGATGATCATATCAAACATCCACAAGCCGCAAGCGGTCTGCTAAACGTAACGGCCACCCGGGTATTGAGCGATCAGAAGATCGACGAGCAAGCCCGCTCACACTCCTGTGAATCCAACCAGTAACACTACCGTACAGTCCGGTCTGATCGTCTTATATGTCACATATCTTGCCTAGGGGTGGTAAACGTCAGACCCCAATAGCTCGATAAGTCGTGTCGATATGAGGTCTATAACAATTCGGAAACTACTGGTAACACTTACCAGTAAATCTCAGCAACCCTGGCCATGGATTTCCTGTTATAGCCAATCGAACACAGCGCAACATCAACTCCCTATACCGGGAGAGACGAATCCCCTCCTATCGCTCATTGCCTCCATGTGACTCGGGACTGTACCCAAAAACCACCGTTTTGCACGCCCTCTTGGACGTGGTAAGATGGAAATCAAAGCACAGTGGGAACCACACAAGACTCTATAACGATCTCGGGTCAACAGACTACTCTGTACTAGTGTCACCAGAGAACTGCCATCTGAGGTGAGGTATAATACCATCTGGGAGTTCTCGGCGAGTCCGTCCAGTGTACCCAGTCTCTACTGAGCACCCGTATATCATCTCCGATGTCAAACACCAATGGATATGGGATCATCCATCGCCCATCTGTATGGGTCGAGAAGGTACACGCTAGTCTACTCTGGTATATCGATGCCCCATCTCGATACACCCACGACTAGGGACTTTGAAGGATGTACTTATGGACTACCATGTCCCCACTAGTATGATCCGCATCATAGTCCAGGTAGTCAAGTACACATCCTAAGGGCTTTACCAACATGTAACAGAGAGACAATCAGTGTACACGTTAAGGTAAAGAGCAACCAGATAGCATACTATCATGTCGAGCAAGAAAGTCCTCCCTATATACGTCCCAGCATCCACTACAATATACATCCAATGTACAGTAATGGCCTCTAGGGCATACATATAACTAACAAGTATAACTCATCGTAGTATAGGAACATCACTTCCTACTCTGTGTATGTCATCCAAATACCAGGACATCACACCCTACTACCTTCTTAACAGATCCATCCCCTATTCTGATGAACTCAAACCTATGAATGTCACATCAGAAATAGATGATCTATCTCCGCTCTATCTGCTTTAGTCTATAAATAGACATAAGCCACTTGTCCACCATGCTTCCGCTGCTCCCACTGACTACGACAACCCTCTGGCAGAGTCATATAGACGTACACTTCTGAAGCCAGTTCAGAATGACGCTATTCTCATCCTCCTGCCGGGTCTCATAGTCTGGAACAACAGCAATGGAAAGTCTGGGTAAACAAGAACCTCCCTGTCACCGTCCTTGAGGCTACCGGAGTACCTCTCGGGTGCCTGAGGTTACCCACCGTATCAGCGGAGTGGCCAATGGAATGTCAAAACAGATTGAATCTTTAGGTTCTTATCAAATCTTCAGTAATCATTTGCGGTTCTGGAATCACTTCCAGTTCTACCATACTCCGCTACTGTTTTCTGAAAAAATCCATTTTTGTTAAAACTGTGGCGAGTCTAGAACAATATCACTATTGATCTTCCAGATGGTAGAAAGTCAACCCTCGTCATAGCCTGGGTCAACCCACAAACAACCATTACAGAAACGTGCCTTGAGTTATCCAGAGTCTGGTTTTAAGCATAAGACGGACAACTCCCCGTACCTTAACAATGTCAAGATATGAACTGTTCTATATCCAATATAGAAACAGAGGCACTGTTTTAATTGAACCAGATTCAAATCATGCAGCTGTCTCCAGTGCATGTCAACTAAATGGAAAGAGGTCGATCAGCGATACTCAATTTAGGAATGCTTCCAATTATGAGTAACCTGAAAAAGAAGCAAGTTCTCTTAATCATTACTATTAACTGAATACCATACACAAGTATCTACATCTTCGATCACCTTGAAGAATCGCGATACTCGCAATACCCGGTTCTCTACTTTATTCATATATCTATAACTTCTCAAAATTCGGACATTGTGTTTCTACGAAACACCTGTCTAAAAACTAGAGAAGTCATAAGTAAACCTGAATATAGTACGAGGACCATCCCCTCTGTCCTAATGGATACTGGACAACATACAATACTCTGTATAAGTCCCTTGGGTCTAATAACTCACTCCTAGTGTGTCGCAGGTTGAAAACTGTACTTATGGTTAAGAAGAATTACACCGCTTTTTAATGCTCCTTACCTAACCATCCACTGATATAGGTAAATGTCATGGACATAATTTCAAAAAGGTATATCTCACTCTATAAAAATAGACGTACAGATATATCAATTTGAAATTGGTGCATAACAGCGGATATTCAAAACCAAATATTTGCCGTCCGGCAAACAACCCAGGTGAATTCCTTAAATATCACCGATTACAACGAATCCCGATATAATGAGGATGATCACCTAATTCCTAATAACTTACTCCCACTCATCATCTGTAAAACCATACAGATGTGAGAATCACACCTGGTAAATACATACCCTGGAGTAAGGACTAATTGGGAAATCAGTTCTCTATTAACAATACATAGTGAAACTGAAACATTGAAATGTTTCGATGGGGTATCCTGGTATTCCTAGTAATGCCTCTTCCATTATCCAGATTCCCGACTGTAACCGTATAATTCTTTTCCATCTCTCCAAATCCCTTCATATGTCTTTAGTCATTACCTTCTGCACACCCCTTTAGGCCAATTGGTTTTCTTCCTTCCCTACCGTTCGGCACAAACCTATGGTTTGGAAGAAGACTATCCAATAAGCATAATGGGTGTACTGTCCTAATCCTAGGTGCACTCGCAATGCGAGAGAAGGTGAGGATAAAAGACAACGGAATAAACCTTATTCCTATTTCTCCTGAACCAGAATCTATCCCCGAACTGGAACAAGTTCCTTTCGAGTTCGTATATAACCATACGATGGAGTATCCAATAAACTGTGGATCTTCGTAGTGATATGGAGTGTCCTGGAGAAATAAAAAGGTGAAGTGGGAGTGGTAATGAAATACCTGGTTTGGTCGTGAATATCAGTCGCAATTTACTTTGCCCTCTTACTAATCCCTTGATATGTCTTTACTTAATACCTTCTGTACACCATCGTTAGGCTAATTGGTTTTCTTCATTCCCTACAGGTCGGCACCTGCCTATGGTTTGGAAGAAGACTATCCAATTTGCGTAATAGGTGTACTATCTCCTAAACCAAGGAGTACTCGCAACCTGAGAGAAGGTAAAAGGAAAAGACAACTGAATAGTCCTGTTCGTTTTCTCCAGAACCGGAAACCATCCTCGAATAAATTCCTTCGAGTTCGTATATAACCATACGATGGTTTTGTCCAATGGAAGTGGACGTTCGTAGTAATACGGGGTGTCCTTGAGAAAAGGGTAAAAGTAGGAGTGGCAATGAGGTATGCAACTCTGACAATCCAAAAGCCAGTGTTTAAGAAGGTTCGGTTAATTTTGGTTACTGAGTCATAGTCTTAGGGTAGGGTCATGGTCGCTGCCAAAGAGAGAGAGAAAAGAAACACTCGGCGTGCACTCTAACCTAGATCAGAATGGTTACCAATTTATCTAATCTGGAAACCTCCCACTGTACCGTCAAATTCTCCTCCAAACCTGAAAGAAGAATTAGTCGGGATCACCCGAGGAGTAAAACAACTTATTAGTGGGAATCGGGATCCAACTATCATCGCATGATAACGTGACGGACTTCGCTCACGTTATCACACTCCAGAAGGTATGCGCATATCTGGCAAGTTTCAGTTTCTTTAGAAACTCCCGATGTGATTTTTGCCCCATGCTCTTATGACCTTGACGAAGGCCAACAAATCATAAGTCACATGTCAAGTTCTACCCGTCATTCTCCAGGTTAATTTGAACCCACCCGTACAAGCCCTTGACTTTTTCCAACAAGGCTATACGACTGTCCCAAACCAACGCATCTATCTATGCTGCAGAAAGGCAACAAGCAGCTACCATACACTATGCCTTGACGAAGGCCAACAAACATAGCATGAATACTACTTGCTACCCGTCTGAAACGACGGAGGGCTTCGAATGGTTTCTGGCGATAAACCTTTAACGTAATGAACTTGATATCGTTGAAGGAACTGGATAGCTTTTATGAAAATATAGTGACGAAAACCTTTGCTAAAGAGGTCACTCCCGGTGAAGGGATCTCGGCTCTTTCCCCGTAGAATGAGGTGCAGGATATTCCAACTGAATACCACGATGCAAAACAAAAGTAATCGGCTATAGTGAAGTTATCGCCCTGACGCAAACTTCTGTCCAAGGGGTCACTCCCGGTGAAGGGATCTCGGCCCTTGCCTCGTCGACTGAGGTGCTGGATATTCATAACCGAATACCACTGTGCAAAACAAAAGTGAACGTCCTTGCAATAACAGCTTTTTGAAAAATGTTCCAACAACATCAAATAGGTTTGTTTAGTTTGCATTGATCCGAATCAATGCAGTCCCATCAATTGACCACACCACAAAGAACGAAAATAATGATGTACGTATATGCCATCCGCATTCGCCACTGGGTCCCGTCATTACCCGTTAGGTTAGTTAACTAACGACAGAGCGGGGACTGGACTAGCGCGGATGCAAAACATATACAACATCTACTAGTATATATATAATATATAATTTTCACTCAAGGCGTGATAAAATGCAACATCACAGAAATGTAATACGCATCACAGAACAATACAGATATCTGGGATCCCCGGGTTTCACAGAGCCGCTACTGAAACCCGACGTTCCCCTGGTCGTGTAGATAGCCTGTGCAATGAAATCCTAGACCCCTACGGGGGCGGCAAGTTACCCGCCAAAACCTGAAGCGAGGCATCCCCTTCAGCAACGTGAATGGACCACCCAGCACATCACGGAATCCGGTAACTTGGGCACCCCTCCTGGGTCAACCTGTACCCCCTACGAGTGCGGCGAATAGCCCGCCAATTCTAGAGTGAAGCCCCCTCTGTCTCAATGCCATGAGATGCGGGCCCGTTGCCCTCTAGAACCCGGCTATCCGTGCACCCCACCTTGGGGTAATCCTAGTACAGAAAGTAAAATATACATACAACGAGTACATCGACCTCGACCCGGTCGTGCCCCAAAAGAATAATATACAAACAGGCAGTGACGGCAGTCCACATGTCGGACGCTCGCCCCGCAATATCAAATGTACATAATACAACCAAAACTGTACTAGCATTGCATCCAGGTTATCCCCCACGACCAATCCACAACATCACAGCACAATCACAGAACATCAACGTGAATGTCACGTTCGCAAATCCGTCTAACCGGGCTATAGCAGTTAGACAGGATTTACCGATCAAGTGACATTCACGGTCGCAGATATAATGTAAATACTATGAACTAATGTGTTTAAAATTTTCGCTCGATCAAATTTACCTAAGTGGGCCCCCAAGCACTACTGTAGCACTTAAAGAAATTCTGGGCCCAAAAAGAATATTCCAAAACCCCTATTTTCAAGTCCAAGAGCCTCTATAAAATTTTGATACGCTGAACAGTGAAAATGACGGCGGAACCGCGGCCCAAGCATGGGTTTGGCCGCGGTTCCGCGGTGGGGTAATGGGTTCAGGCGACCAAATTTTACCAGAGTTCTTATACTTCCCTGCACATCATTCTGCAACTACCAGAAAAAATTTTGGAGCCAAAAAAAATTCGACAGAAACTGATGCACATGAAAACGCGGTTTTTGGAATTTTGTTCGATCGGAAATGTAAACACATTAGAAAAAAATAGACTAGGTTAATAGCGTGGCTCTGATACCTTTGTAAGTGCACGGCGGCGCCCCGGCCGTCAATCCGACGCCGGAATGCGGAAACGAAAAATTTACGTTAACTTTTAAACCGGCACCACCGCGCACAAAAATCCCGGATCGGGCCATTAATCTAGTTCTAGCTAACTAAAGAACGGGTAGAGAGATATACCGAGCGATCTGTATCCTTCGGTCTTCTTGTCGTCGTCCCAATCTCCCGCGGAATCTCCGGTCTTCACCCCATCGCCGGAAGGGCACCACATCGCCGGAAGGGCACCACATCGCCGGCTTCTTTTATGGGCTCCCACCTCTGGACCGAGGCAACTCGGGCACGAAGTTGGCGAGTCGACGGGCCCAAGATTTGCTGTAGAATGAAGTGTAGAAGGCTATGTCTCTCATGGGGTTTATGAAATTACCTTTTTGGTGGAGGAATGATATGATCTTTTTGGATAGGGAACTTGGGGATTTTGCAAGCCATAAAAGATCAAAATCCCCACATCAAAATTTTGGATAGCCCACACCCTTGGCTTGGCCGGCCATGCTTGGCTTCAAGAATGAAATTAGAGGAGAGAATAATACAAAGGGGGTGAGCCAAAGGAATAATACAAGAGAGAGAGAGAAAATATGATGATGATAAACAATGATCACTAAGCAAGAACCCCACTCCAAAACCCAATCATTTCCTACAAAGGTCAAGCCATCATGAGTGAAGAAAGTCAAGGTCAAACAAGAGCTATCATGAAGCAACAATATGCAAAAAAGACCCTCCAAAATGCTTATTTGCACAAATGCAAATAAGCCTGCCTCCACCAATCTTCATCCAATGAAAGATACAAAGAAATATGGTCGAAACGGAAAACAAACTGGCAACTTCGGAGAACTGATCCTGTAATAAATTACAGGAAAACCCCGCTACTGTATATACATACCCGCATTTGTATTCCGACCGAAATATAAATGCAACGAGACAAAATCTACACTGTACTATACTAGGATCCGGCTTAAACCAAAGCCCGCTAGTATTAACCGTCCGATCATGATCCGTGCAATACCGCACGTATCTGATCGAACCCTGTCATATCTCCATACGGCCTCTACCGCGTTTCGCCCGAAACTTGAGCAACTGTCTGTGGGGGACTCTAAAGACTCGTCAATACTATGGCTTTGGATTTAACCACTAGCATGTCAGAGGTATTATCCATACGTAACGGGCTACCAGCTATTGACCAAAAGGGACGTCGATGAGCGAACTCATCCTGACACCCTACTGAGCCTGTCAGTGACAATATCCGTACAGTCCGGTCCTTTCGTCTATGAGCATCGCATGGCGGGCCTAGGGGGTTGGTAAAAGTCAGACCCCCAAAAGCGGTACAAGTCGTGTCGGAGTGTAGCCCAAAACACCCTGAGATACTACTGGAATACCTACCAGTAAATCTCCTGCCTCGGCCGAGGGCTTTGTGTAATGGCTCTCCTAGACAGCGTGCCTCACCCCCAATACCGGGAGAGACGAACCCCTGAAGATCCGCTCACTGCCTCCATGTGGCTCGGGACTGTACCCAACTAAAACCTGTTTGCACGTCTCCTTTGAGCGTGGTAGGGTAGTAATCAAAGTACAGTGGGAACTCACACGAGACAAATGACGATCCTCAGGTCGATGAACTAACATGTACATATGTCACCAGGGAACTGCTATCTGACGTCAGGTATAAGACCAACTAGCATGTTCCCGGTGAGTCATGTCCGGTGTACTCATAACCCAATGAGCACCTATATACATCTTAGGTGAACCAACTGACACCAGTGGCTTGTGAGACCGGCCACCGCACCTCGTCGGGGTCTCGACTGTATACACTGGTCTACTTTGGAGTATCGATGCCCTGTCTCGAAACTCCCACGACTAGGGACCTTTTAAGGATGTGCTTATAGACCACCAGCTCCCACGTATATGATCGCCCTCATACTGCTGACAGTCAAGCAAGAATCCTGGGGGCTCTATCAACGTGTAATAGCGACCTGTAAGGTCACCTAAAGCAGTACACGATGATAAAGATAAACTAGACAGCATACTATCATCTTGAGTAAGACTGTCCTACCGGAATAGGTCCTCCCTTAATCATTGCAATCATGTGCCTGTGATCCAATAATTGACTCTGAGGGCACTATCTCCAACAACATGGACTTACAAGGGGACCGGCAAGGTATCAATCATTTCAATTGACTCGCATCCGTATACCAACATATCATCATATCACATGTCAATCGTATTCTCTTTTCATCGCATTTATCTCACAAAAGGTCAATATACCATTACAATCTTCTATTACTAAGCATACGTATCTAATCTAACATACACACCCGAACCATATGATCAGTTTTTAAAAGATGCGAATCGTAGTTTTGAAAGTGGGTGTTACGGTGTTTTTAAGGAAATGATATCATTTGAAAATCCGTAATGTCCCTCAAGATATCTGTTTAAAAGATGCATACGATTTTTCAGTTTGGAAATAGGTATGGTTCGGATGACACGTCTACGTCGGCTATCAAGTCCTATAGTACCCTAAGCGGCAATATCATCAAATATCATCCTCAAATCCCGTCATCACATATTAGCCGTATCATATCACTTCTAACTATCCTTAGTTTCTAATATGGTTTTCTAACTACCTTTTTACTCTATCTATAGTTTTCTATTAAAGGTTTCATTAACCATAATCTATATATAAATCGGTTTCCATAAAAGTGTGCGGGGGTGCTATACGCCATCCACCCGACTTCCCCCGTAGATATAGATCTACTCACCTTGGTCTTCGCTTGCCGAAGTCGATGACGCCACGCTCCATCGCATCGGAATCCACGCGAAGGTACCTACAATAACAACACATATCGCAACGCTATTAAAATCAAGCTCTGAAATCCAAAACGGCACGCGCATTGCTCATAGGTTAGAACCTATAGCTTACGCGTATAAAATCAACCAAACAACCCATGTTGTTGATGTACAAACATCCAACAACCAATTACCAAACCAAATAGAAAAACTTTACATTCAAAATACGGAAAACATAACCAAAAACCACAACAAAGTGCTCCCAGATTTTGACTCAGGCCAAAAGGAGTTGCACAAACAAGTCTAGGGTGTTATACATAGTGTATATGACCTACTGGATCAACCCCGACACAAAAACCAACCAAGTGGCCGGCCACATTCCCATAAAGTCTGGCCTCCTCGGCCAAGGGGTTTCAGTCTGGGTTCTTTTGTCCATGGTGGTCTCCTAGTGTGGTAATTAGGCCTCTGGTATTGTTTGCTTATCTCAGAAATCCCCCGGGTCATCCCAGATTCCCTGTAGGCACGCTAAAAGTCACACAACCGACATGGATCAATTCATAAATCCATATTTTGGTTTCTATACTAAATCCCAGCCCCTGAATTCAATCTCGAAAGTCTTGTACAGCCACTACACATCACCAATTCCACTCAATCACCCCAAACCCTTCTCTAGAAATTCCCAAGTTCACAAATCCACCATCAAACCAATTCTAAACTAAAACTAGAATAGAAAGAAGCTTAAAAATAACTAAATGGAAGAAGCTATACCTCATTTAGGCCACTCTAGACAGCCCTAACTTCCCAATGTCATCAAAATCCCATTTTGCTTGGTCCAATGTGTAGAGGAAGAGATGGGGATTAATTTCTGTGAAGGGAGTATAAGGTTTTGGGGATTATTTGGAGATGGATCTAGGGGTAGAAGTGGAGGGAAGTGAGGTTGGAGGAAAATGAAGAAGGAGGAGAAAATGATGGGGGAAAAATATGGCAACACCCCCCCTTCTCTCTCACTTATTCTTACACACACACTCTCTCTCCAATCATTCACCTTTTTAACCCTTTTCATTTCTTTTTCTTTTCACTTTTAAATTTCAAAACCAAATCACATAATACCCATCAAAAAACACAAATGCAACAATATGTAACCAAATGTAATATTACATGGTGCACTAGCCATGGAAAACTGTAGAAACACGGATTTGGCTTAATTGCGATTATCAGTGCACTAATCGGGTTTTTATCCAAACTGCATATAAAAAATTTTAAAAATGCCAAATCCAATAAATTTATTTCTAAATTACTAATTCATTTTAATTTCCAATTATTTCACAATTTTTGGTATATATTTATATCCTTTTTCGAAAACCCCAATTTCGCAAATCGGCAGTTTTCGGGAAATATATTATTTTAGTATTAAATTCCAAAAATAATATTTTATATTTTTCTGAAATGTTACAATCTTCCCCCCTTAAATAAATTCGTTCCCAGAATTTAAATTTAAACCCCCAAAAATCTAAAAGATTTCCATAATCAGCTCAAAACAACTGGGCTCTGAAATCACGGAAGATATAGATATAACACGGCACATCGTGTGCACCTGAAAACGAGTATCAAACTCAAAATCGAACTCCGTCAAGCGTTACGCAAATCATAGGATTTGCACGCATATCCTCGAAGTTACAATGAAGATACAGATCTCAAAATCCACTATAGAAATCCAATATACACTAGTCAAATATTATAATACGTGTATAGTACGCATCTTTAGAAAAACTTTCAAGAACTGAATAAAACTCATGCAAAAATCTTTTCTAAATCGCCGTGTGATGCGTAAATCACGGCATAAGTGACGGACGCTCATTTGTAAAATAATAATATATGTCCATATATGTTTTGCTAAATATACTTTCTATCGTTTTTTTCAAATTATCCAAAAAGGTTTTCCTTTATAAACGTTTGTGTCGCTCACGGACACATAGGAAATAGTGAGACTATAGCTCCTTTTGAAAACCTCTTGGTGATCTTTTAATACATGCAAAGTGCTTAGATATTGTCCTTAGATCAGTCCCGTTTGGCTACTATACAATATAGTGCCCAACATGAAAACAAAGTGCTCAAAGGCAAAATCAGCCTCAAATGGCGTATCCAATAATCACTTGCATCTGGTGCGCACGGAAATCAAATCCAAATACAAATGCCACAATATGCACAAAATCAAAACTCAGTGCAACGGGTGTGCACGAAAGCATCTGTCCAGTGCAACGGGTGTGCACGACAACAATATCAAGTGCATCTAGAGTGCATCCGGTGCAACTAACATGCACGAATGAAAATCCCAATTGAGTGTATCCGGTGTGCACAAAACCACATCTCATATCATGCGCCCACCATGAGTGAAAATCCAAATCAAGTGCATCCATCATGCACGAAAGAAATCTAAATCAAGTGCATCCAACATGCACGAGTAAAATCTCACTCAAGTGCATCCGATGCGCACAAAATTCCAAAATCAAGCGCCTAATATGCGTAAAATCCAACCAAAGAGCGTCGGGTCTGTAAAAGCATATAGTGCAGTAGCATGCACGAAAACGAACGGCAAGTGCCAACGCGCACGAAAACACAAATCTGGTAACACAAATGCTCAAAGACATAAATCTGGTGTAACCAAGGTACGGATTATAAATCCAGTGCGACAAATGCACAAATACCCGTCCGGTGCAACAAATGCAAGAAATACAAATCTGGTGCAACTAATGTACGAAATACGAATCCGGTGCAGCAAATGCACAAAAATATAAATCCGGTACGACAATTGCACGAAATGAAAATCTAGTGCAACACATGCACGAAGTGCAAATCTGGTGCATCCAGTGCACGAAATACAAGTACAGTGCATCCAGTGCATGAAATACGAATACAGTGCATCCAGTGCACAAAATACGAATACAGTGCATCCAGTGCACAAAATACGAATACAGTGCATCCAGTGCACGAAATACAAATCCACAACTCAAATGCGTATAAAAGAAACACCGAGTGTACCAGGGTATATAAAATCGTAAATGCATGCAAATGCATGCACAAAACACGTATCAATGCACTGCAAGCACATGTAAGCTATACCGAGTGTAAAAATCAAATCGAGTGCGTACCACACGCACAAAATCAAATCAACCGTATAAAATCCACGAAACCATAAATACGTGCAGCCAAGGCATAAACCGAATCTCAAGTGAAATAAATATGCACAAACCATAAACCAACACAAAGGTGTATAAAACATATCACAAGTGCAATAACTATGCACCAAATATAAATACCCAGTAGGTGCGGCCATGGTGCACGAAAACAATATCATAAAGCTCAATCATCAAAACTCAAATCCAAGTGATATAAGCGTGATACTCGGATCACAAACGCAAATCGCAATAAATGACATTGAGGTACACCTCCTATAATGTCGAAAAATGTCGGTGCGGCTAAAACCGGCAGAACAAGAACATCCGCTTGCCTCTTGCTCACGGTCTGGCATCCTCTGTCTTTGGGTCCTCATCTTCTTTGTGGATTTACCAATCTCGCAATCCATCGGCTCATCGGCCCGGTCAGGTGTGCTAACGGGAACGATTCCATTCTGGTACTTCTCTGGTCATCTCTCGGTCAATCATCACGACCACTCGTAAAGCAGCACGTCACTGGAGTCGTCCTCTGGTCCTCTGAATACACGTGACACAACTGATCCTGAGTGCAAATCTCATTGCAGCAGTGTCCTGGAAGGAATCCTGCTCAAGGTCTCTTCCGATCCCGTCCATGCCGAACTGTACGGAGGCTGGTACTCTTACATAAAATTTTCTCGTTTTCTGGATATCTGCGTTTTCCGCACACATTTCTTCGGGAACTGGCCGTATCCCAACGCCTCTGTATGCATATCAGATCTCTAATCTCGACGGGGAGTAGCAACAGCTCGTCAGCATCTCGCATAAACCTCTGGCTCCACTTGTCTGTATCATCGTCCACTTCGATGTCATGTCATGCAATCTGCGTACTACAACGGTCCTCGGCTACTGTCAATCCGGAGTATCTCGCACGGACTCGAAATTACGAACTCGGTATCTTCATCACTCTGTAGAAGATATCTGGCCGAACACGTCCTCGGGAGCTCATCCCAACCATCGGAGGAATGCTCAATACTCGTCCGTTCTCGATCAGCTCACAACGCATCTGGGTGAGGTCCTCTATAAGAAGATGGTCAGCCTACTAGTCTCTTATCATATGGTATCCGGACGACGTTAAACTTTTCGATCGAGTCATCGAAGTCCCAAAATTTCCCGAAAGCTCAACACCTGAGCACAGTCTAAAAATATCTGGTACATACCATAGTACCTTCGGACCAGCCGTAGAAGGGTAAACCAAAGCCTCACTGACGGCACCGCTAAACTTCCGCAAACCCTAAGGTTCAAAGGTGGTTCCATGGTCATCATGTCGAGTTAGGGTTTCATTCTTCTAGAGGGTCCACAGAATTACCTGCATGTTCTTCCGAATACTTAAACTTGGAAAAAATGGGTTTCTGACATTCGTTCGAACTTTTTAACTTCTCCTATACAACATGTGAATACCCTTCGCCGCATGCTACACAACGCCTCAATCTTCCAGGAAAGACGATACATCAACGGTCATCTCTGGATCGGTCTGCTCTAGATCTGAGTAAGACACTCCACACTGGAAATCTTCAACTCAACTGGGCTTACGTCAGCGCATCAATCTGACAAATCACCTTCGTCTCTCAACTCGGGGTAGACTAGCTATCATCTGTCGCATTTCTTCCTGGAAGCTCCGGCGATCTCAGCTCGTAAGCTCTGGAAGCGGCATCCTATCAATCTCAGCAACAGCTGGGTCATCTATCTGCACGGTAGGCGACATCACCATCTCTGAGGTATGATGTACATCAACAGACCTCTCGCAACAGGCAGCCTCTATCGATGGCCCAATCATCCGGTGCAACGCCAAACACTCGCCACAGATAATAGGTCACGACACAGACGCTAACTCAAGACGTTCCAGTGTCACCAAAAAACACGATGGTCAGTCCTCGTCCATGAAGAGCTCGCCCTGACCGCATCACTAGCAGCAGCTCAATTTGCGCTCAACCCATGGTGACAGGAACCTCAATCGAGTATCGAAGAAAGCAGATCAACGGCATGAAAGGAAACGACAGATCTAGAATGAATACATGATCATAAGAAGGAACAACATTAATGAGAGTATGATCATGGAAACAAATAGAATCGAGGATCTCAAATGGATGTATAATCATGGATACGAAGAGAGTCACTGATCTCAAAATATGTACATCCTAAGGTTTCTTAAGTGGAGTATCGTATCGTAAATATGCCGTGGAACATACGTACGGTACGTCACTCTACTCAAGCTACCTACTCCATCAATCAGGGTCAGCCTATGAAACGAAAGTTCGGGTCTAATACCCCCCCCCCCCATTCAAGTCTAAGTTCCGTAAGGTCAAGCCTAGGTTCCGAAATACATACTCTCCCTAGACTCCGCATAGTCAAATATAGACTCGAACCAAGGTTAAACCTAGCGCTCTGATACCAACTTTGTCACGACCCGAAATATTAGCTCATGACCAGCACTTGAATCACGCAACGTCTCAAGGCGTAACGGAATTCTAGTAAGCTGAAACCCAGAAAAATCTAAACCTTTTTAAGAAAATAAAGAGGTGAAGTTTTGAAATAAAGGTATAATAAAATCAAGTTTTCATAAATGCATGGAAAATGGACATAAATAATGCAAGTGAAATTTACTAGTTTGAAAACATGTTTCGTCTTTTTAAAAATTTGGGCAACACCACCTTTGTATTTTTTTTATCCAAAACCACAATACAAGATGATAATAAAGGAACCCTAAGCGGGAGCCAGCACTTCGCCAACCGGCGGATCACAACTACGCAAGACAGTATATATAAGTATACGACGCCCAACGGCGAAGATCACCACAAAAGATAAGGAAAAAGCAAGACATAAACCCCAAAAGAGAACTTAAAACCCATCGCTCAAGTCTCGCACTACAAGTCTTGCTAAGTCTCATTACTTATACAAATACTATTTTGATTTGATGGAGTTGACTAGATACAATATGAAATATAAATACAAGAGTGGGTACGATACAAATGTCCCACCTACCAAGCAAACCACCCAAAAGTAGCTATGTGCCAGCGATGCCACTACTGATCCGTGTGGTCAACCTGCAAGAACTGTGGCATAACGGGGGTGAGTTGCCAACTCGTGAATAGAAAAACATCTACAAGTAGAAATCGAATAAACAACGACTCCTAGGTCAACTATATCATAAAGGTAATCCTATGATATCTAGGGTGACCATGTCTGTATGTGTGCCAACAATGTAATCAACACCTATATGTATGCGGATATCATCCAACCATATGATCAATGTATGTGTGCATATGGATCTTGTCCAACCATATAATCAATGTATGTATGCATGTGGATCTCGTCCACGTGTCAACCAATAACACAACAATATCATGCATGTAAATATCATAAAAGCATATGCATGAAAGTATGAGGATATAAATCAACATGTATCCCTCGCGACACAATCAAAATCACGGAACCTTAGTGCCCTGCATCAACACTCGAAACATCATGAAACCTGTGTCCAGCATCGACACGTAAATCCTCATATCTCGGGCTCCGTCAGTCCGGATCGGCCCTCGGGCTCCGTCAGTCCGGATCGGCCCATCATCTCTCGACTCCGGTCGGTATACTCCAGATATCCGCCGAGCACAAATACTATCACCGGTAGGTAGTAGTCCCTCTGCCAGGCTCATCGTCTACTATACAGCAATCCGTTCTCGCCCCGGGGTACCATACCGGGTCCACCATGTACCCGCAATCGGCCTCATCCATCTCCTCAAATCGGGTTTCACATGTCACACGTCTCAGAACCGAGAAAACGCATGGTGGACGCACTAAAATATCATATCAAGAGAAACCAGGTTTTAGAACAGTACATGCTCTCTTTTGAAATAGCCACGGTTCTCAAATCCAGAAATCTCATGAAAACAACATATCTCAATACGTAAAATCATAAAGCATGATGTATGCGTCAGATGATATAAATGTAAGCATATCCGTATATCATGCAACATGGAACAGTGATATGACATATTAAGGGAAAACCGCTCTTTTAAATGGATCCAGTTTTGAAAATATATCATGCGGTCCCCTTCTCTCTAAAAATCAAAAACAACATCATCTATGTATGTATGTAGGTATGGATGCCAAAGATATACATACGCAAGTATGAGCGTACAATATGCATGTACGCAAGTATGAGTGTACAAGTGGGTATATACGCAAGTATGAATGTATAATATGCATGTACGCAAGTATGAGTGTACAAGTGGGTATATACGCAAGTATGAGTGTACAATATGTATGTGCGCCAATATGGATGTACAAGTAAGTATATACGCAAGTATAAGTGTACAATATGTATGTGCACCAATATGGATGTACAAGTGGGTATATACGCAAGTATAAGTGTACAATATGTATGTGCGCCAATATGAATGTACAAGTGGGTATATACGCAAGTAAGTTATGCGAAGAGTCATATCATGATGCAGCAATCCTACTGTGTAGTGACATGGCAATTATCGATGATGAAGTGTGTGAGCCGGCCAATCTGTGTAAGTGTAACATACGCATCATCGATAATGGTGCAGGTGTACTAGCACAGATAAATATATATGATGCAATGAGAATAGCATGAAATGCAGCATAAGGTAATACGTCAGCTAAAAGCTACAAGGTATACATATCTAACATGACCGATTCGGTGAATCTATCAATCGGCACCCAGCCTCACAACATCACGTACGGTACAATCCATCATACGGCATCCTCTAGTCAAGGGCATGGATCAATCATCAAGTCAACTCATCACGTATGGAAAATCATTGTACGGCGGCATTAAACCAATAGGGATCCTATCATCCTATATGACAATGAGGGGTACGGACCTAACATCTCGTATGTAAATCACACATGTTTCACCACATATATAAATATATATATACCTATGTCCCAGGTCACATCCATAACAATCTCATATCAGGGGACCGGCAAGGTATCAATCATTTCAATCAACTCGCATCCATATACAAATATATCATCATATCAAATGTCAATCGTATTCTCTTTTCATCGCATTTATCTCACAAAAGGTCAATATACCATTACAATCTACAATTACTAAGCATATGTATCTAATCTAACATACACACCCGAACCATGTGATCAGTTTTTAAAATATGTGAATCGTTGTTTTGAAAGTAGGGGTTACGGTGTTTTTAAGGAAAATATATCATTTGAAAATCCGTAATGTCCCTCAAGGTATCTGTTTAAAAGATGCATACGATTCTTCAGTTTGGAAATAAGTATGGTTCGGATGACACGTCTACGTCGGCTATCTAGTCCTATAATACCCTAAGCGGCAATATCATCAAATATCATCCTCAAATCCCGTCATCACATATTAGCCGTATCATATCACTTCTAACTATAGTTTCTATATGGTTCTCTAACTACCTTTTTACTCTATCTATAGTTTTCTATTAAAGGTTTCATTAACCATAATCTATATATAAATTGGTTTCCATCAAAGTGTGTGGGGGTGATATACGCCATCCACCTGACTTCCCCCGTAAATATAGATCTACTCACTTTGGTCTTCGCTTGCCGAAGTCGATGACGCCATGCTCCGTCGCATCGGAATCCTCGCGAAAACCTACAACAACAACACATATCACAACGCTATTAAAATCATGTTCTGAAATCCAAAACGGCACGCGCATTGCCCATAGGTTATAACATATAGCTTACGCGTACAAAATCAACCAAACAACCCTTGTTGTTGATGTACAAACATCCAACAACCAATTACCAAACCAAATAGCAAAACTTAACATTCAAAATACGGAAAACATAACCAAAAACCACACCGAAGTGCTCCCAGATTTTGACTCAGGCCAAAAGGAGTTGCACAAACAAGTCTAGGGTGTTGTACATAATGTATATGACCTACTGGATCAACCCCGACACCAAAACCTACCAAGTGGCCGGCCACATTCCCATAATGTCCGGTCTCCTCAGCCAAGGGGTTTCAGTTTGGGTTCGTCTGGCCAGGGTGGTCTCCTAGTGTGGTAATTAGGCTTCTGGTATTGTTTGCTTATCTCAGAAATCCCCCGGGTCATCCCAGATTCCCTGTAGGCACGCTAAAAGTCGCAAAACCGACAAGGATCAATTCCTAAATCCATATTTTGATTTCTATACTAAATCCCAGCCCCTGAATTCAATCCCTAAGGTCTTGTACAGCCACTACACATCACCAATTCCACTTAATCACCCAAAACCCTTCTCTAGAAATTCCTAAGTTCACAAATCCACCATCAAACCAATTCTAAACTAAAACTAGAATAGAAAGAAACTTAAAACTAACTAAATGGAAGAAGCTATACCTCATTTAGGCCACTCTAGACAGCCCTAACTTCCCAATATCATCAAAATCCCACTTTGCTTGGTCCAATGTGTAGAGGAAAAAATGGAGATTAATTTTTGTGAAGGGAGTATAAGGTTTTGGGGATTATTTGGAGATGGATCTAGGGGTAGAAGTGGAGGGAAGTGAGGTTGGAGGAAGGTGAAGAAGGAGGAGAAAATGATGGGGGGGAAATATGGCGGCGGCCCCCCCTTCTCTCTCACTTATTTTCTCACACTCTCTCTCTCTCCAATCATTCACCTATTTAACCCTTTTCATTTCTTTTTCTTTTCTCTTTTAAATTTAAAAATCAAATCACGTAATACACATAAAACAACACAAATGCAACATCATGTAACATGACATGGTGCACTAGCCATGAAAAACTGTAGAAACACGGATTTGTCTTAATTGCGATTAGCAGTGCACTAATCAGGTTTTTATCCAAACTGCATATAAAAAAATTTTACAATGCCAAATCCAATAAATATATTTCTAAATGAATAATTCATTTTAATTCATAATTATTTCACAATTATTGGTATATATTTATACCATTTTTCGAAAACCCCAATTTCGCAAATCGGCAGTTTCCGGGAAATATATTATATTAATATTAAATTCCAAAAATAATATTTTATATTTTTCTGAAATATTACATTAACCCCTTCGAAACATTTTCACGTTTCAATCCGACTGTGCGATGTTAATTGAACACTGTTTTCACAATTGGAATCTAACTCCAATATATGTATTTACCAGATCAGTTTCTCACATCTGTATGGTGTTACAGATGGTGAGTGGGAGTAAGATATTGGGAATTGGGTGATTAGATTCTCATTATATCGGAATTCGTTGTAATTGGTGATATTTTAGGAAATCATCTGGTTTTTGCCGGATGGAAAATATTTTGTTTTGAATATCCGTTGTTTTGCACCAATTTCAAACCGATATATATGTACGTTTATTTTATAAAGTGAGATATAACTTTTTGAAATTATGTCTATGACATTTACTTATATCAGTTGGTGATTAGGTAAGGTGCATTCAACAACGGTGTAATTCTTCTTAACCACGGTACAGTTTTCAACCTACGACGCACAGGGTTTGAGTTATTAAACTCAGTGGACTTATACAAAGTATTTTATGTTGTCTGGTGTCCATTAGGACAAAGAGGTTGGTACACGTACTATATTCTGTTTACTCATGACTTCTCCAGTTCTAGACAAGTATTTCATTGAAATGCAAGGGGTACTCGTACTATATTCTGTTTACTCATGACTTCTCCAGTTCTAGACAAGTATTTCATTGAAATGCAAGGTCCAGATATTGAGAAGTTATAGGTATAAGAATAAAGTAGAGAACTATTTGTTGGAAGTATCAGGATTCTTCGAGGTAGTCGAAGATGTAGATACTTGTGTTTGGTATTCCGTTGATAGTAATGGTTTTTGAGAACTTGCTTCTCTTTTTGGTTACTCATATATGGGTACACTCCTTGATGAGTAATGCTGATATGCCTCATTCCATTTAGTTCATATGCACTGGAGACAGCTGCATGATTTTGAATCTGGTTCCAATTAAATTAGTGCTTTTGTTTCTATATTAGATATATATATATAATCAATTTATATCTTAACGATGTTAAGGTATAGGGAGTTGTCCGGCTGATGCTTAAAACCAAAATCCGGATAAACTCGTGGCACGTTTCAGTAATAGCAGTTTGTGGGTTATCCCGGGCTTTGACGAGGGTTAACTTTCTACCATCAGAAAGATCAATAGTGATATTGTTCTTGACTCGCCACGGTTTTAGTAAAATGGATTTTTTCAGAAAACAGAAATGGGAGTATGGTAGAACTGGAAGTGAGTCCGGAACCACAAACGATTACTGAAAATTTAATAGAACCTAAAGATTCAATCGGGTTTGACATTCCATTAGCCACTCCGCAGATTTGGTGGGTAACCTCAGGCACCCGAGAGGTACTTCGGTCTTCTCAGAGACGGTGACATGGAGGTTCTTGTTTACCCAGACTTGCCATTGTTGTTGTTCTAGACTATGAGACTCGGCAGGAGGATGAGTATAGCGTCGTTCTAAACTAGCTTTAGAAGTGCACGTGTATATGACTCTGCCAGAGGGTTGTTGTAGCCAGTGGGAGCAGCGGAAGCATAGAGGGCAAGTAGCTTATGTCTATTCATAGATTAAAGCAGGTATAGCGGAAATAGATCATTTATTTTTGATGTGACAGTCTTAGGTTTTGACTTCATCAGAATAGGAGATGGATCTGGTAAGAAGGTGGTAGGGAGTGATGTCCTGGTATTTGGATGACATACTCTTGATAGGAAGAGATCTTCCTATACTATGATCGGTTATACAGTGGTTGTCACAAGGTTTTTCTCCACACATGATATGGATAAAATATCAGGTTTTCTGGTCACTAGATCTATAGTTTTAGATCTAGATTTGGGAAATTTCCCAATTTTTGTGCTTTGACACTATTCTAAAGGTGTTTTAGAATGGACGACTCCTGGCATGGTGGTTTACCTGCAGGTGATGGAGTCACCCTCTCTAAAGGATGTCTTACAGACTAAAGGGGAGAGAGATTTGCATGATTGGCATATCACTTCGGCAATTTAGTCAATCATGTGATGTCAAGTACCACACCAGATAATGCTTTTGCACTAGCTGCAATAAGCATATATTAATCTAATTTTAGAGAAACATTGGGAAGCAGTTATGAACATAAGTGGTGTTCTTGGGATATGGTAATGGCAGCCTCCTTCAGGAGACGCTTATCATTTCAGGCTTCCAAGGTGACTTGGATGACAGAGTGACTGTCAGAGTTTTATTTTTCCCTCTTTTAAGGGACAGTATTTTGGACAGGTGGTCCAAGAGGATACTGGGGAAGGCATGGCGCAGGATACTAATTAAGTTCAGTAGACGATACAGTCTAAGAAGTTTGCTTGATTTGGAGTTCATTTGTGAACTGGGTCCAATCAGATATCCAGACATATTCTAAGACAGGTATTGCTCATTTCGGAAGATATCTTTCTCTGCGAAGTTGAGATATATAGAGATACAGAAAGAAACACTGGAGCGGATCCACTCACTGAGGCTATTTTTCGAACGCAATAGTTTCGCAAACGGGCTTTACGAAACTGATTAGTAGAGAAGTTGGGTGTTCGGTATCACACGGGCTGTGAGTATGCGACACCGCAATAATTAGCCTTAAGTGCAAGTGAGATATTGTTGGCTATAGTGCCCTCAAATCAATTATTGAATCGCAGGCACGCGATTATGATGATTGAGGGAGGACCTATACTGGTAGAACAGTCTTACTCGAGATGATTGTATGCTATCTGATTTGTCTTTATCATCATGTACATGCTTCAGGGGGTATTACAGATCACTATTACATGTTGATAAAGCCCATAGGATTCTTGCTTGACTACCAGCATTATAATGGCGATCATATACGTGGGAGCTGGGTGGTCTATAAGCACATCCTTAAATGTCCCTAGTCGTGGGAGTATCGAGACTGGGCATCAGTACTCCAAAGTAGACTAGTTTATACTGATCGAGACCCCGACGAAGGGCGGTGGCCAGGTCTCACAAGCCATTGGTGTTAGTTTGTTCACCTAAGATAGTATACAGGTGCTCATTGGGTTATGAGTACACTGGACGGACTCGCCGGGAACCTGCTGGAGGATATTATACCTATTGTCAGATAGCAGTTCCCTGGTGACATGTGTACAGGTTAGTCTGTCGACCTGAGATCGTCATTTGTCTCATGTGAGTTCCCACTGTGCTTTGATTACTACCTTACTAAGGCTCAAAAGATTCGTGCAAACAGGTTTTAGTTGGGTACAGTCCCGAGCCACATGGAGGCAGTGAACGGATCGTCGGGGATTCGTCTCTCCCGGAATTGGGGGTTGATGTCGCGTTGTGCACGGGTGGCCATCACCAGAAATCCTCGACTGGGGTAGACGAGAATTACCGATCCAGGATCGATAGTTTATCAGGTGGTGATGAGTTTCATACCGACACTAAATGTCGTGTTATTAAGGGTCTGACTTTATCCACCTCCCTAGACTCGATATGCGATACTCTTAGATGAATAGACCGGACTGTACGGATATTGCCACTGTCAGGCTCAGTAGGGTTTTGGATGAGTTTGGTCGTCGGCCTTCTTTTCGCTCAATACCTGGGTAGCCATTACGTACAACTAGTGCCGCTGACGTGCTTGTGGTTAAACCCACCGCCAGCGTATTGACAAGTCTTTAGAGTCCCACACAAAGGGTTTTCACGGTTCAGGCGATATGGTGTAGATGACGTATGTTGGTACGTACAGGTGTCCGATTAAATATGTGTACAGGCTGCACAGATTTTAATCGGACGGTTGATAATACTAGCGGCTTAGGATTAAACCGGATTATTAAATCAGGTTTTGATTTAATAATTTATATGTGTATTCTAGTATTATTGTTCACTATTCATTTTCTCTCTTGGCTATTCGTATTTTTGTACGAATACGCGTATATGTATTTCGATACGTGTACCGGGTTGTATTCTGTATTTATACGGAATAGCTTCTAGAATATTTAACACCTCGTTATTTGATTTTCTTTTTGGAAAATCATTTTGTGAAATGAGGTGGAGGGGGTGAGGTGGCATGAACATTGTTTAGCATGTAGAGTGGTATGGCATGGACTTGTTTATTGTAAAATGAAATGAGATATTTTAATGTGTGTGCATGATTGAGAGAGTGGGGTCTGCCATCATTCTTCACTTGATGGCTTGCTCATTTCTTTTCTTCACTTTCTTAATCACTGTCATTCTCACTCACTTGGATACTTAGCCATTTTCCACACTGCTCATGCCACATGTTTCCTCACCTCCTTCTTCATCTTCTTGAGTTGCTCATGGAGCATTTGTGATGTGTGAAAATTATAGTGACACATTCCTACACCTCCACTCTCCATTGCTAGCAACCTTGGAGCGTCAGTTGCCTCGCTTGGCGAGGCTGGAGCTTGCGTCGTTTCCCTCAGGTGGATCATCGTAAATGGAGGAAGACCGGCAACCAAACTCGATCCAGACGACCACTAGCAGCTTGGGAAGATGGTTGAAGACCGAAAAACACGGATCAACTCGGTATAACCATTCTAACTTCTTTATATATGCTTTCTAGTATAGGGTTTAGGGTAGATCCAGGCATCGGGTAATGGTAGCGCCGGTTTAGAAAATTTTTGTTCCGCATTTGGCCACGGTTTGATGGCAGGGGCGCTGCCGTAACCCAACAGAGAATAACTCATCTAAACTCCTACTGAGCCTATCTGTGACAATCTCATACAGTCCGGTCTGTTCGTCTAAGAGTATCGTGTTAGTGTATATGCCCTAGAGGCCATTACTGTATCATACTAGTTTGTATATTACTTGATGGAAGCTTGGGATATTCACCTTGTATAAACAATCTTGCTCAATATAGTAGTATGCTACTTGGTTTGTTTCTACTTCAATGTGTACTTGTGTTTATTTCAGTATATCACCTATACGCATTAGTGGAGCCCTTAGGATCTTTGCTTGACTACCAGCGTTGTGATGGCAGTCACACTAGTGGGGGCTGGGTAATCTATAAGCACATCCTTATACAGGTCCCTAGTCGTAGGACTATCGAGACAGGGCATCGATACTCCGGAGTAGACTAGCGTATGCGCTTCTCATCCCAGTGTGGGAGATGGTCTGTCCCACAGCCATCAGTACGTCGTACTGGAGATAGTATACGGGTGCTCGTTGGGTTACGAGTACACTGGACAGGACTCGTCGGGAACTGACAGGTTGGTATTATACCTATCGTCAGTTATCAGTTCCCAGGTGACATGAGTACAGCTTAGTCCGCTGACTTGACACTGACACTTCGCCTCGAGTGTGTTCCCACTGCACTTTGATCACTACCCTACCACGGCTCAAAGGAGTCGTGCAAACAGGTGGTGGTTGGGTGCAGTCCCGAAGCACTTGGAGGCAGTGACGGTTAGACAGGATTCGTCTCTCCCGGTATTGGGGGTTGACATCGCGCTGTGTCTAGGAGAGCCATTACACGAGTAGTCCCTGGCCAGGGCAAGCGAGATATACTGGTAGGTTTCCAGTGTTATCTCAGGGTGTTTTGGGCTTCACTCCGACACGACTTGTACCGCTATTGGGGGACTGACGTTTTACCGCCCCCTAGGCCCGCCATGCGATGTATCAGACGAACAGACCGGACTGTACGGAGAATGTCACATTCTGACTCAGTAGGAGTTCAGATGGGGTTTCACCTCGTCAGCCTTCTTGTCGGCATCTACCTGGGGACCGTTACGCACAGCTAGTGCCGCTTGCGGTCTGTGGTTAAACCCACTGCCAGCGTAGTGTCGAGTCTTTAGAGTCCCACACAGAGGGTATTCGCCTCTGGGCAAAACAGAGTAGAGGTCGCATGGTTTTGCGACAGGGTTCGTTCTCATCCGCGCACTTGTGCACGTTTGGAGTCCGAACGGAATATACTGGCAGGCTCTGGTTTGAGCCAGATACTGGTATATGTTTTGGGGTTGCTTTTATATCTTGGTATTCTTGTTTTTCGGAACGAGAATGCAGGTGTGTATGCACAGTTGCTTGAGGCGGAGAATGAGGTTTTTCATTAGGGTTTCGGAACGGGTGCGTATGCACAATTGACAGTCTTCATTTTCCAAACCCTAATGGATTTATATATTATCTATTAATAATAATAATTAAATGAGAATTATGTTATGGTTGTTTTTGTTGACTTGTTGACCTTGGTTGACTTGTTGACCATTGACCACTTTCATGCCTTGAAAGTCTTCCTTGATTCATGCTTACTTTTCATTAAATGAAGCATGGTTGTGGTCATTCAAAATACTACCATCAACTATTCTCATTTTCAATTATTATCATTTAGATAATTCATTTCTTTTGCAATATGGTTGCAAGAAAGAAATAATTGAGCTCATTCTATCATAACCTCTCTCTCTCCTCATTTTCATCTTCTTCTTCCTCTTGAAAAGAGAAACCTTCTCATGTGTTGAGAATCATTCTCTTTTGATAGAAAAGCAAACCCTAATCTCTCTCTACTCATTCTAGGATGAAGGTTTAGCAAACCGGAAACCCTAGTTCACTCAAAGATCGAGGAAGAGCCCAAAGTCGAACCTTCGAGGTGGATCCATCTTCGACGGGAGAAGGTGACGAAAAGAGAACCATCAACCTCTACAAGGTTTGAAGAAGAAGGAGTTCAAGTTTAGGTATAACCATCTTCCATAGTAGCTAACTCTCTTTAGCTTGTTAACTAGTTTTAGTTTAGACAACGATCCCGACATAGTTTAGTCCATGTTGCCTCTTGCGATAAAAATTCGTTTTTTTTATACCGTTTCCGCCTCCCCGTAAGTACCGGGGGTCGCAATATGGACTTACAGTGGTATCAGAGCCTAACTAAACTTAAACTAGCATGGTAGTGAAGTGTAACGAAGTTCGGAACCGTAAAAAAAAAACCCAAAAACCGTATTTTCAAAAACCTGAGTTTCTGTTGAAATTTTTTGGGCTCAAAATAAAAAAATTTATATTTGTAAAATCATCTCAGGCTTTTCTAAGAACACCCATGAAAAACGATCCAGTGAGGAGCTCAAAGCGCCGCGCATCCGCGGCACGAGGTAGGCTCGTGCCGCGGAACCGCCGCGCTTTGTCGTCTTCTGCGCCTCGTTTTTCGTGCAGTGTCTGTAGTTGGTGATTTTGGGATTTTTAAAATATATTATATGTACCCAGATTTTCCAGAAAAGAAATTTCCTTTTGGGGTCCTATAATTCCGTATTTTTTCCGAACTTCACTGCACTTTGGCTATATTGGTTATATCTGTGATGTTTGCATGTATTGAACGTCGACTAATCGCTATAAGACGATTAGTCGGGGTTATACATGATCTGTAATGTGCTGGAATGTGTATATGAATGTGTTGGACTGTCGCGGGTGAATAGCCGGGGTTGGTTGTGAGATGAGCTTTTGTTTTTCTTTCATTCATTGTAAATGTAAATTGATGTAATTATATTATTTGTTTGGCCGCACAACCGGGTCGGGGTTGTAGCCGTCATTGTATAATTCTTTTTACTGTTTTTGCTCCTAGGATAGACCCATGGTGGGGTGCACAAACTACCGGGAACTTAGCGGGTAGTTTGCCGCACCCGTAGGGGTCTTGGGTGGGGTATTTGCTATTCACCGCGACCGTGTTATCCGTTTTTCGTTTCAGGCTCGAAAGAAATGCGGATTGCTAGTATATCCAATGTATTCATCTGTGATCTGTAATGTCTATCATTGCTTTCTATTTAGGCGTTGCTTATGTTTTACAGCCGCGCTAGCCCAGCCCCCGCTCTGTCGTTAGTTAAGTAACCTAACGGGTGATGACGGGGCCCCGTGGCGAATGCATATGGCATAAGCGTACGTCATATTTTGGTTGTTTTCTGCAATGGTAGGATTAAATGATGGGACGCATTAAAAGAACTAATGCAAGAATATCACGCATTAAAAGAACTAATGCAAGATAATAAACCAAGTTTAAGTCGATGGAACACTTTCGAAAAACCACTCGGTTCTTTTCAAAACTAACTTTTAAATGCGGAGCTTGAGCCACTCCTACTAAAAGCTATCTCGTTCCATCGATTATATCAAGTTCACTACGTTCACGGTTTCGCCAAAACCATTCGTAGCCCTCCGTCGTTTCACATAAATAGTCAATAGTATTCAAGCTGTGTTTGTTGGCCAAAGTCAAGGCATAGTGATTGGTAGCTATTGGATATTCATGTGCAGCATAGATAGATGCGTTGATTTGGAACAGTCGTACTGCCTTGTTGGCCAAAGTCAAGGGTATGTACGGGTGGATTCAAATTAACCTGGATAACGACGGGAAGAACTTGACATGTGACTTATGATTTGTTGGCCAAAGTCAAGGTCATAAGAGCATGGGGCAAAAATCCACATCGGGAGTTTCATAAGTACTGAAACTTGCTAGATTTGCATACCATTTGGAGTGTGATGATTATGGTAGGATTCCTTCATTTTCGTCACGCGATGATATTTGGATCCCGATCCTACTGTGAGTATATGCTACTCCTCGGGAAATTTCTCACTAAACGATCAATGCTATAAACCTAGTAGGTGCCTAGAAAGGTGTTAGCGGGGCTACGCCCCCAGGGAAAAGAGGTTCTTAAATTAAGGAACTTCGCGAAAGCGTTGGAAAACCTCCCTCGAAGTACCGACACTGGCCTGGCTGAACGGTTAAGCAAGTATTGTACGGTGGGATTGATCCCGGCTAATTCTTCCTTTGTGGTTTGAGGAGGGATTCGAGAGACAGTGGGAGCCATCCTGTTTAGACAAATTAAAAACCATTCTAAACTTGCAAGAGCATCGTGCTAAAGTGTTTCTTCTCTCCCCCCTGCAGCGACCAAATCGAAATGACTGGACTTAAGTTGATTCTAGATAAAAACATATTGACAGGGCCAAACTACAAAGATTGGCTCAGGAATGTCAAGTTGGCAATCACTTACGACAAGCTGGGGTATCTTCTTACCACCAAAGCTCCCCCCGTCCCAGGTCCCACCTCCAGCGTCGCGGATAAGGAAATCCGTAAGACTTGGGAGATTGACAGCGCGAAGGCCAGGTGCCTCGTACTTGCCTCGATGGACAACGAACATCAGAGGAGGCACGAGAATATGGATTTGGAATCCATATTTCTTCATACAAAAGAACTGTATGGAGAGCAGTCTCGTATCGCTAGATACGAAGTGTCGAAGAAGTTGTTTTCGACAAAGTTGGCCGTCGGATCATCGGTAGCGGACCACGTGCTTAAGATGATTGGCTACACTGAGGAGCTCGCGGAACTTGGGACCACGTTGGACAGTGAACTCTACACGGATATAATCCTCCAGTCCCTTCCATCCACTTACGCCCAGTTCATACTGAATTTCAACTTGCAAGAAAAGGAAGTTGAACTTTCAGAACTCCTCAACCTGCTGAGGAGCGCAGAGGGCACCCTACAGAAGGGTAGGGAAACACCCGCTTTGTTTGTAGGAGGATCTTCTTCCTCTAGGTCCAAGGCGAAAGCCAAGGGAAAGAGGAAGAAAGCCCCCGCCAAACCAAGAGGCGGTGTTAGTAAAGTGGGTACGAAGGGAAAGGAAAAGGCAACAAAGATTGCGGGGAAGCTTGTTGGAAAGGAAGAATGCTTCTATTGTCATAAGAGTGGACACTGGAAGAAAGATTGCAGGGCTTGGAAGGCCAAGACACAGGAACTGAAGCAGGTTGCGGCTTCAGCTTCAGGTGTGTATGTTATTGAAAACTGTCTTTCTATAAACTCTACTTCCTGGGTATTGGATACCGGATCAGGATCTCATATCTGTAATTCTTTGCAGGCGTTGAGAAACCGTAGGTTTTTGAAGGAAGGTGACATGACCCTCAGAGTTGCGAACGGAGCTAGCATGGATGCTAAAGCCGTGGGGGACTATCACCTGGGAATGTCAGATGGGCATGTTTTGGTTTTGCGTAATTGCTTTTTTGTACCCAACGCAACTTGTAATATCATTTCTGTATCTTTGGTTTCTAAAGAAGGTTATGAATTTGCGTTTGTAAGTAATGTTGTTAACATTCACCTTAATCAAGTTCTGATTGGGTCAGGTACATTGAGCAATGGTATATACGTATTAAACCAACCACAGATTTTCAATGTCCAGAATACACACAAAAGAAAGTCACCAGATATTAATCAGACTTTCTTATGGCATTGTAGACTGGGTCACGTCAATGAGAGAAGGTTGACTAAGTTACATACAGAAGGATATTTGGATCCGTTCGAATATCAATCATATGCCACTTGTCAATCCTGTCTCAAAGGAAAGATGACAAAGACTCCGTTCACTGGACACGGAGTAAGAGCGAGCGAGCTCTTGGGACTCGTACACAGCGACGTGTGCGGTCCAATGTCTACACATGCGCGAAGCGGTTATTCTTACTTCATTACTTTTACGGATGATTTTTCAAGATACGGTTATGTCTTCTTAATGAAACATAAGTCCGAAGCTTTTGAAAAATTCCAGGAATTTAAGAATGAAGTAGAAAAACAAACCGGCAAAAGTATCAAGATTCTAAGATCGGATCGAGGTGGAGAATACTTAAGTGCCGAGTTCCTGAATTACTTAAAAGAGAATGGGATTCTCTCTCAGCTTACTCCTCCATACACTCCGCAACACAACGGTGTATCGGAGAGACGGAACCGGACCCTATTGGATATGGTACGGTCCATGATGAGTAACGCTGAGTTACCGCGATCATTCTGGGGGTATGCACTAGAATCAGCTGCGTACCTTTTAAACCGAGTTCCTACTAAGACTGTGCCTACTACACCATATGAGATGTGGTGTGGGAAGAGACCCCATCTCAGTCACATCAAGACTTGGGGATGTCCAGCTTTTGTTAAAAAGCAGCATGCGGACAAGCTCGAGGCGCGTTCAGTACAGTGTAAGTTCGTGGGATATCCAAAGAACTCCAAGGGATATTTCTTCTACTGTGAAGAGGAACAAAAAGTCATTGTTTCTCGTCATGCCTACTTCTTGGAAACTGAGTTTTTGGAAAACCAGATAAGTGGGAACACAGTAGAACTGGAAGAAATTCCAGAACCACGGACTATTACTGAAAGCTTAGTGGAACCAGAAGGTTCAAATGAACAGGACATTCCTATGCCGCTCCGCAGAAGTAGTAGGCAGTCTCATCCGCCCGAGAGATACTACGGTTTTCTCATAGACGGGGATAGAGAGGATTGCATCATAGACTATGATGAGCCTACTAGCTTCCAGCAGGCCGTTCAGAGCATTGACTCGGTAAAATGGCTGGATGCAATGCGGACCGAAATGGAGTCCATGTACACCAACAAAGTATGGACGTTGGACATTGCTCCAGACGGGGTAAAACCCGTAGGATGCAAGTGGATCTTCAAAAGGAAGATTGGTGTAGATGGACAGGTTGAGACCTATAAAGCTAGACTTGTAGCAAAGGGTTTCCGTCAAAGACCTGGCTTGGACTACGACGAAACCTTTTCTCCAGTGGCTATGCTGAAATCCATTCGGATCCTTCTTGCCATTGCTGCCTTCCACGATTATGAGATTTGGCAGATGGACGTAAAAACCGCTTTTCTAAATGGAAATTTAGAGGAGTGTGTCTATATGGATCAGCCAGAGGGTTTCATTCAGAGTGGGAGCAGCGGAAAGGTGTGCAAGTTGCTTAAGTCCATCTATGGACTAAAGCAGGCATCGCGGAGTTGGAACATCTGTTTTGATGAGACGGTCAAGGAATTTGACTTTATCAAAAATCCAGATGAACCATGCATCTATAGTAGATTTGTAGCGAGAACTGTAGTATTCCTTGTTTTATACGTGGATGACATTCTCTTAATAGGAAATGACATTCCTATGCTACAATCTGTCAAGGGTTTCTTGTCACAAAGGTTCTCCATGAAAGACCTGGGTGATGCCTCATACATCCTGGGGATCCGGATCCATCGTGATAGATCCAAGAGGATATTAGGACTTTCTCAGTCCAGGTACATCGACACCATAGTGAAAAGATTCAGTATGGAAGATTCCAAGCGCGGTAACTTACCGGCTTGTCACGGGATCACCCTCTCTAAAGAGATGTCTCCCAAGACTGATTTGGAGAGGGATCGCATGTCTATTATACCCTACGCTTCTGCGGTAGGCTCTATAATGTATGCGATGTTGTGTACCAGACCGGATGTAGCTTATGCACTGAGTGTAGTAAGCCGGTATCAGTCAAACCCTGGGGAGAAACATTGGATAGCGGTAAAGAACATTCTCAAGTACCTGAGGAGAACTAAGGAGATGTTCTTGGTGTATGGCGGAAAAGACCTCCAGATTGAGGCCTTTGCTGACTCCAGCTTCCAGAGTGACAAGGATGATTCCAAGTCCATGTCGGGTTTTGTCTTTACCCTCAATGGAGGGGCGGTGTGTTGGAAGAGTTCCAAACAGGAAACCGTTGCAGACTCGACTATGGAAGCGGAATACATCGCTGCATCTGATGCCGCAAAAGAAGCTGTCTGGATAAGGAAGTTCTTAAAAGAACTTCAGGTGGTTCCGTCCATTGTTGACCCAGTACCTCTGTATTGCGACAACAACGGGGCTATAGCTTTAGCAAAAGAACCCAGGTCCCATCAGAGATCCAGGCACATCTTGAGGCGGTATCACCTGATCAGGGAGATCGTGGATCGCAAGGAGATCGAGGTTCGGAGGGTTGCTTCAGAAGAGAACACTGCAGATCCATTCACCAAGGCCTTACCCCAGACTCAGTTCGAGCGGCTGATCGAGATGATAGGTCTTCGGTACGCCAGTTCATGGCCTTAGTGCAAGTGGGAGATTGTTAGTGTATATGCCCTAGAGGCCATTACTGTATCATACTAGTTTGTATATTACTTGATGGAAGCTTGGGATATTCACCTTGTATAAACAATCTTGCTCAATATAGTAGTATGCTACTTGGTTTGTTTCTACTTCAATGTGTACTTGTGTTTATTTCAGTATATCACCTATACGCATTAGTGGAGCCCTTAGGATCTTTGCTTGACTACCAGCGTTGTGATGGCAGTCACACTAGTGGGGGCTGGGTAATCTATAAGCACATCCTTATACAGGTCCCTAGTCGTAGGACTATCGAGACAGGGCATCGATACTCCGGAGTAGACTAGCGTATGCGCTTCTCATCCCAGTGTGGGAGATGGTCTGTCCCACAGCCATCAGTACGTCGTACTGGAGATAGTATACGGGTGCTCGTTGGGTTACGAGTACACTGGACAGGACTCGTCGGGAACTGACAGGTTGGTATTATACCTATCGTCAGTTATCAGTTCCCAGGTGACATGAGTACAGCTTAGTCCGCTGACTTGACACTGACACTTCGCCTCGAGTGTGTTCCCACTGCACTTTGATCACTACCCTACCACGGCTCAAAGGAGTCGTGCAAACAGGTGGTGGTTGGGTGCAGTCCCGAAGCACTTGGAGGCAGTGACGGTTAGACAGGATTCGTCTCTCCCGGTATTGGGGGTTGACATCGCGCTGTGTCTAGGAGAGCCATTACACGAGTAGTCCCTGGCCAGGGCAAGCGAGATATACTGGTAGGTTTCCAGTGTTATCTCAGGGTGTTTTGGGCTTCACTCCGACACGACTTGTACCGCTATTGGGGGACTGACGTTTTACCGCCCCCTAGGCCCGCCATGCGATGTATCAGACGAACAGACCGGACTGTACGGAGAATGTCACATTCTGACTCAGTAGGAGTTCAGATGGGGTTTCACCTCGTCAGCCTTCTTGTCGGCATCTACCTGGGGACCGTTACGCACAACTAGTGCCGCTTGCGGTCTGTGGTTAAACCCACTGCCAGCGTAGTGTCGAGTCTTTAGAGTCCCACACAGAGGGTATTCGCCTCTGGGCAAAACAGAGTAGAGGTCGCATGGTTTTGCGACAGGGTTCGTTCTCATCCGCGCACTTGTGCACGTTTGGAGTCCGAACGGAATATACTGGCAGGCTCTGGTTTGAGCCAGATACTGGTATATGTTTTGGGGTTGCTTTTATATCTTGGTATTCTTGTTTTTCGGAACGAGAATGCAGGTGTGTATGCACAGTTGCTTGAGGCGGAGAATGAGGTTTTTCATTAGGGTTTCGGAACGGGTGCGTATGCACAATTGACAGTCTTCATTTTCCAAACCCTAATGGATTTATATATTATCTATTAATAATAATAATTAAATGAGAATTATGTTATGGTTGTTTTTGTTGACTTGTTGACCTTGGTTGACTTGTTGACCATTGACCACTTTCATGCCTTGAAAGTCTTCCTTGATTCATGCTTACTTTTCATTAAATGAAGCATGGTTGTGGTCATTCAAAATACTACCATCAACTATTCTCATTTTCAATTATTATCATTTAGATAATTCATTTCTTTTGCAATATGGTTGCAAGAAAGAAATAATTGAGCTCATTCTATCATAACCTCTCTCTCTCCTCATTTTCATCTTCTTCTTCCTCTTGAAAAGAGAAACCTTCTCATGTGTTGAGAATCATTCTCTTTTGATAGAAAAGCAAACCCTAATCTCTCTCTACTCATTCTAGGATGAAGGTTTAGCAAACCGGAAACCCTAGTTCACTCAAAGATCGAGGAAGAGCCCAAAGTCGAACCTTCGAGGTGGATCCATCTTCGACGGGAGAAGGTGACGAAAAGAGAACCATCAACCTCTACAAGGTTTGAAGAAGAAGGAGTTCAAGTTTAGGTATAACCATCTTCCATAGTAGCTAACTCTCTTTAGCTTGTTAACTAGTTTTAGTTTAGACAACGATCCCGACATAGTTTAGTCCATGTTGCCTCTTGCGATAAAAATTCGTTTTTTTTATACCGTTTCCGCCTCCCCGTAAGTACCGGGGGTCGCAATATGGACTTACATATCGCATATCGGGTCTAGGGGGAGGTAGCCGTCAGACCCCTAATAGCGCAATAAGTCGTGCCGGGGTAGAGCCCAAAACACCTTGAGAAACTACTGGAGTACCTACCAGTAAATCTCACTCGCCCTTGCCAGGAACTTTGTGTAATGTCTTTCCGAACACAGCGCGATATCGACCCCTAATATCGGGAGAAACGAATCCTAACTAACCGCCACTACCTCCAAGTGCTTCAGGACTGCACCCAACTACTACCTGTTTGCACGACTCAATAGAGCCGTGGTAGGGTGGTAATCTAAGAACAGTGGGAACACACTCGAGGCGAAGCAGCAGTGTCAAGTCAACGAACTATGCTGCACTCATGTCATATGGGAACTGCTACCTGACGATAGGTATATTACCGACCAACAGTTCCCCACGAGTCTGTCCAGTGTAACTCATAACCTAATGAGCACCTGCATACTATCTCCAGTACGACGTACTAATGGCTATGGGACAGACCATCTACCATGCTGGGATGAGAAGCATATACACTAGTCTACTCTGGAGTATCGATGCCATGTCTAGATAATCCTATGACTAGGGACCTGTATAAGGATGTGCTTGCAGACTACCCAGCCCCCACTAGTATGACTGCCATCACAACGCTGGTAATCAAGCAAAGATCCTAAGGGCTCCACCAATGTGTATAAGCGATATGCTAAAAGAAACACATGCACATATTGAGGTAGAAACATACAAGGTAGAATGCTACTATATTAAGCAAGACTGTCATAAAATCTGTGCATATCCCAAGCTTCCAAAATGTAATATACAATAATGGCCTCTAGGGCATATATCAGTAACAACTAACGCCAGAGCGGGGGCTGGACTAGCGCGGGTGCAAAACATAAGCAAAGTCTGTTATATAACATATATAATATATATATTCGTCTCACGCAATAATAGGCATTCCAGATCACAGATGAACATATTGGATACTATGAATTCTGCGTTTCGTTTAAGTCTGTAATGAAAGACGGATTCCACGGTCGTGATGAATAGCCAAACCCCACCCTAGACCCCTACGGGTGTGGCAAACTACCCACCAAATTCCCGAAGTGAAGCAACCCCCCTCAGTAAAATGAGTAGGCCACTCGGTACTTCAAAGAACCCGGTAGTTTGTACACCCTACCTTGGGTCTATCCTAAGAGCAAAAACAGTAAAAGAAATAATACAACGGCGGCTACAACCTCAACCCGGATGTGTTCCGCAAAACAATATTACATCACTTTACAATTTACATCGAATGAAAGAAAACGCTCTTCTCACATCCCCAGCTATTTATCCACGACGATCCAATAAAGTTCATATGCATAAACCAACAAGAACAGCAACACAGATATGTGCAACCCCCACTAATCGACGTATAGCAATTAGCGGACGTTTTGAAACACATTTATCATAACTGAACATGTTGAACTATGTTAAAACTGCGACTTCAAAATACCCTGTATTACCACAATAGAGAATTAACAGTATAATCAAAATTGGAAAAATCAAACACCACCTGGAACCCTAAATCCATGCAACTAGAGCACAGAACAAAACTCAAGCCAATTCCCCATACTTGACCCGGTGAGGCCGGTCATTTGACCAATGTGGCCGGCCAAAAACCGATGGAATTGCTTCATTTTTGGTGTATGTTTATATCACAAGTAAAGTAGCACTCTGCAATTGTTTAAAAAAAATTTAAAGCCTCCGAAAAATTTGACAAAAACTTGGATCTACGTTTCGATGTTTCGGAGTTATTTCGGTACGCTGTCTAAACTGTTAGCTATAGTTTAGTAGGCTCTGATACCACTGTAAGTCAATGTCGCGCACCTCCCGGGTTCGCGGGGAGATGGAATACATAAAAAACGATTCTTATGGGTGTCGCAACACCGACCTGAACTCCAGGATCGATGCTAAACCCTAGCTAACAAAACTGCTAAGAGGTTAACTACTCGGATAGGAAGTTATACCTCATAGATTCATGTCCTTCGGGTCTTCTTGTCGCTGTCCTCCTCCTCGTCATAAGCTCCAAGGATCGTTTGGATCGGGCAACCTCGTCGGCCTCCACGAGTCAAAGACAATCTACCCGAGTGTCTATAGTTCGAGCTCCAACCTCAAATCTGAGGTAACTAAGGCATCTAGTTCGCTAAACTAGATGTCCTAGATGATGTAGAGAGTGTAGATGGATTAATATGTCTCTAATAGCCTTAGGTTTCTCAACACATGAGACATGAAAGGCTAGAGGAAGAAGAAGGGAGCTTGAGGAAAAGCTAGTGAAGAATTGAGCAAGTGAGTGAGAATGGCTAAGTCTTGTGACCATTTGTGATGAATAATGCATACCAATAATGCAAACACAAAATATCTAGTATGCATCAAAATATCTCAATGTGGGTCACATGGTGAGTCATGCTGAGTCACTAAGTAGCCATGTCTCACTTAATGCAAGCCTCCACCTCATTTCCTCCACCTCATTAATCTTTTAATCGAAAGATTAAAAACCCTAAAGAGGTGTCTTCTTCTAGAAACAATCCCGAGTAAATTACGAGAATGCCCCATATCCGTATATACATACCTGTATCCGTATTCCGAAAAATACGAATACAAAGAGACGAAAATAATCCATCAGTATAATACTAGGATCCGGCTTAAACCAAAGCCCAGTAATATTATCTGTCAGAATCATCATACGTGTACAAGTACACGTATGTGAACGAAGCCCTGCTGTAAAACCATACGGCCTCTACATCTTTTGCCCGATGCAGGGAAACCCTCTGTGTGGGACTGTAAAGACTCGACATTATGCTGGCAGTGGGTTTAACCACAAGCCGTCAGCGGTACTAGCTGCATGTAACGGCTACCCAGGTATCTGTCGATAAGAAAGCCGATGAGCAAACTCATCCAAACTCCTACTGAGCCTATCTGTGACAATCTTCATACAGTTTGGTCTGTTCGTCTAAGAGTATTGCATATCGGGCCTAGGGGAGCGGTAATCATCAGACCCCTAATAGCGCAATAAGTCGTGTCAGACTATAGCCCAAAACACCCTGAGAAACTACCGGAGTACCTACCAGTAAATCTCGGTTGCCTTGGCCAAGGACTTTGTGTAATGGCTTTCCGAACACAGCGGGATATCAAACCCCAATACCAGGAGAGATGAATCCTATTTAACCGCCACTGCCTCCAAGTGCTTCGGGACTGCACCCAACTACTACCTGTTTGTATAACTCCTTTGAGCCATGGTAGGGTAGTAATCAAAGAACAGTGAGAACACACTCGAGGCGAAGTAGCAGTGTCAAGTCGACGGACTAAACTGTACTTATGTCACCTGGGAACTGCTACCCGACAATAGGTATAATACCAACCACCAGCTCCCTATGAATCTTGTCCATTGTACTCATAACCCAATGAGCACCTGCATACTATCTCCAATACGACGTACTAATAGCTGTGGGACAGACCATCTCCCCTGCTGGGATGAGAAGCGTATACACTAGTCTACTCTGGAGTATTGATGCCCCGTCTCGATAATCCTACGACTAGGGACCTGTATAAGGATGTACTTATAGACTGTCCAGCCTTAGCCCCCACTAGTGTGACTGCCATCACAATGCTGGTAATCAAGCAAAGATCCTAAGGGCTCTACCAATATGTATAAGCGATATGCTAAAAGAAACACATGCACATGTTGAGGTAGAAACAAACCAGGTAGCATATTACCATTTGAGCAAGACTGTTACTATATCCGTGTATATCCCAAGCTTCCATTAAGTAATATACAAACCAGTATGATACAATAATGGCCTCTAGGGCATATATCACTAACAGGACGTAGAGCAGACTGAGAAATAGTTCTCACTAACTAACACACCCGAAGAAGATGCATCAGAATGCTCTTACTTCATTCGAGTTGCGTGAAAATCCTTGCATTCTCCTATCTCTTGCCCAGATTTATAACAGTTGTCATAAGATAGAGGAGAACCAACGTTTCCCAGCCTAGTATAATAAGCTGGTTCGGTCAATACATCCATGTTATTATCTTGATTAAGGCGTGACATGGTCGCTACTTGGAGAGAGAAAGAAGAAAACACTTTAGCATGCGCTCTTGCAAGATTAGATTGGTTGTTATCTTATCTAATCAGGATGACTCCCACTGGTTTTATCAAATTTTCCTTCAAACCCTAGAAGGTAAGATTAGCAGGGATTAATTACACCCTACAAGTTCGCTAATTGGTCATCCAGGCTGGTGTTGGTACTCCGAGGGAGTGTCCCCGTGCTTTCGCATAGAACTAATTAAATAACCTCATTTCCGCAGGGGCATAACCCCATTAACACCTTTCTTAGACACCTACTGGATTAGCTAATTGTAAAGTGGAAAACTCTCCCAGGAGTAACGCTTACTCACAGTGGGTATCAGGATCCAACTGTCACATAGAAAGTATGCAATCTCATTGCAAATTTCAACACTTGAAATTCCTGATAATGGTTTGTACCCCTAATGACCTATGACCTTGACGGAGGTCAACAAACCATAGGCCGCCAGTCAAGTTCAACCCGTCATTTCTTGATCGATTCGAACCTACTCATACAAACCTTTGACGTGTAAGTATTTCTTAGCACCACAATCAAGGATTTCAACCTTAGCAAGTGAGCAATTTTAATTTTATTGGGTGCTAAGTTAACTAACCATCGATCAAACTAGAAATTAGGGTTACATAAAGAGCAACTATGGATATTTAAACTAAGTGAATGAGAAATACAACTTTTGTTGTCCGGTCCTTCACTTCAATTGCTCAGTGTAGAAGTCCTTGAGCTCCTCTATAGCTCCACTTAAAGTTGTAACAAGGTTGCTTGAAAACTTCGTTGTCTATGATGATCCACCCGAATCTTATCACTCTTAAGCTCTTGCTTCACTAATTCTATGAACAAGTGAAGGCAACAACTTATACTAATTTGCTAGTTTAGGATAGGTAGATGAAGTGGGGAAGTTATCACTCAAAATCCTTTCTTTTTCTTTTTTTCTTTTTAGCTCATAGAAAAATCTAGAAAGCATAGAAGAAGAGGATAAACTTAGCTTTAGGTTAAATGAACCTTAGAGATATCTTAGATATTTAAAGATAAGAATGGAATAAAATAATGATCCATGGTGCTAGATATCTTACGAAGAGTGTGGAAGCAATAACTCATCACAAAACATTTTCATTTTCTTTTAATTTAAATATCCAATATATCTCTAATGTGATTCTTGCATTACCTTGTTCCATGTATCATCAACCATGATATATATATATATATATATATATATATATATAAAGAAAGGAATTATAAGTGAGTGATTAGTCAATTTATTAAATAAACACTTGATTTAATAATCCGGTCATATCACATATAACCCGACTAATGAAAAACGCTAGATTAAAATACGGTATCAAATACTCGTAGTTAATCAAGCTCCTGCACATATCTCCATATCTTCCCTACTTCGTTTCGCTTGAGTTAGGAAACCCCTATGTGGGACTCTTAAGACTCGTCAATACGCTAGCAGTAAGTAACAATCATAACAGATACCCACAAGCCGTCAGCAGTATTAGCTGGACGTAACGGCTACCCAGTTATTGTACGAATAGAAGATCAACAAGCAAATTTGTTCAAACTCCCGTAGAGCCAAAAAGCAACACTTACCGTGAAAGGTTATGCTAACGCCTTAGCCATCAACCGAAGCCGATTGCGGAACAATTTTTTTTCTAACGATGTAAACTTAGCGCTAGAATAACCTTAAACCGGATCTACCATAAACCTAACTCGCATCTAAAGAAGCTATCTACTGTGAAAGAAGTTTATACCATGAGACTCGAGTCCTTCGAGTCTTCACTCCTCTCCTTTAGCATGTTCATAGTAGCCTCCATGATCGAGCTTGATTGACGGCTTCCTTACGTCAAAGATGATCCACCTGAGAGTGTCTACCTTGGGCTCGTACCTTTAAAATAAGGTAACTAGGTTACTTAGTTTGCTAATCTAAATAACCTAGGTGATGTAGAGTGTAACATTTCAGAAAATATAAAATATTATTTTGGAATTTAATATTAAAATAATATATTTCCCGAAAACTGCCCGATTTGCGAAATTGGGGTTTTCGAAAAAAGGTATAAATATATACCAATAATTATGAAATAATTGAAAAATAAAATTATTTATTCATTTAATAATATATTTAAAGGATTTGGCATTTTTAAAATTTATTATATGCGGTTTTGATTAAAACCCGATTAGTGCACTGCTAATCGCGATTAAGCCAAATCCGCGTTTTTACAGTTTTTCGTGGCTAGTGCACCATGTCATGTCATATTTGATTACATGTGACATTCTTGTGTTATTGTGGGTATTTTGTGACTTGGGTTTTAAATAAAAAGGAAAGGGTTAAAAAGAGAAAGGTTAAAAGGGTAATATTTAGGGAGAGAGGGTGAGAATAAGAAAGGAGAGAGAGAGGGGCTTCCACATTCCATCATCCTCCACCATTTTCTCATCTTTTCCTTCATCTTCCTCAAGCTCATTCCCTCCACTTCACCCCTAGAGATCATCTAAAAATATCCACCAAAATCCTATACCCCTTTCACAAAAAAGGATCACCTCTTCAACCTCTACCCAATGGACCAAGAAATGTTGGGTTTTGACAACCTTGAAGAGCTAGGGTTTCTCTTGGGTTGCCCAAGTGAGGTAATTTCATCACCCTTAGCATAGTATTTCCTTCACTTTATCTTTCTTGTAAGTTTATAGGTGAATTTGTGATGTTTGGTGAACCTTGGGAAACCCTAGTAAAGGGTTTGAGTGTTGTATGAAATTGGGTGATGCCTATTGGCTGTTAACTTTACTTGGGTGTTGTTTTAATGACCTGGACTAGAGCTTAGAAACCTAAACACGGATTTAGAAACCTCGGTGTCGGATAAATGTGTGAATGTAAGGGTATTTTGGAATCTGGAGCAACCCGGGGACACTAGAAATGATTTTTCAATTACTGGGAGTCGTGCAAGCACCTAGGAAGCTACCACCGAGACCTGAGCCCCTAACTAAAATCCCAAGCCATATAAAAATTCAATCTGGCCGCAATTTGCGGCCAAAGTAGGGTAGAATTATTCCATTTTGGTTCCAGGGCCTTATCTCCAGTAAATTTGACCCCTCCTGTATGCAGAATTGACCAATTTGGCTTAGGGTAAAATCTTGGGCCATTTCCATGAGTTGATGCATTGTTTTATGACTCCATTTTGACTTGATTTTGGTATTTGGTATTGTGTTTCCGTCGTGTGGCGTTTAGACCTCCACGACCAGGGTTTTTGGTCGTGTTTTGCATGCAAAACTATAGGTTTTGACCTATGAGCGAAACGTGTACCGTTTTGGTTTTCCGCCTTGATTTTAATATGCATTGCAATGGTTTATTATTATAGGTACCTTCGCGTGGATCCCGAGGCGACGGAGTGTGGCGTCATCGACTTCGGCAAGCAAGAAGCAAGGTGGGTGGATGTATATCCACGGGGGAAGTCGGGCGGATGGCGTATAGCACCCCCGCAAAGTTTTGGTGGAAAACGATTATAGAATATGGTTAAGGAAACCTAAATTAGGAAACTAGGGTTAGAATGAGTTAGCTATGAAACCATATTAGAAACTAGAGGATAGTTAGACGTGATATGTTACTACTATCATAGGATGACGTTTAGCGATATTGCCGTTTAGGGTACCGTAGGACTAGATAGTCGAAGTAGATGCGTCATCCGAATCATACCTTTTTCTAAACCGAAGAGTCGTATGTATCTTTTAAATATATACCTTGATTTTCAAATGATATCTTTTTCTTAAAAACACCGTAACCCCTATTTTCAAAACTACGATTCGCTTCTTTAAAAATCTGATTGTATGGTTCGGGTGTTTATGTTAGATTAGATACTTATACTTAGTAGAGATAGAATGTTTATGTAAATTCAATTTGATATGTGATATAAATGCGGTGAAAGAATATAAGACTGATATGTTGATATGTTGGTATACGGATGCGAGTCGATCGAGATGATTTATACCCTGCCGGTCCTCTGGTATGAGATTATTGCGGATGTGAACCGGGACATAGGTACATAAATACATATACATATATAGAATGTTGTGAATCATGGATGATAGGCCGTACGTGATTTCAGGCTGTGCCCTCATTTGTCGTATAGGATGATAGGATCCCTATTAGCTTAATGCCGTCGTACGATGATTTTCCGTGCGTGATGGGTTTGACTTGATGGTTGATCCTTACCCTTGACTAGAGGTTGTCGTACGCTGGATCATACCGTACGCGATGTTGTTAGGCTGGATGCCGATTGATAGATTCCCCGACTCGGTCATATTAGATACGTATACCCGTCAGCATTTGAATATGATTTACCTTATGCTGCATTCATATTATTTCCATTGCATTGCTTATACATGTGCTAGTACACTTGCACCATTATCGATGATGCGTATGTTACACGTACACAGATTTGCCGGCTCACACACTTCATCATCGATAATTTTCATGTCACTACACAGTAGGATTGCTGCATCATGATATGACTCTTAGCATAGCATGCTTACATATACATTGCTATATCCATACTTGCGCATATATACATTGTATATCCATATTGGTGCACATATACATTGGTACCTCTATACTTGCGCATATACATATTGTGCCTACATAGATAACTGGTTTTATTGGAAAATTGGGAACCGCATGTTATATTTTAAAAACTGGAATCATTTAAAAGAGCGGTTTTCCTTTAACATGTCATATCATTTTTCCATGATTGCATGATATACGAATATGCTTACATTTCTATTATTTGTCTCATACATCATGCTCTATGATTCTACGCATTGAGATATGCTGTTTTCATGAGATTTCTGGATTTGAGAACCATGGACATTTTAAAAGAGATTATGTGTTGTTTTAAAAACCCGGTTTCTCTTGATATGATATTTCAGTGCGTCCACCATGTGTTTTCTCGGTTTTGAGAGCGACATGTGAAACCCGATTCGAGGAGGCGGATGAGGCCGATTGCGGGTACCTGGTGGACCCGGTATGGTACCCCGGGACGAGAACGGATCGCTGTGCAGTAGACGGTGAGCCTGGCAGAGGGACTACTACCTACCGGTTATAGTATTTGGGTTCGGCGGATATCCGGAGGATACCGACCGGTGTCGAAAGATGATATGGGCCGATCCGGACTGACGGAGCCCATGGGCCGATCCGGACTGACGGAGCCAAATATATGAGGATTTATGTGCCGATGCTGGGCACGGTTTTCATGATGTTTTCGAGTGTCGATGCTAGGCACTCAGGTTCCATGATTTTGACGTGTCGTGAGGGACACCGTTGGTATACATCCTCATACTTTCATGCACACTCTTTTATGGTATTTACGTGCATACAGACATTGATTATATGGGTGGACGAGATCCACATGCATTGATTATTACTGTTGGATGTTATCCACATGCATATAGGTATTGACTACCTTGTTGGCACATATACAGACTCGGTCACCCTAGATATCATAGTATTACCTTTATGATATAGTTGACCTAGGAGTCGTTGTTTATTCGATTTCTATCTGTTGATATTTTTCTACTCACGAGTTGGCAACTCACCCCCGTTGTGCCACGGTTCTTGCAGGTTGACCGCTTGGATTAGTAGCGGCTTCGCTGGCACATAGTTGCATTCGAGTGTTTTGCTTTGGTAGGTTGGACATTTGTATCGTACCCACTCTTGTATCTGTATTTCATTATTGTATCTAGTTAACTCCATCAATCAAAATTAGTAAATTGTATAAGTAATGAGACTTGGTGGGTTTGTGCTTGCGAGACTTAGAGCGAGGTTTTTTTTCCGCTACTTGTGGTTTTGATGTCTTGCTTTTTATTTATCTTTTTTTGGTGAACTTCGCCTTTGGGCGTCGTATACTTATTTATACTGTATTGCTTGGTTGTGATCCGCCGTTTGGCGAAGAGCGAGCTCCCGCTTCGGGATGCCTTTATCATTATTATGTATTTGTGGTTTTGGATCAAAATATACAAAGGAGGTGCTGCCAAAATTTTTAAAAGACGAAACATGTTTTCAAACTAGTAAATTTCACTTACATCATTCATGTTCCTTTTCTATGCATTCAGAAAACTTGATTTCATTATACCTTTATTTCAAAACCTCACCTCCTTTATTTTTCTTAAAAGGTTTAGATTTCTGGGTTTCAGCTTACTTGAATTTCGTTACGCCTTTAGACGTTGCGTGATTCAAGTGCTGGTCACGAGCTAATATTTCGGGTCGTGACAAAGTTGGTATCAGAGCGTTAGGTTTAACCTTTGTTCGAGTCTATGTTTGACTATGCGGAGTCTAGGGCGGGTATGTATTTCGGAACCTAGGCTTGACCTTACGGAACTTAGACTTGAAAGGGGGGGTATTAGACCCGAACTTTCGTTTCATAGGCCGACCCTGATTGATGGAGTAGGTAATTTTAGTAGAGTGACGTACCGTACGTATGTTCTACGGCATATTTACGATACGATACTCCACTTAAGTAACCATAGGATGTACATATTTTTGAGACCAGTGATTCTCTTCATACCCATGATTATACATCCATTGGAGATCCTCGATTCAATTAGTTCTATGATCATACTTTCATTGATTTTGTTCCTTCTTATGATCATGTATCCATTCTGGATCTGTTGTTTCCTTTCATGTCGTTGATCTGCTTCCTTTGACACTCGATTGAGGTTCCTGTCACCATGTTTTGAGCGCAGTTTGAGCTGCTGCTAGTGTTGCGGTCAGGGCGAGCTCGTCTGGTACAAGGTCCGACCATTGTGTTTCCTGGTGACATGGGAACGTCTCAATGTAGTCTTGTCTTGTGAACTCCTGTTGAGGGGAGTATTTGGTTTTACACCGGATGATCAGGCCATTGTTAGAGCTGCCAGTTTCGAGAGGACTGTTGATGTACAGATTACCTCAGAGATTGTCGTGTCTCCTATCGTGCAGACAGTTGACCCAGCTGTTGCTGAGATTGATGGGATGTCGCTTCCAGAGCTTACGAGCTAAGATCGCCGGAGCTTCCTGGTAGAAATGCGACAGATGATAGCTAGTCTACCCCGATTTGAGAGACGAAGGTGATTCGGCAGATTGGTGCGCTGACGCAAGCCCAGTTGAGTTGAAGATTTCCAGCATGGAGAGTCTTACTCAGATCTAGAGCAGACCGATCCAGAGATGACCGCCGATGTATCGCGTTTCCTGAAGGATTGAGGCATTGTTTAGCGTGCGAACGAAGGGTATCCGCATGTCACCTAGGCGAAGTTAAAAAGTTCGAGCGAGTGTCAGAAACCCATGTTTCCCAAGTTTAAAGTGTTTGGAAGAACATGCAGGTAATTCTGTGGACCCTCTAGAAGAATGAAACCCTAACTCGACATGATGACCATGAAACCGCTTTGAACCATAGGGTTTGTGGCAGTTTAGCGGTTCCATCAGTGAAGCTTGGTTTTGCCCTTCTACGGTTGGTCCAGAGGTACTGTGGCATGAGCATGGCTCTTGCGGCGGTTTCGCGGCCGTACAGTCACATCATGCTTTGTATTTTGCACAATAAAGTCCCTATCAATTTCCTGATGCATTTGGGTATGTTTAATTCTGCTCAAGTGTTGAGTTTTCTGGGTTGTATTGGGGACCCATTGATTCGATCGGATAATTTAACTTCGTTTAAGTTTTTCCGGGTAATTTTAGAACGTGTTAAAAAGTTCGAACGGATATCAATAACTCACTTTTTCCCCTGCCGGAAAAATTCCAAGTGTTGGATTTTTCCGTAGTTTAAGAACGTTTTGAGTCGTGCAAGTAACGCGATGGACCCTCTAGAAGACAACAAACCTTAACTCGATTATGTGACCGTCTTGAACTGCCTTTTGAACCTTAGGGTTTGGGGCAGTACGGCGTACCACATGTGAGGCGTTGGCTTGACCCTTCTACGGCTGGACCATTTGTACTGTGGCATGTGATGGATGTTTTTAAACTAATTTCAAGTGTTAAGAACTATTTAGGAAAACTTGGGTGTTTGATTATTCGATCGGAAAATTTAACATTGTCTATTTATCTGGAATGTGATACAATATTTGGAATCCACAAGTAGTTATGAGATAACTAATTTGAATGTTATAAATCTAGCAGTTCAGTCTCAATTGATCGATTGCCACGGAATTTTGATGTGATCAAAAGTCCGTCGCAATCACGTAGCCTACGCAGATACTCGCCGGGTAAACTTAATAGACAGCCACGCCCCATAGCCCCGACCAAGTGACTGTAGGGGAACCCCGTCGCCAAAAGCATCCTTTCGGGTGCTCACGGCAGCGGTGTTCCGCCTTAGTGCACTTCGTCGACGGCATCCGGGGGTGTGGCCGTCTACTAAAGTTTGCGACGAGCATTCGATCAGGATGTCGGGAATCTTGTTGAATTGCCCGACTGATTAATGGAAAGTATTTTCAATATCGAGACAAAAATACGGGGTTTATAATTGTCAGGCATGAGATGTCTAAGGAATTCATTTGGTTAGGCATGCGATGTCTAAGTAGGTTGCGGATTCCAACTGTTGTAGTTTTACGCTTTCTTTTATGCGACCGTAAGTGTAATATGTGGTGTATCGCCGTTTTTGTTGCTATACTTCAACGACAATTGGGATACGCATATTTACTTACGTTGATGACATGTGATGTTATGTGTTGCTGGATATGTTATATTGGATCGTCGTGTTTGAATAGCCGGGTTTTTTTTATGTGAGATGAGAGTTTTTCTTTTTCATTCATGTAAAATTCATTGTATGTAATATTCTATTATTGGGGCACTTCCGGGCTGAGGATGATGTCACCATTGTATATTATTTACTTTTCCGCACTAGGATAGACCCAGGAGGGGAGCACAAGTAACCGGGTTCTAGGGTCCAGTGGGAGACCATCTCGAGGAGTCGAGTCCGGGTCTCCTAACTCTAGAATTGGTAGGGTTGCTTTCCTCTCTCGTAGGGGTCTAGGGGTGTGGGATTGGCTATTCATCACGACCGTGGAATCCATGTTTTATACAGGCTCAAAATAAAATACTGACGTCCTAGTATATCCAACATTTCATATGATATTTTCTGCTGCGTTATCTGTGATGTGATCATGTGATATGTTCAGATAGATACTGTATATAGTATATATGATATATTATATACACGTTGCTTATGTTTTACACCCGCACTAGCCCTGCCCCTCTATGCCGTTAGTTACCTAACCTAACGGTGCATGACTGGACATCGAGGTGAATGCGGATGGCATAAGCGTACGTTGTATTTATCTGTGATGATTAGGTGACTTAAATGATGGGACATTCATTAATGAGATTAATGAAAGAAAATAAACCTAAATGATGTTGTGGAATCGAATTTCAAAAATTAGGTAGCTCTAGTTGTTGCTTTGCATAGTGGTGTTCCTTATAGAACATCCAGCACCTTATTCGATAAGGAAAGAGCCGAGATCCCTTCACCGGGAGCGACCTCTTTAGCAATAACTAGCAGATGCTACAACCTTCGGTTTGTCTTTTGATTGATTTTCTAGTTCTTGCTTTGCATAGTGGTATTGTGAATATCATGCACCTCATTCGACAAGGAAAGATCCGAGATCCCTTCACCGGGAGCGACCTCTTTAGCGAAACTAGCAGAAGCCTCAAAAACACTCCATTTAAAACCATTTGATTCTGCAACGAGATCAAGTTCAAAGCATTAAAGGTTTTCTTAAAAACCATCCGCAATTCTCCGTCATTTTAGGAAGTAGAGTACTTAGTATTCGTGCTGTGTTTGTTGACCATAGTCAAGGCACAGTGTACGGTAGCTAAGTGATGTCTTCCTACACAGCATATGATGCGATTAGTTAGGACAGTCATGTGACTTTGTTGACCTTAGTTAAGGGTCATGAGGGTGGGTCTAATTAATCACGAAATGACGGGTAGAGCTTGACTAGTGCTTATGATTTGTTGACCATAGTTAAGGTCATAAGTGCTAGGGGTAAAAACCTTTATCGGGAGTTTCAAGTGTTGATATTTGCAATGAGATTGCATACCTTCTATGAGATAGTTGGATCCCGATACCCACTGCGAGTAATTGTTACTCCTGGGAGAGTTTTGTACTTTGCAATTAGCCGATCAAGTAGGTATCTAGAAAGGTGTCAACGGGGTTACGCCCCTAGGAAAACGAGGTTTATTTTAATTAGGTCCGTGCGAAAGCACGGGGAACCTCCCTCAAAGTACCGGCACTGGCCTGGTTGAAAGATTAGCGAACTTGTAGAGTGTAATTAATCCCGGCTAGTCATTCCTTTTAGGGTTTGAAGGAAGATTTGATAGAAACAGTGGGAGCCATCCTGATTAGATAAAATATATAACCAATCTAATCTTGCAAGAGTGCACGCAGAGTGTTTTCTTCTCTCTCTCTCCAGGTAGCGACCATGTCACGCCTTAATCAAGATAATAATATGGATGTATTGACCAAACCCGCTTGCTATACTGGGCTGGGGAACGTTGGTCCCGCTCCAACTTATAATTGTTATAAGACAGAGCAGGAATTAGGGGAATACCAGGATTCCCATGCCACCCAAACGAAGAAAGTGCATGATGATGTATCTTCTTCGGGTGTGTTCATTACAAAGAACTGTTTCTCTGTATCCTCTACGTCCTGGGTATTAGATACCAGATCAGGATCCCGCAAATGTAATCTGTTACATGGGCTACAGATAGGTAGAGAACTGAGAACAGGTGATAAATTTCATTAGATAGAAACGGTGCAAGCGTTGCAGCCAAGTCTGTTGATAGTTATCACCCTGTATTACTAGAATACATTGATTCTGAACGAATGTTATTAGATACCGAACCTGATATACAACATCATATCAGTCTCTTTTTACTAAAGAAAGGATATAGTTTTGTATTGTTGGATAATGATTTGAACATTTCCTATATCAAGAGTTGATCGGTTCAGGCACGTTATCTAAAAGCATATACATTCTAAATCAGACCACAGTTCTTAACGTACAGAACACACACAAGAGGAAGAGTTCAGAAATGAACGAATCCTTCTTAAGGCATTGTAGACTAGGTCATATCAATGCGACCAGACTAGCTAAGTTACATTTAGATGCATATTTAAATAAGTTTGAATTTACATCTTATGAAACTTGCCAGTCATGTCACAAAGATAAGATGACTATAGCTCTGTTTACTGCAAACAGAGAAAGAGTTAGTGAAATCTTAGGACTGATACATAGTGATGTATGAAGGTCCCCAGTCTACATATGCGAGTACTGGTTCTTTGTACTTCCTTACATTCACTGATGATCTCTTAAGATTCGGACACATGTTCCTGTTGAAACACATGTCTGAAACTTTTGAGGAATTCAAAGAATATAAGTCAGAAGTAGAGAACCAAAACGGGTATAAGTATTATGTCCTATGATGAGATCAGGGAGGAGAATACTTGTGCATGGAATTCTTGGACCATTCTAAAGGAGAATGAGATTCTCTCTCAGCATTACTCCTCCGTATACACCACATCACAACGGTGTATCGGGGTGGAGCAATTGCACCCTATGTGATATGGTGCGCTCTATGATGAGTACTACCGAGTTACCTGTTTCCTTTTGGGGGTTATGCACTTAAGAAGCTGCATACCTATTGAATTAGGTTCGAATCAGATCGCTGCCTACCACTCCATATGAGATATGGTATGGGAAGAGCCTATCACTTAAGCAAGCTAAGATTTGGGGTTGTCCGGCCAACGTCAAAAGCAAAATCCGGACAAATTCGAGGCAATGTCAGTTCTGTAGAACTGAAAGGAGTTCCAGCTATACAAACTACAGCTGATGATTTAATAGCACCAAAGGATTCAATAGTCGCCGATGAACCTCAGCCTCTCCGCCAATCTAGCAGGGTTCCTCACCTGCCTGAGAGATACTTCAGTTTCTCAATGACAGTGGGATCGAGAATTACATCATGAGATGATGACCCAACTAGTTTCTGTTAGTTATATGTATGCCCTTGAGGCCATTACTGTACATAGGATGTATATTGTAGTGGATGCTGGGACATATATAGGGAGGACTTTCTTGCTCAACATGATAGTATGCTATCTGGTTACTCTTTACCTTAACGTGTATATTGATTGTCTCTCTGTTACATGTTGGTAAAGCCCTTAGGATGTGTACTTGACTACCTGGACTATGATGCGGATCATACTAGTGGGGACATGGTAGTCCATAAGTACATCCTTCAAAGTCCCTAGTCGTGGGTGTATCGAGATGGGGCATCGATATACCAGAGTAGACTAGCGTATACCTTCTCGACCCATACAGATGGGCGATGGATGATCCCATATCCATTGGTGTTTGACATCAGAGGAGATATACGGGTGCTCAGTAAAGACTGGGTACACTGGACGGACTCGCCAAGAACTCCCAGATGGTATTATACCTCACGTCAGAAGGCAGTTCTCTGGTGACACTGGTACAGAGTAGTCTGTTGACCCGAGATCGTCATAGAGTCTTGTGTGGTTCCCACTGTGCTTTGATTTCCATCTTACCACGTCCAAGAGGGCGTGCAAAACGGTGGTTTTTGGGTACAGTCCCGAGTCACACGGAGGCAATGAGCGATAGGAGGGGATTCGTCTCTCCCGGTATAGGGAGTAGATGTTGCGCTGTGTTCGATTGGCTATAACAGGAAATCCCTGGCCAGGGTTGCTGAGATATACTGGTAAGTGTTACCAGTAGTTTCTCGAATTGTTATAGACCTCATATCGACACGACTTATCGAGCTATTGGGGTCTGACGTTTACCACCCCTAGGAGAGATATGCGACATATCAGACGACGAGACCGGACTGTACGGTAGTGTTACTGGTTGGATTCACTGGAGTGTGAGCGGGCTTGCTCGTCGATCTTCTGATCGCTCAATACCCGGGTGGCCGTTACGTTTAGCATACCGCTTGCGGCTTGTGGGTGCTTGATATGATCATCATCTGCTGCCGGCGTATTGATAAGTCTTTAGAGTCCTACACAGAGGTTTCCTGGCTCAAGCGAAACGAAATAGGAGCGCATATGAGATATGTGCGGGACCGAGAATAATTCGTGTATGTGATACCGTATTTCATTCTCGCGATCAATGTGTCGAATGGTTGTATGCGATATAACCTAGTTATCGAATCAAGGATTGATTCGATAAGCCGATACATTGTCTACTAGTCGGTTGTGTGCGACATGACCGGATCATTGATTCGATTATGCATTAATTAATGATTTAATGCATAATTATATATTTGATATATTACTTTGCATTAACTAGTATTGGTTCACTTTAAATGGATTTTCTCACTTGGTTTGTGCACATTGTATATGTGATATACATTTGTACATTTGATTGTATCATGTTTGATGATACATGCTAATTTGGTTAAGTGTATAGAATTAAACCATGGTTAACTTAATGATTAGGGTTTTGCTTTTTCATTTAATCATTTGTTTATTCATTTTGGATATTAATAAAAGCATAAAAGAAAAGCAAAATGGTTTCTTTATTTTATTTTCTTTCATGAAGCTTTTTGAAGCTTCATGAAGCTTTGACCAAAGTGACCACTTTGCCTTTATCTTTAACCCTAACCATTAATCTAACCTTAGTTAATTCTCTACACTTGACCATGGTTGATTATGATAAGTATTCTTTTATTTTCTATTTTCTAAATAACTTATCATAACATTCTTCTTCTTCTTCTTCATTTCTTCAAGTGAAGAAAGCTTGCCTCCATCAATGGCAAGTGATGAAAAAGAGTGAGAAATCCAAATCTAAAGTGAACCCACTTCCTATTTCTTCATCCTCCACCTCTTGCCAAGTAGTAGAGTGTGTTTCCTTCATAAGTTTTCTAGACTTGGTGAAGTTGGAGCTTGATCTAGCGATGCCTCGACGTAGATCATCTTCGGCATGGACATCGACGACCTAGCTCGCCATTTCTCCGACGAAGCCGACGCTAGAGCCCGGGAATTCACTAGGAAAACGAGGGGACTTCGTTGCGGAGCTATGGAGGTGGAGCACCGGATCTACAAAGGTTGTATTTCCGTTTCCTATTAGTTAAGTGTTAACTAGTTTCATTCTTTCGCCTAGACATCTAGCTAACGATCCGTAGTCTAGGGTTTCTCGGCACCGTTAAATTTGAAATTGGCATGGTAGATGCCTTGAGAGACCTCCTTGGTGTGCCTAGGAACCCTACAGTGGTATCAGAGCCTAGCTAGAGCCTTAGGCGAAGTTTAGACGGAGTTTGAAGTCCGAACGAACCGAAACCGCAAAATTACCATGCTCTCTGGACTTTTTCTAAAATCTGGAGTTTTTCCAAATTAAAAATATGCAGAAAATTCAGCAGGGAATTATAAGAATTACGGCACAAAAATATTTTCATGAACAGTGTAAACGGCGGCGGAACCGCGGCAGAAGCCTGGCTTCTGCGGCGGTTCCGCGGAAACATGGTGACGTCATCCTCCCCTGTTTGCACAGTAATTCTTTGTTTCAGGTGCTGAGTTCTCTGGATATTTTTAAAATTTATTCAAGAGTTGAATTTTCTGGAGTTGTTTTGGGGATTCGCTGTTTCGATCGGGGTATCAAATTTTGTCTATTTGGCTTTACGGATAAATTTTAGAATATGTTAAAAAGTTCGACCGGATATAAATACCCTATTTTTCCCCTGTCGGGAAATTTCCAAGTGTTGGATCTTTCCGTAGTTTAACGACGTTCTAAGTAGTGCAAGTAACGCGATGGTCCCTCTAGAAGACAACAAACCTTAACTCGATTATGTGACCGTCTTGAACAGCTCTTTGAACCTTCGGGTTTGGGACAGTACGGCGTGCCACATGTGAGGCGTTGGCTTGACCCTTCTACCGCTGGACCGTTGGTACTGAGGCATGAACTGAAAGTTGTTAGACTTATTTCATGTGTTGATCAGTTTCGGGATAACTTGGGTGTTCGATTGTTCGATCGAAAGTTTAACATTTTCTATTTATCTAGAATGTGATACAATAATTGGAATTCGCAAGAAGTTATGAGATAACTGAATGAATGTTATAAACATAGCAGTTTAGTCTCACTTGATCGGTTGCCACGGAATTTTGATGTGATCAAAAGTCCGTTGCAATCACGTAGCGTACGCGGATACTCGCCGGGTAAACTTAATAGACAGCCTCACTCCATAGCCCCGACCAAGTGACTGTAGGAGAACCCCGTCACCGAAAGCATCCGTTCGGGTGCTCGCGGTAGCGGTGTTCCGCCTTGGTGCACTTCGTCGACGGCGTCGGGGGTGCGGCCGCCTACTAAAGTTTGCGATGAGCATTCGATCAGGATGTCGAGAATCTTGTTGAATTGTCCGACTTGACATTGAAAAGATTTTTCGATAATGAGACTAAAATGCGGGGTTTATAATTGTTAGGCATGCGATGTCTAAGTAATTCATTTGGTCAGGCATGCGATGTCTGAGGAGGTTGCGGATTCCAACTGTTGTAGTTTTACACTTTCTTTTCTGTGACCGTAAGTGTAATATGTGATATCGCCAGTTTCGTTGCTATATGTCAACGACAATTGGGATGGACATATTTACTTACGTTGATGACAGGTGATGTTATGTGTTGCTGGATATGTTATATTGGATCGTCTGTTTGAATAGCCGGGGGTTTTTATGTGAGATGAGTGTTTTTCATTTTCATTCATGTAAAAACTTGTATGTAATATTCTTTTTATTGGGGCACTTCCAGGTTGCGGAAGTTGTCACCCTTTGTATATTATTTACTTTTCCGCACTAGGATAGACCCAAGGAGGAGGGCACAAGTAACCGGGTTCTGGAGTCCAGTGGGAGACCAACTCGAGGAGTCGAGTTCGGGTCTCCTAACTCTAGAATTGGTAGGGTTGCTTGCCGCTCTTGTAGGGGTCTGGGGGTGTGGGTTTGGCTATTCATCGCGACCGTGGAATCCGTGTTTTATACTGGCTCGTATTGAAAACACGGATGTCCTAGTATATCCAATATTTCATATGATTCTTCTGCTGCGATATCTGTGATGTGATCATGTGATGTTCTGTGATAGATACAGTATATAGTATATATGATATATTATATAGACGTTACTTATGTTTTACACCCGCGCTAGCCCTGCCCCGCTCTGCCGTTAGTTACCTAACCTAACGGTGCACGAGGGGACATCGAGGCGAATGCGGATGGCATAAGTGTACGTCGTATTTATCTGTGATGTTTAGGTATTTAAATGATGGGACTTCATTAATGAGATTAATGAAATAAAAGAAACCTAAGATATTGTAGAATCGAATTTCAAAATAAAACAGGTAGCTACAGTTCTTGCTTTGCACAGCGGTATATATGATATATCCTGCACCTTATTCGATAAGGAAAGGACCGAGATCCCTTCACCGGGAGTGACTCCTTTAGCAATAACTGGCAGATGCTACACCCTCGGTTTGTCTTTTGATTGCTTTTAAGAGTTTTTGCTTTGCACAGTGATATATATGATATATCCCGCACATCATTCGACGAGGAAAGGACCGACGATCCCTTCACCGGGAGAGACTCCTTTAGCAAAACTAGAAAAGCCTCAAAAGCACTCCATTTTTAAAATCATTTGATTCTACAACGATATCGAGTTCATTACGCAATAGGTTTTCAGAAAAACCTGTCGTAGCCCTCCGTCATTTCAGATAAGTGCTGATTAGTATTCGTGCTACGTTTGTTGGCCTGCGTCAAGGCGTAGTGTGCGGTAGCTAACTAGTATTTATCTGCTTATGCATATGATGCAGATTGGATTAGGGTAGTCGTACGACTTTGTTGGCCTGCGTCAAGGGTCGTGCGGGTGGGTTTAATTCAATCAGGAAATGACGGGTTGAACTTGACTAGCGGACTATGGTTTGTTGGCCTGCGTCAAGGTCATAGGACGCTAGGGGCAAAATATTTTCGGGAATTTCAAGTGTTGAAATTTGCAATGAGATTGCATACCTTCTATGAGATAGTTGGATCCCGATACCCGCTGCGAGTAAGAGTTACTCCTGGGAGAGTTTTATACATTACAATTAGCCGATCAAGTAGGTGTCTAGAAAGGTGTTAACGAGGTTACGCCTCTGGGAAAACGAGGTTTACATTAATTAGGTTCGTGCGAAAGCACGGGGGACCTCCCTCAAAGTACCGACACTGGCCTGGCTGAAAGATTGGCGAACTTGTAGTGTGTAATTAATCCCGGCTAGTCTTTCCTTTTAGGGTTTGAAGGAAGATTTGATAAAAAGCAGTGGGAGCCATCCTGATTAGATAAAATAATAACCAATCTATTTTTGCAAGAGCGCACGCTGAGTGTTTTCTTCTCTCTCTCTCCTGGTAGCGACCATGTCACGCCTTAATCAAGATAATAATACGGATTATTGACCGAACCCGCTTGTTATACTGAGCTGGGGAACGTTGGTCCCGCTCCAACTTATAATTGTTATAAGACAGAGCAGGAAATAAGGGGAATACCAGATTTCCCGTGCCGCCCAAACGAAGAGAGTGCATGTTGATGCATCATCTTCGGGTGTGTTCATTATACAGAACTGTTTCTCAATGTCCTTTACGTACTGGGTATATGATACCGGATCAGGATCCCGCATATGTAATATGTTACATGGGCTACAGATAGGTAAAGAACTGAGAACGGGTGATAAGTTTCATGAGGCAGAAAACGGGGCAAGAGTTGCAGCCAGGTCTGTCGGTCACTGTCACCCTGTATTACAATACATTGATTCTGAACGAATGTTATTAGATACCGAACCTGATATACACAAATCATATCTGTCTCTTTTATTAGTAATGAAACGATAAAATTTTGTATTGTTGGATAATGTTTTGAACATTTCCTATATCAAAAGTTGATCGGTTCAGGCACGTTATCTAAAAGCATTAATGTTCTAAATCAAACTACAGTTCTTAGTATACTGAACACACACAAGAGGAAGAGTTCAGAAATGAACGAATCCTACTTGAGGTATTGTAGACTAGGTCATATCACTGCGACCCGACTAGCTGGAGCTACATTTAGATGCATATTTAAATCAGTTTGAATTTACATCTTGTGAAACTCGCCAGTCATGTCACAAAGATAAGATGGCCATAGCTCTGTTTATTGGTAACAGAGAAAGAGTTAGTGAACTCTTGGGACTGATACATGATGATGTATGTAAGGTCTCCTGTCTACACATGCCAGGACTGGTTCTTTGTACTTCATTACATTCTCTGATAATCTCTCGAGATTCAGACATATCTTCCTGTTGAAACACAAGTCCGAACCTTTTGAGATATTCACAGAATATGATTTAGAAGTAGAGAACCAAAATACGGGTAAAAGTATTATGTCCTTTGATGAGATCAAGGAGGAGAATACTTGAGCACGGAATTCTTGGACTTTTCTAAAGGAGAATGAGATTCTCTCTCAGCATTACTCCTCCGTATACACCATTGCACGATGGTATGTCGGGGCGGAGCAGATACACCCTATTTGATATGGTGTGCTCTATGATGAGTAATACTGAGTTACCTTTTTCCTTAGGGGGTTGTGCACTTGAGAAGTTGCATACCTATTGAATAGCGTTCAAATCAAATCTGTTGCCTACCACTTCATATTTGATATGGTATGGGAAGAGCCCATATCTTAAGTTAGTTAAGATTTAGGGTTGTTTGGCCTATGTCTGAAAGTATAATCCGAACAAGCTCGAGGCAAAGTCTGTTATGTAGAACTGGAATCGTTCCAGCTGTACAAACTACAGATGATAATTTGATAGAACCAAAGGATTCAATAGATTCCAATGAACCTCAGCCTCTCCGCCGATCTAGTAGGGTTCCTCACCCACCTGAGAGATACTTCGGTTTCTCTATGACAGTGGGAGAGAGGATTACATCATGAGATGATGACCCAACTAGTTTCGAGCTGGCCATCACGAGTGAGACTCTGTAAGAATGGCTGGATGTTTAGCGATCTGAGATGGAATCCTTATACACCAACAATGTATGGACTTTGGTTGCTATATCTGAAGGGTTAAATCCCCATCAGGAGCAAGTATATCTTGAGAAGATTACTTGGTGTAAATGGAAAGGTTGAGACTTTCAAAGATAGACTTGTTAAAGGTTCTCGTCATCAACCAGGCGTGGATAATGATGAAACCTTTTCCAGTATCTATGCTTAAGTCCATCCAGATCCTACTTGCCACGGCTACATACCATGACTACGATATTTGGTGGTTGGGTGTCATGACTGCTTTTCTAAATGATGTTTTGGAAGAGAGCGTCTATAAGTACACAGCCAGAGGGCTTCGTAGACAGTGGGAGCAGCGAAAACGTGTGCAAGATGCTTTATAGGATTAAAGCAGGCATCGCGGAGTTGGAACATCTGTTTTGATGGATTAGTCAAAGAAGTTGACATCATCAAAATGGTAGATGAACCTTGTATATACAAAAAGGTAGTAGGGAGTATGGTGACGATCCTCGTAGAGTACGTGGATGACATACTCTTGATAAGAAAGGAGTTTCTTATGCTACGCTCGATCAATCTTCGTTTATCACAATGATTCTCCATATAGGATCAATGTGATACCTCCTATATCCTGATTTTGGATCTATGAGATAGATCTAATTGGATGTTAGGATACTCACTAGTAGTAGTGAGATGGTATCAATCGATCCTGGGGAGAATCACTGGAAGTGTTCCAGAGTGATAAAGACGACTAAATGTCAGTCACAGGAATTGTCTTTACCCTCAGTAAAGGGACGGTATGTTGGAAGAGTTCCAAGCTAGATACCGTGACATACTAGACGATAAAGGCTGGATACATCGCTACTTATGATGCTACCAAAGAGGATGTTTGGGTGTATATTAGTTCATGAGATGAACTACGTTCCTACCATTGTGAGACAATAGAGTTGTGGCTTATGCCAAGGAACGCCGGTCCCATCAGTGATCCAGACTTATTCTAAGGCAGTATCACCTGATCATGGAGATGGTTGATCTCCAGGGTGATCGAGGCAAGGAGAGCAGACTTAGAGGATAACGCAGCGGATCCACTCACGAAGGCCTATTCCCAGAGAGAGACTTTTATGGGATAGTTGAGTATGAGATACTGCAACCACTGCTACAGATGACCCTAGTGCAAGTGGGAGATTGTTAGTTATATGTATTCCCTAGAGGCCATTACTGTACATAGGATGTATATTGTAGTGGATGCTGGGACATATATAGGGAGGACTTTCATGCTCGACATGATAGTATGCTATCTGGTTGCTCTTTACCTTAACGTGTATACTGATTGTCTCTCTGTTACATCTTGGTAAAGCCCTTAGGATGTGTACTTGACTACCTGGACTATGATACGGATCATACTAGTGGGGACATGGTAGTCCATAAGTACATCCTTCAAAGCCCCTAGTCGTGGGTGTATCGAGATGGGGCATCGATATACCAGAGTAGACTAGCGTATACCTTCTCGACCCATACAGATGGGCGATGGATGATCCCATATCCATTGGTGTTTGACATCAGAGGAGATATACGGGTGCTCAGTAGAGACTAGGTACACTGGACGGACTCGCCGAGAACTCCCAGATGGTATTATACCTCACGTCAGATGGCAGTTCTCTGGTGACACTGGTACAGAGTAGTCTGTTGACCCGAGATCGTCATAGAGTCTTGTGTGGTTCCCACTGTGCTTTGATTTCCATCTTACCACGTCCAAGAGGGCATGGAAAACGGTGGTTTTTGGGTACAGTCCCGAGTCACACGGAGGCAATGAGCGATAGGAGGGGATTCGTCTCTCCCGGTATAGGGAGTAGATGTTGCGCTGTGTTCGATTGGCTATAACAGGAAATCCTTGGCCAGGGTTGCTGAGATATACTGGTAAGTGTTACCAGTAGTTTCTCGAATTGTTATAGACCTCATATCGACACGACTTATCGAGCTATTGGGGTCTGACGTTTACCACCCCTAGGCAAGATATGCGACATATCAGACGACGAGACCGGACTGTACAGTAGTGTTACTGGTTGGATTCACTGGAGTGTGAGCGGGCTTGCTCGTCGATCTTCTGATCGTTCAATACCCGGGTGGCCGTTACTTTTAGCAGACCGCTTGCGGCTTGTGGGTGCTTGATATGATCATCATCTGCTGCCGGCGTATTGACGAGTCTTTAGAGTCCTACACAGAGGTTTCCTGGGTCAAGCGAAACGAAATAGGAGCGCATATGAGATATGTGCGGGACCGAGAATAATGCATGTATGTGATACCGTATTTCATTCTCGCGATCAATGTGTCGAATGGTTATATGCGATATAACCTAGTTATCGAATCAAGGATTGATTCGATAAGCCGATACATTGTATACTAGTCGGTTGTGTGCGGCATGAACGGATCATTGAATCAAGTGTTGATTTAATGATTTAATGCATAATTATATATTTGATATATTACTTTGCATTAACTAGTATTGGTTCACATTAAATGGATTTTCTCACTTGGTTTGTGCACATTGTATATGTGATATACATTTGTACATTTGATTGTATCATGTTTGATGATACATGCTAATTTGGTTAAGTGTATAGAATTAAACCATGGTTAACTTAATGATTAGGGTTTTGCTTTTTCATTTAATCATTTGTTTATTCATTTTGGATATTAATAAAAGCATAAAAGAAAAGCAAAATGGTTTCTTTATTTTATTTTCTTTCATGAAGCTTTTTGAAGCTTCATGAAGCTTTGACCAAAGTGACCACTTTGTCTTTATCTTTAACCCTAACCATTAATCTAACCTTAGTTAATTCTCTACACTTGACCATGGTTGATTATGATAAGTATTCTTTTATTTTCTATTTTCTAAATAACTTATCATAACATTATTCTTCTTCTTCTTCATTTCTTCAAGTGAAGAAAGCTTGCCTCCATCAATGGCAAGTGATGAAAAAGAGTGAGAAATCCAAATCTAAAGTGAACCCACTTCCTATTTCTTCATCCTCTACCTCTTGCCAAGTAGTAGAGTGTGTTTCCTTCACAAGTTTTCTAGACTTGGTGAAGTTGGAGCTTGATCTAGCGATGCCTCGACGTAGATCATCTTCGGCATGGACATCGACGACCTAGCTCGCCATTTCTCCGACGAAGCCGAGGCTAGAGCCCGTGAATTCACTAGGACAGCGAGGGGACTTCGTTGCGGAGCTATGGAGGTGGAGCACCGGATCTACAAAGGTTGTATTTCCGTTTCCTATTAGTTAAGTGTTAACTAGTTTCATTCTTTCGCCTAGACATCTAGCTAACGATCCGTAGTCTAGGGTTTCTCGGCACCGTTAAATTTGAAATTGGCATGGTAGATGCCTTGAGAGACCTCCTTGGTGTGCCTAGGAACCCTACAGTTTCGAGCAGGCCATTAAGAGTGGGGACTCTGTAAGAATGGCTGGATGCTTAGCGATCTGAGATGGAATCCATGAACACCAACAAAGTATGGACTTTGGTTGCTATATCTGAAGGGTTAAATTCCCATCAGGAGCAAGTATATCTTGAGAAGATTACTTGGTGTAGATGGAAAAGTTGAGACTTTCAAAGCTAGACTTGTTAAAGGTTTTCGTCATCGACCAGGCGTGGATAATGATGAAACCTTTTCCAGTGGCTATGCTTAAGTCCATCCGGATCCTACTTGCCATTGCTGCATACCATGACCGCGATATCTGGTGGTTGGGTGTCATGACTGCTTTTCTAAATATAGATTTAGAAGAGAGTATCTATAAGAACACGGCCAGATGGCTTCGTAAACAGTAGGAGCAACGGAAACGTGTGCAAGATGCTTTGTGTGATAAAGCAGGCATCGCGGAGTTAGAACGTCTTTTTTGATGTGGTAGTCAAAGTGTTTGACTTCATCAAAATAGTAGATGAATCTTGTACATACAAAAAGGTAGTAAAGAGTAAGGTGATCATTCTCGTATTGTACGTGGACAACATACTCTTGATAGGAAAAGAGTTTCCTATGCTACGCACGGTCAATCTCCACTTATCACAAGGATTCTCTAAAAAGGATAAAGGCGATACCTCCTAAATCCTGGGTTTTGGATCTTTGAGATAAATCTAAATGGATATTAGGATTCTCACTAGGTGTAGTGAGATGGTATCAGTTGATCCTGGGGAGAATCACTGGAAAAGTTCCAGGGTGATAAGGACGACGGAATGTCAGTCGTAGGCATTGTCTTTACCCTCAGTGGAGGGATGGTATGTTGGAAGAGTTCCAAGCTAGATACCGTGGCAAACTAGACGATAAAGGCTGGTGACATAGCTATCAAAGATACTACAAAAGAGGCAGTTTGGGTGTATATTAGTTCATGAGATGAACTAGGTTCCTACCATTGTGTGACAATGGAAGTGTGGCTTTGGCCCAGGAACCCCGGTCCCATCAGTGACCCAGATATATTCTGAGGCAGCATCACCTGATCATAGAGATAGTTGATCTCTAGGGTGATCGAGGTTAGGAGAGTAGACTCAGAGGACAACACGGCGGATCCACTCACAAAGGCTTTTTCCCAGAGAGAGACTTTTATGGGATGGTTGAGTATGAGATATTGCAACCACTACTACAAATGGCCCTAGTAAAAGTGGGAGATTGTTAGTTATATGCATGCCCTAGAGGCCATTACTGTACATGAGATGTATATTGTAGTGGATGCTGGGACATATATAGGGAGGACTTTCTTGCTCGGCATGATAGTACGCTATCTGGTTGCTCTTTATCTTAACATGTATACTTGTTGTCTCTCTATTACATGTTGATAAAGCCCTTAGGATGTGTACTCGACTTGCAGGACTATGATGCAGATCATACTACTGGGGCCTGGGTAGTCCATGAGTACATCCTTCAATGTTCCTAGTCGTGGGGATATCGAGACGGGGCATCGATATTCCAGAGTAAACTAGCGTATATCTTCTCGAGCCATGAGATGGGCGATGGATGATCCCATATCCATTGGTGTTTGACATCAGAGACGGTATGCGGGTGCTCCGTGGAGACTGGGTACACTGAACGGACTCGCCGAGAACTCCCAGATTGTATTATACCTCATGTCAGATGGCAGTTCTCTGGTGATACTGGTACAGCTTAGTCTGTTGACCCGAGATCGTCATAGAGTCTTGTGTGTCTCCCGCTGTGCTTTAATTTCCACCCTACCACGGCTCTACTGAGTCGTGCAAACAGGTGGTTTTTGGGTACAGTCCCGATTCACATGGAGGCAATGAGCGATAGGAGGGGATTCGTCTCTCCCGGTATTGGGGGTTGATGTTGCGCTATGCTCGACTGGCCATAACTGGAAATCCCTGGCCAAGGTTGCAGTGATTTACTGGTAAGTGTTATCATTAGTTTCACGCTTGTTGTGGACCTTAAATCGGCATGACTTATCAAGCTACTGGGGTCTGACATTTACCACCCCTAGGCGAGATATGCGACATATCAGACGAACAGACCGGACTGTGCGGTAAGTGTTACTGATTGGATTCGCTGGAGTGTGAGCAGGCTTGCTCGTTGATCTTCTGATCGCTCAATACCCGGATGGCCGTTATGTTTAGCAGACCGCTTGCGGCTTGTGGGTGATTGATATGATCACCACCTACTGCCGGCATATTGACAAGTCTTTAGAGTCCTACACAGAGGTTTCCTGGCTCAAGCGAAACGAAATAGGAGCGCATATGAGATATGTGCAGGACCGAGAATAATACCAGTATGTGATACTGTATTCTATTCTCTCGATTTGTATCAGCAGTCGGTTATATGAGATATAGCCGGGTTACCGAATCAAGTGTTGATTCGATATATCGATACACTAGATATTGGTCGGTTATATGCGATATGACCGGATCATTAAATCAAGTGTTGATTTAATGATTTAATGTATAATTATATATGTGATATATTACTTTACATTAACTAGTATTGGTTCACTTAAGATTGATTTTCTCACTTGATGTGCACAAGTTGTATATGTGATATATGTTTGTGCACTAGTTTGTATCATGATTGATGATACATGCAAACTTGGGTGTGTGTATGACTTACACCATATTTAAGATAATGGTTTAGGTTTTTATTTATTTTGGTAAAACAAAATGGTGGTTTTCTTTGTCTTGGCTTGAAGCTTCATGAAGCTTTTAAGCATCTTTGACAAAGTCCACTCATTTTGTTTTGCATAAGATTTTCATTAACCAAACCATTACCTCAAACTATGGTTTAGTCTCTACAAAGGTAAACTCACCAATGGTTGCATTATGATAGACTTCACTTGATTATTCTTTTTAAAAAAAATAATTCATTTTTCTTATTTTTTTCATTCTTCATTTTCTTCTTCTTCAAGAAAAAGAAAAGCTTGCTAGAAATTTTCAAGTGAAGAAATAGAGTGAGAAATCCAAATCCAAAGTGAACCCACTTCCTATTTCATCATCCTCTACTACTTGCCATTTAGTTTAGGGTGTTTTCTTCACAAAGTTCATGACCTAGTGAAGATCGAGCTTGAGTTTGAGTCTCCTCGACATAGATCATCTTCGGCCTCGAAGTCAACGACCTAGCCCGCTCACTTATCCGAGAAAACCATCGCTGGAGTCCGGGATCACGATGATCGCAGCGAAGGGACATCAACACGGAGCTTTAGAAGTGAAGGACCGGATCTACAAAGGTTGTAATCCCTTTCACTTAGTGATAAAGTTGTTTACATGCTAGTTTTCGCTTAATCTCTAGTATACGATCTTGGTTAGGGTTGTTCGGCACGGCTAATTTTTTTGAATCGGGCATGGTTGATGCCTTGTAGAACCTTGTTAGAGTTCCTAGGAACCCTATAGTAAGACTACGGTAGCGCCCCGGCCGTCTTTCCGAGGCCAAAATGCGGAAACGAATTTTTTTTCAAAACTAGAAACCGGCACTTTCGTATACTTAAAACCCGGATCGAACCATTAACCTACAACTAGCAACTAGAGAAAAGGTTGGAAAGCTATATCGATCGATCCGTGTCCTTCGGTCTTTGGCCACCATCCCAAGCTCCTCGCCGCATCTCCGGTCTCGATCTCCTCGTCGGAAAGGGCACCACATCTTCGAGTCTTTTTACGGGCTCCCGCTTCATCCGAAGCAACTCGGGCACGAAGTTCGCTAGCCGACGTGTCCAAGGTGAAGTGGAGAATGTTTGTGACAACTTTGTCTCTTGCATCCATTGATTCTCATCACATGAGAGTGTATGGATGGAGGTTAGAGATGAAGCCATTGATGGAAGTTTTGAGCTAGAAGAAGAAGAAGCTCTCTTTTTCTTTTCTTGTGTTGAATTATTCTGAGAGAGCTTGAATGAAAATACAAGAGCAAACCCAATATCAAGTGGCTGCCCTCCCTCTCTCCTCACATCAATTTAACACACTAATCAAACAATAATGTGGCATATGCACATAAAAAGAGACCATGAGTCACTAATGAAGTCTATGTCACATTAAATGCTCAAAATGATGATTTCTAGCTCATAATTTTCATTTGTAAACATTAACCCAAATGTTTTCAACAATAAAATGATACGGCAACATCTAAAGTAAACTCGTGACGGATCACAAGGATACCCCTCACCTGTATATACATACCTGCATTCGCATTCCGACTGAATGCGAATGCGATGAGACTAAAGTAATCCAACAAATCTAATACTAGGATCCGGCTTAAACCAAAGCCCACTAGTATGATCCGTCCGATCATGATCCGTGCACTACCGCACGTATATGATCGAACCCTGCCATATATCATACGGCCTCTACAACGTTTCGCCCGAAACTTGAGAAACTGTCTGTGGGGGACTCTAAAGACTCGTCAATACTTTGGCGGTGGATTTAACTACTAGCACGTCAGTGGTACTAGCTGTACGTAACGGTCTACCAGGTATTGACCAAAAGGGAGGTCGATGAGCGAACTCATCCTGACACCATACTGAGCCTGTCGGTGACAATATCCGTACAGTCCGATCTGTTCATCAATAGCATCGCATGGCGGGCCTAGTGGGTTGGTAAAAGTCAGACCCCCAAAAGCGGTACAAGTCATGTCGGAGTGTAGCCCAGAACACCCTGAGATACTACTGGAATACAAAACTGTAAATCTCCTTCCTTGGCGGGACTTCGTGTAATGGCTTTCCTAGACACAGCGCGATCTCACCCCCAATACCGGGAGAGACGAAACCCCTGCCGATCCGCTCACTGCCTCCATGTGGCTCGGGACTGTACCCAACTAAAACCTGTTTGCACGACTCCTTTGAGACGTGGTAGAGTAGTAATCAAAGCACAGTGAGAACTCACACGAGACAAATGATGATCTCAGGTCGATCAACTAACCTGTACACATGTCACCACGGAACAGCTATCTGACGTCAGGTAAAATACCAACTAGCATGTTCCCCGCGAGTCATGTCCGGTGTACTCATTACCCAATGAGTACCTGTATACATCTTAGGTGAACCAACTGACACCAATGGCTTGTGAGACCGGCCACCGCCCCTCGTCGGGGTCTCGACTGTATACACTAGTCTACTAATGGAGTATCTGTTAGTGTATATGCCCTAGAGGCCATTACTGTATCATACTAGTTTGTATATTACTTAATGGAAGCTTGGGATATTCACAGTTGTATAGACAATCTTGCTCAAAAATGATAGTATGCAACTTGGTTTGTTTCTACTTTAATGTGTACATGTGTTTCTTTTAGCATATCGCCTATACACATTAGTGGAGCCCTTAGGATCTTTGCTTGATTACCAGCGTTGTGATGGCAGTCACACTCGTGGGGGCTGGGTAATCTATAAGCACATCCTTATACAGGTCCCTAGTCGTAGGACAATCGAGACAGGGAATCGATACTCCGGAGTAGACAAGCGTATGCGCTTCTCATCCCAGCAGGGGAGATGGTCTGTCCCACTGCCGTCAGTATGTCGTATTTGAGATAGTATGCAGGTGCTCGTTAGGTTACGAGTACACTGGACAGGACTCATCGGGAACTGTTGGTTGGTACTATACCTATCGTCAGTTATCAGTTCCCAGGTGACATGAGTACAGCTTAGTCCATTGACTTGACACTGTCACTTTGCCTCGAGTGTGTTCCCACTGTTCTTAGATTGCTACCCTACCACGGCTCAAAGGAGTCGTGCAAATAGGTAGCAGTTGGGTGCAGTCCCAAAGCACTTGGAGAAAGTGACGGTTAGACAGGATTCGTCTCTCCCGGTATTGGGGGTTGATATCGCGCTGTGTCTAGGAGAGCCATTACACAAAGTCCCTCTCCAGGGCAAGCGAGATATACTGGTAGGTTTCTAGTGTTATCTCAGGGTGTTCTGGGCTACACTCCGACACGACTTGTACCGCTATTAGGGGACTGACGTTTACCGCCCCTAGGCCCGCCATGCGATATTCTCAGACAAACAGACCGGACTGTACGGAGATTGTCACATTCAGGCTCAGGAGGAGTTCAGATGGGTTCACCTCATCAGTCTTCTTATCGGCATCTACCTGGGGACCGTTACGTACAGCTAGAACCGCTTGCGGCCTGTGGTTAAACCCATTGCCAGCGTTGTGTCGATTCTTTAGAGTCCCACACAGAAGGTTATTCGCCTTTGGGCAAAACAGAGTAGAGGTCGCATGGTTTTGCGACAGGGTTCGTTCACATCGGCGCACTTGTGCACGTTTGGTGTCCGGACAGTTATTACTAGCGGGCTCTGGTTTGAGCCAGATACTAGTATATGCTTTGGGGTTAGTTTTATCTCATTGTATTCGTGCTCCTCGGAACACGAATGCGGTATGCACAGTTGACTGAGGCAGAGGAAGAGGATTCTCATTAGGGTTTTGGTACGGGTGTGTATGCACAGTTGACGGTTTTCGTTTACCAAACCCTAATGAATATGTGAAATATCAATTAATAATATTAATTAAAGGAAATTGAGTTATGGTTAGGGTTGTTGACTTGTTGACCAAGGTTGAAAAGTTGACCATCATCATTTCAAGAAAAGATGATCTTTGATCTTTGCAAAAACATTTAATGTGAAATGATAATGGTCTTATCAAACCAACCATCACCTTTTTCATTTTGTTTAATATTATTAATTAGATTAATTCACATATATTGGTTATGGTTGCAAAACTATTATCATTCTCTCATATTGATTCTCTCTCATCCATTTGCTCTTCCTCTTCCTCTAACTTAAGGAAAATCCTTCTCATGAGTTGAGAACCATTTCCTTTAAGATAATACATCAAAGCCACTCTCTACTCATCCTAAGGTTGAAGGTCTAGCAAGCCTAACACTTTAGTTTCCTCTAGTTCGAGGAAGGAGCTCAAGGTAGAGACCCTCAGGTGGATCCATCTTCGGCAAGAGAAAGCGACAAGGAGAGAACCATCCGACCACCACAAGGAGTCCAAGAGAAGGAGTTCAAGTTGAGGAATAACCCCCTAACCGAGTAGGTAAAGCTCTTGTTAGTTGCTAGTGTGTAGTTTAGCAAAGATCCGGGTTTTCTAGTCCATGTTACCATGACCCGAAAAATCGTTTTTCACCATTTCCGCAAGACCGAAAGAACCGGGAGAGGTAACGTGGACTTACAGTGGTATCAGAGCCAGGCTAAACACACCCTAGCATGTTAGCAAAGTATCTAGAATTTCGATCGGACAAAAAATCGCAAAACACGTCAAAAATATCAACTTTCTGCCGATTTTTATTTCTGCTCAAAAAACAAAAAATCATGTACTAAAAATCGGCTCAGGGTTTTTAAAGAACACCCAAGAAAAATGATCCAGCGAGTCGACCAACTCACCGCGGCAAGAGCATGCTATTGCCGCGGATCCGCGGCCGAGTTGACTCGGCCGTGGGTCGTTTCTCGTGCAGTGTTCTTATATTGATGTTTTGGGATTTTTAGGATGGTTTGTTTCTGCCCAGATTTTCCAGAGAACAAATTTATTTTTGGGGTGGTTACAAATCCGTATTTTGATCGAACTTCTCTAGACTTTGGCTAATGGGTTATATCTATGATGTGATATATGTATTGAACGTCTTCTAATCGCTATACGTCGATTAGTGGGGGTTATACATATCTGTGATCTGTAATGTTGATGGTTTGTGTATATGAATTCGTTGGATTGTCGCGGATGAATAGCCGGGGGGTTGTGAGATGAGAGTTTTCTTTATCTTTCAATTCATGTAATTTGTAATTGATGTAATATTATTTATATGGCCGCACAACCGGGATGGGGTTGTAGCCGTCATTGTATAATTTCTTTTACTGTTTTTTCTCCTAGGATAGAACCAAGGTGGGGTGCACAAACTACCGGGTACCTCGTAGTGCCGAGTGGCCTACTCACGTTGTTGAGGGAGGTTGCTTCGCTTCGGGTACTTGGCTGGTAGTTTTCCGCACCCGTAGGGGTCTAGGGTGGGGTATTGTCTATTCATCGCGACCGTGTAATCCGCTTTTCCATTGCAGGCTCGAACGAAACGCGGATTCCTAGTATATCCAATGTATTCATCTGTGATCTGGAATGGCTATCATTGCATATGACGAATGTATATATCTATATGTAGATATCTATTTAGGTGTTGCTTATGTTTTGCATCCGCGCTAGTCCAGCCCCCGCTCTGTCGTTAGTCAAGTAACCTAACGGGTGATGACGGGACCCCGTGGAGAATGCAGATGGCATAAGCGTACGTCATATTTTCGTTGTTTTCTGCAATGGTAGGAATAATTGATGGGACGCATTAAATTAATGCAAGAAAATAAACCAAAGTAAAAGTCGTTGGAACACTTTGAAAACCACTCGGTTCTTTTCAAAAACCAACTTTTAAATGCGGAGATTGAACCACTCCTTTTAAAATCTATCTCGTTCCATAGATTATATCAAGTTCACTACGTTCACGGTTTCACCAAAACCATTCCTAGCCCTCCATCATTTCAGTTAAATATTCGGTAGTATTCAAGATATGTATTTTGACCTCATGCCAAGGCATAGTGATTGGTAGCTGCCGGATATTTATCTGTTGCATAGATAGAATGCGTTGGTTTGAGACAGTCGTACTGCCATTTTGGCCTACGTCAAGGGTAGGTACGGGTGGGTTCAAATTAACTTGGATAATGATGGGTAGAACTTGACATGTGACTTATGACATTTTGATCTCACGCCAAGGTCATAAGAGCATGGGGCAAAAATCCATATCGGGAGTTTCAAAAGAAATAGAAACTTGCTAGCGCTGCATACCATTTGGAGTGATGATTCTGGTAGGATTCCTTCAGTTTTGTCACGCGATGATATTTGGATCCCGATCCTACTGTGAGTATATGCTACTCCTCCGGAACTTTCTCACTTAACGATCAATGCTATAAACCAAGTAGGTGTCTAGAAATGTGTTAGCGGGGCTACGCCCACAGGGAAAAGAGGTTATTTAATTAAGGAACTTCGCGAAAACGTTGGAAAACCTCCCTCGAAGTAGCAACACTGGCCTGGCTGAACGGTTAAGCAAGTATTGTACGGTGAGATTGATCCCGACTAATTCTTCCTTTTTGGTTTGAGGAGGGATTCGAGAGACAGTGGGAGCCATCCTGTTTAGACAAATTAAAAACAACTCTAAACTTGCAAGAGCATCATCCTAAAGTGTTTCTTCTCTCTCTCCTAATTGCAGCGACCAAACATCATGACTGGACTTAAGTTACTACTAGATAAAAACATACTGACAGGGCCAAACTACAATGATTGGCTCAGGAATGTCAAAATGGCAATCACTTATGACAAATTGGGGTATCTCCTTACCACCAAAGCTCCCCCTGTCCCAGGTCCCAAAACCAGCGTCGTGGATAAGGAAATCCGTAAGACCTGGGAAATCGATTGCGCGAAGGCCAAGTGCCTCGTGCTTGCCTCTATGGACAATGAACATCAGAGGAGGCACGAGAATATGGACCTTGAATCCATATTTCTCCATACAAAAGAACTGTATGGAGAGCAATCTCGTATCGCCAGATACGAAGTCTCAAAAAAGCTGTTTTCGGCGAGATTGGCCGTCGGATCATCGGTAGCGGAACACGTGCTTAAGATGATTGGCTTCATTGAGGAGCTCGCGGACCTTGGGACCACGTTAGAGAACGAGCTCCACACGGACTTGATTCTCCAGTCCCATCCTTCCACTTACGCCCAGTTTATCCTGAACTTCAACTTGCAAGAAAAAGAAGTTGAACTTTCAGAACTCCTCAACATGCTGACGAGTGCAGAGGGCACCCTACAGAAAGGTAGGAAAACATCCACTTTGTTTGTAGGAGGATCTTCCTCTTCTAAGTCCAAGGCGAAAGCCAAGGGAAAGAAGAAGAAAACCCCCACCAAACCAAGGGGCAGTGTTAGTAAAGTGGATACGAAGGGAAAGGCAAAGGCAACAAAGGTAGCGGGAAAGCTGGTGGGGAAGGAAGAGTGCTTTTACTGTCACAAGAGTGGACAGTGGAAAAAGGATTGCAGGGCTTGGAAGGCCAGAAACTAGGACCCGAAGCAAGTTGCGGCTTCGGCTTCAGGTGTGTATGTTATTGAAAACTGTCTATCAATAAACTCTGCATCCTGGGTGTTGGATACCGGATCAGGATCTCATATCTGTAATTCTTTACAGGCACTGAGAAGGCGTAGGGTTTTGAAGGCAGGTGATATGACCCTCAGAGTTGCAAACGGAGCTAGCATGGATGTTGAGTCCGTGGGGGACTATCACCTGGGATTGTCAGATGGACACCTTTTGTTTTTGCGTGATTATTATTTTGTACCCAATGCAACCTGTAATATCATATCTGTATCTTTATTATCTAAAGAAGGTTATGAATTTGCATTTGTAAGTAATGTTGTAAACATTCACCTTAATCAAGTTTTGATTGTGTCAGGTACATTAAGCAATAGTATATACGTATTAAACCAACCACAGATTTTCAATGTCCAGAATACACACAAAAGAAAGTCTCCAGAAACAAATCAGGCTTTCTTATGGCATTGTAGACTGGATCACATCAATGAAAGAAGGTTGACGAAGTTACATACAGAAGGATATTTGGATCCGTTCGAATATCAATCATATGCAACTTGTCAATCCTGTCTCAAAGGAAAGATGACAAAGACTCCGTTCACTGGACACGGAGTAAGAGCGAGCGAGCTCTTGGGACTCGTACACAGCGACGTGTGCGTTCCAATGTCTACGCATGCGCGAAGTGGTTATTCTTACTTCATTACTTTTACGGATGACTTTTCAAGGTACGGATATGTATTCTTAATGAAACATAAATCCGAAGCCGTTGGAAAATTCCAGGAATATAAGAATGAAGTAGAAAAACAAACAGGCAAAAGTATCAAGACACTGAGATCAGATCAAGGTGGTGAATACTTAAGTGCCGAGTTCCTGGATTACTTAAAAAGAGAATGGAATTCTCTCTCAGCTTACTCCTCCGTACACTCCGCAACATAACGGTGTATCGGAGAGACGGAACTGAACCCTATTGGATATGGTACGGTCCATGATGAGTAACGCTGAGTTGCCGCGATCATTCTGTGGATATGCGCTAGAATCAGCTGCATACCTTTTGAACTGAGTTCCAACTAAGACTGTGCCTACCAGACCATATGAGATATGGAGTGGGAAGAAACCCTATTTTCAATATCTGAAGATCTGGGGAAATCCAGCTTTTGTCAAAAAGCAGCATGCAGACAAACTCGAGGCACGCTCAGTACTGTGCAAGTTTGTAGGATACCCAAAGAACTCCAGGGGGTATCTTTTCTATTACGCAGAGGAATAAAAGGTCTTTGTTTCTCGTAATGCCCACTTTCTGGAACACCAGTTCATAGAAAAGGAAATAAGTGGGAGCGCAATAGAACTGGAAGAAATTCCAGAACCACGGACTATAACTGAAAGCTTGGTAGAACCAGAGGGTTTGAAAGATCAGGACATTCCTACGCCGCTCCGCAGGAGTAGTAGGCAGTCTCATCCTCCCGAGAGATACTACGGTTTTCTCATAGACGGGGATAGAGAGGATTGCATCATTGATTATGATGAGCCGACTAGCTTCCAGCAGGCCATTCAGAGCGTTGACTCGGTAAAATGGCTGGATGCAATGCGGACCGAAATGGAATCCATGTACACCAACAAAGTATAGACATTGGACGTTGCTCCAGATGGGGTAAAACCCGTATGATGCAAGTGGATCTTCAAAAGGAAGATTGGTGTAGATGGACAGGTTGAGACCTATAAGGCTAGACTTTTTGCAAAGGGTTTTCGTCAAAGGCCTGGTTTAGACTATGACGAAACCTTTTCTCCAGTGGCCATGCTGAAATCCATTCGGATCCTTCTTTCCATTGCTGCCTTCCACGATTATGAGATTTGGCAGATGGACGTAAAGACCGCTTTTCTAAATGGAAATTTAGAGGAGTGTGTCTATATGGACCAGCCAGAAGGTTTCATTCATAGTGGGAACAGCGGAAAGGTGTGCAAGTTGCTTAAGTCCATTTATGGACTAAAGCAGGCATCGCGGAGTTGGAACATCTGTTTTGATGAGACGGTCGAAGATTTTGGCTTTATCAAAATTCCAGATGAACCATGCATCTATAGTAGATTTGTAGCACGAACTGTTGTATTCCTCGTTTTATACGTGGATGACATTCTCTTGATAGGAAATGACATTCCTATGCTACAACCTGTCAAAGGGTTTTTGTCACACAGGTTCTCAATGAAAGACCTGGGTGATGCCTCTTACATTCTGGGGATCCGGATCCATCGTGATAGATCCAAGAGGATATTAGGACTTTCACAATCCTGGTACATCGACACCATACTGAAAAGATTCAGTATGGAAGATTCCAAGCACGGTAATCTACCGGCTTGTCACGGGATCACCCTCTCCAAAGAGATGTCTCCCAAGACTGATTTGGAAAGGGATCGCATGTCTATTATACCATACGCTTCTACGGTAGGCTCTATAATGTATGCGATGTTGTGTACCAGACCAGATGTAGCTTATGCACTAATTGTGGTAAGCCGGTATCAGTCAAACCCTGGGGAGAAGCACTGGATAGCGGTAAAGAACATTCTCAAGTACCTGAGAAGGACTAAGGAGATGTTCTTTGTGTATGGCTGAAAAGACCTCCAGATTGAGGCCTTTGATGACTCCAGCTTCCAGAGTGACAAGGATGATTCCAAGTCCATGTCGGGTTATGTCTTTACCCTCAATGGAGAGGCGGTGTGTTGGAAGAGTTACAAACAGGAAACCGTTGCTGACTGAACGATGGAAGCGGAATATATCGCTGCTGCAGATGCCGCAAAAGAAGCAGTCTGGATAAGAAAGTTCTTGACAGAACTTCAGGTGGTTCCGTCCATTGTTGATCCAATACCTCTGTATTGCGACAAAAACGAGGCTATTGCTTTAGCGAAGTAAACCAGGTCCCATCAGAAGTCCAGCCACATCATGAGGTGGTATCACCTGATCAGGGAGATCGTGGGTCGCCAGGAGATCGAGGTTCGGAGATTTGCTACGGAAGATAACACTGCTAATCCATTCAAGAAGGCCTTACCCCAGACTCAGTTCGAGCGGCTGATCGAGATGATAGGTCTTCGATACGCCAGAACATGGCCTTAGTGCAAGTGGGAGATTGTTAGTGTATATGCCCTAGAGGCCATTACTGTATCATACTAGTTTGTATATTACTTAATGGAAGCTTGGGATATTCACAGTTGTATAGAAAATCTTGCTCAAAAATGGTAGTATGCTACTTGGTTTGTTTCTACTTTAATGTGTACATGTGTTTCTTTTAGTATATCGCCTATACACATTAGTGGAGCCCTTAGGATCTTTGCTTGATTACCAGCGTTGTGATGGCAGTCACACTTGTGGGGGCTGGGTAATCCATAAGCACATCCTTATACAGGTCCCTAGTCGTAGGACTATCGAGACAGGGCATCGATACTCCGGAGTAGACTAGCGTATACGCTTCTCATCCCAGCATGGGAGATAGTCTGTCCCACAGCCGTCAGTACGTCGTACTTGAGATAGTATGCAGGTGCTCGTTAGGTTACGAGTACACTGGACAGGACTCGTTAGGAACTGTTGGTTGGTACTATACCTATCGTCAGTTATTAGTTCCCAGGTGACATGAGTACAGCTTAGTCCATTGACTTGACACTGTCACTTCGCCTCGAGTGTGTTCCTACTGTTCTTAGATTGCTACCCTACCACGGCTCAAAGGAGTCGTGCAAATAGGTAGCAGTTGGGTGCAGTCCCGAAGAACTTGGAGGCAGTGACGGTTAGACAGGATTCGTCTCTCTCGGTATTGGGGGTTGATATCGCGCTGTGTCTAGGAGAGCCATTACACAAAGTCCCTAGCCAGGGCAAGCGAGATATACTGGTAGGTTTTCAGTGTTATCTCAGGGTGTTCTGGGCAACACTCCAACACGACTTGTACCGCTATTCGGGGACTGACGTTTACCGCCCCCTAGGCCCGCCATGCGATATTCTCAGACGAACAGACCGGACTGTACGGAGATTGTCACATTCAGGCTCAGTAGGAGTTCAGATGGGTTCACCTCGTCTGTCTTCTTATCGGCATCTACCTGGGGACCGTTACGTACAGCTAGTACCACTTGCGGCCTGTGGTTAAACCCACTGCCAGCGTAGTATCGAGTCTTTAGAGTCCCACACAGAGAGTTATTCGCCTTTGGGCAAAACAGATTAGAGGTCGCATGGTTTTGCGACAGGGTTCGTTCACATCCGCGCATATGTGCACGTTTGGTGTCCGGACAGTTATTACTAGCGGGCTCTGGTTTGAGCCAAATCCTAGTATATGCTTTGGGGTTAGTTTTATCTCATTGTATTCGTGCTCCTCGGAACACGAATGCGGGTGTGTATGCACTGTTGACTGAGGCAGAGGAAGAGGATTCTCATTAGAGTTTTGGTATGGGTGTGTATGCACAGTTGACGGTTGTCGTTTACCAAACCCTAATGAATATGTGAAATATCAATTAATAATATTAATTAAAGGAAATTGAGTTATGGTTAGGGTTGTTGACTTGTTGACCAAGGTTGACTTGTTGACCAAGGTGGAAAAGTTGACCATCATCATTTCAAGCAAAGATGCTCTTTGATCTTTGCAAAAACATTTAATGTGAAATGATAATGGTCTTATCAAACCAACCATCACCTTTTTCATTTTGATTAATATTATTAATTAGATTAATTCACATATATTGGTTATGGTTGCAAAACTATTATCATTCTCTCATATTGATTCTCTCTCATCCATTTGCTCTTCCTCTTCCTCTAACTCAAGGAAAATCCTTCTCATGAGTTGAGAACCATTTCCTTTGAGATAAAACACCAAAGCCACACTCTACTCATCCTAAGGTTGAAGGTCTAGCAAGCCTAACACTTTAGTTTCCTCTAGTTCGAGGAAGGAGCTCAAGGTAGAGACCCTTAGGTGGATCCATCTTCTGCAAGAGAAGGCGACAAGGAGAGAACCATCCGACCACCACAAGGAGTCCAAGAGAAGGAGTTCAATGTAACATTTCAAAAAGATAAAATATTAATTTTGGGAATTTTTATAATTTAATATTATTTTATTGAATATTTTAATATTTTGGTATTATTAAATACAAATAAATGTGGAAAAATTTTAAAAAATTATGGGAAATTCTAAAATAGGGTAAATTAGATAATTATGCCATTTCTAAGTTTAATTGATTAGTTATATGCTAAATTAGTGCTAATCTCGATTAAAAATCGCTAATCGGTTTTTAGCTTTTTTTGTGCAAAACATGCACATATCACTTTTTCATACTTGTGTTACATTTTTGTTGCCATGGTTTGTTTTGGGGTTACTATTTGAGTGAGAAGGTTTTTAGGGAAAAAGAAAAGAAAAGAGAAAAGAATTGAGTAGTAGGGGTGAGAGAGAGAGAGAGGTATGGTCTCACTTTAACTTAGCCATCTCTTCATTCTTCTTTCATTTTCCCTCTCCCTCTTCCCCTCCTCCTGCTGCTCCTCCTCCCTCACTTCCCTCCCCTCTTCAAAGCCCTCTAAACACATCCAAAACAACTCCAAAACCCAATCTCCATTTCATTAAATGTGTGCACAAGCTCTTGATCTACACTTTGGACTAAAGAAGCAAGGATTTTGGCCACTAGGGGCAACTCAAGAAAATTCTTGAGTTGCCAAATGAGGTATTTTCTGGATCATTAACTTAGCTTTAGCATTTCCTTTACCCCCGTGTTATGATTGAACCGATATTGTGTGATTTGGTGACTTGAGGTAAAACCTAGTTAGGGTTGTGAAGAATTATGAGTTGTAATGTGAAATTGAGTTCAATAGAGGCTACACCAACACCCTAGTGTATGAATTGAGACCCTAACCTGAAGCTTAAACCCAGAATACGGATTTTAGAAACCGATATCGGAGAAATTGTGGAATCTGTGAAGGGTATATTGAATTTGCTATCACCCGAGACACCCTAAATTAAAATTGATTGGACAGTGACATGTGCAGGCACCCAGGAAGCTACCTCCAAGACCCCAACCCCTAACTCATCAAGCCGGCCGCAGATTTATCCATTCTGGCCGCAATTTGCGGCCAGACCATGATGGATTTTCCTCGTTTTGGTTTTGGTGTCCCCTTACCAGTAGATTAGACCCCTGGCATATATAGATTTGTCTACTTTGACCTAGGGTGAAATCTGGAACATATTTCCTAAGTTGCTGTTTTGGATTCGTGTTTCCGTATTCCGTATTTTTAAGTCTGAATTTGTGTCTTGTGTTTTACCTCGACTATTTGGCGTTTATACGACGATATAGAGGATTTATTGATGGTTTTGAAGGCGTGCCATAGGTTCTAACCTATAGGCCTCTTATCGTATCGTTTTGGGTTTCGTGTGCCATGTTAGCTTTGATTTGGTTTTAATGCGCATATACGACACTTTGATGTGTAGGTACTCCATGAAGACTACGGGACGACAGGAAAACGCGTGGTGACATCGAAAGATGGAGACGTAAGGTGAGTAGATTATATCTACAGGGGGAAGTCGGGTGGATGGCGTATAGCACCCCCGCAGTCCGTAGTTGTGATATTATATATATGATAGTTAGGTGTACTATGTACAGTGTAGGGTTAGAAGTAACTAGTGTAGTTCATAGTCGCGAACCCTAGAATAGATTTACACCTACACGCACATCCTTGCATATTCATTATACTTGCACTGTGTTTGATGATATTGGATGACATTGGAGATGTGTCGATGATGTTGGGCTTTGTGCCGCGAGATCGGTGATTTGATGTGAATCGTATTTGGGATACGATACGTGATCTCTAGCGGGCCTTGGGATGTGTGCTTGCACACGTAGTATGTTGATGGTATCAGTTGTACTAGACTTAGATCAGTAACCCAGATTATGTGATATGTTGATAGTGATACCTGAGATGTGATGAGATAGTGTGATATTGACCCGTACCCAGCTATTGGGATGCCGTACGACGATTTACCGTACGAGCCTATATTGATGATAGATCCGCGCTCATGACTTGAGGATGTCATATGATATACTATATCGTTCACGATACTATTGAGGCGGGATCACCGACTATTATATCTATATATATATATCGACTCAGATTTAGGCGGTTTCCATACCCCTCACGATTTACTTGATACTTAGATCTGTAGTTTGCATAGTAGATGTTAGACTAGACCCGAGTCATACCTATTTCAAAAACTACGAATCAGGAATATCTTAAAAGACAAGTAAAGAGATTCTACGGGTATTTTTCAAAGGACGTATCTTTCTTAAAGTATACTGTAGCCCTTATTTTACTAAAAATCCTGATTCGTCTTATTTCAAACGACATAACTGCATGATATATACATATTGATGTAGATTCTTCACCGTGGTGTTGATTATTTGATTTCCGCATATTCATGCTATTCACATTGCTTTGCATATGTTTATTGCTATATTATTATCATGCTGTTAGGACACCAGCACCATTATCGATGATGCGTATGTTCCACGTACACTATTTGCCGGCTCACACACTTCATCATCGATAATTGCCATGCCACTACACTGTAGTACTGTTGAGTTCTTGATATGATTATTGCATGGCATATTGTACACTTATACCTGTACACAAACATAGATGATTATGACTTGATTAGAGATTTGGGAACCGCAAGATGTTCTTCAAAACTGATTCGTTTTAAAAGAGCGGTTTCCCTCGACATGTGCACATTACTATTCCATGTTGCATGACTTATGATATGCTTACCTTTCTTACATGTCGCATACATCATGTTTTGATTATACGCATTGAGATATGTTGTTTCCATGATATTTCTAGATTTGGGAACCGTGGGAATTTCAAAAGAGAATATATAATTGTGTTAAAAACCCGGTTACCCTTGATATGATATTTCAGTGCGTCCACCATGTGTTTTCTCGGTGCTGAAAGCGACATGTGAAACCCGATTCGAGGAGGCGGATGAGGCCGATTGCGGGTACATGGTGGACCCGGTATGGTACCCCGGGGCGAGAACGGTTTCGCTGTGTAGTAGACGGTGAGCCTGGCAGAGGGGCTACTACCTACCGGTGATTGTATTTGAGCTCGGCGGATATCTAGAGGATACCGACCGGAGTTGAGAGATGGATATGGGCTGACCCGTACTGCCGGGGCCGAGGGCCGATACCGCAGACGGAGCCCAGAGATGGACATGGGTTGACCCGTACTGCCGGGGGCCGAGGGCCGATACCGCAGACGGAGCCCCATATGGACGAGGATTTACGTGTCGATGCTAGGCACGGGTTTCATGATGTTTTTCCATGATTTTGTTTATATCCTCATATTGCATACATGATGCTTATTGTCATTGGGTGATGGGTGGACGGGTTCCACGTTTATTGTCATTGGGTGATGGGTGGACGGGTTCCACGTATATACAGACATGGATCATATACAGACTGGATTTACATTGATCATACTTCATTTGTATATATAACAGGGTATGAGGGCGCTGTTATATATACCCTTACACCAATATTAGTGGTATGGGACGCTAATATATGTGTATTGATACTTCATCATTTTTACTTCATGCAGACATACCTTACATCTATGACATGCTATTACCTGAGTACTTGGCACTACATACCTGTTTAGATGTTGCTTTGCCACCTTATCATGTATCAGGCTTATTCTTGAGGTTTATATACTGATCGTATTTACTTAGGATCATGTCTTGCATTCGGTTTCTGCTTGTAGATATTCTCTTTTCACGAGTTGGCAACTCACCCCCGTTGTGCCACAGTTCTTGCAGGTTTTGCCGTACAGGTTCCTTTGCGGCATTTCTGGCACATTGCTTCCTTGCGGGTGAATTGCATTTGGTAGGTGGTTTCTTTTGCATCAAGAACCACCATTGTACTTATATTATTCATTGTATCTAGAAATTCCATCAACCAAACTTGTATATTGTTTCAGATTTGACTTTTAAGATGTATTATTCGACCTTAGAGTCGCGCTTAGTAGTATTGCGGTTTTCTTGCTTATTGAGTTCTTTGGGTTTGACCCTCGCTGTTCGGCGTTGTATATTATTATTGCTTGTGTGGTTGTGACCGTCGTTTGACGAAGAGCTAGCTCCCGCTTGGGGATGCCTTTTATCATTGTATATATGTTGTGCTTGTTGTACCCCGTTCGGGGCTAGTATTTACAAAAGAAACTCTGCCGAAATTTTTAGAAAAGACTTTACCTTTTAAAAATGCACATTCGGCTTAGTTATTTAAAAACCTTCACTTCTTTAAACCAGTTTCTTTATTTACTCTTAAAATGGTTTTAGATTTCTGGGCTTTTGGCTTACTTGGATCAGATGGGGTCCTATAGACTTCATATGGTTCAAGGGCCAGTCACGTGCTCTTTCGGGTCGTGACATTCAAGTTGAGGTATAACCCCCTAACCGAGTAGGTAAAGCTCTTGTTAGTTGCTAGTATGTAGTTTAGCAAAGATCCGGGTTTTCTAGACCATGTTACCATGACCCGAAAAATCGTTTTTCACCATTTCCGCAAGCCCGAAAGAACCGGGAGAGGTAACGTGGACTTACAGTATCGATGCCCAGTCTCGAAAACTCCCACGACTAAGGACCACTTTAAGGATTTGCTTATAGACCCCAGCTCCCACGTATATGATCGCCATCATACTGCTGGCCGTCAAGCAAGAATCCTATGGGCTCTATCAATGTGCAATAGTGACCTCTATTGTCACCTAAAGCAAGTACCCGATTGTCACGACCCAAAGTTTGGCCCGTGACCGACACTTAACCACATAACGTCTACAGGCGTAACACGGCTAAGTAAGCCGAAACCCAGAAATCAAAACCATTAAAGGTATAGAGTGTTTAAACATTTAGTAGGAACATTTGCTAAAAAGTTAAGAAAACCTCAAGTAGAAAATCACCACGGTAACAATATACGACGCCTTAGCGAAGAAAAGAGCAATAAGTGGAAAAACATCAAACAAGATAAGAACTGCATAAGTAAAGTCGGCTCACAAAGAGCTCGATACCAGAATACAAAATAATATACAACGTCCTCACAACTGGTCTCTAAGTCAATACATAAGTAGTAGATGGAGAGTACTAGATACAACGATGTACATAACTGAAAAATAAACAGATACCATACAAAACCCACTTATCAGCAAAAGAGCTAGTACGCCAACTATAGGGTATCTCTGTCAAAAGATACTAGAAAGCCGCCTGCCTCGACTACTCCGAAGAGCAACCTGCAAACACTGTGGCACAACGGGGGTGAGTTGCCAACTCGTGAATAGTAGATAACATATAAAGGTAATCGCGAGTATGCACGTGCTGCGATACTCTAACCTATGACAATAGATAACATCTATATGATGAGCTACAGGAGCAATAATCATGCATCAAGTGAGATCTAATAACATCTCTATATGATAACAGGATATGCAATAATTGTGCATAGCAAATGAAATTTAATGACATCTCTATATGATGAGCAGGGTATGCAATAATCGTGCATAGCAAATGCAATCTAATGACATCTCTATATGATGAGCAGGGTATGCAATAATCGTGCATAGCAAATACAATCTAATAACATCTATAGGATGAGCAGGGTATGCAATAATCGTGCATAGCATGTGTACTCTATCAGGTACAACAGATACAGGATGAAATGTAAAATACTGAATACTGAGCATGGGAATAATTAATATCTACACGGAATATCAACGTGGAAAATAATTGGTGTCCATCCGTATACCCAAATCCTGTAAATCTCATAGAATCATGGGTGCCTAGCATCGGCACACTAAAATATCATGAATCATCGTATCTAGTATCGACACGCAAATCTTCAAGCATCAGGCTCCGTCTGCGGAATCGGCCCTCGGCCCCGGAAGTACGGATCGGCCCGTATCCATCTCTCATCACTGGTCAGTATCCTCCGGATAACCGCCAGATCTAACCAATCACCGGTAGGTAGTAGTCCCTCCGTAAGGCTCACCGTCTACTGCACAACGATCCGTTCTCACCCCGGGGTACCATACCGGGTCCACCATGTACCCGCAATCGGCCTCATCCGCCTCCTCGAATCGGGTTTCACATGTCGCTCTTAGCACCGAGAAAACACATGGTGGACGCATTGAAATATCATATCAAGGGTAACCAGGTTTTTAAAACAATTACATATTCTCTTTTGAAATATCCACGGTTCCCAAATCCAGAAATATCATGGAAACAACATATCTCAATGCGTACAACCATGCAAGTATGAAGATATCACTATATGTGTGCACTTGTATGAATATATAGTGTGCATGTGCGCAAGTATGAAGATATCAATATATGTGTGCACTGGTATAAATATATAGTGTGCATGTGCGCAAGTATGAAGATATCAATATATGTGTGCACTGGTATGAAGATAAAGTGTGCATGTGTGCAAGTATGAAGATATCGATATATGTGTGCACTCGTATGAAGATATAGTGTGCATGTGCGCAAGTATGAAGATATCGATTTATGTGTGCACGGGTATGAAGATATAGTGTGCATGTGCGCAAGTATGAAGATATCGATATATGTGTGCACGGGTATGAAGATATAGTGTGCATGTGCGCAAGTATGAAGATATCGATATATGTGTGCACGGGTATGAAGATATAGTGTGCATGTGCGCAAGTATGAAGATATCGATATATGTGTGCACCGGTATGAAGATATAGTGTGCATGTGCGCAAGTATGAAGATATCGATATATGTGTGCACCGGTATGAAGATATAGTGTGCATGTGCGCAAGTATGAAGATATCGATATATGTGTGCACCGGTATGAAGATATTGTGTGCATGTTCGCAAGTATGAAGATATCAATATATGTGTGCACCGGTATGAACATATAGTGTGCATGTGCGCAAGTATGAAGATATCAATATATGTGTGCACTGGTATGAATATATAGTGTGCATGTGCGCAAGTATGAAGATATCAATATATGTGGGCACTGGTATGAATATATAGTGTGCATGTGCGGAAGTATGAAGATATCAATATATGTGTGCACTGGTATGAATATATAGTGTGCATGTACGCAAGTATGAAGATATCAATAAATGTGTGTACTGGTATGAATATACAGTGTGCATGTGCGGAGGTATGAAGATATCAATATATGTGTGCACTGGTATGAATATACAGTGTGCATGTGCGCAGGTATGAAAATATCAATATACGACAAGTCATGACAATCATCAATGATGCAGCAATCAAACGATATGTATAATGTGTAGCAATCCTATAGTGCGAGTGTCATGGCAATCACTAACGGTGTGAGTGTAACATACAAATAGTGCTCGTGCAGCTTGAACCGTTAGTGACAGTGCATTGTTCTATGCTATCATTTCTATATGCAACAAGAAGGTATGCTACTAGTCCATATGAACATCTACGACTAAATATCCTAACATGCCCTGATGCTTAACGCCATACGAGCGATTTCCCCATACATGTTAAATCTACTCACCTGGTCGTGCGCTACTAGTAGCCGACCACCTGCTTCCCTTTCCTTGCTTCGTCCGATGTACTCGCCTGCGAACCTAGAATTCACACAAGGAAAATCTACATAAGCAAATATCTCGCAAAATGCGATATCGAACTCAAACGATAAAATCGCGTCGCGAACCAAACGCGCGAGTGTATGATACGCTAAAACGTGTGTATACGCGTCTAAAACTATCTCGACACACCGCGACACCCTAGATCACAGAACCCACTCACGTATCGCGCTTATCGCGCGAACTAAACGTACTAGAAAAGCGATATATCGTCCCAGATTTTCCTACAGAGAGAAACTTACAAAATTCCACATGCCAAAACACTAGAATATGTAGCAGACTCCCACAGCCAAAACCCTAACCCCTAACTCTCCTGTCTGGCCATAATTTGCGGCCAAATGGAATATTCAGGCGGCCTGGAAGTTGAATGGGGGTCTCGTACTCTGGTGGTGTGGTCAGGGTTTCCCAAGTAGGCTACAGTTAACTCAGATTTTATCTGAAGTGCCCGGGTCTATAGCAGATCACAGAAAGGTGAAATCTCACCTAAAAACGCTAAATTTTGCACAAAATGAAACCCTATGGTATTTTGGTGAAATCTGGGGTTTACCTAGGTTTACTTGGCCCTAATAACACTTAATTAGGCTAGCTTAACCATCACTAACATCACTTGGACAAAAGTCCACACAATTCATCAAATCAAGCACTAAATCTCACTTTTAACACTAATCGAAGCTATTTAAAACACAAGCTAAGCAAACTAGAGAGTTAGGCTCAGAGATTATACCTTACTAATCCCTAGGTGCAAGGAGAAAGGAGGAGGAGAATATCTGGAGTTGCTGTGGCTGCTGGAGCTGCTGCTGCTCCATGCTGCTGCTGATGCTGCTGCTTGCTGCTGATGGTGCTGCTGTTGTTGCTGCTGCTAATGATGCTGCTGCTGTTGTTGCTGCTGGAGCAGCTGAGTGTGTATGTGTGGTGTGAGAGAATGAGAGAAGTGAGAGTGAGAATGAGAGCACAAGTCAAAACACCCCCCCTCTCTCTCTATTCATTTAATGAGCATGGCTCATGCCATGAAGCCCATACTCCCTCTCTCTCACCAAGTCAACAAAGAATAAATCATTTCCATTTTAAAAAAAAACCATACCAATTTAAAACCCAAAACACTTAATACAAATTTAAATTAGCTTAAGGAAAATGGTTGATCCACCATGGTTGCTAATCATGGTTCAACCCCATTTTTAACCCTAGTTTACATGCACAAGTGTGTGCAAGCCTAGAAAAATTCTAATAAAATACTCATTAAATAGGATAAAATATTTGAAACTCAATTTGGTAAACTTTTTCTATTAAAAACTATATATTAAAATATAATTAGCCACTAAACACATCCTAAGGTGTTACAATCTTCCCCCCTTAAAGAAATTCGTCCCCAAATTTAAAAATATACTGCTACGCATACCTTCAAGAGATGAGGGAAATTCTTCCGCATCTCGCCCTCGGCCTCCCAAGTGATCTCTTCACCATTCGGGCTGCGCCAAAACACCCTCACTGATGGCAAGACCTTCGATCAAAGTTTCTTCACCTGCCGGTCCAATATTACGACTGGCTGCTTGGTGAACGAAAGATCGCGCTCGAACTAAATGGTCTGGTGCTGAATCAAGTGAGAAAGGTCATGAAGGTAATTGCAAGGTATCGACATGAAAATACGGGGTGAATACTTAATAATCTGGGTGAAAGTGCCAAATTAAAGGCAACGAACTAACTCGCCATAAGGATCTTAAAAAGACCTGCCATCCTGGGATAAGCTTCCCAAAACTCAACACGTCATTTATCGGGAAAAATCCGTAGGAATACATGATCTGCCACTGCGAACTCGAATCTGCGACCATCTTGGTCGGCATATGACCTCTGTCCGAAATGGACAATTCTCATTCTGACCTAAAACAACTGGATCATCTCTGAAGTCTTTAGACAAGCTGAGGTCCAAAAATCCTACAACGCGGAGTTAGAAAAACAGACTGGTGATCGACACGACCTAACCCTTAAACCTAAAGGTTGCCAATTGGAGTGTCTCCTGATAACAGCTATCGAAGGAGAACCCTAACAATGGCGAGTGATGATCCCCAACTGCCGACAACAATTAATACATATGCACCAACTTAACAAAGAACAGCTGAGCAAACTGAGTATAACCGGACGACAAGCATCTGAATGGAGTCACACCCTGACTAAACCTGGTTAGACACCATAACGAAATTTGTGGAGACCTGCTCCCATTCCCTCTTCGGAACGGTTAAAGGTTGCAACTCTCCAGCCGGTCTCAGTTGCTCAACCCAAGCACACAACTGGACAGACACCTTGAAACGAAACCCGAGACTTCTCTTTACATCCCTGCCCACCCGTAACTATCTCACAAGTCATGTTAAATGTTGGTGGAACTTGAATGAGTACAGAGAGCTGACCGATCTGCCCGCTCTAGGATTTCACGTCTCTACCCAATAATATCAGGTACACAAACGTGTCCCTAAACTTAGCATACCCTTGTCACAAATTAAGGACTCCGAATCATTACCCAGCCGAACAGGCTCAAGTATTTTTGATGAACGAGCGTCGGCGGGCAGTGTATCGTGAAAGTGATTAAAGAAAAATGGTCGGGCGCGGACATGAGCAAGCTGTCCCCTCAGTAGAGACGAACTTAAGCTGTACTCAACGATCGCACAAGAACTGTAAATCTGCGGAGGACCATCACAAAAATCAAAATCCGCTGCAGGAAGATGTACATTAAGCTCTGGTGGTCCGTGAAAATCGGACATGACTCTCGAACAAGTAGTGTCTCCAAATCTTCAACGCGAAACCACCGCGTCCATCTCCAGATCATGAGTGGGACATCCTTCTCGTACTTCCTCCAAATGTAGGGAAGCAAAAGCGATAATTCCATTGTGTCACCTCAGTACACATTCGAGCCCTACTCACGAACCATCACAATGGAATTATCACTTTTGTTTCCCTACATTTGGAGGAAAGAACCGATGCAGTTGTTAACCGAATCTTCAACTGCCGAAACTCCGCACACAAGCCTCAGTCCAAAGAAAGGAAACCTCCACTCCGGTCAATTCAGTCAACGGTGCAGCACTATACTAGCAATCCTGCACGAAACGGCGGTAAAAACCTGCTAAGCCCAAAAATCTGCGGACCTCCGTCCTGCTCACAAGCCTGGGCATAATCTGTACGGCCATGATCTTCCTCGGAACCATACAAAACCGTCTCCCTTAACTACAAGACCAAGGAGTCAACACAACGAGCCTGAAGGAACACTCCGAGAATCTAGCAAACCGCCGTGGCTCTCCCAGTATCTGCAAAACAAATCCTCAAGTGCTACTCCTATCCCTCAAGACACATTAAATAGACCAGGATGTCATAAATAATACAACAATAACTGGTCGAGGAACGGCCTGAAGAAATCCGGTTCATCGCATCTACGAATGCTGCTAGGGCATTGGTGAATCTAATGACACACCAAAAAACACAAAGCCCGTAGCACGCATAAGGCAGTCTTCGGAATGTCATCACTCCGAACCCGCAACAATGATGACCTGATCCCAAACAAACTTAGAAAATGTCTCGCACTCTGAAGCTGATCGAAGAAATCGTCAATGCGAGGTAAAGGATACATATCCGCACCGTAAGCCGGTTCAATTGACGATCCATTAATACAAAACCTCAATCTGTCGTCTTTCTCCTTGACGAATAGAAATAGGAGCTTCCTAATGCAAAACACTCAGACGCACGAAACTCCCCCGACAAACAACTTTGCAGCAGATCCTTAAGCTCCTTAAGCTTCGCCGGCTCATCTGGAACAACGTCGGAAACTCTCGCACGAAAGAAAACCGGTCTAACAAACCAACTGTGGCTACAGTATCACGAACGAACGCCAAGAATCCACAACATCTCCTCAAAAACCGACTAGCGAAAAAGGCTGAATTCAAGTTGTGAGAGGCGGCACAACTATCCACCTGCACAATAAGAACTGACTCATCGGGGAAAACAAAACCTAACTGTTTCCTCACGGTAGTCCATAACGCCTAGCACGTAGCTAACCAGTCCGTGCCCAGGAGAACACCAAGTTCAACATCTCTAGAAAGATCAAAATGACAGATGAATCTCTATCTCCTATCCGATTGGCACACGACCGAATTACGTGTCATGCAACAAAAGAATCGCTGACAGAAGTTAACAAAACAAACGGCTGATCTACCTAACACGACTCTCGTCCTAAACTCGGCACGAAGTGTGGAAACATACGAGTGCATGGATCCAGATCAAACAAATACATCAAAAGAACATACGAATTAAGGATACCTGAAAACTCTGCATTGGACGCCCTTGCGTCCCGATGGGTCGAAGCGAAAACTTGTGCCTGCCCTTCACCTGCGACTGACCGAACTCCTTCTCTACTAGACTGACCCCTCTACCCGAACCTTCCGTGTCCATGACGTCTTAAAATACGACCTTGACGTGGTGCTAAGGAACAATGCCTGACGAAGTGTTGAAGGCTTCCGCATCGAAAACACCCACGCGTTGACTGCTGACCCTCCTGGGGATGAGAGACAAACGACTGTCCTTGTCCTAAGCCTCTGCTCTGGGATGGTACACCAGTACGATTCCTCAACTGTTTCGGAACTTTCAACATCTCTGGAAGACGTGTCTCGTAAACTGGGGCTGCATCTACTGGTGCTATGTAGGTGACGGAATACTGCATGATGATCGCAAGGAACAACTAGGTAAAAGGGCTGACAACCTCCTGTCGCTGCGCTCGAACGGCCTCCACCAGTGAGCTCATCGTCTGGCGCAAGTCCTGCATCTCTGCCACTAGTCTAGCGATCTAATCTGTCGTAGGAGGAACAATCTTCTCTGGTACAACAGGGGTACTACCCGGATCAGTCCTCGTCTCAGACGAATCAACTCGAATCTCGGCTCTCGCGGATGCTCTCTACGCCCTCGTAGTCCTTGGCGGCATAATGGCTGAGAAGAAAGTAGGATTCGATGAGGATACGGAAATCGAATCACAAGGATGTATACAATCATGAAGGAATTTCAAACAATAAGTCCTAAGGTCGCTTAGGCGGAGTACCGTGTCGTGAGTATGCCGCGGAACATACGCACGCTACGCCACTCTACTGCAGCTACCTACTCCATCATACCAGGGTCATCCTGCACTCAGAAGGTAAAACCTACGCTCTGATACCAACTTTGTTACGACCCAAAGTTTGGCCCGTGACCGGCACTTAATCACGTAACGTCTACAGGCGTAACGCGGCTAAGTAAGCCGAAACCCAGAAATCAAAACTAGTAAAGGTATAGAGTGTTTAAACATTTAGTAGGAACATTTGCTAAAAAGTTAAGAAAACCTCAAGTAGACAATCACCACGGTAACAATATACGACGCCGTAGCGAAGAAAAGAGCAATAAGTGGAAAAACATCACACAAGATAAGAACTGCATAAGTAAAGTCGGCTCACAATGAGCTCGACACCAGAATACAAAATAATATACATCGTCTTCACAACTGTCTATAAGTCAATACATAAGTAGTAGATGGAGAGTGCTAGATACAACGATGTACATAACTGAAAAATAAACAGATACCACACAAAACCCACCTATCAGCAAAAGAGCTAGTATGCCAACTATAGGGTATCTGTGTCAAAATATGCTAGAAAGCAGCCTGCCGCGACTACTCCGAAGAGCAACCTACAAACACTGTGGCAAAACGGGGGTGAGTTGCCAACTCGTGAATAGTAGATAACATATAAAGGTAATCGCGAGTATGCACGTGCTGCGATACTCTAACCTCTGCCAACAGATAATATCTATATGATGAGCTACAGGTGCAATAATCATGCATCAAGTGCGATCTAATAACATCTCTATATGATAAGCAAGGTATGCAATAATCGTGCATAGCAAATGAAATCTAATGACATCTCTATATGATGAGCAGGGTATGCAATAATCGTGCATAGCAAATGCAATCTAATGACATATCTATATGATGAGCAGGGTATGCAATAATCGTGCATAGCAAATGCAATCTAATGACATCTATAGGATGAGCAGGGTATGCAATAATCGTGCATATCATGTGTACTCTATCAGGTACAACAGATACAGGATGAGATGTAAAATACTGAATACTGAGCATGGGAATAATTAATATCTACACGGAATATCAACATGGAAAATAATCGGTGTCCATCCGTATACCCAAATCCTGTAAATCTCATAGAATCATTGGTGCCTAGTATCGACACACTAAAATATCATGAATCATCTGTAAGTGCACGGCAGCGCCCCGGCCGTCTGTACTAGGCCAAAATGCGGAAAACAAGAACTTTTCTAAAAACTAGAACCGGTGCTACCACGGACATTTAAACCCGGATCGGGCCATTAACATAATACTAGCAAACTAAAGAACGGGTAGAGAGAGATAGCGAGCGATCCGTGTCCTTCGTTCTTCTCGTCGTCATCCCGATCTCCCCGCGGAATCTCCGGTCTTCATCTCCTCGTCGGAAGGGCACCACATCTCCGGGTTCTTTTACGGGCTCCCACCTCTGGACCGAGGCAACTCGGGCATGAAGTTGGCGAGTCGACATTTCAAAGAATGCTGTAGGATAGTGTAGAACTCTTTTGTCTCAATGGGGTTAAGGAAGTTGCCATATCTATGTGGAGGAAGAGTAGTAAGCTTTTTAGATGAACTAGAGAGTTTTGTGGAAAGCAAAAGAGATCAATTTCTCTCCTCAAATTTTGGACAGCCCCCTTCCCCTTGCGTGGCCGACCAATCTTAATTGAGAGTGAGGGAGGGAGTGGATCAATAATAATGCAAGAGAGAGAAAGGGTGATGATGATGAAATATCATTACAACAAAGTCCATACTCCTCCTCATCACTCAACCCATCATAGAAAGCAATGATGAACACAAAGAAGTCAATGGGAGCTACAACCATCATGAACCTATCATGTGCCACAAAAAGTCTTCTCCTTTTATAAAATGCACAATTGCAAATAACCCCCTTCCACCAATCTTCAGCCAAGGAAAGAAACAAAGGAAAATGGCCGAAACGGAATACAAACTGGCAACTTCAAAAAAACGATTCGGTAATAAATTACAGGAAAACCCCGCGACTTTATATACATACCCGCATTTGTATTCCGACCGAATACAAATGCAATGATACAAAATCTACACTGTATAATACTAGGATCCGGCTTAAACCAAAGCCCGCTAGTATTATCCGTCCGATCATGATCCGTGCAATACTGCACGTATATGATCGAACCCTGCCATATCTCCATACGGCCTCTACAGTGTTTCGCCCGAAACTGGAGAAACTGTCTTGTGGGGGACTCTAAAGACTCGTCAATACTTTGGCTGTGGATTTAACCACTAGCAAGTCAGAGGTATTAGCCATACGTAACGGGCTACCAGGTATTGACCAAAAGGGACGTCGATGAGCAAACTCATCCTGACACCCTACTGAGCCTGTCAGTGACAATATCCATGCAGTCCGGTCCGTTCGTCTATGAGCATCGTATGGCGGGCCTAGGGGGTTGGTAAAAGTCAGACCCCCAAAAGCGGTACAAGTCGTGTCGGAGTGTAACCCAGAACACCCTGAGATATTACTGGAATACCTACCAGTAAATCTCCTGCCTTGGCCAAGGACTTCGTGTAATGGCTCTCCTAGACACAGCGCGACGTCACCCCCAATACCGGGAGAGACGAACCCCTAAAGATTCGCTCACTGCCTCCATGTGGCTCGGGACTGTACCCAACTAAAACCTATTTGCACGACTCCTTTGAGCCGTGGTAGGGTAGTAATCAAATGTCACGACCCGAAAGAGCACGTGACTGGCCCTTGAACCATATGAAGCCTATATGTCTCCATCTGATCCAAGTAAGCCAAAAGCCCAGAAATCTAAAACCATTTTAAGAGTAAGTAAAGAAAACTGGTTTTAAGAAGTAAAGAAAACATGTTTGAAAATCGAGTTTTTTTTAAATAACTAAGCCGAATATGAATTTTTAAAATGTGTAATTTTTCCTAATAATTTCGGCAGAGTTTCTTTTGTAAAAACTGGCCCCGAACGGGGTACAACAAGAAACAATATATATAACATGATAAAAGGCATCCCCAAGCGGGAGCTAGCTCTTCGTCAATCGACGGTCACAACCACATAAGCAACAACAATATACAACGCCAAAGGGCGAGGATCTAAACTGAAAGAAAACTCAAAAACAGCCAGAAAACCGCAATACTACTAGCGCGACTCTAAGGTCGAAATAATACAACACTGAAGTCTAAGTCTGAAAGAATATACAAGTTTTGGTTGATGGACAATTCTAGATACAATAATAATACATAAACAATGGAGGTTCTGATACAAAAGAACCCACCTATCCAAGCAAGTCACCCATAAGGAAACAGTGTGCCAGAAATGCCGCTAAGGAATCTGTACGGCAAACCTGCAAGAACTGGGGCACAACGGGGGGTGAGTTGCCAACTCGTGAATAGAAAGATATCTACAAGCAGGAATCGAATGCATGACCCATCCTAGGTCAAACGATCACATACAAATAAACCTCAATATGAATAAAGTTGAAGCATGCTAAACTGGCAATGTAATCTCTATACATGAATGTAGTGCCAAGTGCTCGTGCTAGTGCCTCAGGTAATAGCATGTCATGAATATGAGGTATGAATGCATGAAAGCAGAATACATGTAAATGAAGAAACTGTTTTCATAATTTAGTGAGATTTCCCTTGTATTTTTAGTTGAGGTATCATAATGAAATCAGCATAAAACAGTGCCTAGCATCGGCATAAAACGTAATCCCAATATCTCGATATCTCTGTATCACAGTCTCTGTACCTCGAAATCTCAAAATCTCAATCATAATATCTAGGGCGCCGTCAGTCCAGACCGGCCCCTACCATCCATCTCAAGACCACGACGGTATCCTCCGGATATCCGACGCGTCGGGTAAAATCACCGGTAGGTAGTGCTCCCCTGCCAGGCTCACATCGTCATCACCACGCGCTTCTTGCCCCGGAGTACCTTACCGGGTCCACCATGTACCCGAAACGGTTCATCCGTCTCCTCGAATCGGGTTTCCAAATCCATCAGCAAACTCATGGTGGACGACTCATACATCATGGGAAAACCGCACTTTTTATTTTAAAAGAGAGAAAATGTTTATTTGTGTTTTTGTGGTTTTCCTCCAAATCCAGAAAATCTCACGGAAATCCAAATCCAAAACCTCAATAACACGTAAAATAGTGAATATATGCATGAGAATCCATGAATGCGGCATAACAATGAATAACAGTATGCAAGAAGTAGCAGGTAATAACTACAATGTCTAAACTATTAGCTAATAGGCTATGTCAAGCAATAATATTTTCTAAGGTGTACGTGACATGGCAATTACCGATGAAGATGTGTGTGAGCCGGCAAGTAAGTGTACGTGGTACATACGCATCATCGGTAATGGTGCTGGTGTCCTATCAGCATGATATTAATAACGGAGTATGAAGCATAATATAAGAATGCGATGCAAAGCGAAACACAAAACAAGAGTGGGAGCTGAAACTAGACGTAACTAAAACTAATCTGCATTAATCTAACATAGTCCTATAAATGGTGCCCTTTGAAATAACACGAATCATGGGGTTTGAAAATAGGGGCTACGGTGTTTTTATGAAAAGATACGTCTTTTGAAATATCCGTAGGATCCCTTGGCTGTCTTTTTAAAATACCCACGATTCGTTAGTTTTGATATAGGTAGGAGTCTAATCTAATCTAACGACTACACTAAACTATACGGCTGAACTAACAAGCTGAGCTACAGGTAAGGAAACCGCCTAACATCTGAGTCGATACCTATACATACCTGTATATACATTAGTCGGTGATCCCGCCTCAATAATATCATATCCGATATCATATCTACAATCAGACATCCCAAGTCAAGAGTGCGGATCAATCATCAAAATATAGCTCGTACGTAAATCCGTCGTACGACATCCCAAATCTGGGTACGGGTCAATTTCACATTCAATCACACTATTTATCTGGTATCCTCTTTATCAAAAGTCATGATCGGGGTACTGATCCACGTCTAGTGCAACATTAATACCATCAATGTATGCATGCAGGTATAAGAATCACTACGCCAAAGACCCGCAAAAACATCATGTCGTATCTCAATACGAACCAAATCACATCACCGATCTCCTGGCCTCAAGCCCAATCTCCTCGACTCATCCCAAATCCCAATTACTATCCTCAAATCCAGTATATAAACACATAGTCCCATACCCATGTGTAGATATACACACCATCATATGGAAGAATGAATGCAAGAATGTGTGTAAGTATATGTGTAAGTGTAGGTATGAGTGCAATCGCTACTCTAGGGTTCGCAATATACTACACCGATATAACCATAGCATCAAGAATACCATTATACTAACAATAACCCTAAACAACACATAAAAAAATATACGTGTGTATACGTATTCGTATACGACACCACGGACTGCGGGGGTGCTATACGCCATCCACCCGACTTCTCCCCGTAGATATAAATCTACTCACCTGGTCCTCGCTAGCCGGTACCGACATCGCCACGCGCTTGCTTGTCGTCTCGAAGTCCACATGGGGGTACCTACATATCATAACGTACCATATCGCATTAAAACTAAATTCGAAATCGAAACGGCATACGAAAATCAAATAGGCACGTGTATCACGCATAGGTCCAAACCTATCGCCCACGCATGCAAGAATAGTCAAACCAACCCTCGATGTCGATGTACGAAAGTCAAACCATCGAGAAAAACATCAAACATACCAATCATGGTTTAACAAATCACTAATTATATTTGAAATAGGATTTAAATCATTAAAACATTAAAATTAATCAATTCGTTTTATTTCTCAAAAACCTAGTTAGCAAAAGTTTTCGTTTTAATTCGAAACTTGATGTTTTAACAAAACTAATGCCCAATATATTCACTAAATATCTTAATTAGGTCATATAAACCACTTCTATATTTTTATGACACTAATTTGTAAAAATTCAGAAATTCTAGTTTGCAATTATACCCAAATTTCAACCATTTTAGCAAAAATACATAAACAACAATTTAGCTTGGATTTGCATGATCTAAAACATTAAAATACAATTTATAATGTTAATAATGTGATAAAAACCCTAACCGTATTTTTAATCTCACATTCTAATTCAATTTTAAAAAAACTAGTAAGCATGAATACTAGAAAATTGACGCAACCATCACGGATTTGCGACAAAAAAACTACAATCTAGCATGAACAACCAATCCACACTACAAGCAATCTACCACACTCAAATAATCCACAAGCAATGCTTCAATTCCCATTTCCAAAATCAACACCTTCTCTTGATTTTTTTATAAACTAGCAACAACAACAATTTCACACTTTAAATAACTAATTTAGCATATACAAGCTACAATTTAACCATTAGATAAAAATTATACCTCCAATTTTGAAACCCTAGGTTTCTCTAGACACCAAAGACACCTCCTTTCTCCATGCTTTAAACCAATTTGGGTGTGAGGAGGGATAGAAATAGGATTTGCTTTGAATTTGTGAAGAAATTGTGGATTTTTTTAATGTGTTTTGAGATGAAATTTGAGGCCAAAAGAGATGGGAACATGGGGGAAAATGGGGCTGTTGGAGCTCAGATTTCGGCCATGGGAGGAATGGGGAATGGGTGAGGGAATTGGTGAAAAATTTCCAAGTCAAAGCCCTCCCAAATTACCATAATACCCCCACCTACTTTACTATATATAAAAACCCTTATTTTAACACATTTCATCACATGATTTAAGGTCAAAAAGAGAGAAATAAAATTCTTGGGCTGATACAATAGTGTGGGGCCGGCCAAGGGGAGTGAGGGTGAGTGTGAGAGACTTTACAAAAAAATTCTATGCAAAAAGACCCCCCACAATACCATATTTGCAAGTTTTAGTTCAAAATAACTATATTTTTGTTTTCCATAAAATAAATCAATTAAAACTTGAAATAAAATACTAAAAATTTATGTTACAACTAGATTTTAATTAACATGATTTTAAATATTAAAATTAGCCCAATTAAATTTGTATTTATCGCTAATTTAATGTATTTTCTTACCGGCTTAAAATAATATTAAAATAATATTTTTTTCAAAAATTTAAAATTTCACCAGTGGCTCAATAAACACCAAATACTAGTAATTACATAGCTAGAATATGTATATTTAATTTTAGAATAAAGATATTTGCATTTTGACTTTTTTACAGAAAACCCCCTTATTTTACCGTTTTTTCGAAATTTCACCGAAACGATTTTCAAAACGTTACATCAAAGTACAGTGGGAACTCACACAAGACAAATGAAGATCTCAGGTCGATGAACTAACCTGTACACATGTCACCAGGGAACTGCTATCTGACGTCTGGTATAAGACCAACTAGCATGTTCCCGGCGAGTCCTGTCCGGCGTACTCATAACCCAATGAGCACCTGTATACATCTTAGGTGAACCAACTGACACCAGTGGCTTGTGAGACTGGCCACCGCCCCTCGTCGGGGTCTCGACTGTATACACTAGTCTACTCTGGAGTATCGATGCTCTGTCTCGAAACTCCCACGACTCGGGACCTTTTAAGGATGTGCTTTTAGACCCCAGCTCCAACTTATATGATCGCCATCATATTGCTGGCCTTCAAGCAAGAATCCTAAGGGCTCTATCAACGTGCAATAGTGACCTGTAAGGTCACCTGAAACAGTACACGATGATAAAGATAAACCGGATAGCATACTATCATCTTGAGTAAGACTGTTCTAACGGTTTAGGTCCTCTCTCAATCATTGCAATCACATGCATGTGATCCAATAATTGACTCTGAGGGCACTATCTCCAACAATCTCCCACTTGCACTTAAGGCTAATTATTGCAATGTTGCATACTCACAGCCCGTGTGATACCGAACACCCAACTCCTCTACTAATCAGTCTCATAAAACCCGCTTGCGAAACTAATGCATTCGAGGAATAGCCTCAGTGAGTGGATCCGCTCTAATGTTTCTTTCTATGTCTCTCTTTATCTCAAGTTCGCAGAGAAAGCCATCTCCCGAAATGAGCAATACCTGTCTTAGAATATGTCTGGATATCTGATGGGACCTAGTTCATAAATGAACTCCAAATCCAAACTTCTTAGACTGTATCGTCAACTGAACTTAATCAGTATCCTGCGCCATGCCTCCCTCAGTATCCGCCTGGACCACCTGTCCATAGTACTGCCCCTCGTCAGAGGGAAAACTATAACTCTGACAGTCACTCTGCCGTCCAGGTCACCTTGGAAGCCTGGAATGATAACCGTCTCCTGAATGAGGCTGATGTTATCATATCCCTACAACATCCACTTATGTTCTAAAACTGCTTCCGAATGTTTCTCTAGGATAGGATCAATATCAACTTATTGCATCTACTGCAAAACCAACATCTTGTGTGGTACTTGACATCTCATGATTGACTCAATTGCCTAAGCAAGTGATTTGCCAATCATGCACATCCCTCTCCCCTTTAGTTTGTAAGACACCTTTAGAGAGGGTGACTCCATCACCTGCAGGTATACTACCGTGCCAAGAGTCGTCCATTCTAAAACACCTTTAGAATGCTGTCTAAGTACCCAGATTAGGAAACTACCCAAATCTAGATTTAAAAACATAAATCTAGTAACCGGAATGTCTGATATAATGTCCAACTCCTATGTGGAGAAACCACTGTGTGACAACCAAACTATAACCGACCGTAGTATAGGAATTTCACTTCCTACTCTGTGTATGTCATCCAAATACCAGGACATCACACCCTACTACCTTCTTAATAGATCCATCCCCTATTCTGATGAAGTCAAACCTATGACTGTCACATCAGAAATAGATGATCTATCTCCGCTATATCTGCTTTAGTCCATAAATAGACATAAGCTACTTGTCCACTATGCTTCCGCTGCTCCCACTGACTACGACAACCCTCTGGCAGAGTCATATACATGTGCACTTCTAAAGCTAGTTTAGAACGATGCTATACTCATCCTCCTGCCGGGTCTAACAGTCTGGAACAACAGCAATGGCAAGTCTGGGTAAACAAGAACCTCCCTGCCACCGTCCTTGAGTCTATCGGAGTACTTCTCGGGTGCCTGAGGTTACCCACCATATATGCGGAGTGGCCAATGGAATGTCAAACCATATTGAATCTTTAGGTTCTTATCAAATCTTCTGTAATCGTTTGCGGTTCTGGAATCACTTCCAGTTCTACCATACTCCCACTACTGTTTTCTGGAAAAATCCATTTTTACTAAAACTGTGGCGAGTTAAGAACAATATCACTATTGATCTTCCAGATGGTAGAAAGTCAACCTTCGTCATAGCTCGGGTCAACCCACAAACAGCCATTACAGAAACGTGCCTTGAGTTGTCCAGAGTCTGGTTTTAAGCATAAGCTGGACAACTCCCCGTACCTTAACAGTGTCAAGATATGAACTGTTCTATATCCAATACAGAAACAGAGGCACTGATTTAATTGAACCAGATTCAAATCATGCAGCTGTCTCCAGTGCATGTCAACTAAATGGAGAGAGGCCGATCTGTAGGGTTCCTAGGCACACTAAAGAAGTTCCACAAGGCATCCACCATGCCAAATTCAAATTTTCCGGTGCCGAGAAACCCTAAACTAGATCGATTAGTAGAGGTAAGGCGAAAGAACATGCAAGCAAACTACTTTGCTACTAAGTGAATGGAAATACAACCTTTGTAGATCCGGTCCTCCACTTCTTTACGTCTTTGTTGACGTCCCTCCACTGCGATCATCGGGATCCCGGCCTCTAGCGATGGTTTCGTCGGAGAAATGATCGGGCTAGGTCATTGACTTCGAGGCCGAAGATGATCTACGTCGGGGAGACTCAAACTCAAGCTATTCCTTCACTTGGTCAAAAACTTTGTGAAGAGAACACCCTATACTACATGGCAAGTGGTAGAGGATGAAGAAATAGAAAGTGGGTTCACTTTAGAATTGGATTTCTCACTCTTTTTCTCATGGCACCATTGGAGCTAGCAAGCTTTTGTGAGCTTGATGAAGAAGAAGAAAAAGAAAAAGAATCATATGAATAATCAAAATCAATCCAAATGAAACTTATCCTTTCAATTATGGCACCATGGTTGAGTTAAACCCTCATGCTTAACTCATGTAGAGAATTAACCAAAGCATTAGGTTAAAGGTTGGGTTAACTAATATCTTGAACAAATGACAGAAGAGTTGACTTTGTCAATGTTTATCAAGCTTCATGAAGCATGATAACTTTGACCAAAGTCTCACTCTTTTGTTATTTGTTAGGAAAATAGTAAACCCTAATTTAACCTTGAGTTTGTTCAAGTCTCATACACACAACTTGTTTGTATCATCAAGCATGATACAAACATGTACACTTGCATATATCACATATAAACAATGTGCACATTCAAGTGAGAAAATCAATCTTAAGTGAACAAATACTAGTTAATGTAAAGTAATATATCAAATATATATAATTATACATTAAATCATTAAATCAACACTTGATTTAACGATCCGGTCATATCGCATATAACCGACTAATATCATGTGTATCAATGTATCGAATCAACACTTGATTCGGTAACCCGGCTATATCACATATAACCGACCGATGATACAAATCGCGCGAATAGAATACAGTATCACATACTGGTATTATTCTCGGTACCGCACATATCTCATATGCGCTCCTATTTCGTTTCGCTTGAGCCAGGAAACCCCTGTGTAGGACTCTAAAGACTCGTCAATACGCCGGCAGTAGGTGATGATCATATCAAACACCCACAAGCCGCAAGCGGTCTGCCAAACGTAACGGCCACCCGAGTATTGAGCGATCAAAAGATCAACGAGCAAGCCCGCTCACACTCCTGTGAATCCAACCAGTAACACTACCGTACAGTCCGGTCTGTTCGTATGATATGTCGCATATCTTGTCTAGGGCTGGTAAACGTCAGACCCAAATAACTCGATAAGTCATGTCGATATGAGGCTCATAACGGGTCGAGAAACTACTGGTAACACTTACAAGTAAATCTCTAAAGCAGCCTTGGCCAAGGACTTCCTGTTATAGCCAATCGAGCACTGTGCAACATCAACTCCCTATACCGGGAGAGACGAAACCCCTCCTATCGCTCATTGCCTCTATGTGATTCAGGACTGTACCCAAAAGCCACCTTTTTGCACGCCCTCTTGGACGTGGTATGATGGAAATCAAAGCACAGTGGGAATCACACAAGACTCTATGACGATCTCGGTTATACAGACTAACCTGTACCAGTGTCACCAGAGAACTGCCATCTGACGTAAGGTATAATACCATCTGGGAGTTCTCGGCGAGTCCGTCTAGTGTACCCAGTCTCCACTGAGCACCCGTATATCATCTCTGATGTCAAACACCAATGGATATGGGATTATCCATCGCCCATCTATATGGGTCGAGAAGCTACACGCTAGTCTACTCTGGTATATCGATGCCCCGTCTCGATACACCCACGACTAGGGACCTTGAAGGATGTACTTATAGACAACCATGTCCCCACTAGTATGATCCGCATCATAGTCCAGGTAGTCAAGTACACATCCTAAGGGCTTTACTAACATGTAACAGAGAGACAATCAGTGTGCACGTTAAGGTAAAGAGTAACCGAATAGCATACTATCATATCGAGCAAGAAAGTCATCTCTATATATGTCCAAGCATCCACTACAATATACATCCTATGTATAGTAATGGCCTCTAGGGCATACATATAACTAACAATCTCCCACTTGCACTAGGGCCATCTGATAGCAGTGGTTGTAGTATCGCATACTCAACCATCCCATAAAAGTCTCTCTCTGGGAAAAGGCCTTTGTGAGTGGATCCGCCGTGTTGTCCTCTGAGTCTACTATCCTAACCTCGATCCCCTGGAGATCAACCATCTCCACGATCAGGTGATACTGCCTAAGAATATGTCTGGATCACTGATGGGACGGGCGTTCCTAGGCATAAGCCACAACTCCATTGTCACAAAATAGGAGGAACGAAGTTCATCTCATTAACTAATATACACCCAGACTGCTTCTTGGTAGCATCTTTGGTAGCGATGTATCCAGCCTTTATCGTCTAGTATGCCACGGTATCTAGCTTGGAACTTTTCCAACATACCGTCCCTTTACTGAGGGTAAAGACAATGCCTGTGACTGACATTCAGTCGTCCTTATCACCCTGGAACCTTTCCAGTGATTCTCCCCAGGATCAATTGTTACCATCTCACTACAACTAGTGAGTATCCTAACATCCAATTAGATCTATCTCATAGATCCAAAACTCAGGATTTAGTAGGTATCATTTTGATCCTATATGGAGAATCATTGTGATAAGCGGAGATTGACCGGGCGTAGCATAGGAAACTTCTTCCCTATCAAGAGTATGTCATCCACGTACTCTACGAGGATCACCAGCATACTCCTTACTACCTTTTTGTATATACAAGGTTCATCTACCATTTTGATGATGTCAAACTCTTTGACTAACTCATCAAAACAGATGTTCCAACTCCGCGATGCCTGCTTTATCACATAAAACATCTTGCACACGTTTCCGCTGCTCCCACTGTCTACGAAGCCTTCTGGCTATGTACTTATAGACGCTTTCTTCCAAATCATCATTTAGAAAAGCAGTCAAGACACCAACCGCCAGATATCGTAGTCAGGGTATGTAGCCGTAGCAAGTATGATCTGGATGGACTTTAAGCATAGGTACTTAGAAAAGGTTTCATCACAATCCACAGCTGGTCAATGATGCAAACATTTAACAAGTCTAGCTTTGAAAGTCTCAACTTTTCCATGTACACTAAGTAATCTTCTCAAGATATACTTGCTCCTGATGGGGATTTAACCCTTCAGATAAAGCAACCAAAGTCCATACTTTGTTGTTGTATAAGGATTCCATCTCAGATCGATAAGCATCTAGCCATTCTTACAGAGTCCTACTCCTGATGGCCAGCCCGAAACTAGTTGGGTCATCATCTCATGATGCAATCCTTGCTCCCACTGTCATAGAGAAACCGAAGTATCTCTCAGGTGGGTGAGGAACCCTACTAGATCGGCGGAGAGGCTGAGGTTTGTTGGTTTCTATTGAATCCTTTGGTTCTACCAAATCATCAGCTGCAGTTTGTATAGCTGGAACTGTTTCCAGTTCTACCTCATGACCAATAATTTCTTCACAAGAAATTCCCTTTCACAAAGGTGGCATGCTGAGAAACAAAACATTTTTGTTCCTCGGTTAGGTAGAAGATATTCCCTTGCGTATGCTTGGGATATCCAACAAACTTCCACAGATCTGACTTTGCCTCGAGCTTGTCAGGATTTTGCTTTTCAGACATAGGCCGGACAACCCCAAATCTTAACTGACTTAAGATATGGGCTCTTCCCTTTCCATATCTCATATGAAATGGTAGGCATCTGATTTGATCGGAACCCTATTCAATAGGTATGCAACTTCATAAGTGCATAACTCCCTAAAAGGAAATAGGAAACTCAGTAGTACTCATCAAAGAGCACACCATATCACATAGGGTGTTATTGCTCCGCCCCGATATACCATCGTGCTATGGTGTATACGGAGGAGTAATGCTGAGAGAGAATCTCATTCTCCTTTAGAATAATCCAGGAATTCCGTGCTCAAGTATTCTCCTCCTTGATCACATCAAAAGACATAATACTTATACCCGTTTTTGGTTCTCTACTTCTATCTTATATTCTGTGAATATCTCAAAAGGTTCGGACTTATGTTTTAACAGGAACATAGGTCTGAATCTCGAGAGATCATCAGAGAATTTAATGAAGTACAAAGAACCGGTCTTGGCATTTGTAGACAGGGGACCTTCATACATCAATATGTATCATCCCAAGAGTTCACTAACTCTTTCTCTGTTTCCAATAAACAGAGCTATGGTCATCTTATCTCTGTGACATGACTGGAAAGTTTCACAAGATGTAAATTCAAACTTATTTAAATATGCATCTATATGTAGCTTAAGCTAGTCGGGTCGCATTGATATGACCTAGTCTACAATACCTCAAGAAGGATTCGTTCATTTCTGAACTCTGCCTCTTGTGTGTGTTCTGTATACTAGGAACTGTAGTTTGATTTAGAACGTCAATGCTTTTAGATAACGTGCCTGAACCGATCAACTATTGATATAGGAAATGTTCAAAACATTATCCAACAATACAAAATTGTATCCTTATTTAATAAATAAAGAGATTGATATGATTTTGTATATCAGGTTCGGTATCTAATAGCATTTTTTCAGAATCAATGTATTGGTAATACAGGGTGACAGTGACCAACAGACTTGGCTGCAACACTTGCACCGTTTTCTGTCTCAAAAATCTTATCACCCGTTCTCAGTTCTCTACCTTTCTGTATCCCATGTAGTATAATACATTTGTGGGATCCTGATCCGGTATCAGATACCCAGGACTCAGAGGATACTGAGAAACAGTTCTGTGTAACGAACATACCCGAAGATGATGCATCAACATGCACTTTCTTCGTTTGGGCGGCACGGGAAATCTGGTATTCCCCAATTTCCTGCTCTATCTTATAACAATTATAAGTTGGAGCGGGACCAACGTTCCCCAGCTCAGTATAACAAGTGGGTTCGGTAAATATATCCGTTTTATTATCTTGATTAAGGCGTGGCATGGTCGCTACCAGGAGAGAGAGAAGAAAATACTCTGCGTGCGCTCTTGCAAGATCAGATTGGTTATTATTTTATCTAATCAGGATAGCTCCCACTGTTTTTATCAAATCATCTTTCAAACCCTAAAAGGAAAGACTAGCCGGGATTAATTACACGCTACAAGTTCGCCAATCTTTCAGCCAGGCCAGTGTCGGTACTTTGAGGGAGGTTCCCCGTGCTTTCGCACGGACCTAATTAAAGTGAACCTCGTTTTCCCAGAGGCATAACCCCGTTGACACCTTTCTAGACACCTACTTGATCGGCTAATTGTAATGTGTAAGACTCTCCCAGGAGTAACTCTTACTCGCAGCGGGTATCGGGATCCAACTATCTCATAGAAGGTATGCAATCTCATTGCAAATTTCAACACTTGAAATTCCCGATAATATTTTCCCCTAGCAGCTATATGACCTTACCATAGTCAAAAAATCATAAGTGCTAGTCAAGTTCAACCCGTCATTTCCCGATTGAATTAACCCGCACGACCCATAACATAGTCAACAAAGTCGCACGACTACCCTAATCCAATCGCATCATATGCTTATACAGATAAACACTAATTAGCTACCGCACACTACGTCTTAACATAGTCAACAAACGTAGCACGAATACTAACTAGTACTTTCTGAAATGACGGAGGGCTACGTCAGGTTTTTAAGAAAACCTTTTGCGTAATGAACTTGATATCGTTGTAGAATCGAATGATTTTAAAATGGAGTGTTTTTTAGGATTTTCTAGTTTTGCTAAAGGGGTCACTCCCGGTGAAGGGATCGTCGGCCCTTTCCTCATCGAATAAGATGCAGGATATATCATATATACCGCTGTGCAAAGCAAGAACTATAGGAGCAATTAAAAGACAAACCGAGGGTTGTAGCATCTGCCAGTTATTGCTAAAGGAGTCACTCCCGGTGAAGAGATCTCGGTCCTTTCCTTATCGAATAAGGTGCAGGATGTTCTACAAGGAACACCGCGATGCAAAGCAAGAACTGTAGCTACCTGTTTTTTAAAATTCGATTCCACAACATCTTTAGGTTTCTTTTCTTTCATTAATCATATTAATGAAGTCCCATCATTTAAGTCACCTAAACATCACAGATAAATACGACGTACACTTTTGCCATCCGCATTCGCCTCGATGTCCCCTCGTGCACCGTTAGGTTAGGTAACTAACGGCAGAGCGGGGCAGGGCTAGCGCGGGTGTAAAACATAAGTAACGTCTATATAATATATAAAATATACTATATACAGTATCTATCATCACATATCAAATGATCACATCACAGATATAGCAGCAGAAGAAACATATGAAAAATTGGATATACTAGGACGTCCGTGTTTTCAATACGAGCCTGTATAAAACACGGATTCCACGGTCGCGATAAATAGCCAAACCCACACCCCTAGACCCCTACGAGAGCAGCAAGAAACCCTACCAATTCTAGAGTTAGGAGACCCGGACTCGACTCCTCGAGTTGGTCTCCCACTGGACTCTAGAACCCGGTTACTTGTGCTACCCTACTTGGGTCTATCCTAGTGCGGAAAAGTAAATAATATACATCAACGGTGACATCTTCCGCAACCAGGAAGTGCCCCAATAAAAGAATATTACATACAATTAATTTTACATGAATGAAAATAAAAAAACTCTCATCTTACATAAAACCCCCGGCTATTCAAAACGCGACGATCCAATATAACATATCCAACAACACATAACATCGCATGTCATCAACGTAAGTAAATGTGCGCATCCCAATTGTCGTTGACATATAGCAACGAAACTGGCGATATCACATATTACACTTACGATCACAGAAAAGAAAGTGTAAAACTACAACAGTTGGAATCCGCAACCTCCTTAGACATCGCCTGCCTAACCATCTGAATTCCTTAGACATCACATGCCTAACAATTATAAACCCCCGCATTTTAGTCTCATTATCGAAAACACTTTTCAATATCAAGTCGGGCAATTCAACAAGATTCCCGGCATTTTGATCGAATGCTCGTCGCAAACTTTAGTAGGCGGGCGCACCCCCGATGCTGTCGACGAAGTGCACTAAGGCGGAAAACCGCTGTCGCGAGCACCCGGACGGATGCTTTCGGCGACGGGGTTCTCCTACAGTCACTTGGTCGGGGCTATGGGGTGTGGCTGTCTATTAAGTTTATCCGGCGAGTATCCGCGTACGCTACGTGATTGCGACGGACTTTTGATCACATCAAAATTCCGTGGCAACCGATCAAGTGAGGCTAAAGTGCTATGTTTATAACATCCAAATCAGTTATCTCATAACCACTTGTGGATTCCAAATATTGTATCACATTCCAGATAAATAGAAAATGTTAAACTTTCCGATAGAGCAATCAAACACCCAAGTTTTCCCGAAATCGCTCAATACATGAAATAAGTTTAAAAATATCCACTTCATGCCACAGTACCAACGGTCAAGCCGTAGAAGGGTCAAGCCAACGCCTCACATGTGGCACGCCTTACTGCCCCAAACCCGAAGGTTCAAAGGGCAGTTCAAGACGGTCACATAATCGAGTTAAGGTTTGTTGTCTTCTAGAGGGTCCATCGCGTTACTTGCACTATTTAGAACGTTCTTAAACTATGGAAAAATCCAACACTTGGAAATTTCCCGGCAGGGGAAAATATGGGTATTTATATCCGGTCGAACTTTTTAACAGTTTCTAAAATATCCGGAAAAACATAAACGAAGTTAAATTATCCGATCGAATTAACGAGTCCCCAATAAAACCCTAGAAAACTCAACACTTGAGTGGAATTAAACAATTCCCAGAAAAAAATGACAAGAAAGGACCTACGAATAAATATGTGAAGTTTGAGGGACTAATTCACAATTTGGGCCGCGGAACCGCCGCCAAACCCTTGGTTTGGCCGCGGTTCCATGGTCAAATTTTTGAATTAGGGGTCCGAACTTCACAGTAATTCTTATATTTCCGTTCTTAATTTTCTGAGCATTTTTAATTCACAAAAATCCACAGTTTGAAAAAATGTACAGAGAAGGGCTTTGATCGGGGTTTCGGGGTTCGATCGGATCTCTAGCATCGTCTAAAGCTCTAGCTAGGCTCTGTTACCACTGTAGGGTTCCTAGGCACACTAAAGAGGTTCCATAAGGCATCCACCATGCCAAATTCAAATTTTCCGGTGCCGAGAAACCCTAAACTAGATCGATTACTAGAGGTAAGGCGAAAGAACATGCAAGCAAACCACTTTGCTACTAAGTGAATGGAAATACAACCTTTGTAGATCCGGTCCTCCACTTCTTTAGCTCCGTGTTGATGTCCCTTCGCTGCGATCATCGGGATCCCGGACTCTAGCGATGGTTTCGTCGGAGAAATGATCGGGCTAGGTCATTGACCTCGAGGCCGAAGATGATCTACGTCGGGGAGACTCAAACTCAAGCTATTCCTTCACTTGGTCAAAAACTTTGTGAAGAGAACACCCTATACTACATGGCAAGTGGTAGAGGATGAAGAAATAGGAAGTGGGTTCACTTTAGAATTGGATTTCTCACTCTTTTTCTCATGGCACCATTGGAGCTAGCAAGCTTTTGTGAGCTTGATGAAGAAAAAGAATCATATGAATAATCAAAATCAATCCAAATGAAACTTATCCTTTCAATTATGGCACCATGGTTGAGTTAAGCCCTCATGCTTAACTCATGTAGAGAATTAACCAAAGCATTAGGTTAAATGTTGGGTTAACTAATATCTTGAACAAATGACAAAAGAGTTGACTTTGTCAATGTTTATCAAGCTTCATGAAGCATGATAACTTTGACCAAAGTCTCACTCTTTTGTTATTTGTTAGGAAAATAGTAAACCCTAATTTAACCTTGAGTTGGTTCAAGTCTCATACACACAACTTGTTTGTATCATCAAGCATGATACAAACATGTACAGTGCATATATCACATATAAACAATGTGCACATTCAAGTGAGAAAATCAATCTTAAGTGAACCAATACTAGTTAATGTAAAGTAATATATCAAATATATATAATTATACATTAAATCATTAAATCATTAAATCAACACTTGATTTAACGATCCGGTCATATCGCATATAACCGACTAATATCATGCGTATCAATGTATCGAATCAACACTTGATTCGGTAACCCGGCTATATCACATATAACCGACCGATGATACAAATCGCGAGAATAGAATACAGTATCACATACTGTTATTATTCTCGGTCCCGCACATATCTCATATACGCACCTATTTCGTTTCGCTTGAGCCAGAAAACCCCTATGTAGGACTCTAAAGACTCGTCAATACGCCGGCAGTAGGTGATGATCATATCAAACACCCACAAGCCGCAAGCGGTCTGCCAAACGTAATGGCCACCCGGGTATTGAGCGATCAGAAGATCAACGAGCAAGCCCGCTCACACTCCTATGAATCCAACCAGTAACACTACCGTACAGTCCGGTCTGTTCGTCTGATATGTCGCATATCTTGTCTTGGGGTGGTAAACGTCAGACCCAAATAACTCGATAAGTCATGTCGATATGAGGCTCATAACGGGTCGAGAAACTACTGGTATCACTTACCAGTAAATCTCTAAAGCAGCCTTGGCCAAGGACTTCCTGTTATAACCAATCGAGCACTGCGCAACATCAACTCCCTATACCGAGAGAGACGAAACCCCTCCTATCGCTCATTGCCTCCATGTGATTCGGGACTGTACCCAAAAGCCACCTTTTTGCACGCCCTCTTGGATGTGGTATGATGGAAATCAAAGCACAGTGGGAATCACACAAGACTCTATGACGATCTCGGGTATACAGACTAACCTGTACCAGTGTCACCAGAGAACTGCCATCTGACGTAAGGTATAATACCATCTGGGAGTTCTCAGCGAGTCCGTCTAGTGTACCCAGTCTCCACTGAGCACCCGTATATCATCTCTGATGTCAAACACCAATGGATATGGGATCATCCATCGCCCATCTATATGGGTCGAGAAGCTACACGCTAGTCAACTCTGGTATATCGATGCCCCGTCTTGATACGCCCACGACTTGGGACCTTGAAGGATGTACTTATGGACTACCATGTCCCCACTAGTATGATCCGCATCATAGTCCAGGTAGTCAAGTACACATCCTAAGGGCTTTACCAACATGTAACAGAGAGACAATCAGTGTGCACGTTAAGATCAAGAGTAACCAGATAGCATACTATCATATCGAGCAAGAAAGTCATCCCTATATATGTCCAAGCATCCACTACAATATACATCCTATGTATAGTAATGTCCTCTAGGGCATACATATAACTAACACGATCATCATTACTCAACTTAGGAGTGCTTCCAATTATGAGTAACCTGAAAGAGAAGCAAGTTCTTTAAATCATTACTATTAACTGAATACCATACACAAGTATCTACATCTTCAATCACCTTGAAGAATCTTGATACTTGCAATACCTGGTTCTCTACTTTACTCTTATACCTATAACTTCTCAAAACTTCGGACCTTGCGTTTCTACGAAACACTTGTCTAAAAACCAGAGAAGTCATAAGTAAACCGAATATAGTATGAGGACCAACCCCTCTGTCCTAATGGACACTGGACAATATACAATACTCTGTATAAGTCTCTTGAGTCTAATAACTCATTCCCTGTGTGTCGTATGTTGAAAACTGTACTTATGGTTAAGAAGAATTACACCGCTGTTTAATGCTCCTTACCTAACCATCCACTGATATAGGTAAATATCATGGACATAATTTGAAAAAGGTATATCTCACTCTATAAAAATAGACGTACAGATGTATCAATTTGAAATTGGTACATAACAGCGGATATTCAAAACCAAAAATTTGCCGTCCGGCAAACAACCCAGGCGATTTCCTCAAATATCACCAATTACAACGAATTCCGATATAATGACGATAATCACCTAATTCCCAATAACATACTCCCACTCATCATCTGTAAAACCATACAGATGTGAGAATCAAACCTGGTAAATACATACCCTGGAGCAAGGACTAATTGAGAAATCAGTTTTCTTTTAACAGTACACAGTGAAACTGAAACATTGAAATGTTTCGTAGGGGTATCCGGGTATTCCTAGTTGTTAGTTATATGTATGCCCTAGAGGCCATTACTATACATGAGATGTATATTGTAGCGGATGCTTGGACATATATAGGAAGGACTTTCTTGCTCGACATGATATTATGCTATCTGGTTACTCTTTACCTTAACGTGTATACTGATTGTCTCTCTGTTACATGTTGGTAAAGCCCTTAGGATGTGTACTTGACTACCTGGACTATGATGCGGATCATACTAGTGGGGACATGGTAGTCCATAAGTACATCCTTCAAGGTCCCTAGTCGTGGGTGTATTGAGACGGGGCATCGATATACCAGAGTAGACTAGCGTATGCCTTCTCGACCCATACAGATTGGTGATGGATGATCCCATATCCATTAGTGTTTGACATCAGAGATGATATACGGGTGCTCAGTGGAGACTGGGTACACTGGACGGACTCGCCGAGAACTCCCAGATGGTATTATACCTTACGTCAGATGGCAGTTCTCTGGTGACACTAGTACAGATTAGTCTGTAGACCTGAGATCGTCATAGAGTCTTGTGTGATTCCCACTGTGCTTTGATCTCCACCTTACCACGTCCAAGAGGGCGTGCAAAACGGTGGTTTTTGGGTACAGTCCCGAGTCACATGGAGGCAATGAGCGATAGGAGGGGTTTCGTCTCTCCCGGTATTGGGGATTGATGTTGCGCTATGCTCGATTGGCCATAACAGGGAAGTCCTTGGCCAGGACTGGTTTAGAGATTTACTGGTAAGTGTTACCAGTAGTTTCTCGACCCGTTATGAGCCTCACATAGGCATGACTTATCGGTTACTGGGGTCTGACGTTTACCACCCCTAGACTTGATATGCGACATATCAGACGAGGAGACCGGACTGTACGGTGGTGTCACTGTCAGGCTTTTTACGGGAGTTGGAGCGGGCTTGCTTGCTGATCTTTTGATCGCTCAATACCCGGGTAGCCTTTACGTCCAGCAAGTACCGCTGACGGCTTGTGGGTGCTTGATATGATCATCACCTACTGCTGGCGTATTGACGAGTCTTTAGAGTCCTACATAGAGGTTTTACTGGCTCAGGCGAAACGAAATGGGAGCGCATATGTGATATGTGCGGGACCGAGAATAATGCGTGTATGCAATACCGTATTCTATTCTCACGAGTTTGTGTCGATCGGTTATATGCGATATAACCAAGTTATCGAATCAAGGGTTGATTCGATAAGTCGATGCATTGAATGTTAGTCGGTTATATATGTTATAACCGGATTATTAAGTCAAGTGTTGATTTGATAATTTAGTGTATAATTGTATATGTGATATACTAATTTACATTAACTAACATTGGTTCACTTAAGCATTTATTTTTCTCACTTGTGCACAAGTTAATATATATGTGATATATATTTATTAGTGTACAAATTGTATCATGGTTGTTCATACAACTATCATGGGTGTATAAGACTTATACCATACTAATTATATTTGTTAGGTTTTTAATATCCAAAGTAATTCAAAAATAGTGGATAATGAGCACAAATGCATGAAGCTTCATGAAGCTTTTGTTTGCATTTGACTTAGTCCACTAGTTTTGTTTTACTTAAGATATTAGTTAACCTAACCACTATGATTACCTATGGTAATGTCTCTACATGAGTTAGTATATGATACCCACTCACAATGGTTAGCTCATTCTCTCTCTTGATCAAGTTTCATTCTCATTTTGAGCTCATCTTCTTCCTCCTCAAAAATTCTTTCTAGGGTTTGAAATAGAGAGAGAATCAAAGTGAGAAAAGAAATTCTAAAGTGTACCCATTTCCTATCTCACCATCCTCTACTAGACTAGCACTTTAGTTTAGGGTGTTTGCTTCACTAATTCTTTGGTTAGTGAAGTAGAAGCTTGAGTTCGTATTCCCTCGACGTAGATCATCTTCGGCCTCGAAGACTTCAAGCAATTCCGTTGCCTCTTCTCATGGAGCCGTCCGATAGTCCGGGAGTTCGATGATCGCAGCGAAGGGACTACTACAAGGAGCTTAAGAAGTGAAGGACCGATCTATAAAGGTTGTATTTCCTATTCACTTAGTGTTAAAGAGTTTAACTTGCATGTGTTAACCTAATTTTCTAGCAAAGATCTTGTTTAGAGTTATTCGGCACGGCTAAAATTTTAATCCGTCATGGTTGATGCCTTGTAGATCCTCCTTAGAGTGCCTAGTAACCCTACACTAGTAATGCCTCTTCCATTATCCAGATTCACAACTGTAACCGTATATTTCTTTGCCATCTCTCCAAATCCCTTCATATGTCTTTAGTCATTACCTTCTGTACACCCTCTTAGGATAAAAGGTTTTCTTCCTTCCCTACCGTTCGGCACCAGCCTATGGTTTGGAAGAAGACTATCCAATAAGCGTAATGGGTGTACTGTCCTAATCCTAGGAGCACTCACAATGCAAGAGAAGGTGAAGATAAAAGACACCTGAATAAACCTTATTCCTATTTCTCCTGAACCAGAATCCACCCCCGAACTGGAACAAGTTCCTTTCGAGTTCGTATATAACCATACGATGGAGTATCCAATAAACTGTGGATCTTCGTAGTGATACAGAGTGTCCTGGAGAAATACAAAGGTGAAATGGGAGTGGTAATGAAATACTTGGTTTGGTCGTGAATAGTAGTCGCAATTTACTTTGCCCTCCTTCTAATCCCTTTATTTGTCTTAACTTAATACCTTCTGTACACCACACTTAGGCTAATCGGCTTTATTCATTCCCTATCGTTCGGCACCAGCCTAAGGTTTGGAAGACGACTATCCAATAGGCGTAACAGGTGTACTATCCCCTAATCCAAGGAGCACTCGCAACCTGAGAGAAGGTAAAAGGAAAAGACAACTGAATAGTCCTATTCGTTTTCTCCAGAACTGGAAACCATCCTCGAATAAATTCTTTCGAGTTCGTATATAACCATACGGTGGTTTTATCCAACTGGAAGTGGACGTTCGTAGTAATACGGGGTGTTCCAGAGAAAAGGGTAAAAGTAGGAGTGGCAATGAGGTATGCAACTCTGACAATCCAAAAGCCAGTGTTATAAGAAGGTTCGGTTAATTTTGGTCACTAAGTCATAGTCAAGGGTCGGGCCATGGTCGCTGCCAAAGAGAGAGAGAAAAGAAACACTCAGCGTGCACTCTAACCAAGATCAGAATGGTTGTCACTTTATCTAATCAGAAAACCTCCTACTGTAACCTCAAATTCTCCTCCAAACCTGAAAGAAGAATTAGTCGGGATCACCCGAGGAGTAAACCAACTCATCAGTGGGAATCGGGATCCAACTATCATCGCATGATAACGTGATGGAATCCACTCACGTTATCACACTCCAGAGGGTATGCGCATATCTGGCAAGGTTCAGTTTCTTTAGAAACTCCCGATGTGATTTTTACCCCATGCTCTTATGACCTTGACTTTGGCCAACAAATCATAAGTCACATGTCAAGTTCTACCCGTCATTCTCCAGGTTGATTTGAACCCACCCGTACCTACCCTTGACTTTGGCCAACAAGGAAGTACGACTGTCCCAAACCAACGCATCTATCTATGCTGCAGAAAAGTAATAAATGGCTACCATACACTATGCCTTGACTTTGGCCAACAAACATAGCATGAATACTACTTGCTACCCGTCTGAAATGATAGAGGGCTACGAATGGTTTTTGGCGAAAAACCTTTAACGTAATGAACTTGATATCGTTGAAAGAACTGGATAGCTTTTATAAAAAAATATAGTGGCGAAAACCTTTGCTAAAGAGGTCACTCCCGGTGAAGGGATCTCGGCTCTTTCCGCGTAGAATGAGGTAGAGGATATTCCAACTGAATACCAAGATGCAAAGCAAATGTAATCGACTATAGTGAAGTTATTGCCCTGACGCAAACTTCTGTCCAAGGGGTCACTCCCGGTGAAGGGATCTCGTCCCTTGCCTCGTCGACTGAGGTGCTGGATATTCATAACCGAATACCACTGTGCAAAACAAAAGAGAAGGTCCTTGCAATAACAGCCTTTTTTTTAAAAATTGTTCCAACAACATCAGAATAGGTTTGTTTAACTTGCATTGATCTGAATCAATGCAGTCCCATCAATTGATCACACCAATAAAGAACGAAAATAATGATGTACGTATATGCTACCCGCATTCGCCACTGGGTCCCGTCATTACCCGTTAGGTTACTTAACTAACGACAGAGTGGGTACTGGACTAGCGCGGATGCAAAACATATACAACATCTACTAGTATATATATCAATATATAATATTCGCTCAAGGCGTAATAAAAATGCAACATCACAGAAATGTCATAAGCATTACAGAACAATACAGATATCTGGGATCCCCTGGTTTCATAGAGCCGCTACTGAAACCCGACATTCCCCTGGTCGTGTGGATAGCCTGTGCAATGAAATCCTAGACCCCTACGGGCGCGGAAAGTTACCCGCCAAAACCTGAAGCGAGGCAGCCCCCTTCAACAACGTGAATGGACCACCCAGCACTTCACGGAATCCGGTAACTTGAGCACCCCTCCTTGGGTCAACCTGTACCCCCTACGAGTGCGGCGAATAGCCCGCCAATTTTAGAGTGAAGCCCCCTCCGTATCAAAGCCATGAGATGCGGGCCCGTTGCCCTCTAGAACCCGGCTACCCGTGCACCCCACCGCGGGGTAATCCTAGTACAGAAAGTAAAATACACATACAACAGGTAGATCGACCTCAGCCCGGTCGTGCCCCAAAAGAATAATATACAAACAGGCAGTGCTGGCAGTCCACATGTCGGACGCTTGCCCCGCAATATCAAATGTACATAATAAACCAAACTGTACTAACATTGCATCCAGGCTATCCCCACGACAAATCCGCAACATCACAGCACAACACAGAACATCAACGTGAATGTCACGTTCGCAAATCCGTCTAAAAGGGCTATAGCAGTTAGATAGGATTTACCGATCAAGTGACATTCACGGTCGCAGATATAATGTAAATACTGTGAACTAGCATGTTTAAAATTTTCGATCGACCAAAATTCCCGAAGTGGGCCCCAAGCACAACTGTAGCACTCAAAGAAAATCTAGGCCCAAACAGAATATTCCAAAAACCCCAATTTTAACTCAGAAGCTCGCTTTAAAAATTTGGTGCATTGATTACATTTTCCCGCCGCGGAACCGCGGCCATAACAGGGGTTTGGCCGCGGTTCCGCGGTCCAACTGAGGTATCACTGCATCGAATTTTTCCAGAATGCTTAAAAATGCCCGCATGAATTTCTGCAACACTAAAAAAAAATTCGAGCCAAAAAAAATTCGACAGAAAACCGATGCACTTGAAATCGCGGTTTTGGGATATTTGTTCGATCGAAGTTTTAAACACACTAGAGCAAGCTAGACTAGGTTAATGGCCTGGCTCTAATACCAGTGTAAGTGCACGACAGCGCCCCGGCCGTCTGTACGAGGCCAAAATGCGGAATACAAGAACTTTTCTAAAAACTAGAACCGGCGCTACTGCGGACTTTTAAACCCGGATCGGGCCATTAACATAAAACTAGAAAACTAAAGAACGGGTAGAGAGATATACCGAGCGATCCGTTTCCTTCTGTCTTCTCGTCGTCATCCCGATCTCCCAGCGGAATCTCCGGTCTTCATCTCCTCGTCGGAAGGGCACCACATCGCCGGGTTCTTTTACGGGCTCCCACCTCTGGACCGAGGCAACTCGGGCACGAACTTGGCGAGTCGACGTGTCCAAGAATGCTGTAGGATAGTGTAGAACTCTTTTGTCTCAATGGGGTTAAGGAAGTTGCCATATCGATGTGGAGGAAGAGTAGTAAGCTTTTTAGATGAACTAGAGAGTTTTGTGGAAAGCAAAAGTGATCAATTTCTCTCCTCAAATTTTGGAAAGCCCCCTTCCCCTTATGTGGCCGGCCAATCTTAATTGAGAGTGAGGGAGGGAGTGGATCAATAATAATGCAAGAGAGAGAAATGGTGATGATAATGAAATATCATTACAACAAAGTCCATACTCCTCCTCATCACTCAACCCATCATAGCAAGCAATGATGAACACAAAGAAGTCAATGGAAGCTACAACCATCATGAACCTATCATGTGCCACAAACAATCTTCTCCTTTATAAAATGCACAATTGCAAATAACCCCCTTCCACCAATTTTCAGCCAATGAAAGAAACAAAGAAAAATGGCCGAAACGGAATGCAAACTGGCAACTTCAAAAAAACGATCCAGTAATAAATTACAGGAAAACCCCGCGACTGTATATACATACCCGCATTTGAATTCCGGCCGAATACAAATGCAATGAGACAAAATCTACACTGTACAATACTAGGATCCGGCTTAAACCAAAGCCCGCTAGTATTATCCGTCTGATCATGATCCGTGCAATACCGCACGTATATGATCGAACCCTGCCATATCTCCATACGGCCTCTACAGCGTTTCGCCCGAAACTAGAGAAACTGTCTTGTGGGGGACTCTAAAGACTCGTCAATACTTTGGCTGTGGATTTAACCACTAACACGTCAGAGGTATTAGCCATACGTAACGGGCTACCAGGTATTGACCAAAAGGGACGTCGATGAACAAACTCATCTTGACACCCTACTGAGCCTGTCAGTGACAATATCCGTACAGTCCGGTACGTTCGTCTATGAGCATCGCATGGCGGGCCTAGGGGGTTGGTAAAAGTCAGACCCCCAAAAGCGGTACAAATCGTGTGTTCATACCATAATATTGCATTATTATATTCCCCATTATTATGTATTTTACAAATAAACAGGTGCTTTTGACCCATGTCTGCTACATAGTACAGGTTACAGGTTCTTGGAATAAAAACAGTGAAGTTGCTGAAAAAGATGATACAAAGTGAGACTATGAAAGATAAATTGTGAAATCTTGATCGTGCCTACATTTTGAGGAACAATGAACAACAGTTCACCGAGTATAAAGGCAGCGACACGAAGAAACAGTAAAAGTCCACTACAATGTTCACTGGAAAGATCTGGAAGAGAACGAGAAACCAATCTGAGAACAGACCTGCATAAACAGGATGTACAAGTCATGCAGAGCCAACATCAGAAAGGTGAAGACCAAATTCCATCTTTTGGCCGCGGAACCGCGGCCAAACCCTGGCTGCTGCAGCGGTTCCGCGGCAGGGTTGGGCATTTAAGGAATAAAAATTTTACGATAATCTGTGGCGGCTTTGACTGGTCAACCTAGGGGTAATTTGGTAAATGCAGACGTGCGAATCATTTGTAACCTAGGGTTTCTATCTCTTATAAATAGAAGCCCAATTCATTGTATTCTTTTGATGCCTCCTTATGCCTTCCTTCATTAATAAAATTCAGATTTCTTTTGGAGAGCATCAATATGTAAGTTCTTTATTTTCTGCCCAAGGTTAAATTTCTATTCTTGCCCTAGTTAAATTTAATTGCTTGCCCTAGTTAGATCTTTTATTCTCTGCCCTAGATAAATGTTCTTCAATTCCCTAATGAACGAGTAGTCTCCTCGCTTGTTAGGGTTAGATTTAGGGAAGGTTTGAGAGATGAAGATCTTGTTAGTGTATATGCCCTAGAGGCCATTACTGTATCATACTAGTTTGTATATTAGTTAATGGAAGCTTGGGATATTCACCTTGTATAGACAATCTTGCTCAATATAGTAGTATGCTACTTGGTTTGTTTCTACTTCAATGTGTACATGTGTTTATTTTAGTATATCACCTATACACATTAGTGGAGCCCTTAGGATCTTTGCTTGATTACCAGCAATGTGATGGCAGTCACACTAGTGGGGGCTGGGTAATCTATAAGCACATCCTTATGTAGGTCCCTAGTCGCAGGACTATCGAGACATGGCATCGATACTCCGGAGTAGACTAGCGTATGCGCTTCTCATCCCAGTGTGGGAGACGGTCTGTCTCACAGCCGTCAGTACGTCGTACTTGAGATAGTATGCGGGTGCTCGTTAGGTTACAAGTACACTGGACAGGACTCGTCGAGAACTGTTGGTTGGTACTATACCTATCGTCAGTTATCAGTTCCCAGGTGACATGAGTACAGCTTAGTCCGCTGACTTGACACTGTCACTTCGCCTCGAGTGTGTTTCCACTGTACTTTGATTACTACCCCAACACGGCTCAAAGGAGTCGTGCAAACAGATAGTTTTTGGGTGCAGTCCCGAAGCACTTGGAGGCAGTGACAGTTAGACAGGATTCGTCTCTCCCGGTATTGGGGGTTGACATCGCGCTGTGTCTAGGAGAGCCATTACACGAGTAGTCCTTGGCAAGGGCAAGCGAGATATACTGGTAGGTCTCGAGTGTTATCTCAGGGTGTTCTGGGCTTCACTCCGACACGACTTGTACCGCTATTAAGGGACTGACGTTTACCGCCCCCTAGGCCCGCCATGCGATGTATCAGACGAACAGACCGGACTGTATAGAGATTGTCACATTCAGGCTCAGTAGGAGTTCAGATGGGTTTCACCTCATCAGTCTTCTTGTCGGCATCTACCTGGGGACCGTTATGCACAGCTAGTGCCGCTTGTGGTCTGTGGTTAAACCCACTGCCAGCGTAGTGTCGAGTCTTTAGAGTCCCACATAGAAAGCTATTCGCCTTTAGGTAAAAGAGTAGAGGTCGCATGGTTTTGCGACAGGTCGCATGGTTTTGCGACAGGGTTCCGTCACATCGTGCACTTATGCACGTTTGGTGTCCGGACAGTTAACACTAGCGGGCTTTGGTTTAAGCCAGATCCTAGTGTACATTTTGGGATTGGTTTTATCTCGTTTGTATTCGTGTTCCTCGAAACGCGGATGCGGGTGTGTATGCACAGTTGACAGAGAAACAGAGGCAGAGGATTCTCATTGGGGTTGTTGATTGTTGACTGTTCACTGTTGACCATTGACTTTTACTAAACCCTATTGAGAATAAGAAATATGATTAATGATAATATTAATTAAGTATTATTGTGTCATGGTTGAGATGAGGGGTTGACTTTGTTGACTTGTTGACTTTGTTGACCGGTTGATTAGGTTGGACTAGTTGACCATCATCATTGCAATGGCTATCATTTCATGGCAAAGACTTTTGCTTGCTTGTTTGTTTTTGCAAAATGAGTGCATGAAATGATATAGCCATTTCGACTTGAACCAACACATAATACTCAATTACTATTATGAGTAATCATGGTTTTGGATTATGAGAGCTTGGATGGCAAAAGACTTTCTCATTTCTCTCATTTCATTTCTCTCTCTTGCTCAAGGAAACACCCTCTCATGGGTTGAGAAACATTGCCTTAGAGATAAAAGAAAACCCAAATCACCTCTCTACTCATCCTAGTTCACAAGGTTTAGCAAACCAAGTGTTCTAGTTTCTTCAAGTTCGAAGAAGAAGCCAAAGGTAGAAGCTTTCAGGTGGATCCATCTTCGGCGCAAGGAGACGACGAGGTGAGGCCGATCCGTACACCGGAAAGAGTTGAAGACGAAAGAGTTCAAGAAAGGTATAGCCCCATAACCGAGTAGGCAAAACTCTAGTTAGGTTGTTAGGTAGTTGTTTAACAAAGATCCGTATTTTGAGTCCATGTTACCACCTCTTGAAAAATCGTTTTTCATCATTTCCGCAAGCCCGTAAGTACCGGAAGAGGTAACGTGGACTTACAGTGGTATCAGAGCCTAGTTAAACACTATCTAACATGTTAGCAAAGTAAATAAAAATTCGATCGGAGAAAAAGTCACGAAACGAACCCGAAAAATCAAGTTTCTGTCGATTCTGTATTCTGTTCAAAAATTGAAAAATCATACTTCAAAAATCGACTCAGGCTTTTTACAAATCACCCAAGAAAATTGGTCCAACGAACCGGTCAAGTCGCCGCGGAAACGCGGCGTGAGCATGTTCCCGCCGCGGTTCCGCGGCCGAGTTGACTCGGCCGTGGCACGATTTTGTTGCAGTGTATTTCTGGGGTTGTTTTGGTATTTTTGGGATATGTGTTTTCTGCCCAGATTTTACAGAAAGAAAAATTAGTTTTTGGGCTTGAAAATCCGTATTTTGATCGAACTTCTAAAGACTTAAGATGACGGGTATATATCTGTGATGTGTTATATGTATTGAACGTACGCTAATCGCTATACGTCGATTAGTGGAGGTTATACGTATCTGTGATCTGTAATGTTGATGGTATGTGTATATGAATTCATTGGATTGTCGCGGATGAATAGCCGGGGGGTTGTGAGATGAGAGTTTTCTTTTATCTTTCAATTCATGTAATATGTAAATTGATGTAATATTATTTTTGGCCGCACAACCGGGTCAGGATTGTAGCCGTCATTGTATAATTTCTTTTTACTGTTTTTGCTCCTAGGATAGACCCAAGGTGGGGTGCACAAACTACCGGGTATCTCGAATTGCCGAGTGGCCTACTCACGTCGTTGAGGGAGGTTGCTCCGCTTCGGATATTTGGCGGGTAGTTTGTCGCACCCGTAGAGGTCTAGGGTGGGGTATTGGCTATTCATCGCGACCGTGTAGTCCGCTTTTCGTTACAGGCTCGTACGAATTGCGGATTCCTAGTATGTCCAATGTATTCATCTATGATCTGAAATGGCTATCATTGCAATATATCTATGTATGATATTTTTTAGGCGTTGCTTAAGTTTTGCATCCGCGCTAGTCCAGCCCCCGCTCTGTCGTTAGTTAAGTAACCTAACGGGTAATGACGGGGCCCCATGGCGAATGCGGATGGCATAAGCGTACGTCATATTTTGGTTGTTTTCTGCAATGGTAGGATTAAATGATGGGACGCATTGGAATTAATGCAAGAAAAATAAACCAAGTAAAAGTCGTTGGAACACTTTCAAAACCACTCGGTTTCTTTTCAAAATAACTTTTAAAGGCGGAGCTTAAACCACTCCTTTTAAAAGCTATCTCGTTCCATCGATTATATCAAGTTCACTACGTTCACGGTTTCGCCAAAACCATTCGCAGCCCTCCGTCGTTTCACATGGATGGTCAATAATATTCAAGCTATGTTTGTTGGCCAAAGTCAAGGCATAGTGATTGGTAGGTATTGGGTATTCATGTGCAGCATAGATAGAAGTGTTGGTTTGGGGCAGTCGTTCTACCATTTTGGCCAAAGTCAAGGGTATGTGCGGATGGGCTCAAATTAACCTGGAGAATGACGGGTAGAACTTGACATGTGACTTATGATATTTTGGCCAAAGTCAAGGTCATAAGAGTATGGGGAAAAAATCCACATCGGGAGTTTCAAAAGAACTGAAACTTGCTAGCGCTGCTTACCATTTGGAGTGTGATGATTCTGGTAGGATTCCATCAGTTTTGTCACGCGATGATATTTGGGTCCCGATCCTACTGTGAGTATATGCTACTCCTCGGGAAATTTCTCACTTAACGATCAATGCTATAAACCAAGTAGGTGTCTAGAAAGGTGTCAGCGGGGCTACGCACCCAGGGAAAAGAGGTTATTTAATTAAGGAACTTCGCGAAAGCGTTGGAAAACCTCCCTCGAAGTACCGACACCAGCCTTGCCGAACGGTTAAGCAAGTATTGTACTGTGAGATTGATCCTGACTAATTCTTCCTTTTTGGTTTGAGGAGGGATTCGAGAGACAGTGGGAGACATCCTGTTTAGACAAATTAAAAACCAGTCTAAACTTGCAAGAGCATCATGCTGAGTGTTTCTTCTCTCTCTCCTAATTGCAGCGACCATTCGACATGACTGGACTTAAGTTACTTCTAGATAAAAACATACTGACAGGGCCAAACTACAAAGATTGGCTCAGGAATGTCAAAATGGCAATCACTTATGACAAGTTAGGGTATCTCCTTACCACCAAAGCTCCCCCTGTCCCAGGTCCCACCTCCAGCGTCGCGGATAAGAAAATCCGTAAGACTTGGGAGATCGATTGCGCGAAGGCCATGTGCCTCGTGCTTGCCTCTATGGACAACGAACATCAGAGGAGGCACGAGAATATGGACCTCGAATCCATATTTCTCCATACAAAAGAACTGTATGGAGAGCAATCTCGTATCGTAAGATACGAAGTGTCGAAGAAGCTATTTTCGGCAAAGTTGGCCGTCGGATCATCGGTAGCGGAACACGTGCTTAAGATGATTGGCTTCATAGAGGAGCTCGCGGAACTTGGGACCACGTTAGAGAACGAGCTCTATATAGACTTGATTCTGCAGTCCCTTCCTTCCACTTACGCCCAGTTTATCCTGAACTTCAACTTACAAGAAAAAGAAGTTGAACTTTCAGAACTCCTCAACATGCTAAGGAGTGCAGAGGGCACCCTACAGAAAGGTAGGGAAACATCCACTTTGTTTGTAGGAGGATCTTCATCTTCTAGGTTCAAGGCGAAAGCCAAGGGAAAGAAGAAGAAAGCCCCTGCCAAACCAAGGGGCGGTGTTAGTAAAGTGGATACGAAGGGAAAGACAAAAGCAACAAAGGTAGCGGGGAAGCTTGTGGATAAGAAAGAGTGCTTTTACTGTCATAAGAGTGGGCACTGGAAGAAAGATTGCAGGGCTTGGAAAGCCAGAACACAGGATCTGAAGCAAGTTGCGGCTTCAGCTTCAGGTGTGTATGTTATTGAAAACTGTCTATCAATAAACTCTACTTCCTGGGTATTGGATACCGGATCAGGATCTCATATCTGTAATTCTTTGCAGGCGTTGAGAAACCGTAGGTTTTTGAAGGCAGGTGACATGACCCTCAAAGTTGCAAACGGGGCTAGCATGGATGCTAAGGCCGTGGGGGACTATCACCTGGGAATGTCAGATGGACATGTTTTGGTTTTACGTAATTGCTTTTTTGTACCCAACGCAACTTGTAATATCATTTCTGTATCTTTGACTTCTAAAGAAGGTTATGAATTTGCGTTTGTAAGTAATGTTGTAAACATTCACCTTAATCAAGTTCTGATTGGGTCAGATACATTAAGCAATGGTATATACGTATTAAACCAACCACAGATTTTCAATGTCCAGAATACACACAAAAGAAAGGCTCCGGAAATAAATCAGACTTTCTTATGGCATTGTAGACTGGGTCACATCAATGAGAGAAGGGTGACGAAGTTACATACAGAAGGATATTTGGATCTGTTCGAATATCAATCGTATGCCACTTGTCAATCCTGTCTCAAAGGAAACATGACAAAGACTCCGTTCACTGGACACGGAGTAAGAGCTGTAGGGTTCCTAGGCACTCTAATGAGGTCTCACAAGGCATCAACCATGCCAATTTCAAATTTTACGGGTGCCGAGAAACCCTAATACGGATCGTTAACTAGAAATTTAGGCGAAACAAGAACTAGTAAACTACTTTACTAAGAGAACGGAAATACAACCTTTGTAGATCCGGTCCTCCACCTCCATAGCTCCGTGATGAAGTCTTCTCCGCTGTCCAAATCGAATCCATGACTCTAGCATCGGCTTCATCGGAGAAATGGGCGGGCTAGGTCGTCGACGTCGATGCCGAAGATGATCTACGTCGAGGCATCACTAGATCAAGCTCCAACTTCACCAAGTCATGAAACTTGTGAAGAAAACACCTTATACTACTTGGCAAGAGGTAGAGGATGAAGAAATAGGAAGTGGGTTCACTTTAGAATTGGATTTCTCACTTGATTTCATCAAATCACCATTGATGAAGCAAGCTTTTCTTCTTGTGTAGAAGAAGAAGAAGAAGATGATAATATTATGATAAGAATAAAAATAGAAAAGAAAATCAATTCTTATCATAAGCAAACCATGGTCAAGTGTAGAGAATTGACTAAGGTTAGATGAATGGTTAGGGTTAAACATGAAGACAAAATGGTCACTTGGTCAAAGCTTCATGAAGCTTCAACAAGCTTCATGAAAGAAAGAAAGAAAGAAACCAATTTGTTTTCTTTTGCCATTTCTTTTTAATCTAAATTAAAAAGATAAATGAATGATAAAATAAAAACCCTAACCATTTACTTAACCAAGGTTTAATTCTTTACACAAAAACCCTAGCAATCATGTATCATCAAACATGAAACAATCAAGTGCACAAAAGTATATCACATATACAAGTTGTGAACTTCAAATGAGAAAATCCATTTAAAATGAACCAATACTAGTTAATGTAAATTAATATATCATATATATAATTATACATTAAATCATTAAATCAACACTTGATTTAACGATCCGGTCATATCGCATATAACCGACTAATATCCAATGTATCGATCTATCGAATCAATCCTCGATTCGATAACTAGGTTATATCGCATACAACCATTCGATACATTCATCGCGAGAATAGAATGCGGTATCACATACACGTATTATTCTCGGTCCCGCACATATCTCAAATGCGCTCCTATTTCGTTTCGCTTGAGCCAGGAAACCTCTGTGTAGAACTCTAAAGACTCGTCAATACGCCGGCAGCAGGTGATGATCATATCAAACACCCACAAGCCGCAAGCGGTCTGCTAAACGTAACGGCCACCCGGGTATTGAGCGATCAGAAGATCGACGAGCAAGCCCGCTCATACTCCTGTGAATCCAACCAGCAACACTTACCGTACAGTCCGGTCTCGTCGTCTGATATGTCGCATGTCTCGCCTAGGGGTGGTAAACATCAGACTCCAATAGCTCGATAAGTCTTGTCGATATGAGGTCTATAACAGTTTGAGAAACTACTGGTAACACTTACCAGTAAATCTCAGCAAACCTGGCCAGGGATTTTCGGTTATAGCCAATCGAACACAGCGCAACATCAACTCCCTATACCGGGAGAGACGAATCCCCTCCTATCGCTCATTGCCTCCATATGATTCGGGACTGTACCTAAAAGCCACCATTTTGCACGCCCTCTTGGACGTGGTAAGGTGGAAATCAAAGCACAGTGGGAACCACACAAGACTCTATGACGATCTCGGGTCAACAGACTACTCTGTACCAGTGTCACCAGAGAACTGCCATCTGACGTAAGGTATAATACCATCTGGGAGTTCTCGGCGAGTCCGTCCAGTGTACCCAGTCTCTACTGAGCACCCGTATATCATCTCCGATGTCAAACACCAATGGATATGGGATCATCCATCTCCCATCTGTATGGTTCGAGAAGGTATACGCTAGTCTACTCTGGTATATCGATGCCCCGTCTCGATACACCCACGACTAGGGACCTTGAAGGATGTACTTATAGACTACCATGTCCCCACTAGTATGATCCGCATCATAGTCCAGGTAGTCAAGTACACATCCTAAGGGCTTTACCAACATGAAACAGAGAGACAATCAGTATACACGTTAAGGTAAAGAGTAACCAGATAGCATACTATCATGTCGAGCAAGAAAGTCCTCACTATATATGTCCCAGCATCCACTACAATATACAACCTATGTATAGTAATGGCCTCTAGGGCATACATATAACTAACAATCTCCCACTTGCACTAGGGCCATCTGTAGCAGTGGTTGTAGTATCTCATACTCAACCATCCCATAAAAGTCTCTTTCTGGGAATAGGCCTTCGTGAGTGGATCCGCCGTGTTGTCCTCTGAGTCTGCTCTCCTAACCTCGATCGCCCTGGAGATCAACTATCTCCATGATCAGGTGATACTGCCTTAGAATATGTCTGGATCACTGATTGGACGGACGTTCCTTGGCAAAAGCCACAACTCCATTGTCACACAATGGGAGGAACTAAGTTCATCTCATGAACATGTACACATCCAGACTGCCTCTTTGGTAGCATCTTAAGTAGCGATGTATCCAGCCTTTATCGTCTAGTTAGCTACGGTATCTAGCTTGGAACTCTTCCAACATACCGTCCCTCTACGGAGGGTAAAGACAATGCCTGCGACTGACATTCAGTCGTCCTTATCACCCTGGAACACTTCCAGTGATTCTCCCCAGGACCGATTGATACCGTCTCACTACAACTAGTGAGTATCCTAACACCCAAATAACATCTATCTCATAGATGAAGACTCAGTATTTAGAAGGTATCACTATGATCCTATTTGGAGAATCCATGTGATAAGCGGAGATTGATCGAGCGTAGCATAGGAAACTCCTTCCTTATCAGGAGTATGTCATCCACGTACTCTACGAGGATCGCCACCATACTCCCTACTACCTTTTTGTATATACAAGGTTCATCTACCATTTTGATGAAGTCAAACTGTTTGACTAATTCATCAAAATAGATGTTCCAACTCCGCGATGCCTGCTTTATCATATAAAGCATCTTACACACGTTTCCGCTGCTCCCACTGTCTACGTAGCCCTCTGACTGTGTACTTACAGTCTCTCTCTTCTAAAACAACATTTAGAAAAGCAGTCATGACACCCAACCACCAGATATCGTAGTCATGGTATGTAGCCGTGGCAAGTAGGATCTGGATGGACTTAAGCATAGGCACTGGAAAAGGTTTCATCATTATCCATGCCTGGTCGATGATGAAAACCTTTAACAAGTCTAGCTTTGAAAGTCTCAACTTTTCCAAGTACACCAAGTAATCTTCTCAAGATATACTTGCTCCTGATAGGGATTTAACCCTTCAGATATAGCAACTAAAGTCCATACTTTGTTGGTGTATAAGGATTCCATCTCAGATCACTAAGCATCCAGCCATTCTTACAGAGTCCCACTCTTGATGGCCAGCTCGAAACTAGTTGGGTCATCATCTCATGATGCAATTCTCGCTCCCACTGTCATCGAGAAACCGAAGTAACTCTCAGGTGGGTGAGGAACCCTACTAGATCGGCGGAGAGGCTGAGGTTCGTTGGAATCTACTGAATCCTTCGATTCTACCAAATCATCAGCTGCAGTTTGTATACCTGAAACATTTCCAGTTCTACATAACAGACCTTGCCTCGAGCTTGTCCAGATTTTGCTTTTAGACATAGGCCGGACAACCCCAAATCTTAACTAACTTAAGATATGGGCTCTTCCCTTTCTATATCACATATGAAGTGGTAGGCAACTGATTTGATTTGAACCCTATTCAATAGGTATGCAACTTCATATATGCATAACTCCTAAAAGGAAATAGGTAACTCAGTAGTACTCATCATAGAGCACACCATAACAAATAGGGTGTATCTACTCCGCCCCGATATACCATCGTGCAGTGGTGTATACGGAGGAGTAATTCTGAGAGAGAATCTCATTCTTAGAATAGTCCAGGAATCCCGTGTTTCAGTATTCTCCTCCTTGATCACATCAAAGGACATAATACTTATACTTGTATTTTGGTTCTCTACTTCCAACTTATATTCTGTGAATATCTCAAAAGGTTCGGACTTGTGTTTCAACAAGAACATATGTCTGAATCTAAAGAGATCATCAGAGAACGTAATGAAGTAAAAAGAACCAGTCCTGGCATGTGTAGACAGGGGACCTTACATACATCAACATGTATCAATCCCAAGAGTTCACAAACTCTTTCTCTGTTTCCAATAAACAGAGCTATGTTCATCTTATCTTTGTGACATGACTGGCGAGTTTCATAAGATGTAAATTCAAACTAATTTAAATATACATCTTTATGTAACTCAAGCTAGTCGGGTCGCATTGATATGACCTAGTCTACAATACCTCAAGAAGGATCCGTTCCTTTCTGAACTCTTCCTCTTGTGTGTGTTCTATATACTAAGAACTGTAGTTTGATTTAGAACATCAATGCTTTTAGATAACGTGTCTGAACCGATCAACTTTTGATATAGGAAATGTTCAAAACATTATCCAACAATACAAAATTTTATCATTTCTTTACTAATAAAGAGACTGATATGATTTTGTATATCAGGTTCGGCATCTTATAACATTCATTCAGAATCAATGTATTGGTAATACAGGGTGACAATGACCGACAGACTTGGCTGCAACTCTTGCCCCGTTTTCTGCCTCATGAAACTTATCACCCGTTCTCAGTTCTTTACCTATCTGTAGCCCATGTAACAGATTACATATGCGGGATCGTGATCCGGTATCATATACCCAGGACGTAAAGGATATTTGAGAAACAGTTCTGTATAATGAACACACCCGAAGATGATGCATCAGCATGCACTCTCTTCGTTTGGGCGGCATGGGAAATCTGGTATTCCCCAATTTCCTGCTCTATCTTATAACTATTATAAGTTGGAGCGGGACCAACGTTCCCCAGCTCAGTATAACAAGCTGGTTCGGTCAATTTATCCGTTTTATTATCTTGATTATGGCGTGATATGGTCGCTACCTGAAGAGAGAGAGAAGAAATCACTCAGCGTGCGCTCTTTCAAGAATAGATTGGTTATTATTTTATCTAATCAGGATGGCTCCCACTGCTTTTTATCAAATCTTCCTTCAAACCCTAAAAGGAAAGACTAGCCGGGATTAATTACACACTACAAGTTCGCCAATCTTTCAGCCAGGCCAGTGTCGGTACTTTGAGGGAGGTCCCCCGTGCTTTCGCACGAACCTAATTAATGTAAACCTCATTTTCCCATAGGCGTAATCCCGTTAACACTTTTCTAGACACATACTTGATCGGCTAATTGTAATGTACAAAACTCTCCCAGGAGTAACTCTTACTCGCAGCGGGTATCGGGATCCAACTATCTCATAGAAGGTATGCAATCTCATTACAAATTTCAACACTTGAAATTCCCGATAATATTTTGCCCCTAGCGTGCTATGACCTTGACGGAGGCCAAACAACCCATAGTCCGCTAGTCAAGTTCAACCCGTCATTTTCTGATTGAATTAAACCCACCCGCATGACCCTTGACGGAGGCCAAACAACGCCGTACGAATACCCTAATCCAATCGCATCATATGCTAGCAGATAAGCACTAGTTAGCTACCGTACACTACGCCTTGACGGAGGCCAAACAACCGCAGCACGAATACTAACTAGTACTTATCTGAAATGACGGAGGGCTACGACAGGTTTTTCTGAAAACCTATTGCGTAATTAACTTGATATCGTTGTAGAATCAAATAATTTTAAAATGGAGTGTTTTTGAGGCTTTTCTAGTTTTGCTAAAGGGGTCACTCCCGGTGAAGGGATCGTCGGCCCTTTCCTCGTCGAATGAGGTGCGGGATATATCATATATATCACTGTGCAAAGCAGAAACTATAGAAGCAATCAAAAGACAAACCGAGTGTGTAGCATCTGCCAGTTATTGCTAAAGGAGTCACTCCCGGTGAAGGGATCTCGGTCCTTTCCTTATCGAATAAGGTGCAGGATATATCATATATACCGCTGTGCAAAGCAAGAACTGTAGCTACCTGTTTTTATTTTGAAATTCGATTCCACAACATCTTTAGGTTTCTTTTACTTTCATTAATCACATTAATGAAGTCCCATCATTTAAATTACCTAAACATCACAGATAAATACGACGTACACTTAAGCCATCCGCATTCGCCTCGATGTCCCCTCGTGCACCGTTAGGTTAGGTAACTAACAGCAGAGCAGGGCAGGGTTAGCGCGGGTGTAAAACATAAGTAACATCTATATAATATATCAAATATATTATATACAGTATTTATCACAGAACATCACATGATCACATCACAGATATCGCAGCAGAAGAATCATATGAAATATTGGATATACTAGGACGTCCGTGTTTTCAATACGAGCCAGTATAAAACACGGATTCCACGGTCGTGATGAATAGCCTAACCCACACCCCTAGACCCCTACGAGAGCGGCAAGCAACCCTACCAATTCTAGAGTTAGGAGACCCGGACTCGACTCCTCGAGTTGGTCTCCTACCGGACTCCAGAACCCGGTTACTTGTGCCCTCATCCTTGGGTCTATCCTAGTGCAGAAAAGTAAATAATATACAAAAGGTGACTACTTCCGCAACCTGGAAGTGCCCCAATAAAAGAATATTACATACAAGTTTTTACATGAATGAAAATGAAAAACACTAATCTCACATAAAAAAAAACCCCGGCTATTCGAACACGACGATCCAATATAACATATCCAGCAACACATAACATCACATGTCATCAACGTAAGTAAATATGTGCATCCTAATTGTCGTTTACATATAGCAACGAAACCGGCGATATCACATATTACACTTACGGTCACAGAAAAGAAAGTGTAAAACTACAACAGTTGGAATCCGCAACCTGCATAGACATCGCATGCCTAATCAAATGAATTACTTAGACATCGCATGCCTAACAATTATAAACCCCGCATTTTAGTCTCATTATCGAAAACACTTTTCAATATCAAATCGGGCAATTCAACAAGATTCCCGACATTCTGATCGAATGCTCGTTGCAAACTTCAGTAGGCGGCCGCACCCCCGATGCCGTCGACAAAGTGCACCAAGGGGGAACACCGCTGCCGCGAGTACCCGAACGGATGCTTTCGGCGACGGGGTTCTCCTACAGTCACTTGGTCGGGGCTATGGAGTGAGGCTGTCTATTAAGTTTACCCGGTGAGTATCCACGTACACTACGTGATTGCGACGGACTTTTGATCTCATCAAAATTCCGTGGCAACCGATCAAGTGAGACTAAAGTGCTGTGTTTATAACATTCATTTAGTTATCACATAACTACTTGTGAATTCCAATTATTGTATCCCATTCCAGATAAACAGAAAATGTTAAACTTTCCGATCGAACAGTCAAACACCCAAGTTTTCCCGATACAGCTCAACACATGAAATAAGTCTAAAAACTTTCAGTTCATGCCTCAGTACCAACGGTCCAGCCGTAGAAGGGTCAAGCCAACGCCTCACATGTGGCACGCCGTACTGCCCCAAACCCGAAGGTTCAAAGGGCAGTTCAAGACGGTCACATAATCGAGTTAAGGTTTGTTGTCTTCTAGAGGGACCATCGCATTACTTGCACTACTTTGAACGTTATTAAACTACGGAAAGATCCAACACTTGGAAATTTCCCGACAGGGGAAAAGGTGGATATTTATATCCGGTCGAACTTTTTAACATATTCAAAAATTATCCGGAATCACACAGAGACAAAATTAGACAATCCGATCGAATCTACGAATTCCCTAAACAACCCCAGAAAACTCAACTGTAGAATAAATATTAAAATATTCCAGAAAATACAGCACTAGAAATTAGTAATTACTGTGCAAATGAAAAAGGCTGATGTGACTAATTGGCCGCGGAACCGCCGCACAGGCCAGCTTGTGCCGCGGTTCCGCCGCACTTTAGAAGAATCATGAGCACGTGCTCCACAGTAATTCATCAAATTCCCTGCTGATTTTTCAGCGTATTTTTAATTTCAAAAATGAGCAGATTTCAGAAAATGTACAGAGAGCATTCTTGGAAATGGGATTTCGGTACGATCGGACTTCAAACTCCGTCTACGCTTCGCCTAAGGCTCTAGCTAAGCTCTGATACCACTTTAGGGTTCTTAGGCACTCTAATGAGGTATCACAAGGCATCAACCATGCCAATTTCAAATTTTACGGGTGCCGAGAAACCCTAATACGGATCGTTAACTAGAAATTTAGGCGAAACAAGAACTAGTAAACTACTTTACTAAGAGAACGGAAATACAACCTTTGTAGATCCGGTCCTCCACCTCCATAGCTCCGTGATGAAGTCCTCTCCCCTGTCCAAATCGAATCCATGACTCTAGCATCGGCTTCATCGGAGAAATGGGTGGGCTAGGTCGTCGACGTCGATGCCGAAGATGATCTACGTCGAGGCATCACTAGATCAAGCTCCAACTTTACCAAGTCATGAAACATGTGAAGAAAACACACTATACTACTTGGCAAGAGGTAGAGGATGAAGAAATAGGAAGTGGGTTCACTTTAGAATTGGATTTCTCACTTGATTTCGCCAAATCACCATTGATGAAGCAAGCTTTTCTTCTTGTATAGAAGAAGAAGAAGATGATGATAATATTATGATAAGAATAAAAATAGAAAAGAAAATCAATTCTTATCATAAGCAAACCATGGTCAAGTGTAGAGAATTGACTAAGGTTAGATGAATGGTTAGGGTTAAATATGAAGACAAAATGGTCACTTGGTCAAAGCTTCATGAAGCTTCAACAAGCTTCATGAAAGAAAGAAAGAAAGAAACCATTTTGTTTTCTTTTGCCATTTCTTTTTAATATAAATTTAAAAGATAAATGAATGATAAAATAAAAACCCTAACCATTTACTTAACCAAGGTTTAATTCTTTACACAAAAACCCTAGCAATCATGTATCATCAAACATGATACAATCAAGTGCACAAAAGTATATCACATATACAAGTTGTGAACTTCAAGTGAGAAATTCCATTTAAAATGAACCAATACTAGTTAATGTAAATTAATATATCATATATATAATTATACATTAAATCATTAAATCAACACTTGATTTAACGATCCGGTCATATCGCATATAACCGACTAATATCCAATGTATCGATCTATCGAATCAATCCTCGATTCGATAACTAGGTTATATCGCATACAACCATTCGATACATTCATCGCGAGAATAGAATACGGTATCACATACATGCATTATTCTCGGTCCCGCACATATCTCATATGCGCTCCTATTTCGTTTCGCTTGAGCCAGGAAACCTCTGTGTAGGACTCTAAAGACTCATCAATACGCCGGTAGCAGGTGATTATCATATCAAACACCCACAAGCCGCAAGCGGTCTGCTAAACGTAACGGCCACCCGGGTATTTAGTGATCAGAAGATCGACAAGCAAGCCCGCTCATACTCCTGTGAATCCAACCAGCAACACTTACCGTACAGTCCGGTCTCGTCGTCTGATATGTCACATGTCTCGCCTAGGGGTGGTAAACGTCAGACCCCAATAGCTCGATAAGTCGTGTCGATATGAGGTCTATAACAGTTCGAGAAACTACCGGTAACACTTACCAGTAAATCTCAGCAACCCTGGCCAGGGATTTCCGGTTATAGCCAATCAAACACAGCGCAACATCAACTCCCTATACCGGGAGAGACGAATCCCCTCCTATCGCTCATTGCCTCCATGTGATTCGGAACTGTACCTAAAAGCCACCGTTTTGCACGCCCTCTTGGACATGGTAAGGTGGAAATCAAAGCACAGTGGGAACCACACAAGACTCTATGACGATCTCGGGTCAACAGACTACTCTGTACCAGTGTAACAAGAGAACTGCCATCAGATTTAAGGTATAATACCATCTGGGAGTTCTCAGCGAGTCCGTCCAGTGTACCCAGTCTCTACTGAGCACCCGTATATCATCTCCGATGTCAAACACCAATGGATATGGGATCATCCATCGCCCATCTGTATGGGTCGAGAAGGTATACGCCAGTCTACTCTGGTATATCGATGCCCCGTCTCGATACACCCACGACTAGGGACCTTGAAGGATGTACTTATGGACTACCATGTCCCCACTAGTATGATCCGCATCATAGTCCAGGTAGTCAAGTACACATCCTAAGGGCTTAACCAACATGAAACAGAGAGACAATCAGTATACACGTTAAGGTAAAGAGTAACCAGATAGCATACTATCATGTCGAGCAAGAAAGTCCTCCCTATATATGTCCCAGCATCCACTACAATATACATCCTATGTACAGTAATGGCCTCTAGGGCATACATATAACTAACAAGAGCGAGCGAGCTCTTAGGACTCGTACACAGCGACGTTTGCGGTCCAATGTCTACACATGCGCGAAGCGGTTATTCTTACTTCATTACTTTTACGGATGACTTTTCAAGGTACGGTTATGTCTTCTTAATGAAACATAAATCCGAAGCCTTTGGAAAATTCCAGGAATATAAGAATGAAGTAGAAAAACAAACCGGCAAAAGTATCAAGACACTGAGATCGGATCGAGGTGGTGAATACTTGAGTGCCGAGTTCCTGGATTACTTAAAAGAGAATGGAATTCTCTCTCAGCTTACTCCTCCATACACTCCGCAACATAACGGTGTATCGGAGAGACAGAACCGAACCCTATTGGATATGGTACGGTCCATGATGAGTAACGCTGAGTTACCGCGATCATTCTAGGGATATGCACTAGAATCAGCTGCATACCTTTTGAACCGAGTTCCAACTAAGACTGTGCCTACTACACCATATCAGATGTGGTGTGGGAAGAGACCCTATCTTAATCACATTAAGATATAGGGAAGTCCAGCTTTTGTCAAAAAGCAGCATGTGGACAAGCTCGAGGCACGCTCAGTAAAGTGCAAGTTTGTAGGATATCCAAAGAACTCCAAGGGATATTTCTTCTATTGCGAGGAGGAACAAAAGGTTTTTGTTTCTCGGCATGCCCACTTCTTGGAAACTCAGTTTTTGGAGAATCAGATAAGTGGGAGCGCAATAGAACTGGAAGAAATTCCAGAACCACGAGCTATTACTGAAAGCTTAGTAGAGCTAGAGGGTTCGAAAGATCGTGACATTCCTACACCGCTCCGCAGGAGTAGCAGGCAGTCTCATCCGCCCGAGAGATACTACGGTTTTCTCATAGACGGGGATAGAGAGGATTGCATCATTGATTATGATGAGCCGACTAGCTTCCAGCAGGCCATTCAAAGCGTTGACTCGGTAAAATGGCTGGATGCAATGCAGACCGAAATGGAGTCCATGTACACCAACAAAGTATGGACGTTGGACGTTGCTCCAGATGGGGTAAAACCCGTAGGATGCAAGTGGATCTTCAAAAGGAAGATTGGTGTAGATGGACAGGTTGAGACCTATAAAGCTAGACTGGTTGCAAAGGGTTTCCGTCAAAGACCTGGTTTGGACTATGATGAGACCTTTTCTCCAGTAGCTATGCTGAAATCCATTCGGACCCTTCTTGCCATTGCTGCCTTCCACGATTATGAGATTTGGCAAATGGACGTAAAGACCGCTTTTCTAAATGGAAATTTAGAGGAGTGTGTTTATATGGACCAGCCAGAGGGTTTCATTCAGAGTGGGAGCAGCGGAAAGGTGTGCAAGTTGCTTAAGTCCATCTACGGACTAAAGCAGGCATCGCGGAGTTGGAACATCTGTTTTGATGAGACGGTCAAAGAATTTGGCTTTATCAAAAATCCAGATGAACCATGCATCTATAGTAGATTTGCAGCGAGAACTGTAGTATTCCTCGTTTTATACGTGGATGACATTCTCTTAATAGGAAATGACATTCCTATGCTACAATCTGTTATAGGGTTCTTGTCACACAGGTTCTCCATGAAAGACCTGGGTGATGCCTTATACATTCCGGGAATCCGGATCTATCGTGACAGATCCAAGAGGATACTGGGACTCTCACAGTCCAGGTACATCAACACCATACTGAAAAGATTCAGTATGGAAGATTCCAAGCGTGGTAATCTACCGGCTTGTCACGGGATCACCCTCTCTAAAGAGATGTCTCCCAAGATTGATTTGGAAAGGGATCGCATGTCTATTATACCCTACGCTTCTGCGGTAGGCTCTATAATGTATGCGATGTTGTGTACCAGACCAGATGTAGCTTATGCACTGAGTGTGGTATGCCGGTATCAGTCAAACCCTGGGGAGAAACACTGGATAGCGGTAAAGAACATTCTCAAGTACCTGAGAAGGACTAAGGAGATGTTCTTGGTGTATGGCGGAAAAGACCTCTAGATCGAGGCCTTTGCTGACTCCAGCTTCTAGAGTGACAAGGATGATTCCAAGTCCATGTCGGGTTATGTCTTTACCCTCTATGGAGAGGCGGTGTGTTGGAAGAGTTTCAAACAGGAAACCGTTGCTGACTCGACGATGGAAGCGGAATATATCGTTGCTGCAGATGCCGCAAAAGAAGCCGTCTGGATAAGGAAGTTCTTAACTGAACTTCAGGTGGTTCCGGCCATTGTTGATCCAATACCGCTGTATTGCGACAACAACAGGGCTATAGCTTTAGCGAAGGAACCCATGTCCCATCAGAAGTCCAGACACATCTTGAGGCGGTATCACCTGATCAGGGAGATCGTGGGTCGCCAGGAGATCGAGGTTCGGAGAGATTCTACGGAAGATAACACTGCTGATCCACTCACAAAGGCCTTACCCCAGACTCAGTTCGAGCGAATGATCGAGATGATAGGTCTTCGATATGCTAGTACATGGCCTTAGTGCAAGTGGGAGATTGTCAGTGTATATACCCTAGAGGCCATTACTGTATCATACTAGTTCGTATATTACTTAATAGAAGCTTGGGATATTCACCTTGTATAGAAAATCTTGCTCAATATAGTAGTATGCTACTTGGTTTGTTTCTACTTCAATGTGTACATGTGTTTATTTTAGTATATCACTTATACACATTACTGGAGCCCTTAGGATCTTTGCTTGATTACCAGCGTTGTGATGGCAGTCACACTAGTGGGGGCTGGGTAATCTATATGCACATCCTTATGCAGGTCCCTAGTCGCAGGACTATCAAGACAGGGCATCGATACTCCGGAGTAGACTAGCGTATGCGCTTCTCATCCCAGTGTGGGAGACAGTCTGTCCCACAGCCGTCAGCACGTCGTACTTGAGATAGTATGCGGGTGCTCGTTAGGTTACGAGTACACTGGACAGGACTCGTCGGGAACTGTTGGTTGGTACTATACCAATCGTCAGTTATCAGTTCTCAGGTGATATGAGTACAGCTTAGTCCGCTGACTTGACACTGTCACTTCGCCTCGAGTGTGTTCCCACTGTACTTTGATTACTACCCTACCACGGCTCAAAGGAGTCGTGCAAACAGGTAGTTTTTGGGTGCAGTCCCGAAGCACTTGGAGGAAGTGACGGTTAGACAGGATTCGTCTCTCCCGGTATTGGGGGTTGACATCGCGCTGTGTCTAGGAGAGCCATTACACGAGTAGTCCCTGGCCAGGACAAGCGAGATGTACTGGTAGGTTTCCAGTGTTATCTCAGGGTGTTCTGGGCTTCACTCCGACACGACTTGTATCGCTATTAGGGGACTGACGTTTACCGCACCCTAGGCCCGCCATGCGATGTATCAGACGAACAGACCAGACTGTATAGAGATTGTCGTATTCAGGCTCAGTAGGAGTTCAGATGGGTTTCACCTCGTCAGTCTTCTTGTCGACATCTACCTGGGGACCGTTATGCACAGCTAGTGCCGCTTGCGGTCTGTGGTTAAACCCACTGCCAGCGTAGTGTCGAGTCTTTAGAGTCCCACACAGAAAGCTATTCGCCTTTAGGCAAAAGAGTAGAGGTCGCAAGGTTTTGCGACAGGTCGCATGGTTTTGCAACAGGGTTCGGTCACATCCGTGCACTTGTGCACGTTTGGTGTCCGGACAGTTAACACTAGCGGGCTTTGGTTTAAGCCAGATCCTAGTGAACATTTTGGGATTGGTTTTATCTCATTTGTATTCGTGTTCCTCGGAACGCGGATGCGGGTGTGTATGCACAGTTGACAGAGAGACAGAGGCAGAGGATTCTCATTGGGGTTGTTGACTGTTCACTGTTCACTGTTGACCATTGACTTTTACTAAACCCTAAAGAGAATAAGAAATATGATTAATGATAATATTAATTAAGTATTATTGTGTCATGGTTGAGATGAGGGGTTGACTTTGTTGACTTGTTGACTTTGTTGACCGGTTGACTAGGTTGGACTAGTTGACCATCATCATTGCAATGGCTATCATTTCATGGCAAAGACTTTTGCTTGCTTGTTTGTTTTTGCAAAATGAGTGCATGAAATGATATAGCCATTTTGACTTGAACCAACACATAATACTCAATTACTATTATGAGAAATCATGGTTTTAGATTATGAGAGCTTGGATGGAAAAAGACTTTCTCATTTCTCTCATTTCATTTCTCTCTCTTGCTTGAGCTCTCCCTCTTGCTCTTGCTCTTGCTCTCTCTCTGGCTCAAGGCAACACCCTCTCATGAGTTGAGAAACATTGCCTTAGAGATAAAAGAAAACCCAAATCACCTCTCTACTCATCCTAGTTCACAAGGTTAAGCGAACCAAGTGTTCTAGTTTGTTCAAGTTCGAAGAAGAAGCTTTCAGGTGGATCCATCTTCGGCGCAAGGAGACGACGAGGTGAGGCCGATCCGTACACCGGAAAGAGTTGAAGACGAAGGAGTTCAAGAAAGGTATAGCCCCCTAACAGAGAAGGCAAAACTCTAGTTAGGTTGTTAGGTAGTTGTTTAACAAAGATCCGTATTTTGAGTCCATGTTACCACCTCTTGAAAAATCGTTTTTTCATCATTTCCGCAAGCCCATAAGTACCGGGAGAGGTAACGTGGACTTACAGATCTCTCACCCCTTTCTTTCCCATCATATATAATTAATAGGACTCCATGCATACATGCACATACCGCTCCCTACGGCACCCTATCCCTCGAGGTAGCGGTGATACCGTAGTATAAAGGCCCGGTTGTGATTGTTTTCCATGGTGGTTAGGGTAAGAATTGATAAAGGAAGGACAAGAACCTAGAGGAAGAAACATCTTTCCAAATGGTTCTAATCCACTTTATTAATAATTACCATAACTTCTAATAAGATCTTAATATGGGTATAGAAAGCGGTGAGATTTATTGACTTTCCAAACTTAACCTAAACCTAACCCTAGCAAGATTTAGATCTAGATTAATTCAGTTTTTAGATTTAGATCAATCCGTTCACACCATTCGGAATTAACTCGTAAGAGTGATTAGGAAATTCACAACATCCCTGTGGACCGACCCGTACTCACCGGCTAGCTACCAAGCGACGCCGTTCTTGATTGCGGTTTAGAAATATTTTTGACATACGAATCAAATGGCGCCGTTGCCGGGGATGGCGTGTCATTTCCTTTTTGCAATTTCGGGTTAATATAAAATTAAAAAAAAATCATAAAAACTGAAAAAAATATATATATATATCATCTTTTATTTTTGGGAAGGGTATTTTTGTTTGAGTTTTGCAGGATCTACAATCGAAAGGCGGATCTGGAAAAATCCAGAAAGCGAAACAGAAAATGGGAGATCAGAACAGAGGGAGATTTCAAAAACGGAACAACGAAAAAAATCTTGAGACGCGAGCCGCCCAGTCCACCGCGATTCCGCGGCCTAAACTTCCTCCTGCCGCCCATCCAAGGTCCGCTGGTGGAGTCTCGAGATCTGCGACGCCGCCTTTCCACTGCCCAAGCCGCCTTAGACCGCAGATCCGCGGTTCCCCTGTGTCTTCAGCGCAAGAAAATTCATCTGTAAGCTCCTCTGTTTTTCCTCTGCAAATCTTGATATATCTTCTGTAAATTTGCCTACAGGATTCGTTGCGCTTAAAAATCTTTTCCCCTCCAAATAACAAATGTTGTGCAGGATTCTTTGCGCCGCGCTTAAAATAGAAATTGATTGCAAGTGATTTTCTGTTTTGCATATCTTTTATCGAATATCTTTTTGCTAAAATTTCCAAATAAAGTGAAACAGGAAAAGGAAAAAAAAATCTTTTTATAAAAAGACATGCAACTTTTTGTCGCTAAGAAATCTTTGCACCACCCACCTGCTTTCTCTTCTCTTTCTTCTATCATGGGTATACCACATCATAAATCTCTTACCGAACTTTGGTATCCCGAACCTAATTTTGCCTCGTACGTCAATTGTTTCAGTCGATTTAAGGAAGATCCCTCGCTAGGAGAAACAGTTCGACTTCACAACCCACTTTGTGTCAACCATGTCAACCTTCACCACCTTCGTACGTTGATACCACTTTTTCAAGTCCTGCTGTAACTCCTAAATCGATGTCCATTGCTGAGCATATTGCACAATCTCGTAGCCGATCTTTCACTCTTCTCCACAAATCCAATTTTAGGGATCAACAAGTCCATTCGCCTTTTCATACAAATGTTGATCCTACTCATGTCCAACCATCCAATTCCTACCAGTCCTACCCAACTTTCCCGCCTTCACTAGACATTGCTTCTACACAGCCATTTGGGAGTTTCACGTATCCAAACAAGTTCGAATCTTTTACCGAAACCCCTTCACAACCCATGTCTAGTTTGGAACAGTCGTTGGAAGCTTATATTTCAGCAACAAACAAAATGATTAGGAATGTGGATGCATCCATGGCCGCCCTTATGCAACCTAGTGAACCGGTTGCTAGTTTCCAACTAGCTCCAAAAATTCCAATGTATGAGGAGGCGGTTGGACAGAGTGAGAATTTGAGAGGAGCGAGTGAGTTTTCCACCTTCCCAAATCAGACCTACCCATACCCAATTGAATCCTACAACTCCGGTTTTCCATCGATTGTCCCAAATAGTTCACAAGTTGAAAATAAAACATCTAGCGAGTTGTGTGACTTTGTAGTTCTTGATTTGCCCGATTGTGAAGAATCCCTTTCGAGTGAAACCACACCTAATCCTTTTGACTTTTACACCTCCACTCTAGAACCTGAATTGATAAATATCTATGCTTTTGAGGAGGTGTCAGAAAAAAATGATTTTCACTTGATTGAGGATATAGATGCCGGGAATATTTCGGATGATGAACCTGTCGATTTGATTGAAATTTTATGTCCAATTCATCATCCCGAGTCATTAATTGTTTCTCCCGAACTTCATATGCGTCTTGATTTTGATGATAATGGCATGGATGAGCTAAATATTGAGGAGAATTATGAGGATAGTATTGAGGAGAGTATTGAGGATAATATTGAGGTTGAACCATTTTTGTTTGATGTGTCAGATTTTCCAATTCATCCTCCTGAACCTTTAACTGTTATCTCACCCTCCCTCCTTTCCATCGTTCCGACCACGCAAAAGATCACGCTTGAAGACTGTGAGCTTGAAAATCTTCCTTCTGAATCTGACACAGTTCTCCAAACCGATAACACTTACGAGTGTTTCACTTTTTCGGACGATGTGGAAGACTCACCGCCCGAGTTTGAGTCCTTTGAATTTTCAGATGAGTTAGTTGAACCATCAGACTCGGTTGCTTACAGTCGTTTCCAACCATTGTTGGAATCTTTCCAGTTCGAGACAGTTTACTACGGTGAGAATGAGACTATCCCTAATTCACTCCCTTTCGTCCTTCCTATCGTTCCGACCTTGCAAGAGACCGTTACGCTTTCATCTCCAATACCAAGTTCGACGTACCCATGTTTGCTCATGAATCTTGAGTGATTTAATCTCAATTTTCCGCGGGTTAATAGATTAGCACAATCGCTTTTCACACATCGGTCATTACAAATTGTGCTAATTTATACACTCCACCCCACCCTCAAGTTCGTATTCCCACTTTCTTTGGTTCTACTAGTCTTCCTTTAATGATGCCGAGTGTTGATGAATCACAATCCGATATTTTGAGTTCGATAATTTTCAATTGGACCTTCGATGACAGTTTTGAAGATATTTTCGCCGACGAACTCGCATTCTTAAACGATACGAATTTTGTGATTAACCAACCTCCACTTGAAGAAGTAGAACCACTACCATTTCTTTTCCCCTTCCGCTATTCTTCTCCTCCACCGAGACCGTACACTGCTTCTATCTCGACACGGTCTCATGTGCTTCTCATCTTATTTCTCTACATCCCATTCTTTCACCAACTCTACCATTATCACGATAGAATTTTTGAATGGTTGGTGCTAACATTTGGCTTGTGTAAGGCCTTGCTTAAGTTTGGGGGAACCTTGTTGTATATATATTTTTTTGTTTTTCTTTTAACAATAAAAAAAATTAATTTTTTTTTAAATAAATAAACAGGAGAGTGCCGACATTCTCAACCCTCTTGGTGTAGCATGACATTGAGGACACTGTCACGTTTAAGTTTGGGGGTATGCTCGGTAAGCCTTCTTCCTTTGCATTCATGTGTATATTTTTGCATTTGCATACTTATTTTATAACCCATAAAAATTGAAAATTTTCAAAAAAATTATAAAAATTAACGTATTCAATTTTGGCTGTATTTGACTTAAGTTTGACAAATAGGTCAACTGGCTAGGAAAAACTAGATCTTAGACTTAGTAAATTAAAAACCCTAAAAATAACCTTTCTTAAAGTTTAACGGTAGAAAGTATATGTCTTTGTAGTTTATTTAGAAATAGGCAAATTTTAAGTTCACTTCTTGGGCTAAGTCGAAACAAAGGAAAAGTATTGATATTTTTATTAGAGTATAAGTTTGAAAAATAATTCCTAGCTTAAGTCTAGATTCTGAAAATATATACCCTACAAATTGCACAATCACGCACCTTGAAACTTGGAATAGTAGAGGAGACCTTGAAATGCTCTTGTCTAAAGTCCTTAGTTTGAAGAAAATGAAAAAAATACAAGTGTGAATAAAGAAAAAAATGAACACTGGTTTTTGTGATAACTTAAGGCTAAAAAAATAGAAAAATATTTAGCGAGGGTGCTTCATCACCTAGTGCCTTAGACAACCTGGTTTGGGAGTGACTGCTAAAAAGCCTTATGTGTTACAAGACTAGGAAGTACGCTTTAATTTGCAAACATATCTTGTAATCGGTTGTTGGTACCTCAAGAAGTATTAACAATCGTATGAAGGATGTGTAAGCAAAATTCATTTAAAAATTCACCAATTAAGAAGTGCTTTGGACAACGGACAGGAGTACGATTGCTTGATTTGAATTTCCAAGTGTAGGGGTGATTTATACACACACGTAGGGGTATGCGATTGGAGTTTAGATGAGAGAAAGGAGTGAAGAATAGAACTTGTATCTTTAATAGAGTTGATAAAAATTCCTAAGTGGAGATGGAACCCTAGAAGGAAAACTTAAGAGATGCCGAAATCTAAGTAGGTCTGCAGAACATATATAATCTTAAGTTAAATGATGAAGAAGTGTGAAGAATATGGGTGGATAATTTACGAGTCGAAGATAATAGAATTCCTTGTTAGAAAACCTAATTGGAGAATTAAAGTCAATGAGCCAGATTGATAGGATTTTGTGGGTAGTATCCGCTGAAAACCCTCAGGAGACAACACTCCTCCTACTAGGGACACCTAGAGGTTTAACGGATTGTTGCACGAGCTCAGTGCAATCGCGTTTCCCTGCGAAAGTGCGGTTAGGTTTTTTTGTCGAGAATAAAAAAATAAGTTTGCTCGAAGACGAGCAAAAGATAAGTTTGGGGGTATTTGTTCATACCTTAATATTGCATTATTATATTCCCCATTCTTATGTATTTTACAAATAAACAGGTGCTTTTGACCCATGTCTGCTACATAGTACAGGTTATAGGTTCTTATAATAAAAACAGTGAAGTTGCTGAAAAAGATGATACAAAGTGAGACTACGAATGATAAATGGTGAAATCTTGATCGCGCCTACATTTTGAGGAACAATGAACAACAGTTCACCGAGTATAAAGGCAGTGACACGAAGAAACAGTAAAAGTCCACTACAATGTTCACTGGAAAGATCTGGAAGAGAACGAGAAACCAATCTGAGAACAGACCTGCATAAACAAGATGTACAAGTCATGCAGAGCCAACATCAGAAAGGTGAAGACACAATTCCATCTTTTGGCCGCGGAACCGCGGCCAAACCCTGGCTGTGGCCGCGGTTCCGCGGCAGGGTTGGGCATTTAAGGAATAAAATTTTTACTATAATCTGTGGCGACTTTGACTGGTCAACCTAGGGGTAATTTGGTAAATGCAGACGTGCGAATCAATTGAAACCTAGGGTTTCTATCTCTTATAAATAGAAGCCCAATTCATTGTATTCTTTTGATGCCTCCTTATGCCTCCCTTCATTAATAAAATTCAGATTTCTTTTAGAGAGCATCAATATGTAAGTTCTTTATTTTCTGCCCTAGGTTAAATTTCTATTCTTGCCTTAGTTAAATTTAGTTCCTTGCCCTAGTTAGATCTTTTATTCTCTGCCCTAGATAAATGGTCTTCAATTCCCTAATGAGCGAGTAGTCTCCTCGCTTGTTAGGGTTAGATTTGGGGAAGGTTTGAGAGATGAATATCTCTCACCCCTTTCTTGCCCATCATATATAATTAATAGGACTCCATGCATACATGCACATACCGCTCCCTACGGCACCTTATCCCTCGAGGTAGCGGTGATACCGTAGTATAAAGGCCCGGTTGTGATTATTTTCTATGGAGGTTAGGGTAAGGATTGATAAAGGAAGGACAAGAACCTAGAAGAAGAAACATCTTTCCAAATGGTTCTAATCCCCTCTATTAATAATTACCATAACTCCTAATAAGATCTTTATATGGGTATAGAAAGCGGTGGGATTTATTGACTTTCCAAACTTAACCTAAACATAACCCTAGCAAGATTTAGATCTAGATTAATTTAGTTTTTAGATTTAGATCAATCCGTTCACACCGTTCGGAATTAACTCATAAGAGCGATTGAAAAATTCACAACATCCCTGTGGACCGACCCGTACTCACCGGCTAGCTACCAAGCGACGCCGTTCTTGATTACGGTTTAGAAATATTTTTGACATACGAATCATCATGTCGGAGTGTAACCCAGAACACCCTGAGATATTACTGGAATACCTACCAGTAAATCTCCTACCTTGGCCAAGGACTTCGTGTAATGGCTCTCCTAGACACAGCACGACCTCACCCCCAATACCGGGAGAGACGAACCCCTGAAGATCTGCTCACTGCCTCCATGTGGCTCGGGACTGTACCCAACTAAAACCTGTTTACATGACTCCTTTGAGCCGTGGTAGGGTAGTAATCAAAGTACAGTGGGAACTCACACGAGACAAATGACGATCTCAGGTCGATGAACTAACCTGTACACATGTCACCAGGGAACTGCTATCTGACATCTAGTATAAGACCAACTTGCATGTTCCCGGCGAGTCCTGTCCGGTATACTCATAACCCAATAAGCACCTGTATACATCTTAGGTGAACAAACTGACACCAGTGGCTTGTGAGACCGGCCACCGCCCCTCGTCGGTGTCTCGACTGTATACACTAGTCTACTCTGGAGTATCGATGCCCTGTCTCGAAACTCCCACGACTAGGGACCTTTTAAGGATGTGCTTATAGACCCCAGCTCCCACGTATATGATAGCCATCATATTGCTGGCCGTCATGCAAGAATCCTAAGGGCTCTATCAACGTGCAATAGTGACCTGTAAGGTCACCTGAAACAGTACACGATGATAAAGATAAACCAGATAGCATACTATCATCTTGAGTAAGACTATTCTAACGGTATAGGTCCTCTCTCAATCATTGCAATCGCGTGCCTGTGATCCAATAATTGACTCTGAGGGCACTATCAACATCATCGTGTCTAGCATCGACACGCAAATCCTCAAGTATCGGGCTCCGTCTGCGGAATCGGCCCTCGGCCCCGGCAGTACGGATCGGCCTGTATCCATCTCTCATCACTGGTCAGTATCCTCCGGATAACCGCCAGATCTAACCAATCACCGGTAGGTAGTAGTCCCTCCGTCAGGCTCACCGTCTACTGCACAGCGATCCGTTCTTGCCCCAGGGTACCATACCGGGTCCACCATGTACCCGCAATCGGCCTCATCCGCCTCCTCGAATCGGGTTTCACATGTCGCTCTCAGCACTGAGAAAGCACATGGTGGACGCACTGAAATATCATATCAAGGGTAACCGGATTTTTAAAACAATTACATATTCTCTTTTGAAATATCAACTGTTCCCAAATCCAGAAATATCATGGAAACAACATATCTCAATGCGTAAATCCATTCAAGTATGAAGATATCAATATATGTGTGCACTGGTATGAAGATATAGTGTGCATGTGCGCAAGTATGAAGATATCAATATATGCGTGCACTGGTATGAAGATATAGTGTGCATGTGCGCAAGTATGAAGATATTAATATATGTGTGCACTGGTATGAAGATATAGTGTGCATGTGCACAAGTATGAAGATATCAATATATGTGTGCACTGGTATGAAGATATAGTGTGCATGTGCGCAAGTATGAAGATATCAATATATGTGTGCACTGGTATGAAGATATAGTGTGCATGTGCGCAAGTATGAAGATATCAATATATATGTGCACTGGTATGAAGATATAGTGTGCATGTACGCAAGTATGAAGATATCAATATATGTGTGCACTGGTATGAAGATATAGTGTGCATGTGCGCAAGTATGAAGATATCAATATATGTGTGCACTGGTATGAAGATATAGTGTGCATGTGCACAAGTATGAAGATATCAATATATGTGTGCACTGGTATGAAGATATTGTGTGCATGTGCACAGGTATGAAAATATCAATATATGCGTGCACTGGTATGAATATACAGTGTGCATGTGCGCAGGTATGAAAATATCAATATATGACAAGTCATGACAATCATCAATGATGCAGAAATCAAACGATGTGTATATTGCGTAGCAATCCTATAGTGCGAGTGTCATGGCAATCACTAACAGTGTGAGTGTAACATACAAATAGTGCTCGTGCAGCTTGAACCGTTAATGACAGTGCAGTGTTCTATGCTATCATTTCTATATGCAACAAGAAGGTATGCTACTAGTCCATATGAACATCTACGACTAAATATCCTAACACGCCCTGACGCTTAACGCCATACGGGCGATTTCCCCGTACATGTTAAATCTACTCACCTGGTCGTGCGCTACTCGTAGCTGACTATCTGCTTCCCTTTCCTTGCTTCGTCCGACGTACCCGCCTGCGAACCTAGAATTCACACAAGGAAAATCTAAATAAGCAAATATCTCGCAAAACGCTATATCGAACCCAAACGAGAAACTCGAGTCGCGAACCAAACACGCGTGTGTAAGATACGCTAAAACGTGTGTATACGCGTCTAAAACTATCTCGACAGGCCACGACACGCTGGATCACAGAACCCACTCACGTATCGCGAGTATCGCGCGAACTAAACGTGCTAGAAAAGCGATATATCGTCCCGGATTTTCCTACAGAGAGAAACTTACAAAATTCCACATGCCAAAACACTAGAATATGTAGCAGACTCCCACAGCCAAAACCCTAACCCCTAACTCTCCTGTCTGGCCGCAATTTGCGGCCAGAAGGAATATTCCGGCGGCCTGGAAGTTGAATGGTGGTCTCGTACTCTGGTGGTGTGGTCAGGGTTTCCAAAGTAGGCTACAGTTAACACAGATTTTATCTGAAGTGCCCAGGTCAATAGCAGATCACAGAAAGGTGAAATCTCACCTAAAAACGCTAAATTTTGCACAAAATGAAACCCTATGGTATTTTGGTGAAATCTGGGGTTTACCGAGGTTTATTGTTAGGTCCACGTTGCCCACCCCGGTGCTTACGGGGAGGCGGAAAACATAATAAAAAACGGATTTTTATTGACTTAGGCAACATGGACCATGCTGGTTAGGATCTTTGCTAAACAAAAACTAGCTAAAGCAAACTAACAACTAGCTAAGTTGTAGAAAGGTTATACCTTGAGCTCAAATTCCTTCTCTCCTTGCTCCTTGGAATGGTAGAAAGAGGTCACCTTGCTTGTCTTCTCCCGTCAAAGAAGGATCCACCCGAAAGCCTCGACCTTTAGCTTCAACTCCAAGCTAGGAGTAACTAGAGTGCAAGAAATGCTAAGACTTGAACCCTAGAAGAGAGTAGAGAAGATCAAGTGAAGGTTTTTCTCAAGCTTTTTGTTTCTCAACACATGAGAGGGAGAGAGCTTGAGGGAGAGGATGAGCAAGAGAGAGAAATGATATGAGAGAATGAATTATTAGTGAGCCATTCTCACTAATATGTGTGTAATATTTTTAATTTCATAATTAGCTAGAAAATTGTCATGGTTTAATCAAGAGGTGACCATTATCATTTCAATATTAATGCAAATTGCAAGGATCAAAGAGCATCTTCCAAATGAAATGATTATGGTCAAGTTGTCAACATGGTCAACAAGTCAATGAAGTCAAATGGTCAACAACAACAACCATGCACAATAATTAAGCTAATTATCAATTAACAATAATACACACAAAAGCAATAGGGTTAATAAAATGACAATAGTCATTAACCCTAAACAAGGTCCTCTCCCCTAATCTCAAGCAACTGTGCATACGCACCCGCATTCGTGATCCGAGGAACACGAATACACTGAGAAAAACCAATCTCAAATCATATACTAGGATCCGGCTTAAACCAAAGCCCGCTAGTATAAACTGTCCGGACAGCAAACGTGCACAAGTGCGCGGATGCGAACGAACCCTGTCGCAAAACCATGCGACCTCTACTCATTTTGCCTAAAGGCGAATAGCTTTCTGTGTGGGACTCTAAAGACTCGACACTACGCTGGCAGTGGGTTTAACCACAGACCGCAAGCGGCACTAGCTGTACGTAACGGTCCCCAGGTAGATGTCGATAAGAAGACCGACGAGGTGAACCCCATCTGCACTCCTACTGAGCCTGTATGTGACAGTCTCCGTACAGTCCGGTCTGTTCGTCTGATACATCGCATGGCGGGCCTAGGGGGGCGGTAAACGTCAGTCCCCTAATAGCGGTACAAGTCGTGTCGGAGTGAAGCCCAATACACCCTGAGATAACACTGGAACCTACCAGTAGATCTCGCTTGCCCTGGCCAGGGACTACTTGTGTAATGGCTCTCCTAGACACAGCGCGATGTCAACCCCCAATACCGGGAGAGACGAATCCTGTCTAACCGTCACTGCCTCCAAGTGCTTCGGGACTGCTCCCAACTACTACCTGTTTGCACGACTCAGTAGAGCCGTGGTAGGGTAGTAATCAAAGAACAGTGGGAACACACTCGAGGAGAAGTGATAGTGTCAAGTCAGCGGACTAAGCTGTACTCATGTCACCTGGGAACTGATAACTGACGATAGGTATAATACCAACCATCAGTTCCCGACGAGTCCTGTCCAGTGTACTCGTAACCCAACGAGCACCCGCATACTATCTCAAGTACGACGTACTGACGGCTGTGGGACAGACCGTCTCCCGTGCTGGGATGAGAAGCGCATACGCTAGTCTACTCCGGAGTATCGATGCCCTATCTCGATACTCCCACGACTAGGGACGTGTATAAGGATGTGCTTGTAGATTACCCAGCCCCCACGAGTGTGATCGCCATCACAACGCCGGTAATCAAGCAAAGATCCTAAGGGCTCTACTAATGCGTATAGGTGATATAATAAATAAACACACATGTACACATTAATGCAGAGACAAACCAAGTAGCATACTACTATATTGAGCAAGATTGTCTGTACAACTGTGAATATCCCAAGCTCCCATCAAGTATTATACATACTAGTATGATACAGTAATGGCCTCTAGGGCATATACACTAACAATCTCCCACTTGCACTAAGGCCATGTACTGGCGTATCGAAGACCTATCATCTCGATCAGCCGCTCGAACTGAGTCTGGGGTAAAGCCTTCGTGAATGGGTTCGCAGTGTTGTCCTTTGTGTCCACTCTCCGCACCTCGATCTCCTGTCGATCAATGATCTCCCTGATCAGGTGATACTGCCTTAAGATGTGCCTGGATTTCTGATGGGACCTTGGTTCCTTCGCTAAATCTATAGCCCCATTGTTATCGCAATACAAAGGTATTGGGTCAACAATGGACGGAACCACCTGGAGTTCACTAATGAACTTCTTAATCCAGACCGCCTCTTTTGCGGCATCGCTTGCAGCAATGTATTCAGCCTCCATCGTCGAGTCTGCGACGGTATCCTGCTTGGAACTCCTCCAACATACCGCCCCTCCGTTGAGGGTAAACACAAAACCCGAGACAGACTTGCTGTCATCTTTGTTACTCTGGAAGCTTGAATCGGTAAAGGACTCGACCCTGAGGTCTCCATTACCGTAAACCAGGAACATCTCCTAGTCCTTCTCAGGTACTTGAGAATGTTCTTCACTGCTGTCCAGTGGTCCTCCCCTGGGTCTGACTGATACCGGCTTACCGCGCTCAGCGCGTAAGCTACATCTGGTCTTGTACATAGCATCGCATACATTATAGATCCTACCGCCGAAGCGTAGGGTATCGTGCTCATGCGAACCCTCTCCTCGTCAGTCTTAGGAGACATCTTCTTGGAGAGGGTAATTCCGTGCAATGCGGGTATGTTACCGCGCTTGGAACCCTCCATACTAAATCTCTTTAGTACGGTCTCTATGTACCTGGACTGCGAAAGTCCCAATAGTCTCTTGGATCTATCTCTATATATCTTGATCCCCAGAATGTACGAGGCATCACCCAGGTCTTTCATGGAGAACCTTTGTGACAAAAATAGCTTGACCGATTGTAGCATAGGAATATCATTTCCTATCAAAAGAATGTCGTCCACGTACAAGACTAGGAACACGACAGTTCATCCTACAATCTTCTTATATACACAGGGTTCATCTTCGTTTTTGATGAAATCAAATTCCTTGATTGCCTCATCAAAACAGATGTTCCAGCTCCGCGATGCCTGCTTTAATCCATAAATGGATTTAAGCAACTTGCACACCTTTCCGCTGCTCCCACTGTCTACGAAACCTTCTGGTTGATCCATATAAACGCACTCTTCCAAACAACCGTTTAGGAAAGCCGTCTTAACATCCATCTGCCAGATTTCATAGTCATGGAAGGCAGCAATGGCAAGTAGGATCCGAATGGATTTGAGCATAGCCACCGGAGAAAAAGTCTCGTCATAGTCCAAACCAGGTCTTTGACGAAAACCTTTTGCAACGAGTCTAGCTTTATATGTTTCCACCTGCCCATCTACACCAAGTTTCCTTTTGTAGATCCATTTGCATCCAACGGGTTTTACCCCAGGTGGAGCAATATCCAAGGTCCACACTTTATTGGCGTACATGGACTCCATTTCGGATTGCATTGCTTCCTGCCACTTATCAGAGTCCCTACTGATAATGGCCTGCCTGAAACTGGTAGGGTCATCTTCTTCCAAGATGCAATCCTCTCGATCCCCGTCTATGAGAAAACCGTAGTATCTCTCGGGCGGATGAGAAATCCTACCAGATCTGCGGAGTGGCTGAGGTTCGTCTGGGGTTATAGAATCTAGCGGTTCCTCCAAATTTTCAGTTACATTTTGTGGTCGCTGAATTTCTTCCAGTTCTACCGAACTCCCACTAGTTTCTTTTGCAAGAAACTCCCTTTCTAAGAAGGTGGCGTGGCGAGATACAAACACCTTCTGTTCCTCAGTGTGGTAGAACAGATATCCCAGTGAGTTTTTAGGATATCCCACAAATTTACACAGAACTGATCGTGCCTCTAGCTTGTCCGGTTTCTGTGTTTTCACATAGGCCGGACAACCCCATATCTTAATAAACTTTAGACATGGTTTCTTACTGCTCCATATTTCATACGGAGTTATTGGCACAGATTTGGACGGAACTTGATTCAAAAGGTATGCCGCTGTCTGAAGCGCATGTCCCCAGAATGAAAGAGGTAACTCAGCACTACTCATCATGGAGCGAACCATATCCAATAGGGTACGATTCCTCCGCTCCGATACACCATTGTGCTGTGGTGTATAAGGAGGAGTAAGCTAAGAGAGAATACCATTCTCTTTTAAGTAATCTAGGAATTCCGTGCTTAAGTACTCCCCTCCCCTGTCAGACCGGAGGATCTTGATACTTTTGCCTGTCTGGTTCTCTACTTCGTTTCTGAATTCCTTGAATTTCTCAAAAGCTTCAGATTTGTATTTCATCAGATACACATATCCGAACCTAGAGAGATCGTCAGTAAATGTGATGAAGTACGAGAACCCACCCCTTGCATGTATAGACATCGGACCACATACATCACTATGTATGAGTCCCAAGAGCTCTGCTGCTCTTTCTCCATGTCCTGTGAACGGAGATTTGGTCATCTTCCCTTTGAGACAAGACTGACAAGTTTCATAAGATGAAAACTCGAACGCATCCAAGAGTCCATCTTTATGCAACTTACTCAGTCTTTTCTCTCCGATATGACCAAGTCTACAATGCCACAAGTAGGATTCATTCGTATCTGAATTCTTCCTCTTGCGAGTGTTTTGTATATTGAGAACTGTATTCTGATTTAGAACGTAGATACCATTACACAGTGTACCCTCTGCAACCAGTACCTTATGAAGGTAAATGTTCATGATATTCTTTTCAAGAACAAAGTTATATCCATCTTTATCGAGTAAAGACACTGATATGATGTTGCAAACCATGGAGGGTACATAGTAGCAATCGTTCAAAACCATAGTCTTGCCATTTGGCAATACTAGGTGATATTCACCGACGGCTGCCGCATAAACTTGTGCTCCGTTCGCTACTCTGAGCGACATATCACCCGGTGCAACTTTCCTACTTTTTCTCAGTCCCTGTAATAAATTACAGATATGAGATCCTGATCCGGTATCAAGTACCCAGGAGGTAGGGCTGACCGTAAAACAGTTCTCAATTACAAGAACACCTGAAGTAGATGCAAAACCATGCTTCTTCTTCGCCTGGGTATCCTGGAAATCCATACAATCCCCTTTCCCATTCTCATACTCATGACTGTTTTCACAAGTTACAGCTGAACCAACTTTCCCCAGTCCCGAATAAGAATTCGGATCGGTCAAGCGATACATTTTATTATTTTGATTAGGGTGTGAAAAGGTTGCTGCCTGGAGAGAGAGAAAAGAAACATTCAGCGTATGCTCTTGCAAGATTAGATTGGTTTATTAATTTATCTAACCAGGATGTCTCCCACTGTTTACTCAAATTCTTCTTAAAACCTTTTAAAAGAAGAACTAGTCAGGATTTTAATTCACGTCACAATACTTGCTTAACCTTTCAGCCAGGCTAGTGTCGGTACTTCGAGGGAGGTTTTCCAACGCTTTCGCGAAGTTCCTTAATTCAAGAACCTCTTTTCCCTGGGGGCGTAACCCCGCTAACACCTTTCTAGACACCTACTAGGTTTATAGCATTGATCGTTTAGTGAAATAATCTTCCAAGAGTAATCCAACTCATCAGTGGGATCGGGATCCAACCATCATTGTGTAATGACCTGGATGGAATCCACTCTAGTCACCACACTCCAGAAGGTATGCTAAATCTGCAAGTTTCAGTACTTTTGAAACTCCCGATGTGGTTTTTGCCCCTAGGACCCAAGTGACCTTGACGAATAATCAACAAATCAAAAGGTCCTAGTCAAGTTCAACCCGTCGTTATCCAGGATTGCATTAGACCCGCCCGCATGATCCTTGACGAATAATCAACAAAATTATGCGACCGTCCTAACCAATCGCATCTATCAGTGCAACAGAGAATTATTACTCAGCTACCGTTCACTGTGTCTTGACGAATAATCAACAAACGCAGCACGAATACTAAGTATTAATTATCCGAAACGACGGAGGGCTACGGCTGGGTTTTTGGCGAAAAACCCGTTAACGTAATGAACTTGATATCGTTGAAGGAACCTGGTAATCTTTTTGAAAATATAGTGGCGAAAACTTTTGCTAAAGAGGTCACTCCCTGCGAAGGGATCTCGGCTCTTTCCTCGTCGAATGAGGTGCAGGATATTCCAAACTGAATACCTCGATGCAAAGCAAGAATAATCGACTATAGTGAAGTTATTACCCTGACGCAAACTTTTGTCCAAGGGGTCACTCCCGATGAAGGGATCTCGGCCCTTGCCTCGTCGACTGGGGTGCTGGGCATTCACAACCGAATACCGCTATGCAAAACAAAAATGAACGTCCTTGCAATAACAGCTTTTTGAAAAACTTGTTCCAACAACGTCATTTAGGTTTATTTTCTTGCATTAGTTCTTTTAATGCGTCCCATCATTTAAGCCTACCATTGCAGAAAACAACCAAAATATGACGTACGCTTATGCCATTCGCATTCGCCACGGGGCCCCATCATCACCCGTTAGGTTACTTAACTAACGACAGAGCGGGGGCTGGGCTAGCGCGGCTGTAAAACATAAGCAACGCCTAAATAGTTATTATATATAAATATATAGCAATGATAGACATTACAGATCACAGATGAATACATTGGATATACTAGGAATCCGCAATGCGTTCGAGCCTGCAACGTAAAGCGGATTACACGGTCGCGGTGAATAGCCAATACCCCACCCAAGACCCCTACGGGTGCGGCAAACTACCCGCCAAGCACCCGAAGCGAAGCAACCTCCCTCACCACCGTGAGTAGGCCACTCGGCACTTCGAGATACCCGGTAGTTTGCGCACCCCCTCCATGGGTCTATCCTAGGAGCAAAAACAGTAAAAAGAATTATACAATGACGGCTACAACCCCGACCCGGTTGTGCGGCCATACAAATAATATTATTACATCAATTTACATGTTACAAATGAATGAAAGGAAAAAAAAACGCTCATCTCACATCCACCCCGGCTATTCACATGCGACAATCCAATCCATTCATATCCACAAACCAATAACAATCACAGATCACAGAGATGTATAACCCAGACTAATCGACTTATAGCGATTAGCCGACGTTCAATACATACAAGCATCACAGATATAACCGATATAGTTAAAGTGTAGTGAAGTTCCGAAAAAAAATACGGATTTATAGGCCCCCAAAAGTAAATTTTAGTTCTGGAAAATCTGGGCACATATAACAAATCCTAAAAATCCCAAAACCAACACAGAAACACTCTGCACCAAAATCGAAGCAGAGAGGGGACCAGACGGCCGCGCTTCTGCGACAAGAGCTTCCTCTTGCCGCGGATCCGCGCTCCTCTGATCTCCTCTCTGGTTCGTATTTGGTGGTTTTCTATACAAAAGCCTGAGATAATTTTTGGTGTATAACAAATGTCATTTTGACCAGAAAAAAAATTAACAGAAACTAGGGTTTTGCAAAGTTTGGTTTTTGGATTTTCCGGTTTCGAAACTTCGTTACACTTCACTACCTTGCTAGTTTAAGTTTAGTTAGGCTCTGATACCACTGTTAGGTCCACGTTGCCCATCCCGGTACTTACGGGGAGGCGGAAAACATAATAAAAAACGGATTTTTATTGACTTAGGCAACATGGACCATGCTGGTGAGGATCTTTGCTAACCAAAAACTAGTTAAAGCAAACTAACAACTAGCTAAGTTGTAGAAAGGTTATACCTTGAGCTCAAAGTCCTTCTCTCCTTGCTCCTTGGAATGGTAGAAAGAGGTCACCTTGCTTGTCTTCTCCCGTCAAAGAAGGATCCACCCGAAAGCCTCGACCTTTAGTTTCAACTCCAAGCTAGGAGTAACTAGAGTGCAAGAAATGCTAAGACTTGAACCCTAGAAGAGAGTAGAGAAGATCAAGTGAAGTTTTTTCTCAAGCTTTTTGTTTCTCAACACATGAGAGGGAGAGAGCTTGAGGGAGATGATGAGCAAGAGAGAGAAATGATATGAGAGAATGAATTATTAGTGAGCCATTCTCACTAATATGTGTGTAATATTTTTAATTCCATAATTAGCTAGAAAATTGTTATGGTTTAATCAAGAGGTGACCATTATCATTTCAATATTAATGCAAATTTCAAGGATCAAAGAGCATCTTCCAAATGAAATGATTATGGTCAAGTTGTCAACATGGCCAACAAGTCAATGAAGTCAAATGGTCAACAACAACAACCATGCACAATAATTAAGCTAATTATCAATTAACAATAATACACACAAAAGCAACAGGGTTAATAAAATGACAATAGTCATTAACCCTAAACAAGGTCCTCTCCCTCAATCTCAAGCAACTGTGCATACGCACCCGCATTCGTGATCCGAGGAACACGAATACACTGAGAAAAACCAATCTCAAATCATATACTAGGATCCGGCTTAAACCAAAGCCCGCTAGTATAAACTGTCCGGACAGCAAACGTGCACAAGTGCGCGGATGCGAACGAACCCTGTCGCAAAACCATGCGACCTCTACTCATTTTGCCTAAAGGCGAATAGCTCTCTGTGTGGGACTCTAAAGACTCGACACTACGCTAGCAGTGGGTTTAACCACAGACCGCAAGCGGCATTAGCTATACGTAACGGTCCCCAGGTAGATGTCGATAAGAAGACCGACGAGGTGAACCCCATCTGCACTCCTACTGAGCCTGTATGTGACATTCTCCGTACAGTCCGGTCTGTTCGTCTGATACATCGCGTGGCGGGCCTAGGGGGCGGTAAATGTCAGTCCCCTAATAGCGGTACAAGTCGTGTCAGAGTGAAGCCCAATACACCCTGAGATAACACTGGAACCTACCAGTAGATCTCGCTTGCCCTGGCCAGGGACTACTTGTGTAATGGCTATCCTAGACACAGCGCGATGTCAACCCCCAATACCGGGAGAGACGAATCCTGTCTAACCGTCACTGCCTCCAAGTGCTTCGGGACTGCTCCGAACTACTACCTGTTTGCACGACTCAGTAGAGCCGTGGTAGGGTAGTAATCAAAGAACAATGGGAACACACTCGAGGTGAAGTGATAGTGTCAAGTCAGCGGACTAAGCTGTACTCATGTCACCTGGGAACTAATAACTGACGATAGGTATAATACCAACCATCAGTTCCCGACGAGTCCTGTCCAGTGTACTCGTAACCCAACGAGCACCCGCATACTATCTCAAGTACGACATACTGACGGCTGTGGGACAGACCGTCTCCCGTGCTGGGATGAGAAGCGCATACGCTAGTCTACTCCGGAGTATCGATGCCCTATCTCGATACTCCCACGACTAGGGACGTGTATAAGGATGTGCTTGTAGATTACCCAGCCCCCACGAGTGTGATCACCATCACAACGCCGGTAATCAAGCAAAGATCCTAAGGGCTCTACTAATGCGTATAGGTGATATAATAAATAAACACACATGTACACAATAAAGCAGAGACAAACCAAGTAGCATACTACTATATTGAGCAAGATTGTCTGTACAACTGTGAATATCCCAAGCTCCCATCAAGTAATATACATACTAGTATGATACAGTAATGGCCTCTAGGGCATATACACTAACATTTACTTGGCCCTAATAACACTTAATTAGGCTAGGTTAACCATCACTAACATCACTTGGACAAAAGTCCACCCAATTCATCAAATTAAACACTAAATCTCACTTTTAACACTAATCGAAGCTATTTAATACACAAGCTAAGCAAACTAGAGAGTTAGGCTCAGAGATTATACCATACTAGACCCTAGGTGCAAGGAGAAAGGAGGAGGAGGAGATCTGGAGTTGCTGTGGCTGCTGGAGTTGCTGTGGCTGCTGGAGCTGCTACTGCTGCTGCTCCATGCTGCTGTTGATGCTGCTGCTTGCTGCTGATGGTATTGCTGTTGCTGCTGCTGCTAATGATGCTGCTGTTGCTGCTGCTGCTGGAGCAGCTGAGTGTGTGTGTGTGGTGTGGGAGAATGAGAGAAGTGAGAGTGAGAATGAGAGCACAAGTCAAAACACCCCCCCTCTCTCTCTCTCTTCATTTAATGAGCATGGCTCATGCTATGAAGCCCATACTCCCTCTCTCTCTCACCAAGTCAACAAAGAACAAATCATTTCCATTTTAAAAAAAACAACAACCATACCAATTTAAAACCCAAAACACTTAATACAAATTTAAATTAGCTTAAGGAAAATGGTTGATCCACCATGGTTGATCCAACAATATAATACTAGGATCCGGCTTAAACCAAAGCCCGCTAGTATTATCTGCCCGAACATCATACGTGCACAAGTAAACGTATGTGATCGAACCTTACCGTAAAACCATACAGTCTCTACATCGTTTCGTCCGAAGCAGCGAAACCTTCTGTGTGGGACTCTAAAGACTTGACAGTACGCCGACAGTGCGTTACTGGATAAATCCATAACCACAAGCACGTCAGCGGCCCTAGCTATACATAACGGCTTCCCGGCTACCTGTCGGAAAGGAAAGCCGACGAGAAAACTCATCCGGATCCCAACTGAGCCTATCCGTGACAATATACGTACAGTCCGGTCTCTTCGTCTAAAAGTATCGCATACCGGGTCTAGAGGGTCCTACACAGAGGTTTCCTTGCTCAAGCGAAACGAAGTAAGAGCACATATGTGATATGTGCGGGACCGAGATTAATACGAGTATGTGATACCGTATTCTATTCTCGCGATATGTGATATCGGTCGGTTATATGTGATATAGCCGGGTTATCGGATCAAGTGTTGATTCGATAAGTTGATACATATGATATTAGTCGGTTATATGTGATATAGCCGGATTATTAAATCAAGTGTTGATTTAATAATTTAATGTATAATTATATATTTGATATATTGATTTACATTAACTAATATTGGCTCACTTAAACATTTCTTTTTCTCACTTTTGTGTACACTTTAATATATATGTGATATATGTTATTGTGTCATGGTTGTTGATATATGCAACATGGGTGTATGAGACTCACACCATGCTCTTGATAATTGTAGGTTTTTATTTATTTTAGTAATTCACAAATTGGTGGAATTATTCATGGTAGAAGCTTGTAGTGTCCATTGACTTAGTCCACTAATTTGTTTTACTCAAAATATTTATTAACCTAACCATTATCCTTAGCCACGGTTTATTCTCTACATGAGTTAGTGTATGACATAAACTCACACATGGTTGCTATTCTCACACAACCTATGTCACTACCCAAAATTAGGCACGTGACCGGCACTTAAACCACTTAACGTCAACAGGCGTAACGCAATTTAAGTAAGCCGAAAACCCAGAAATCTAAACCATCAAAAGTAGTAAGTGATAAAAACATTGTTAAAAACATTTGGAAATCTCAAGTAAAAATCTTTAAACTTAAGTTTATTTTCTTAAAAATTTCGGCAGCACCTCCTTTGTAAAAACTAGCCCCGAAACAGAATCTGTTCACCGCCGAAAGTTGGGAAAGACAAACGTCTTGCCTGAATTTGGGGGCAGTTGCTATTTAGGTTTATCCGTCCACCTCTCCGAAGATTCCAAGTTGATTTATGGCACCGTGTATTGGAGGTTTGGACAGATGTGGCCGTTGTAGCAGACTTCATCAGATTCCCCCTCGTTTACTAAGGGTTTTTGATTGTGGGGACGCTCTTCCCTACAGGCGCAAGCCCCTGCAGTTAATTACGTTACCGTGTAGCGATAACCACTTTCTCATACTCCAGATGTTCACTTCGTATCGTGTGTGTTTGTTTTGTTTTAGGTTGTCCGTGGATTGTATACGGAGACTAATTTATGTTGTCGCCCGTAGGGCGGGGATTAGTCCAAATCCGTATTGTCTTAGATTTGGGTTTGTTTGATTTAAGGATCGTTAATCTCGTTTGAGATTAAGTTCAACTTAAATGTTTGTTAAGGATACGTTAGTCTAATTTTAGACTAAGATCTACTTAATAAGGTTTTAGGATCATTTAGATCCAACGAAAGAGCATTTGGGCCCTATCATTTTAGTTTAAGGACGTTATGGTCCGTTGGTTTTAAGGACATCATAGTCCATGTTTAAGGACATCATAGTCCATGGAGTTTAGTTTAGGGACGTTTCGGTCCATTAGGTTTAAGGACATCATAGTCCGTAGAGTTTAGTTTAGGGACGTTGCGGTCCATAAATCGCCATTTCTGAGGTGACGGTTTAGTTTAAGGACATTACGGTCCATAGTTAGTTTAAGGACATTACGTTCCATGGAGTTTAGTTTAGGGACGTTGTGGTCCATTGGGTTTAAGGACATCATAGTCCGTGTTTAAGGACATCATAGTCTGTATGGTTTAGTTTAGGGACGTTGCGTTCCATTGGGTTTAAGGACATTATAATCCGTAGAGTTTAGTTTAGGGACGTTGCGGTCCGTAATTAGTTTTAAGGACATTACGGTCCATAGTTAGTTTAAGGACATTACGATCCATAGAGTTTCTGGCTCCTCAATTTAGGGGTGCGCCAAGAGTTATTGGTTATTGGGGCCCTCCACCTCTCTGAAGACATTGAAGAATTACAACGACATGTATCAGAGGTGTAAAGAGATGTACCCATGAACCAAATTTCAGATTGAGGAATCATCAGTCATGATCATGGAGGCTCGGTTTATTTAGAGATTTAATCTCAGGAAAGACTTAGCCAATCTGGGATTGAAGTTGGCCTCTTATAATATTAAACACTAGTGTATGCTCAGTGCTCACGTGCTACCATGTGATATTCTAAGGCAATGTTAAACCCTGAGATCTGATATGCTCACGTGTGGAACGTGAGGCGCCATAGCAGTGTTAAATACAGAAATTTGGGGCGCTCACGTATGACACATGAGGAGCTTAGAGTTAGGCGCTGCCTCCTTTATTCTTTTATTCTAGTGCTAAGCACTGTTGGGGGGTCACATGGGATCGCGTAAGGCCTCCTAAAAATAGGGTTTTTGTTAGTGTATATGCCCTAGAGGCCATTACTGTATCATACTAGTTTGTATATTACTTAATGGAAGCTTGGGATATTCACAGTTGTATAGACAATCTTGCTCAAAATGGTAGTATGCTACTTGGTTTGTTTATACTTCAATATGTACATATGTTTCTTTTAGCATATAGCTTATACATATTAGTAGAGCCCTTAGGATCTTTGCTTGATTTCCAGCGTTGTGATGGCAGTCACACTAGTGGGGGCTGGGTAATCTACAAGCAAATCCTTATACAGGTCCCTAGTATAGGGTTCCTAGGCACTTTAATAAGGTTCTACAAGGCATCAACCATGCCCGATTAAAAAAATAGCCGTGCCGAACAACCCTAACCAAGATCGTATACTAGAGTTTACGCGAAAACTAGCAAGTTAAACATTTTAACTACAAGTGAAAGGGATTACAACCTTTGTAGATCCGGTCTTTCACTTCTAAAGCTCCGTGTTGACATCCCTTCGCTGCGATCATCGAGATCCCGCACTCGAGTGATGGTTTCCTCAGAGAAATGAGCGGGCTAGGTCGTTGACTTCGAGGCCGAAGATGATCTACGTCGAGGAGACTCAAACTCAAGCTATTCCTTCACTTGGTCATGAACTTTGTGAAGAGAACAACCTATACTACATGGCAAGTAGTAGAGGATGAAGAAGTAGGAAGTGGGCTCACTTTAGAATTGATTTTCTCACACTTTTTCTCATGGCACCATTAGAGCTAGCAAGCTTTTCATGGAGCTTGATGAAGAAGAAGAAGAAAGAATAATCCATCCAAATGAAAACTTATCCTTTGAATTATTGCACCATGGTTGAGTTAAGCCCTCATGCTTAACTCATGTAGAGAATTAACCAAAGTATGAGGTTAAGGGTTGGGTTAACTAATATCCTAAAGAATGACAAAAGAGTTGACTTTGTCAATGTTGCATACAAGTTTCTACAAGCTTGATAACATTGACTAAAGTCTCCTCTCTTTTGTTATTCTTAAGGAAATAAGTAAACCCTAATTTAACCTAAACTTGATATAAGTCTCATACACCCATCTTGTATGTATCATCAAGCATGATACAAACATGTACACTTGCATATATCACATATAAACAATGTGCACAATCTAGTGAGAAAATCAATCTTAAGTGAACCAATACTAGTTAATGTAAAGTAATATATCAAATATATAATTATACATTAAATCATTAAATCAACACTTGTTTTAACGATCCGGTCATATCGCATATAACCGACTAATATCTAGTGTATCAATGTATCGAATCAACACTTGATTCGGTAACCCGGCTATATCTCATATAACCGTCCGATGATACAAATCGCGAGAATAGATTACAGTATCACATACTGGTATTATTCTCGGTCCCTCACATATCTTATATGCGCTCCTATTTCGTTTCGCTTGAGCCAGGAAACCTCTGTGTAGGACTCTAATGACTCGTCAATACGCCGGCGGTAGGTGGTGATCATATCAATCACCCACAAGCCGCAAGCAGTCTGCTAAACGTAACGGACACCCGGGTATTGAGCGATCAGAAGATCAACGAGCAAGCCTGCTCACACTCCTGCGAATCCAATCAGTAACACTTACCGCACAGTCCGGTCTGTTCGTCTGATATGTCGCATATCTCGCCTAGGGGTGGTAAACGTCATACCCCAGCAGCTTGATAAGTCATGCCGATGTAAGGTCCATAACAAGCATGAAACTACTGATAACACTTACCAGTAAATCAGTGCAACCTTGGCAAGGGATTTCCAGTTATGGCCAGTCGAGCATAGCGCAACATCAACCCCCAATACCGGGAGAGACGAATCCCCTCCTATCGCTCATTGTCTCCATGTGAATCGGGACTGTACCCAAAAACCACCTGTTTGCACGACTCAGTAGAGCCGTGGTACAGTGGAAATCAAAGCACAGTGGGAGATACACAAGACTCTATGATGATCTCGGGTCAACATACTAAGCTGTACCAGTGTCACCAGAGAACTGCCATCTGACGTGAGGTATAATACCATCTGGGAGTTCTCGGCGAGTCCGTCCAGTGTACCCAGTCTCCACCGAGCACCCGCATACCGTCTCTGATGTCAAACACCAATGGATATGGGATCATCCATCGTCCATCACATGGGTCGAGAAGATATACGCTAGTCAACTCTGGAATATCGATGCCCCGTCTCGATATTCCCACGACTAGGAACATTGAAGGATGTACTCATGGACTACCCAGGCCCCACTAGTATGATCTACATCATAGTCCTAGAAGTCGAGTATACATCCTAAGGGCTTTATCAACATGTAATAGAGAGACAGCAAGTATACATGTTAAGATAAAGAGCAACCAGATAGCGTACTATCATGTCGAGCAAGAAAGTCCTCCCTATATATGTCCCAACATCAACTACATTATACATCTCATGTACAGTAATGGCCTCTAGGGCATACATATAACTAACAATCTCCCACTTGCACTAGGGCCATCTGTAGCAGTGGTTGCAGTATCTCATACTCAACCATCCCATATAAGTCTCTCTCTGGGAAATGGCCTTTGTGAGTGGATCCGCCGTGTTGTCCTCTGAGTCTACTCTCCTAACCTCGATCACCCTGGAGATCAACTATCTCCATGATCAGGTGATACTGCCTTGGAATATGTCTGGGTCACTGATGGGACCGTGGTTCCTGGGCCAAAGCCTCACTTCCATTGTCATACAATGGTAGGAACCTAGTTCATCTCATAAACTAATATACACCCAAACTACCTCTTTGATAGTATCTTTGATAGCGATGTCACTAGCCTTTATCGTCTAGTGTGCCACGGTATCTGGCTTGGAACTCTTCCAACATACCGTCCCTCTACTGAGGTAAAGACAATGCCTGTGACTGACATTCAGTCAACCTTACCACCCTGGAAGCTGTCAAGTGATTCTCCCCAGGATCGATTGATACTATCTCACTACGCCTAGTGAGAATCCTAATATCCATTTAGATCTATCTCATAGATTCAAAACCCAGGATTTAGGAGGTATCACCTAGATCCTATATGGAGAATCCTTGTGATAAGAGGAGATTGACCATGCGTAGCAAAGGAAACTATTTTCCTATCAAGAGTATGTTGTCCACGTACAATACGAGGATGTTCACCTTACTATCTACTACCTTTTTGTATATACAAGGTTCATCTACCACTTTGATGAAGTCAAACTGTTTGACTACCATATCAAAACAGATGTTCCAATTCCGCGATGCCTGCTTTATCCTGTAAAGCAACTTGCACACGTTTCCGCTGCTCCCACTGTTTACGAAGCCCTCTGGCTGTGTACTTATAGACGTTCTCTTCTAAATCAATATTTAGAAAAGCAGTCATGACACCCAACCACCAGATATCGCGGTCAAGGTATGCAGCAATGGCAAGTAGGATCCGGATGGACTTAAGCACAGCCACTGGAAAAGGTTTCATCATTATCCATGCCTGGTCGATGACGAAAACCTTTAACAAGTCTAGCTTTGAAAGTCTCAACTTTTCCATCAACACCATGTAATCTTCTCAAGATATACTTGCTCCTGATGGGAATTTAACCCTTCAGATATAGCAACCAAAGTCCATACTTTGTTGGTGTACATGGATTCCATCTCAGATCGCTAAACATCCAGCCATTCTTACAGAGTCCCTACTCTTGATGGCCTGCTCGAAACTAGTTGGGTAATCATCTCATGATGCAATCCTCGCTCCTACAGTCATCGAGAAACCGAAGTATCTCTCAGGCGGATGAGGAACCCTTTTAGATCGGCGGAGAGGCTGAGGTTCGTCGGAACCTATTGAATCCTTTGGTTCTACCAAATCATCTGCTATAGTTTGTATAGATGGAACTCCTTCCAGTTCTACCACATAACCATTAATTTCTTCATAAGAAATTTCCTTTCACAAAGGTGGTATGTTGAGAAACAAAACATATTTTGTTCCTCTGTTAGGTAGAAGATATTCCCTTGCGAATGCTTAGGATATCCAACAAACTTCTACAGAACTGACTTTGCCTCGAGCTTGTCCGAATTTTGCTTTTAGATATAGGCCGGACAACCCCAAATCTTAAAAAACTTAAGATATGGGCTCTTCCCATTCCATATCACATATGAAGTGGTAGGAAATGGATTTGATTGGAACCCCATTCAATTGGTATGCAGCTTCTCAAGTGCATAACTCCAAAAGGAAATAGGAAACTCAGTAGTACTCATCATAGAGCGCACCATATCACATAGGGTGTGATTGCTCCGCCTCGATACACCGACGTGCTATGGTGTATACGGAGGAGTAATGCTGAGAGAGAATCTCATTCTCTTTTAGAATAGTCCATGAATCCCGTGCTCAAGTATTCTCCTCCTTGATCTCATTATAGGACATAATACTTCTACCCGGTTTTGGTTCTCTACTTCTAACTTATATTCGGTGATTATCTCAAAAGTTTCGGACTTGTGTTTCAACAGGAACATATGTCTGAATCTAGAGAGATCATCAGTGAATGTAATGAAGTACAAAGAACCGGTCCCGGAATATGTAGACTGGGGACCTTTACACATCACTATGTATCAGTCCCAAGAGTTCACTAACTCTTTCACTGTTTCCAGTAAACGGAGCTATGGTCATCTTATATTTGTGACATGACTGGCAAGTTTCATAAGATGTAAATTTAAACTGATTTAAATATGCAACTAAATGTAACTTAGCTAGTCGGGTCGCATTGATATGACCTAGTCTACAATGCCTCAAGAAGAATTCGTTCATTTCTGAACTCTTCCTCTCATGTGTGTTTTGTATACTAAGAACTGTAGTTTGATTTAGAACGTCGATGCTTTTAGATAACGTGCCTGAACCGATCAACTCTTGATATAGGAAATATTCAAAACATTATCCAACAATACAAAATTATATCCTTTCTTTACTAGTAAAGAGACTGATATGATGTTGTATATCAGGTTCGGTATCTAATAACATTCGTTCAGAATCAATGTATTCTGGTAATACAGGGTGATAGTGACCAACAGACTTGGCTGCAACACTTGCACCATTTTCTGTCTCATGAAACTTATCAACCGTTCTCAGTTCTTTACCTTTCTGTAGCCCATGTAACAGATTACATATGCGGGATCCTGATCCGGTATTTAATACCCAGGACGTAGAGGATACTGAGAAACAGTTCTTTGTAATGAACACACCCGAAGAAGATGCATCATCATGCACTTTCTTCGTTTGGGCGGCAAGGGAATCTTGGTATTCCCCTAATTCCAGCTCGGTCTTATAACAATTATAAGTTGAAGCGGGACCAACGTTCCCCAGCTCAGTATAACAAACGGGTTCGATCAATACATCCATATTATTATCTTGATTAAGGCATGACATGGTCTCTACCTGGAGAGAGAGAGAAGAAAACACTCTGCGTGCGCTCTTGCAAGATTAGATTAATTATATATTTTATCTAATCAGGATGGCTCCCACTGTTTTTATCAAATCTTCCTTCAAACCCTAAAAGGAAAGACTAGCCGGGATTAATTACACTCTACAAGTTCGCCAATCTTTCATCCAGGCCTGTGCCGGTACTTTGAGGGAGGTTCCCCATGCTTTCGCACGGACCTAATTAAAATAAACCTCGTTTTCCCAGGGGCGTAACCCCGTTGACACCTTTCTAGACACCTACTTGATCGGCTAATTGCAAAGTGTAAAACTCTTCCAAGAGTAACAATTATTCGTAGTGGGTATCGGGATCCAACTATCTCATAGAAGGTATGCTATCTCATTGCAAATTTCAACACTTGAAACTCCCGATAAAGGTTTTTACCCCTAGCACTTATGACCTTAACTATGGTCAACAAATCATAAGCACTAGTCAAGCTCTACCCGTCATTTCGTGATTAATTAGACCCACCCATATGACCCTTAACTAAGGTCAACAAAGTCACATGACTGTCCTAACTAATCGCATCATATGCTGTGTAGGAAGACATCACTTAGCTACCATACACTGTGCCTTGACTATGGTCAACAAACACAGCACGAATACTAAGTACTCTACTTTCTAAAATGACGGAGGGTTGCATATGGTTTTTAAGAAAACCTTTAACGCTTTGAACTTGATCTCGTTGCGGAATCAAATGGTTTTAAATGGAGTGTTTTTTAGGCTTTCGCTAGTTTCGCTAAAGAGGTCACTCCCGGTGAAGGGATCTCGGCACTTTCCTCGTCGAATGAGGTGCAGGATATTCACAATACCACTATGCAAAGAAAGAACTAGAAAAGCAATCAAAATACAAACCGAAGGTTGTAGCATCTGCTAGTTATTGCTAAAGAGGTCACTCCCGGTGAAGGGATCTCGGCTCTTTCCTTATCGAATAAGGTGCTGGATGTTCTACAAGGAACACCGCTATGCAAAGCAACAACTAGAGCTACCTGATTTTTGAAATTCGATTCCACAAAATCTTTTAGGTTTATTTTCTTTCATTAATCTCATTAATGAATGTCCCATCATTTAAGTCCACCTAAACATCACAGATAAATACAACGTACACTTATGCCATCCGCATTCGTCTCGATGTCCCGTCTGCACCGTTAGGTTAGGTAACTAACGGCAGAGCGGGGCAGGGCTAGCGCGGGTGTAAAACATAAGCAACGTCTATATAATATATCATATATACTATATACAATATCTATCTGAACATATCACATGATCACATCACAGATAACGCAGCAGAAAAAACAACATATGAAATATTGGATATACTAGGACGCCCGTATTTTATTTTGAGCCTGTATAAAACACGGATTCCATGGTCGTGATGAATAGCCAATCCCACACCCCTAGACCCCTACGAGAGCGGCAAGTAACCCTACCAATTCTAGAGTTAGGAGACCCGGACTCGACTCCTCGAGATGGTCTCCTACTTGACCCTAGAACCCGGTTACTTGTGCTCCCCACCTTGGGTCTATCCTAATGCGGAAAAGTAAATAATATACAATGGTGGCATCATCCTCAGCCCGGAAGTTCCCCAATAAAAGAATATTACATTCAAGTTTTTACATGAATGAAAAAGAAAAAACACTCAACTCATATAAAAACCCCGGCTATTCAAACACGACGATCCAATATAACATATCCAGCAACACATAATATCGCATGTCATCAACGTAAGTAAATATGCCCATCCCAATTGTCATTGACATATAGCAACGAAACCGGCGATATCACATATTACACTTACGGTCGCAGAAAAGAAAGTGTAAAACTACAACAGTTGGAATCCGCAATTTCCTTAGACATCGCATGCCTAATCATATGAATTCTTTAGACATCACAAGCCTAACTATTATAAACCCCGCATTTTAGTCTCATTATCGAAAACTCTTTTCAATATCAAGTCGGGCAATTCAACAAGATTCCCGACATCTTGATCGAATGCTCGTCACAAACATTAGTAGACGGCCGCACCCCCGGATGCCGTCGACGAAGTGCACTAAGGCGTAACACCGCTACCGCGAGCACCCGAACGGATGCTTTTAGCTATGGGGTTCTCCTACAGTCACTTGGTCGGGGCTATGGGGCGTGGCTATCTATTAAGTTTACCCGGCGAGTATCCGCGTACGCTACGTGATTGCGACGGACTTTTGATCATATCAAAATCCCGTGGCAACCGATCAAATGAGACTAAACAGCTATGTCTATAACATTCAAATTAGTTATCTCATAACTACTTGTGGATTCAAAATATTGTATCACATTCCAGATAAACAGACAATGTTAAACTTTCCGACCGAATAATCAAACACCCAAGTTTTCCCAAATAGCTCAATACTTGAAACAAGTTTAAAAACATCCATTTCATGCCACAGTACCAACGGTTCAGCCGTAGAAGGGTCAAGCCAACACCTCACATGTGGCACACCGTACCGCCCCAAATCCTAAGGTTCAAAAGGCAGTTCAAGACGGTCACATAATCGAGTTAAGGTTTGTTGTCTTCTAGAGGGTCCATCAAGTAACTTGCACGATTTAGAACTTTCTTAAACTATGGAAAAATCCAACACTTGGAAATTTTCCGGCAGGGAAAAAAATGAGTTGTTGATATCTGGTCGAACTTTTTAACACGATCTAAAAATTACCCGGACAAACTAAACAAAGTTAAATTATCCGATCGAATCAACGAGTCCCCAATACAACCCTAAGAAAACTCAACACTTGAGTGGAATTAAAAAATTCCAAGAAAAAATTGACAAGAAAGGACCTAAGAATAAATATATGAAGTAAGAGAGACTAAGTCATAATTTGGGCCGCGGAACCGCCGCCAAACCCTTGGTTTGGCCGCGGTTCCGCGGTCATATAGACGAATCAGTGGGCCGTACTTCAAAGTAATTCAAAGTTTTTCCGGCTTAATTTTCTGAGAATTTTTAATTCATAAAAAATCACAGTTTTGAAAATTGTCCAGAGAAGGGTATTCGTCGGGGTTTACGGGTTCGATCGGACTTTAAACTTCGCCTAGACTTCGCGTAAAGCTCTAGCTTGGCTCTGATACCACTGTAGGGTTCATAAGAAATATAATAAGGTTCTACAAGGAATCAACCATGCCCGATTAAAAAAATAGCCGTGCCGAACAACCCTAACCAAAATCGTATACTAGAGATTATGCGAAAACTAGCAAGTTAAACATTTTAACTAGAAGTGAAAGGGATTACAACCTTTGTAGATCCGGTCCTTCACTTTTAAAGCTCCGTGTTGACGTCCCTTCGCTGCGATCATCGAGATCCCGGACTCGAGTGATGGTTTCCTCAGAGAAATGAGCGGGCTAGGTCGTTGACTTTGAGGCCGAAGATGATCTACGTCGAGGAGACTCAAACTCAAGCTATTCCTTCACTTGGTCATGAACTTTGTGAAGAGAACACCCTATATTACATAGAAAGTAGTAGAGGATGAAGAAGTAGGAAGTGGGCTCACTTTAGAATTGATTTTCTCACACTTTTTCTCATGGCACCATTAGAGCTAGCAAGCTTTTCATGGAGCTTGATGAAGAAGAAAAAGAAGAAGAAGAAGAAGAAAGAATAATCCATCCAAATGAAAACTTATCCTTTGAATTATTGCACCATGGTTGATTTAAGCCCTCATGCTTAACTCATGTAGAGAATTAACCAAAGTATGAGGTTAAGGGTTGGGTTAACTAATATCCTAAGGAATGACAAAAGAGTTGACTTTGTCAATGTTGCATACAAGCTTCTACAAGCTTGATAACATTGACTAAAGTCTCCTCTCTTTTGTTATTCTTAAGGAAATAAGTAAACCCTAATTTAACCTAAACTTGATATAAGTCTCATACACCCATCTTGTATGTATCATCAAGCATGATACAAACATGTACACTTGCATATATCACATATAAACAATGTGCACAATCTAGTGAGAAAATCAATCTTAAGTGAACCAATACTAGTTAATGTAAAGTAATATATCAAATATATAATTATACATTAAATCATTAAATCAACACTTGATTTAACGATCCGGTCATATCGCATATAACCGACTAATATCTAGTGTATCAATGTATCGAATCAACACTTGATTCGGTAACCCGGCTATATCTCATATAACCGTCCGATGATACAAATCACGAGAATAGAATATGGTATCACATACTGGTATTATTCTCGGTCCCGCACATATCTCATATGCGCTCCTATTTCGTTTCGCTTGAGCCAGGAAACCTCTGTGTAGGACTCTAAAGACTCGTCAATACGCCGGCAGTAGGTGGTGATCATATCAATCACCCACAAGTCGCAAGCAGTCTGCTAAACGTAACGGCCACCCGGGTATTGAGTGATCAGAAGATCAACGAGCAAGCCTGCTCACACTCCTGCGAATCCAATCAGTAACTGTCATGACCCGAAGTTCGACTCGTGACCGGCACTTAATCCACGCAAGGTCTACAGGCGTAACGCGACTAAGTAAGACGAAACCAAGAAATGAAAACCATTAAAAGTAGTGAGTGTTGAAAACATTTAATTAAAAACATTTAGAAAACCTTAATTAGTTCAATGAGGTTCTTTTTAAAGTTAAATTATCCTTATAATAATTTTGGCAGCATTTCCTTTGTAAAAGTAACCCCGAAAATCGGGTAAAAACCGGATATAAGTGAAAATGAGATATAATAAACAAAGCATCCCCAACCGGGAGCAATCACGCTCAACGGCGGAAACCATCACCACAAGAGTAATATACGACGCCTTAGCGAAGAATCAGCAAAATGTAACATCCCAGAATAATAACAACAAATATAAAGTCGACTCCCACGAGCTCGACACCAGAATACAAAAATATACATCATCGTCCTTACACTGTTTCTAAGTCAAGTACATATATGGTAGATGGAGAATACTAGATACAAAAGTGTGTACAATAAAGTAACCAGATACCACAACCCACATAAATAGCAAAATAGCTCTCGCACCAACTGTGGTGCTATCTGAAGCCAAAAGATGCAAAAAGGCAGCCTGCCGCGACTACTCTGGGAGGGCAACCTGCAAATACTGTGGCACAACGGGGGTGAGTTGCCAACTCGTGAATAGAGATAACATATAAAGGTAATCACGAGCATGAACGTACTGCGCTACGCTATCATATGCCAGCAGGTAAATTTATATGCGACAAGCAGTAAGTGCAATAATCATGCAAATGCTCTGTCAGGTAAAATAACTACAGGATGAGATACATGATAATCACTGATGAGCATGGGATAAACAACATCTACACGAAGTATCAATCGTGGAAAAAATAGTCGGTGCCCAAGCTGCACCCAAATCCTAAATAAACTCAGGCGCTGGCACTCTCCTCGGCCCTCAAATCCTGTACATCTCTGAGAATCACGAGTGCCCAACATCGGCACCCAAAATATCATAAATACTTGTGTCCAGCATCGACACGCAAATCCTCATATATCGGGCTCCGTAAGTCCGGATCAGCCCATGGGCTCCGTCTGCGGTATCGGCCCTCGGCCTCGGCAGTACGGATCATCCCGCATCCATCTCTCGACTCTGGTCAGTATCCTCCAGATAACCGCCAGGTCCAACCAATCAATGGTAGGTACTCGCCCACCTCCAGGCTCAATCAGCAAAGTCCATCGATCATCTTGCCGAGGGGAACCATACCGGGTCCACCACGAACCCGCAAACGGATCATCCACTCCACGAATCGGGTTTCAAGCACACGTCTCAGCACTGAGAAAACGCGTAGTGGACGCACCAAAATATCATATCATGAGAAACCGGTTTTTCAAATAGTGCATCTTTTCTTAAATAACTCCACGGTCCTCAAAACCAGAAATCACATAAAAATCCAACACCAATGAGTAAATTTAATACGATGTGCTATGTACATCAAGTCATCATAATATAGGTACAAGAGAGAAACCACATTTCTTAAGATAGTTCAGTTTTCAAAGACAGCATGCGGCTTCCAATTTCTATGAAAATCATATCGAATCATATGTGAAATGAACTACAGTATAATGATCATGGCAATTCTACAGTGAGTGTGTCATGGCAATTACTAACGGTGTGTGTGTAACATGCAGATTAGTGCTCGTGCAACATAAACCGTTAGTAATAGTGCGGTGTTCTATCAATTCTAAGTTTTCATACATAGAGCAGGGAATGCAGTATGCAACAACAGTATCCATGAACAGTCAATGCAGATAAATGCAATGTGTAGCTATAAAGTCCTATCAGCCCTGACGTAGAACGCCATGCAGGCGATATCCCCGTAGATGTTAAATCTACTCACCGAAGTCTCGCGCTAATTGGAGCCGACGACTTGCTTCCCCTTCTTCACAGCATCCGTCTCACTCGCCTGCGAACCTAGATTTACACAAAATATCACACATAAGCTCAAATCCACCAAAAACGCAATATTAAGGTCAAACTAGAACCCCGCGTTGCAATCCAAGCGCGCGTGTGCGCGATACGCTAAAACGTGTGATTACGCTCCTGAAGCTAACCTGACACGTCGCGATACGCAGCACAACCCAAAACCACACACGTATCACGTGTGTCGCGGAGATTTAAAATACGGAAAATAAGGTAATAGGTCCCAGATTTTGATACAGAATTGAAATTACAAAAATAAATATATCATAAAACCCCAAATATCAGCAGACACCAACCACCAAAACCCCAACCCAATACCCTCCCATCTGGCCGCAAATTGCGGCCAGAATGATTATTTTGGCGTCCTGGGTAGGGGGGTGGGCTCCCGGGTTTGGTGTGTGCACTCCATACCCGCTGTATATGCTACAGTAATTCCTGGCAGAAGATTCCTCAGAGCTCAAATTCAAGTTAAAAGTCACACTTTGCACTAAAATGAAACTTTAGGGTATTTTTCTGAAATCTGAAACAAACCTAAGTCTAAAATCACCTTTATAACTCATCACCAAGCTAATCAAGCCATAAGGATATCGATTTTAACATAACTTCACTAAATCCCCTTATATAGCACAAAACTTACATAAAAAATGTGATATTTAGCCAAAATACAACAAGTTATAGAAAAAGAGGTTAAGACATGAGTTTATACCTTCTAAAAACCTTATAAAACACCAAAAGCTCCAGATCTAGCCTCAAGTATGCAGTCTTGCCACTAAACACCTCAAATGAGCCATTAAACCAAGGTTTTGTGAAGGAAAAAGGTTAGATTTGTGTAGGGTTTGAGCATAAATCAAATGAGAAGTGAAAAGAGAAGAGAAGATGAAGAAAATGTTGTGTTTTGCTGCTGCTCTCTGCTGAGAATTCCAGAAATTGAGAAAAGAGAGAGAAGAGAGAAGGAAAATGGTCAAAAGTCAAGTTTCTTACCTACCCAACATACCTCTCCATTCCTCATATAAATTTAAAATGAAAAGGGTTTTTGGCTTGATTAAAAGGGTGGGGAAAAAGAACCATGCAAGAAAATGCAAAAGGGTTAACATGATAACACTTTTTAACCAAAGTCACAAAAATGTGCTAAGTGTGCATGTGTACACTAACACAATTTCCAATTAGGGTAAACACGACTAAAAATAATTAACAACCCTATAAATATATATATATATATATATAAACACTTCACAACACAAAAGACCACTAGCCAAGAAAGAAAATAAGATATCCTTTTTTTTGAAAAACTCGCACACTTGCTAATTAACACGAAAACATTCTAAACGAATTTCAAGGTGTTACAATCTACCCCCCCTTAAATAAATTCGGTCCCCGAATTTAAAAATCTAACTATACATTCCTTCAAAAAGATGAGGATACCTCTTCCTCATCTCGCTCTCGGTCTCCCAAGTGACCTCCTCGCCGCTCTGGCCACGCCAAAGTACCTTGACTGACGGTATGTCCTTCGATCTCAATTTCTTCACTTGTCGATCCAAGATCATCACCGGCTGCTCTGCATAAGAAAGGTCACGCTCAAGCTGGATCGGCGGGTGCTGAATTGCATGCGAAGGATCATGAAGATATCTGCGGAGCATCGAAACGTGAAATACCGGGTGCACGTCTGGAAAACTGGGCGGAAGGGCTAAACGATACGCAACCCCACCAACTCGCTCGAGGATCTCGAAAGGGCCCACATACCTGGGACTAAGCTTCCCCTTCTTCCCAAATCTCATCACACCTTTCATTGGGGAGACCCTCAAGAAAACATGATCACCAACAGAAAACTCAAGTCTGCGCCGATGACGGTCCGCATAAGATCTCTGCCTACTCTGGGCTGCTCTCATCCTATCACGAATCAACTGGATCTTCGCGGTCATCTCCTCCACAATCTACGGCCCTAAGACACTGCTCTCACTGAGCTCTGTCCAACAGGCGGGCGATCTACATCTCCTCCCATAAAGAGCCTCAAACGGTGCCATCTGAATGGTCTGCTGCTAGCTGTTGTTATAGGAGAACTCCACTAAGGGCAAATGATGATCCCAGCAACCTCCGAAGTCTAATACGCACGCTCTGAGCATGTCCTCGAGAGTCTGAATAGTCCGCTCTGACTGTCCGTCGGTCTACGGATGAAATGCTGTGCTGAAACTCAAGCGGGTGCCCAAAGCCTCCTGAAGCCTCTGCCATAGTCGGCTGGTAAACTGGGTGCCTCTGTCGGACACAATACATGTCGGAACTCCGTGCAGTCGTACAATCTCATCAATGAAAATCTGGGCATATTGAGCAAATCCGAAAGTCGTCTTCACCGGTAGGAAGTGAGCCGCTTTCGTCAAACGATCCACGATAACCCAGATGGAGTCATACCCTCGACTAGTCCTGGGTAGACCCACAATAAAGTCCATAGAAATCTGTTCCCATTTCCATTCCGGAATGGGCAACGGTTGTAGCTCTCCCGCGGGCCTCTGATGCTCAGCCTTGACTTGCTGACAAGTCAGGCATCTCGACACAAAATATGTGATGTCCCTCTTCATCCCGTCCCACCAGTAAACATCTCTCAAATCGTGGTACATCTTGGTGGAACCGGGATGAACACTATACACCGATCGATGTGCCTCCTCGAGAATCTCACGCCGTAGTCCCTCAGCATCTAGTATGCACAATCTGGTCCCAAATCGTAGTATCCCCTGATCATCGATCACGAACTCGGAAAATCTGCCCTGTCCCATCTGCGTCCTGATCTCTGAACAACGGTCATCACTGTGCTGTGCCTCATGTATACGGTCAAGCAACTGCGGGCGTGCACGAACATGCGCAATCTGTCCTTCGATCGGTGTAAACTTGAACTGTACCCGGTTGTCGCATAAGATTTGCCAATCTGCCGACGACTGCCTCTGCATTGCGCTCAAACAAGATAGACTACCCCCAGGCCTCCTGCTCAAAGCATCAGCCACTACATTCGCCTTGCCCGGGTGATACAAGATCTCGCAGTCGTAGTCCTTCACTAACTCCATCCATCGGCGCTGTCTAAGGTTCAGGTCTCGCTGCTGGAATATATACTTTAAGCTCTTGTGATCAGTAAATATCTGGCACGACTCTCCATACAGATAATGTCGCCAGATCTTAAGTGCAAAGACCACTGCAGCCATCTCCAAATCGTGAGTGGGTTAGTTCTGTTCATGTTTCTTCAATTGCCGCGAAGCATACGCGATCACCCTGTCATGCTGCATCAGAACACACCCTAGCCCCACTAGAGAAGCATCGCAATATACCACAAATCCGCCTGACCCTGAAGGCAATGATAATACTGGCGCCGTAGTCAGTAGAGCCCGTAACTGCTGAAAAATGTGCTCACACTCCTCTGTCCAAACGAAAGGAACTCCCTTCCGGGTCAACCCGGTCAAAGGTGTAGCAATGCGAGAGAAATCCTGCACAAATCGCCTGTAGTGGCCGGCCAGCCCTAGAAAGCTGCGAATCTCCGTAACTGATGTGGGTCTGGGCCAACTCCAAACGGCCTCGATCCTCCTCGGGTCTACACATATACCGTCTCGTGAAATTACGTGCCCCAAGAAGTCAACGCTGTCCAGCCAGAAAGCACACTTGGATAATTTGGTGAAAAGCTGATGCTCTCTCAAGGTCTGCAGTGTAATCCGCAGGTGCTGCTCGTGCTCCTCTCTACTCCGAGAATACACCAGAATATCGTCAATGAATACAATGATGAACAGATCAAGATACGGCCGGAAAATGCGGTTCATCAAGTCCATAAATGCTGCTGGAGCGTTGGTGAGTCCGAACGACATCACCAAAAACTCATAATGGTCGTAGCGCGTGCGGAAAGCTGTCCTAGAAATGTCCTCCTGTCGAACCCGCAGCTGATGGTAGCCTGATCGCAAATCGTCCTCGAAAAGTTTCCTGCCCCCTGAAGCCGGTCGAACAAATCGTCGATGCGTAGCAAAGGATACTTGTTCCGCACTGTCACCCTGTTCAGCTGGCGGTAGTCAATACACAGACGCAAACTGCCGTCCTTCTTCTTGACGAACAGGACTGGAGCACCCCACGGAGAACACTGGGTCGAATAAGTCCCTTATCCAGCAAATCTTGCAACTGACCCTTCAATTCTCTAAGTTCAGACGGGGCCATCCGATAAGGCGGTATAGAAATAGGCCCCGCGCCAGGAACCAAATCAATACAGAAAGAAATGTCGCGCTCGGGCGGTAGCCCAGGAAGCTCGTCAGGGAACACATCAGGGAACTCGCTAACAACCGGAACCTGATCCAGAGGAACCTCTGTAGCTCTAGTATCACAAACATAGGCGAGAAATCCCTGACATCCCTTTCTCAAAAGATGTCCAGTGCGAAAAGAAGAAATCACACAGTGTGGGGCGGCACCACGGTCCCCCAACACAACAAAAACCGATTCGCCGGGAAAACAAAATCTAACTGTCTTCTCACGGCAGTCCACAGAAGCATAGCACGTAGCTAACCAATCCATGCCCAAAAGAACGTCGAAGTCCAACATCTCGAGAAGGATCAAATCGACAGGCAACTCTCTCTCGCCAATACAGACGGTACAGGATCGGAACACGTGCCTAGCAACAAACGACTCTCCCACAGGAGTAGTCACAACAAGCGGCTGATCAAGCAAACCGGACTCTCTATCCAAAATCGGCACGAAGTGTGTAGATACGTACGAGTGCGTGGATCCGGGATCGAACAATACGTGTGCATCAACAGAACATACTGGAAGGATACCTGAGACCACCGCATTGGACGCCTGTGCGTCCTGATGCGTCAAAGCAAAAACTCATGCCTGCCCTCCACCTGTGACTGACTGTCCTCTGCCTCGGTCAGCCCGTCCTCTCTGAGCAACTCCTCCACGCCCACGACCTCTCTGTGTATGAGTCTGACGCGGAGTAACAGTAGGAACAACAGGCAACGCCCTCTGGGGTGGTGAAGGTGGTAGGTGATGTGCGGTGCTGCTGTCTGCCTCCGGTGTATCTCAGGACAATCTCTGACGAGGTGAAGTAAACTGTCGCATCTATAGCAACCTCGCGACGACTGCTGACTCTCCCGTGGATACGAACTAAACATCTGGCCTCGTCCCGAATCTCTGCCACTCCTCATACCTGAACGATACCTGTCGCGGCGTCTGAATGTCTGTTTCCGTGCTGCTATACCAGTACGAACTCTCTTCGGCTCTAGAACTACCGAAGTCTCAGCAAGGCGCTCCTTGACTAATAGAGCTGCATCTACCGCTGCTGCATATGTCTCGTAGTGCTGCGTACTGATCGCAAGGAACAGTGGTGTAAGCAAGCCTCGAACAAATCTCTTGACTCGCAACTCCTCGGTAGCCACTAGATACGGCGCATAGATAGATAGCTCTGTGAACAGCACATCATACTCTGCCACTGACATCTTCGGAGTCTGGCGTAAGGACTCGAACCTGAGTGCTCTAGCATCTCTAACACTCAGGGGAAGAAAGCAGGCAAAGAATAGCGCCACGAACTCTGTCCGGGTCATAGGAGGAAGACCTGCTGCTCTGCCCTTCTTGACTGATTCGCACCATTTCTGCGCAAGACCTTCCAGGCGAAAGCTCGCGAACTCAACCCATCTCGCATCTGCACATCAGAGGGAACGACATATCCGAGCCATCCTATCAATGAAGGACTGTGGGTCCTCGGCTGCATCGGTGCCTATGAAGACCGGAGGCTTCAGCCTCATGAACTCTGATAGCGATACTGTAATCACCTCCGTAGCTGCAGGGGCAACTGGCTGTGCGGTAGGTACCATCGCGGTCTCTGTAACGGGTGGAGCTACCTCTGGTCGCTGCGCTCGAAGCGTCTCAACTAGCGATCCTATCATCTGGCGCATCTCCTGCATGCTGGATCCCACCGTCTGGCGCATCTCCTGCATACCAGCCCCTAGCGTGGCGATCTGATCTGTCACGGGAGGAAAAACCTGCTCGGGTACAACCGGTGTACTGCCCAGATCAGTCCTCATCTTAGACGAATCAACTCGAATCTCGGCCCTCGCGGCCGCTCTCTGCGCCCTCGTAGTCTTTGGCGGCATAATGGCTGAAAGGAAAATAGGACTCGATAAGGATGCAGAAATCGAATCGCAAGAATGTATATACTCAAAAGGAATTTAAATCAATAATTCCTAAGGTCGCTTTGGCGGAGTACCGTGTCGTGAGTATGCCGCGGAACATTCGCACGCTACGCCACTCTACTTCAGCTACCTACTCCATCATACCAGGGTCATCCTAGGGACACTCCGAAAGGTAAAACCTACGCTCTGATACCATCTTTGTCACGACCCGAAGTTCGACTCGTGACCGGCACTTAATCCACGCAAGGTCTAAAGGCGTAACGCGACAAAGTAAGCCGAAACCCAGAAATCAAAACCATTAAAAGTAGTGAGTGTTGAAAACATTAAATTAAAAACATTTAGAAAACCTTAATTAGTTCAATGAGGTTCTTTTTAAAGTTAAATTATCCTTATAATAATTTTGGAAGTATTTCCTTTGTAAAAGTAACCCCGAAAATCGGGTAAAAACAGGATATAAGTGAAAATGAGATATAATAAACAAAGCATCCCCAACCGGGAGCAATCACGCCCAACGGCGGAAACCATCACCACAAGAGTAATATACGACGCCATAGCGAAGAATGAGCAAAAAGTAACATCCCAGAATAATAACTGCAAATATAAAGTCGGCTCCCACGAGCTCGACACCAGAATACAAAAATATACATCATCGTCTTCATACTGTTTCTAAGTCAAGTACATATATGGTAGATGGAGAATACTAGATACAAAAGTGTGTACAATAAAGTAACCAGATACCACAACCCACCTAAATAGCAAAATAGCTCTCGCACCAACTGTGGTGGTATCTGAAGCCAAAAGATGCAAAAAGGCAGCCTGCCGCGACTACTCTGGGGGGCAACCTGGAAATACTTTGGCACAACGGGGGTGAGTTGCCAACTCGTGAATAGAGATAACATATAAAGGTAATCACGAGCATGCACGTACTGCGCTACGCTATCATATGCCAGCAGGTAAATCTATATGCGACAAGCAGTAAGTGCAATAATCATGCAAATGCTCTGTCAGGTAAAATAACTACAAGATGAGATACATGATAATCACTGGTGAGCATAGGATAAACATTTACACGAAGTATCAATCGTGGAAAAAATAGTCGGTGCCCAAGCTGCACCCAAATCCCAAATAAACTCAGGCGCCGGCACTCTCCTCGGCCATCAAATCCTGTACATCTCTGAGAATCACGAGTGCCCAACATCGGCACCCAAAATATCATAAATACTCGTGTCCAGCATCGACACGCAAATCCTCATACATCGGGCTCCGTAAGTCCGGATCAGCCCACGGGCTCCGTCTGCGGTATCGGCCCTCGGCCCCGGCAGTACGGATCATCCCGCATCCATCTCTCGACTCTGGTCAGTATCCTCCGGATAACCGCCAGGTCCAACCAATCACCGGTAGGTACTCGCCCACCTCCAGGCTCAATCGGCAAAGTCCATCGATCATCTTGCCGAGGGGAACCATACCGGGTACACCACGAACCCGCAAACGGATCATCCACTCCACGAATCGGGTTTCAAGCACACGTCTCAGCACCGAGAAAACGCGTGGTGGACGCACCAAAATATCATATCACGAGGAACCGGGTTTTCAAATAGTGCATCTTTTCTTAAATAACTCCACGGTCCTCAAAACCAGAAATCACATAAAATCCAACACCAATGAGTAAATTAAATACGATGTGCTATGTACATCAAGTCATCATAATATAGGTACAATAGAGAAACCGCGTTTCTTAAGATAGTTCAGTTTTCAAAGACAGCATGCGGCTTCCAATTTCTATGAAAATCATATCGAATCATATGTGAAATGAACTACAGTATAATGTCATGGCAATTCTACAGTGAGTGTGTCATGGCAATTACTAACGGTGTGTGTGTAACATGCAGATTAGTGCTCGTGCAACATAAACCGTTAGTAATAGTGCGGTGTTCTATCAATTCTAAGTTTTCATACATACAGCAGGGAATGCGGTATGCAACAACAGTATCCATGAACAGTCAATGTAGGTAAATGCAATGTGTAGCTATAAAGTCCTATCAGCCCCGACGTAGAACGCCATGCGGGCGATATCCCCGTAGATGTTAAATCTACTCACCGAAGTCTCGCGCTAAGTGTAGCCAACGACTTGCTTCCCCTTCTTCGCAGCGTCCGTCTCACTCGCCTGCAAACCTAGATTTACACAAAATATCACACATAAGCTCAAATCCACCAAAAACGCAATATTAAGGTCAAACTAGAACCCCGCGTTGCAACCCAAGCGAGCGTGTGCGCGATACGCTAAAACGTATGATTACGCTCCTGAAGCTAACTTGACACGTCGCGATACGCAGCACAACCCAAAACCACACACGTATCACGTGTGTCGCGGAGATTTAAAATACGGAAAATAGGGTAATAGGTCCCAGATTTTGATACAGAATTGAAATTACAAAAATAAATATATCATAAAACCCCAAATATCAGCAGACACCAACCACCAAAACCCCAACCCAATACCCTCCCATCTGGCCGCAAATTGCGGCCAGAATGATTATTTTGGCGGCCTGGGTAGGGGGTGGGCTCCCGGGTTTGGTGTGTGCACTCCATACCCGCTGTATATGCTACAGTAATTCCAGTTTTAATTTACAGAAACTCGGGTGGCAGAAGATTCCTCAGAGCTCAAATTCAAGTTAAAAGTCACACTTTGCACTAAAATGAAACTTTAGGGTATTTTTCTGAAATCTGAAACAAACCTAAGTCTAAAATCACCTTTATAACTCATCACCAAGCTAATCAAGCCATAAGGATATCGATTTTAACATAACTTCACTAAATCCCCTTATATAGCACAAAACTTGCATAAAAATGTGATATTTAGCCCAAATACAACAAGTTATGGAAAAAGAGGTTAAGACATGAGTTTATACCATCTAAAGACCTTATAAAACACCAAAAGCTCCAGATCTAGCCTCAAGTATGCAGTCTTGCCACTAAACACCTCAAATGAGCCATTAAACCAAGGTTTTGTGAAAGAAAAAGGTTAGATTTGTGTAGGGTTTGAGCATGAATCAAAAGAGAAGTGAAAAGAGAAGAGAAGATGAAGAAAATGCTGTGTTTTGCTGCTGCTCTCTGCTGAGAATTCCAGAAATTGAGAAAAGAAAGAGAAGAGTGAAGGAAAATGGTCAAAAGTCAAGTTTCTTACCTACCCACCATACCTCTCCATTCCTCATATAAATTTAAAATGAAAAGGGTTTTTGGCTTGATTAAAAGGGTGGGGAAAAAGAACCATGCAAGAAAATACAAAAGGGTTAACATGATAACACTTTTTAACCAAAGTCACAAAAATGTGCTAAGTGTGCATGTGTACACTAACACAATTTCCAATTAGGGTAAACACGACTAAAAATAATTAACAACCCTATAAATACTGTATATAGTAAATATGATATATTATATAGACGTTACTTATGTTTTACACCCGCGCTAGCCCTGCCCCACTCTGCCGTTAGTTACCTAACCTAACGGTGCACGAGGGGCCATCGAGGCGAATGCGGATGGCATAAGTGTACGTCGTATTTATCTGTGATGTTAAGGTGATTTAAATGATGGGACTTCATTAATCTGATTAATGAAAGAAAAGAAACCTAAAAGATGTTGTAGAATCAAATTTTCAAAAAAAAGGGGTAGCTACAGTTTTTGCTTTGCATAGCGATATATATGATATATCCTGCACCTTATTCGATGAGGAAAGAGCCGAGATCCCTTCACCGGGAGTGACCTCTTTAGAAAAACTGGCAGATGCTACAACACTCGGTTTGTTCTTGATTGCTTTTGGAGTTTTCTTGGCATAGTGATATATATAATATATTCTGCACCTTATTCGATTAGGAAAGAGCCGAGATCCCTTCACCGGGAGTGACCTCTTTAGCAAAACTATTGAAAGCCTCAAAATCACTCCATTTCAAAAATTCACTAGATTCTACAATGATATCAAGTTCATTACGCAATAGGTTTTCAGAAAAATCTGTCGTAGCCCTCCGTCATTTCAGATAAGTCATACTTAGTATTCGTGCTACGTTTGTTGGCCTGCGTCAAGGCGTAGTGTTCGGTAGCTAACTAGTATTTATCTTCTTATGCATATGATGCAGATTGGATTAGGGTAGTCGTGCGACTTTGTTGGCCTGCGTCAAGGGTCGTGCGGGTGGGTTTAATTCAATCAAGAAATGACGGGTTGAACTTGACTAGCGCACTATGGTTTGTTGGCCTGCGTCAATGTCATGGGACGCTAGGGGGAAAATATTATCGGGAATTTCAAGTGTTGAAATTTGCAATGAGATTGCATACCTTCTATGAGATAGTTGGATCCTGATACCCACTGCGAGTAATTGTTACTCCTGGGAGAGTTTTACACAGGACAATTATCCGATCAAGTAGGTGTCTAGAAAGGTGTCAATGGGGTTACGCCTCTGGGAAAACGAGGTTTACTTTAATTAGGTCCGTGCCAAAGCACGGGGAACCTCCCTCAAAGTACCGACACTGGCCTGGATGAAAGATTGGCGAAGTTATAGGGTGTAATTAATCCTGGCTAGTCTTTCCTTTTAGGGTTTGAAGGAAGATTTGATAAAAACAGTGGGAGCCATCCTGATTAGATAAAATAATAACCAATCTGATCTTGCAAGAGCATACGCTAAAGTCTTTTCTTCTCTCTCTCTCCAGGTAGCGACCATATCATGCCTTAATAAAGATAATAATATGGATGTATTGACCGAATCCGCATGTTATACTGTGCTGGGGAACGCTGGTTCCGTTCTTTCTTATAAAAGTTATAAGACTGAACAGGATATAGGGGAATACCAGGATTCCCATGCCACCCGAATGAAGAAAGTACATGTTGATGCATTTTCTTCGGGTGTGTTCGTTACAGAGAACTGTTTCTCCATTTGCTCTATGTCCTGGGTATTAGATACCGGGTCAGGATCCCATATATGTAATCAGTTACATGGGCTTAGGAAAGATAGAGAACTTCGAGAAGGTGATAAAGACATAAGGGTTGGAGATGGTGCAATTGTTGCAGCTAAAACCATCGGGGAATATCACCTTGTACTGCGAACTGGTATTACATTGATTCTGAACGAATGTTATTACATGCCGAACCTGATATGCAACATTATATCGGTTTCTTTGTTGAGTAAAGAAGGATATAATTTTGTATTACAGGATAATGTTATGAACATTTTTCTAAACCAAAAGTTGGATGGATCAGGCACGTTGTGCAATGGCATTTATGTTCTAAATCAATCAACAGTTCTGAGCATAACAAACACACACAAGAGGAAGAGTTCAGAAATGAACGAATCCTTCTTGTGGCATTGTAGACTGGGTCACATCAATGCGACACGACTAGCTAAGTTGCATAAGGATGGATATTTGAATCTGTTTGAATTTTCATCTTATGACACTTTCGAGTCATGTCTCAAAGACAAGATGACCAAAACTCCGTTTACGGGACATGGAGAAAGAGTTACGGAACTCTTAGGACTGGTACATAGTGATGTATGCGGTCCCATGTCTACACATGCCAGGAATAGTTCTTCGTACTTCATTACATTCACTGACGATCTCTCTAGGTTCGGATATGTGTTCCTGATGAAACACAAATCAGAAGCTTTTGAGAAATTTAGAGAATATAAACAAGAAGTCAAGAACCAAACCGGAAAAAGTATTAAAATCCTTCAATCTGATCGAGGAGGTGAATACTTGAGCAATGAATTCCTGGACTTCCTAAAAGAGAATGGGATTCTCTATCAGCTAACTCCTCCATATACACCACAGCACAACGGTGTATCGGAACGGAGGAACCGCACCCTATTAGATATGGTGCACTCTATGATGAGCACAGCTGAGTTACATATTTCCTTCTGGGGGTATGCACTGGAAACAGCTGCAGAACTATTGAATATGGTTCCCACCAAATCTGTGCCAACCACTCCATATGAGATATGGAAAGGAAAGAGACCATGTCTTAATTATATTAAGATATGGGGTTGTCCGGCATATGTAAAAACACAAAATCCGGACAAACTCGCGGCAAGGTCCATCTGTGTAAGTTTATTAGATATCCCAAACATTCGCGTGGATAAATCTTCTACCACACCGAGGAACAAAAGGTGTTTGTTTCTCGACATGCCACCTTTTTAGAAAAGGAATTTCTTGAAAAAGATATTAGTGGCAAGGAGGTAGAACTGGAAGAGGTTCCAGCAATACTGTTGGGGTAAAAATTTACACCCCGGTTGACCAAGTCAAAATCAAAGTCAACCCCAAGCCAAGTGGGCCCAAGCCCAGATCCAGTGGGCCCATGCCCGGGTCGAGCCCGAACATGAAGTGGCCGGCCTCCCCCCATGCCAAGATAAAAATTTTGTAATAAATAATTTTGTTGTATTTCTTTTATTTTATTTTTGGATAAATGTAAGAAAAATAGGCATAAAGCCAAATTTTTGTAAAGCCCATGGCTTATGTGCAAAAAGAAATGGCACATGAGCCATGGGATAGGCAAAATGCCATTTTGTGAAGCCCAAGGGGGCTATGTGTAAAGTTTATAGCCTATAAAGGCAAGGATAATGAAATATCCCGACAACTTTTTCTCTCTCCAAAAAAGTTTCAGATCTGAGATATTTCTTCCTTCTTCAAGGTTCCAAAACCTTCTTCTTTCTTTTGAATTAAATCAAGAGTTTTACTCTTCCTTTTTCAAAACTAAATAGTTTTCCACCACAAAACCCATTAAGGGGAACTCAGATCTGCCATCAGATCTCAAAAAGAAAAGATTTTTAAATCTCACATCTCTTTATCTCCAAGATCCGGCCAGCAAAGGAAGAAGAAGGACCCATTTCCTTAACCCAAAGCATATTAGGAGTTTAACTCCACCCTATTTTCTCTTTAGAGAATTTCCGGGGCTAAAACCCCCCTTTTTTCCTCACTGGTGCGCTAGCGCTCGAGCGCAAAGCGCCCACGTGCCGACACGTGGCGCGCTTGCGCTCCAGCGCCTCACGCTCGAGCGCAAAGCGCCCGCGTGCCGACACGTGGCGCGCTTGCGCTCCAGCGCCCTGCGCTCGAGCGCAAAGCGCCCGCGTGCCGACACGTGGCGCGCTTGCGCTCTGCGCTCGAGCGCAAAGCGCCCACGTGCCGCCACGTGGCGCGCTTGCCCTCTGCGCTCGAGCGCAAAGCGCCCACGTGCCGCCACGTGGCGCGTTTGCGCTCTGCGCTCGAGCGCAAAGCGCCCACGTGCCGACACGTGGCGCGCTCGCGCTCAAGCGCCTAGGCGCTGGCCCCACGCATCCTTTGGATGTCTTTTTCCCCTTTATTTATATATACATGTATATATATACATATGTATACAAATGTACACATACACATACTCCACGACATTGTCCCTGTTAGAAAAAATTTCTAACGGGGCGCTGCCCCGCACCCCACAAGGGGGCTGCTAGCCCCCTTGACCCCCAGCCCGCTATCCGGGTAGCGGGACCCCCGTAAAGACTCTGCGTGGCTTCCGATATATTTAAACCCCCCTCCAAAACACAGCACACGTACACTGCACATTGAGTTCGCATGACCAGTTTAACCCGTCAATCGGAGGTTCCCTCGCTCCAAAGGCGAGGGGTAATTAAAGGCAGCTTAGTCCGCGGCTACCGGAGATTCGGATCCCCACAATCATTAAACCCCGGCCTACCCTAGGCAGGGGGAATCTGTAGTATACGCCTGACAAGCGCGCGTGTATTCCCATCTCAATGGGGTGACGAAAAACACCCTACAGATTCTGGCACGCCCGGTAGGACCAATCTCTCTTCCCATATTTCGGGTTAAACGTTCATGCAAACTCAACCAATACACATATCGATTGCCTATACTGAAATGATGTTTTTTTTCCGTGCAGCAATCAACCTTCGAGGACAATGTCTCGCCAGACGAATTCAGCTTCCAACGTGACCCCGATTCCGTACGTGGTCAAGCCTCAGTCGACAGTGGGAGGAACCGCCCCGCCAGTTCGACTCCGTCATCATCTACCCTGCCGGAAGCGCTCATCTGGCGAAGATCCCGGCGCAACAGGTGGCCAAGCTAGTCTCAAGGGGCAAGAGGCCGAATGTCGTGATCGCCAAGGCACCACAACCGAAACTTAAGACGCTATCTAAACGATTCTCTGGTGCTCCAGCGGGGGGCAAGAACTTCGGTACAAAGGGAAACACCAAATGTTGCGGAAGAGCTCAGGCGATGACTCCAACAAATGCACAATCGAGCGTATCTCCAAGGCCCTCCATCAACCGGCCTGCGGCGTCTTCCCAAAGAGCCGAAGTCCGCCAGGCGCTTAGAACAGAAAAGTTAAGGGAGAAGCGGCTCAGGTATCGAGCCAACAAAAGGGCCAAGGCTTCGGCCAAATGGAATCGTGTGAAGTTCCAAGTGCAGGGTTGCCCCGCGACGACCGCTGAGTCGGACGTAAGAATCAACGATTCCTTCGAGCCTCTAAAGTGGGTTCAGAAAAATGCCATGACCGCCAGAATCAAGAAGACAGCGGTCCGAACAGTGCCACAAAAAGACGTGTCCCGGCCCCAACAGAAAAAGTACGACACTATCTCTTCAAGGGTCTATCAGGCGCTCTGTGCCGCACGAAAGCAGCGGGGCAAACCCAGAAAAAAAGCGCCAGCACCATTCAAGAACTTGGTTAGGCCAGCCGCCTTTAATCGACTACCAGCTACCGAAGCAAGGGGGTCAAGACAGCGATCCGTGAAATCAGCCGCCAATGATAGAAAGACGGCCGGATATATCACCCATACGATCTATATGGCGGGCGGGCGCCCTAGCGACAACCTTCGCAGCAAAAGCAAGGACGGGGCCACCACATCCCAAGCCCAATCTAGCCTGAATGTGGTTGCCGCCGCCCAAGAACAGCCGCCCCCGCTGGATGAAGAAAACCCTCTCGATGAGGATGATAGGCAGATAGACCCCTCGGTCCATGTAGAGTCAAGTTCGGACAGCGAGGAAGAGCCGACTTTCCGCCCCAGGACTGCGGAGCAAGTGCTGCTTCAAGAGCTTCGAAAACAGCTCAGGAGCAAAGATAAAGAGATGGAGAAGCTCTATTCGAAGATTGATGACTTAACGAACGTGGTGATGCAGCTTACTGCTCAAATTCCTCGAGCGCCTCCCAATCAGACACAAACCGCTACTAATCAGCCGGGTGATGACAATCCGAAGCAGCCAATGCCTGTTCCTTTGGGACCAAGACTGGTCGAGCCGCATGAAAGCCGGCCGCATTCCGCTTCTGGGGACGCCTTGGCCCCAGATAGCACCATCCCGCTAACACAGGATCGGATAATGGATTTGGTCACCAGCAAGGTTAAAACATTGGTGGCCGAAGCTGAAGCTCAGAAAGAAATCGGCAGTAGTGGACGGCCATATCCCGCGCAGTACGATCTGATTGAGTTCCTAAGAGGCTACGTCATTCCTAAGTTCGGAAGATTTGATGGAACGGGGAATGCAAACCAGCACGTCGCCCACTTCAAAGCATCGTGCGGAAATACAGGGGGCAATGACGCGCTCCTTCTTCGTCAGTTTGTCAACAGCCTGACCGGTGTCGCTTTCGACTGGTATGCGAGTATACCGGACGGGTCCGTCATTACCTTTGCCCAAATGGAGTCTCTGTTTCGGCAAAGGTTCATGAGTGTCAGTGATAAAATCTCCATTGCCGACCTTGTGAGGACCAAGCCGGGGAAGAATGAAAGCAACACCGACTTTATCCCCCGATGGCGTAATCTCACAGTCAAGTGCGAACCGCCGCTGGAGAAGGACCAGTACGTCAGCCTTCTCATTGGGAACCTCAGCAATTGGATGGTCCCATTCTTGTGTACGACGGGCCTCAAGACATTTCAGGAGCTAACCAAGAAAGTCCAAATGCTGGAACGCTCGAAGCAAGAGTCCCCGCCGGATTCTCAGAGAGACAAAACTTGGAAAAGAAAGCGGGACGACAACCATAGAAGCGGGAGTTCCAGCAGTACCAATGTCTTCAATGCCTCCGAAAATGAAGAAAAGCGAAGGGCGGGCGAATCCAAAACCAACCAGTCTCGAAAACCATTGCTGGGAGGAGATGGGCCTTCCCTAGAGGAGAAAAGGAACAAGGTTTACTCTTTCAGAAAGGACAAGGTCCGCAAGATATTTAAAGATGCCTTGAACAACAGCCTACAATTGCCGGAGTCGAAAAGACCCCAAGAAGCAAAGATGACCGACAATCCTCTGTATTGCCCGTACCACCGAGTAGTGAGCCATGCGATCGAGGATTGCTATATCTTCAAAGACTGGGTCGAGAAGCAGTACAAGGCTGGAGAGATCGAGTTGTCCAAAAGCGTGTTGGTGAACAATCAAGTTGCAACCGCCAACTTTATACAGACAGAAGTTGAAGCCTTCTGGGAGCAGACAGCTGAACCTGCTGCCCTGAAAAAAGAAACTGACTCATCGCGGCCTCCGTGGAGTATGCACATATCTAATAAGGCGAAGAAGATGCTAAAGCTACTTCAGAAAGAGCCCAGGATGGAATGGGAAGGACAGAAGAAGCCTACCAGTCCAGCTGCCAATGCGGCTCCATCAGGCTCAAAATCCAAGAAGCTCAAGAAGAAGAAAAGTGCAGCTCGGCGCGAAAAAGAGTCTGCAGGGAGATCGACCATTCAAAAATATATCGATTCCCTCGAAGAATATGAACAAAAGGAAAGAACATTGATTCAATTGAAGGAGTTCTTCCCTGTACAAGCGGCTGAAATTCTGGAGGAGTTAGAAGAAGACTCCAATGAAGAGATCCCAGTAGTGACCTGCTACGCCATCCATCTTGGCAGAGACTCCGAGGATGATCTCTGTTTTCCAGAAGATGACGAGGAGCTCACCACAAAGGCCAATCAAATCCATCTCAGAAGCGGCAGGGCTCTACCGCCAAATCAGGGCAATGCCCCAAAAGGGAAGGAAAAACAAGTCGCTAATGAAGAAGATGGCAGAGAACCGGCTGATGAAAACATAAGTCCTTCCTCGGTGGACTATAATGTCTTGGCGCATCTCCGGAAGCTTCCGTCTCTCCTGAGCATCTACGACGCCTTGGTCCTATCTAAGGAGCTTAGAGATGTTCTCGTTCACGCACTACAAAACCCCGAGCGGTATCAGGCTCACTTTGCGGAAATTAATATGAAAGAAGCCCAGCACGCTTTGCATGCCGCCGCAGTCACATTTAAGAATAAAGACTTGCTACTGGGAACGGCTGAGCATAATCGGCCGCTTTACGTGACCGGGTACAGCGACGAAGATCGAATTAATCGTATATTGATTGATCCGGGGTTCTCAGTGAACATCATGAACTTACGAACTCTGAAGAGTTTGTCAATGGACGTCCGACACCTGTCAAGGGAAAGGATTGTCATTCAAGGCTTCAACCAAAATTGCCAGCAAGTTCTGGGGTCTATAGCTTTGCCAATCAAATTTGGCGACCTGCAAACTGAAGCAAAGATATACGTGATCGACGCCGACACATCTTATAAGATTCTCTTGGGGCGGCCGTGGCTCCACGATTATGGCATCATTCCGTCAACTCTCCATCAATGCATGAAGTATACTAAAAATGGTGAAGAAAGACGCATTGTCGGAGACATCCAGCCGTTCGGTGTGCATGAAGTCCGATATGAAGATTCTCGGTACTTACGAACCACCAAAATGCTAAGCCACAACTGACTGAGGATAGAACGGCCCCAAGACTCAAAAGCAAATCTGCGCCGGCTATCACTTTCAAAAGCAAAAATACCCAAGTGCGCCCGCATTTCGGCAGCGACACTGATGAGTCCGACGCTGGAAGCCCGTCCTTCCGCAAAACTCGCCCTCATTTCGGCAGCGATACGGACGAATCTGTTACTGAAGGCTCATCTAGCAGCAAAGTCCGCCCTCATCTTGGCAGTGACACTGAAGAGTCAGAAGAAGAGGACCTGCCGTGCAACAGCTGTGCAGATCGGCCCCCCATGCAGCAAGCCAAACTACGAGAGACTTTCGAAGTCGCAGAAGGGTCCCTGGCCATCACAAGGGTGCCGGAACGGATGTGCAAAGAGCTCGACGCATTGTCAGTCTCTACCGTGGACCAGCTGAAAACTTTCTACGTGCCCGGGAGGAAAAATGGACAGAAGGGCATCCTGTTTTACAGGTCAAACCCCGTTGTGCACCCGGACGACCTTTCTGTCGTGTTCCTTTCCTATGAGAGAGGCTTAAGAGCCGTCCTCAATCCTAGATACTATGCGCCCGAGATGCGGGAATACTTTAAGAAGTGCGGATGCCGGTTATATCAAACGGAGTCTGAAGCAAAGTTTTACGAAGGGCTATGGTATCCGCCCCAGGTCCGAGCACTCATCGATGGACGAATTCCAGATAGACGGGGCATAGGCTACATTCAACCTGATTCCAAAGCGTGCTACATGATCGATGTTGGTGAGGCCAGCGAAAGATCAAATGATGATGACGAGATAGCCGAGCCAGAAGAAGCTCCTCAAGAGCTCGAAGATGGCGGACAAGCAACCTTTGATGAGCTAACCGAGATTGACTTAGGAATGCCCGATAATCCAAGGCCGACCTACATCAGCTCACTCTTGTCGGAGGAAATGAAAGAGCAGATAATTGCCCTGCTGCGTGAGTTCGTCGACTGCTTCGCGTGGACGTACAAAGAAATGCCTGGCCTTTCCCCTGAGGTAGCCGTGCATAAGCTGGCTATATCTCCTGATGCTAAGCCAGTCAAACAAGCTCCTCGAAGAATGAGAAGGGAGTTGGAAGAAAAGGTCATCGAGGAAACCAAGAAACTCATCAATGCCGGCTTCATCAGGGAAGAGAAATATGCAGACTGGATCGCATGCATAGTCCCAGTGAAGAAGAAAAATGGGCAGATCCGAGTTTGTGTCGATTTCAGGGACCTCAATAAGGCATGTCCTAAAGACGACTTCCCGCTACCGGTCATGGAAATGATGGTCGATGACACCTCAAATTACGAACTGTTCACCTTTATGGACGGCTCGTCTGGATATAATCAGATCAAGATGTCTCCTGAGGATGAGAAGCACACAGCATTTCGAACCCCGATCGAAATATATTGCTACAAGGTAATGCCATTCGGACTGAAGAACGCAGGTGCTACATATCAAAGGGCGATGACTAATATCTTTGATGACCTAATCCATAAAGTCGTCGAATGCTATGTTGATGATCTGGTCGTCAAGACTAAAGCCAAGGCCGATCATATCCAAGATCTCAGGACCGTTCTCACCAGACTGAGGGAATACGATCTGAAGATGAATCCTTTGAAGTGCGCTTTTGGCGTGACATCGGGAAGATTCCTGGGCTTCATAGTCCGACATCGAGGGATCGAAGTTGACCCATCAAAGATAAAGGCCATCATGGAGATGCCCCCTCCGAAGAGTCTTGTAAGTCTACGCTAGCGCCCCGGCCGTCTACAGACGCCAAATGCGGAACAAAAACTTTTAATCTGGCGCTATCGTATACTTTAACCCAGATCTGCCATTATTGCAAAACTAATAAACTGTAAAGAGTGTAGAAAGGTTATACCGAACGATCCGAGTCCTTCGTTCTTTAACCATCATCCCACGCTCCGTTGCGGCTGATCCGATCTCGTCGATCTCCGATATCCTCGTCGAGGTGGCACCACATCGACGATTCTTTAAACGGGCTGCCGCCTCTGACTTGAGGCAACTCGATCATCAAGTTTGCTAAAAGAGACGACCAAGAATGATGTAGAGAATGAGTAGATGACTTTGTCTCACTTCGTCCAAATCCGTGGACGATCGGTTAATGAAGTTGCCGAGGGAATCGGGTGATGGAATGAAATGAGCTGTGAAATTCCATACACCCCAAAATCTATCATATCTTTTTTCCAAGTGAAATCAACAAGTGAGAGAGAGAGAGAGGAGGGGGCCGGCCACTTATAGCAAGAGGGGGGGTGACCGTAGGAGAAAGAGGGTGACCACAAGGAAAATATCATAATATGAACACAAAAGAATATCTTAAGGAAAACAAGAATGTTTAGAAATCAAAGCATGAGTCATAATCCTTGTCACCAAATACTAGAACCTTCTAGAACCTTCTAGAAGCTTGACTCACTCTCATCCAAGAAAAGATAAATGCGTCTTTAACCGAATGTTAAAAGACGGCTGATAGAAAACTGGAAACTGGCAACTTCCAAAAGTGATCCTGAAACGACTTTCAGGATAACCCCGAAACTGTATAAATATACCCGCATTTGTATTACGACCGAATACAAATGCAACTGAGATAAAGATATTATACCTACTCAATATAATACTCGGATCCGGCTTAAACCAAAGCCGACCAGTATCATCTGCCCGAAAAATAACACGTGCGTAAACGCACGTGCATTTTCCGAACCCTGCCATAAAACCATACGGCCTCTACAACGTTTCGCCCGAACTTGGGAAACTGTCTGTCGGGGACTCTAATGACTCGTCAGTACCCTGGCAGTGGGTTTAACCACAAACCGTCAGCGGCACTAGCAATGCATAACGGCTGCCCATGGACTGACCTCAAGGGATGCCGATGAGCGAACTCATCCGGAAAAACCCTACTGAGCCTAACAGTGATAATGTATATACAGTCCGGTCCGTTCGTCTATGAGTATCGCATATCTGCCTAGGGGGCTAGTAACGTCAGACCCCCAATAGCAGTATAAGTCGTGTCGGAGTGAAGCCCAATAACACCCTGAGATACTACTGGAGTACCTACCAGTAAATCTCCTGCCATGGCCATGGACTTTGTGTAATGGCTCTCCTAGACACAGCACGACCTCGCCCCCAATACCGGGAGAGACGAATCCCCTGACGATCCGCTCACGTGCCTCCATATGGCTCGGGACTGTACCCAAAAGCTACCTGTTTGCACGACTCCTTTGAGCCGTGGTAGGGTAGAAATCAAAGCACAGTGGGAACTCATACGAAACAAATGACGACCTCAGGTCGATGAACTAACCTGTACACATGTCACCATGGAACTGCTATCTGACGATATGTATAATACCAACTAGCAGGTTCCCGGCGAGTCCTGTCCGGTGTACTCATAACCCAATGAGCACCTGTATACATCTTAGGTGATCCAACTGACACCGGTGGCTTGTGAGACCGGCCACCGCCCCTCGTCGGGGTCTCGACTGTACACACTAGTCTACTCCGGAGTATCGATGCCCTGTCTCGAAACTCCCACGACTAGGGACCACAATTAAGGATATGCATATAAACTACCCAACTCTCACGTATATGATCGCCATCATACTGTTGGTAGTAAAGCAAGATCCTAAGGGCTCTATCAAAGTGTAACTTGTAATCAGTCACCTGAACATGTACACGACTGATAAAGGCAAACCAGATAGCATACTATCATCTCGAGTAAGACTGTCCTACCGGTATAGGTCCTCCGCAATCATTGCAATCACGTACCTGTGATCTAATAATTGACTATGAGGGCACTATCTCCAACAATCTCCCACTTGCACTCAAGGCTAATTATTGCGATGTCGACTACTCACAGCCCGTGTGAAACCGAACATCCAACTCCTCTACTAATCAGTATCACAAAGCCCGTTTGTAAAACTATTGTGTTTGAGAAATAGCCTTAGTGAGTGGATCCGCCTAGAAGTTTCTTTCTATATCTCTCTTAATCTCAAATTCGCGGAGAAAGCCATCTCCCGAATCGAGTAATACCTGTCTTAGAATATGTCTGGATATCTGATGGGACCTAGTTCATAAATGAACTCCAAATCCAAACTTCTTAGACTGTATCGATCACTGAACCTAATCAGTATCCGGCACCATGTCACCCACAGTATCCTCTTGAACCACCTGTCCATAATACTGTCCTTCTTCGTCAGAAGGAAAAACTATAACTCTGACAATCACTCTGTCAACCATGTCACCTTTGAAGCTTGGAATGATAACCGTCTCCCGAAGGAGGCTGCCGTCATTAAATCCGTAGAACATGTACTTATGTTCTAAAACTGCTTCCTTATGTTTCTCCAGGATTGGATTAATACAAACTTATTGCATCTAGTGCAAAACCAACATTTGGTGTGGTACTTGACATCTCATGATTGACTCAATTGCCTAAGCAAGTGATCTGCCAATCATGCACATCCCTCTCCCCTTTAGTCTGTAAGACACCTTTAGAGAGGGTGACTCCATCACCTGCAGGTACACCACCATGCTAGGAGTCAACTATTCCAAAAACCATTAGAATATCGGTCAAAGTACCCATATTGGGAAACTACCCAAATCCAGATCTAAAACCATAGATCTAGAAACCAGAATGTCAAATATTATATCCATATCCTGTCTGGAGAAACAACTGTGTGACGACCACAGTTCAATCGATCGTAGTATAGGAATTTTACTTCCTACTCTGTGTATGTCATCCAGATACCATGACATCACACCCTACTACCTCCTTAACAGATCCATCCCCTTTTCTGATTGAAGTCAAACTCATGACTGTCATATCAAAATTAGATGATCTATCTCCGCTATAACTGCTCAAGTCTATAAATAGATATAAGCATCTTGCCCACTATGCTTCCGCTGCTCCCACTGACTACGACAACCCTCCTACCGGGTCTCATATCCTGGAACAACAGTAGTGTCAAGTCTGGGTAGATAAGAACCTCCCTGTCACCGTCCTTGAGGCTACTGGAGTACCTCTCGGGTGTCTGAGGTTACCTACCATATCTGCGGAGTGGCTATTGGAATGTCAAACCTGATTGAATATATAGGTCCTATTAAATTTTCCGTAATCGTTCGCGGTTCTGGAATCACTTCCAGTTCTACCATACTCCCACTACTGTTTTCTGAAAAAGATCCATTTTACCAAAACTGTGGCGAGTCAAGAACAATATCACTATTGATCTTCCAAATGGTAGAATATCAACCCTCGTCATAGCCAGGGTCAACCCACAAACAGCCATTACAGAAACGTGCCCTGAGTTATCCAGAGTCTGGTTTTAAGCATAAGCTGGACAACTCCCCGTACCTTAACATCTTTTAAGGTACGATCTATTCTATATCCAATATAGAAACTTTGGCACTTATTTAATTGGAACCATATTCAAATCCCGCAGCTGTCTCCAGTGCATATCATCTTAATGGAAAGAGGCTAATCAACATTACTCAACTTAGGAATCCATCCAATTATGAGTAACCTGAAAGAGAAAACTCGTTTCTCAAAACCATCACTATTATCTGAATACCAATCACAAGAATCTACATCTTCGATCTCTTTGAAGAATCCCGATACTTGTGATACCTGGTTCTCTACTTTATTCGTATACCCATAACTTCTCAAAACTTAGACTTTGTATTTCTACGAAACACTTGTCTAAATACTAGAGAAATTATAAGTAACCAGAACATAGTACGAGGACCTACCCCTTTGTCCTGATGGACACTGGACAACATACAATACTCTGTATAAGTCCGCTGAGTTAAACAACTCATAACTTGTGCGTTGTCGGTGGAAAACTGTACCCTGGAGATTTCCTCAAATATCACCAATTACAACGAATTCCGATATAATGAGGATGATCACCTAATTCCCAATATCTTACTCCCAATCATCATCTGTAAAACCATACAGATATGAGAATGAAACCTGGTAAATACATACCCTTGGAGTAAGTGTCTAATCGGGAAAACAGTTTTTCTTTAACATTGCACTGAAACATGAAAATGTTTCGTAGGGGTATCCTGGTATTCATAGTAATGCCTCTTCCATAATCCAATTCATGACTTCAACCATATATTTCACTGCCATCTCTCCAAGCCCCTTTATTTGTCTTTAGTCGTTACCTTCTGTACACCATCGTTAGGCTAAATGGTTTTCTTCCTTCCCTACCGTTCGGCACCAGCCTATGGTTTGGAAGAAGACTATCCAGTAAGCATAATAGGTGTACCCTCCTAAACCAAGGAGTACTCGCAACTGAGAGAAGGTGATGATAAAAGACAACTGAATAATACCTTATTCTTTTTAAAGGTGAAATAGGAGTGGCGATGAAGTACGCGGTTTTGGTCGTGAATGATATCAGTCGCAATTTACTTTGCCCTCTTTCTAATCCCTTTATTTTGTCTTTACATATTACCTTCTGCACACCCTACTTAGGCTAATTAGTTTTCTTCATTCCCTACCTTTCGGCACCAGCCTATGATTTGGAATAAGACTATCCAATAAGCGTAATAGGTGTACTCTCCTAAACCAAGGAGCTCTCGCAACCTGAGAGAAGGTGATAATAAAAGACAACTGAATAAACCAATTCTATTTCTCCTGAACCTGGATCCATCCTCGAAGAAATCCCTTCGAGTTCGTATATAACCATACGATGGATCTATCCAATGGAAGTGGATATCCATAGTAATACGGGTGTTCTGAGAAATTCAAAGGGTAAAAGAAGGAGTGGCAATGACTTATGCAACCTTGACAATCCAAAAGCCAGTATTTTAAGAAGGTTCGGTCAACCTGGTTACTGAGTCATAGTCTAGGGTCGGTCAAAGGTCGCTGCCAAAGAGAGAAAGAAAAGAAACACTCTGCGTGCACTCTAACCTAGATCAGAATGGTTATCACTTTATCTAATCCGGAAACCTCCCACTGTCCTGTCAAATTCTCCTCCAAACCTAAAGAAGAATCAATAGGGATCACCCGAAGAGTAAACCAACTCATCAGTGGGAATCGAGATCCAACTCTCATCGCATGATAACGTGATGGAATGCATCCACGTTACTCATACTCCAGATGGTATGCGCATACTTGGCAAGTTTCAGTTTCTTTAGAAACTCCCGATATGATTTATGCCCCATGCTCTTATGACCTTGGCGTATGTCAACAAATCATAAGTCACATGTCTAGTTCTGCCTGTCATTATCTTGTTAATTTGAACCCACCCGTACATACCCTTGACGTATGCCAACAAGGTAATACGACTTCACAAACCAACTCATCTATCTATGCTACAAATGAATACCCAGCAGCTACCAAACACTATGCCTTGACGTATGCCAACAAACATAGCTTGAATACTACTGACCATCCATAAGAAACGACGGAGGGCTACGGCTGGTTTTTGGCGAAAAACCTTTAACGTAGTGAAGTTGATATCGCTGAAGGAACCTGATAGCTTTTAAAAATATAGTGGCGAAAACCTTTTGCTAAAGAGGTCACTCCCGGTAAAGGGATCTCGGCTCTTTCCTCGTGGAATGAGGTGCAGGATATTCCACTGAATACCGCTATGCAAAGAAACCTGTAATCGACTATAGTGAAGTTATTACGCTGACGCAAACTTCTGCCCAAGGGGTCAGTCCCGGTGAAGGGATATCGGCCCTTGCCCCGTCGAATGAGGTGCAGGATATTCCACTGAATACCGCTATGCATAACAAAAGAAAACGTCTTTGCAATAACACTTTTTAAATTTGTTCCAACAACTGTAAACAGGTTTGTTTTACTTTGCGTTGATCAGAATCAACACAGTCCCATCATTTAATCACACCAGAAAAGAACGAAAATAAAATGTACGTATATGCCATCCGCATTCGTCACTGGGTTCCGTCATCACCCGTTAGGTTACTTAACTAACGACAGAGCGGGGACTGGACTAGCGCGGGTGTAAAACATATACAACATCTAATAGTATATAAACCAATATACAATAATCGCTCCAAGCGTGATAATATGCAACATTACAGAAAAGTAATAAGCATCACAGAACAATACAGATAATCTGGGATCCCCGGGTTTCACAGAGCCGCTGCTGAAACCCGACGTTCCCCTGTCGTGTGGATAGCCTGTGCAATGAAACCTAGACCCCTTTCGGGTGCGGCAAGTTACCCGCCAAAACCTGAAGCTAGGCAGCCCCCTACAGCATAGTGAATGGACCACCCAGCACTCCACGGAATCCGGTAATCTTGGGCACCCCTCCTTGGGTCAACCTGTACCCCCTACGAGTGCGGCGAATAGTCTGCCAATTCTAGAGTGGGGCCCCTCTGCCTCTCAAAGCCATGAGATGCGGACCCGTTGCTTCTCAAAACCCGGCTATCCGTGCACTCCGTCTCGGGGCAAAACCTAGTACAGTAATGAAAAATAGTACAATAGGTACATCGACCGCAACCTGGTCGTGCCCCAAAAGAATATTATACAACAGGCAGTGACGGCAGTCCACAAGTTGGACGCTCGCCCCGCAATATCAAATGTACAAATAAACTCAAACTGTTCTACCATTGCACACTGCTATCCACCACGACAAATCCGCAACATCACAGCACAACACAGAACATCAACGCGAATGTCACGTTCGCAAACCCGTCTAAAAGAACTATAGCAATCAAACGCGGTTTACCAATCAAATGACATTCCCGGTCGGAGATATAATGTAAGTACTGTAAACTAACATGTTTAAATTTCGATCGACCAAATATCAAGAAGTGGGCCCTACGACTTACTGGTGAACAGTAACAAAACCTGGGCCCAAACGATATATACCAAAAACCCCAAAATCCAACAGAGAACCCACTGTACAAATTTGGCAGCATGCGCTCACCACGTGGCCACGGACGCGCGGCCAAACCATGGGTTTGGCCGCGTTTCCGCGGCTGTTTGGTGGAGACACGTGCCCAAATTTGGTCGTGGTTCTTAGAAAAGCCTGCACAGTTTTCTGAGACATGCAGAAAAATTTTAGGAGACCATTTAAAATCAACAGAAACTGTTATGTTGGAATTTTGCAATTTTCGATTTCCGGTTCGATCGATGTTTTAAACGCGTTAGCACAAGTTAGCATAGCAAAATGGTTAGGCTCTGATACCACTGTAAGTCTACGCTAGCGCCCCGGCCGTCTACAGACGCCAAATGCGGAACAAAAACTTTTAATCTGGCGCTATCGTATACTTTAACCCGGATCTGCCATTATTGCTAAATTAACAAACTGTAAAGAGTGTAGAAAGGTTATACCGAACGATCCGAGTCCTTCGTTCTTTAACCATCATCCCACGCTCCGTTGCAGCTGCTCCGATCTCGTCGATCTCCGATATCCTCGTCGAGGTGGCACCACATCGACGATTCTTTAAACGGGCTCCCGCCTCTGACTTGAGGCAACTCGATCGTCAAGTTTGCTAAAAGAGACGACCAAGAATGATGTAGAGAATGAGTAGATGACTTTGTCTCACTTCGTCCAAATCCGTGGACGATCGGTTAATGAAGTTGCCGAGGGAATCGGGTGATGGAATGAAATGAGCTGTGAAATTCCATACACCCCAAAATCTATCATATCTTTTTTCCAAGTGAAATCAACAAGTGAGAGAGAGAGAGAGGAGGGGGCCGGCCACTTATAGCAAGAGGGGGGTGACAGTAGGAGAAAGAGGGTGACCACAAGGAAAATATCACAATGTGAACACAAAAGAATATCTTAAGGAAAACAAGAATGTTTAGAAATCAAAGCATGAGTCATAATCCTTGTCACCAAATACTAGAACCTTCTAGAAGCTTGACTCACTCTCATCCAAGAAAAGATAAATCCGTCTTTAACCGAATGTTAAAAGACGGCTGATAGAAAACTGGAAAATGGCAACTTCCAAAAGTGATCCTGAAACGACTTTCAGGATAACCCCGAAACTGTATAAATATACCCGCATTTGTATTACGACCGAATACAAATGCAACTGAGACAAAGATATTATACCTACTCAATATAATACTCGGATCCGGCTTAAACCAAAGCCGACCAGTATCATCTGCCCGAAAAATAACACGTGCGTAAACGCACGTGCATTTTCCGAACCCTGCCATAAAACCATACGGCCTCTACAACGTTTCGCCCGAACTTGGGAAACTGTCTGTGGGAGACTCTAATGACTCGTCAGTACCCTGGCAATGGGTTTAACCACAAACCGTCAGCGGCACTAGCAATGCGTAACGGCTGCCCATGGACTGACCTCAAGGGATGCCGATGAGCGAACTCATCCGGAAAAACCCTACTGAGCCTAACAGTGACTATGTATATACAGTCCGGTCCATTCGTCTATGAGTATCGCATATCTGCCTAGGGGGCTAGTAACGTCAGACCCCCAATAGCAGTATAAGTCGTGTCGGAGTGAAGCCCAATAACACCCTGAGATACTACTGGAGTACCTACCAGTAAATCTCCTGCCATGGCCATGGACTTTGTGTAATGGCTCTCCTAGACAAAGCACGACCTCGCCCCCAATACCGGGAGAGACGAATCCCCTGACGATCCGCTCACGTGCCTCCATATGGCTCGGGACTGTACCCAAAAGCTACCTATTTGCACGACTCCTTTGAGCCGTGGTAGGGTAGAAATCAAAGCACAGTGGGAACTCATACGAGACAAATGACGACCTCAGGTCGATGAACTAACCTGTACACATGTCACCAGGGAACTGCTATCTGACGATATGTATAATACCAACTAGCAGATTCCCGGTGAGTCCTGTCCGGTGTACTCATAACCCAATGAGCACCTGTATACATCTTAGGTGATCCAACTGACACCAGTGGCTTGTGAGACCGGCCACCGCCCCTCGTCGAGGTCTCGACTGTACACACTAGTCTACTCCGGAGTATCGATGCCCTGTCTCGAAACTCCCACGACTAGGGACCACAATTAAGGATATGCATATAAACTACCCAACTCTCACGTATATGATCGCCATCATACTGTTGGTAGTGAAGCAAGATCCTAAGGGCTCTATCAAAGTGTAACATGTAATCAGTCACCTGAACATGTACACGACTGATAAAGGCAAACCAGATAGCATACTATCATCTCGAGTAAGACTGTCCTACCGGTATAGGTCCTCCGCAATCATTGCAATCACGTACCTGTGATCCAATAATTGACTATGAGGGCAGTATCTCCAACAAGTCTGACGCGGCTAAGATCTTTCCAAGGCAAGCTTGCTTATATACGGAGGTTTATCTTAAATTTATCGGGGAGATGTAGGCCCTTCTCAAAGCTCATGAAGAAAGGAGCTCCTTTTATTTGGGATGCCGAATGTCAAGTAGCGTTCGAAAGCATCAAACAATACTTGTTGCACCCTCCAGTGCTGGCTGCTCCCATTTCAAATAAACCGCTGATTCTCTACACTGCCGCGCTGGACGAGTCACTCGGTGCGCTCCTTGCCCAGAATAACGAGGAGGGAAAAGAAAATGCCCTCTACTACCTCAGTCGAACTCTAGTCGGGGCGGAACACAACTACTCCCCAATCGAAAAGCAATGCCTGACTCTAATATTTGCTGTAAAGAAGCTGAGGCACTATTTGCTCGCTCATCGGGTTATGCTGATCTCCAAGGTCGACCCGCTCAAACATTTGATGACCAAAGCAAGCCTAGCCGGCAGAATGGCAAGATGGGCTGTCATGCTACTTGAGTTTGACATAGTTTATACCCCTCAGAAAGCAGTAAAAGGGCAAGCTATTGCAGACTTTCTCGCCGCTCATCCCATACCAGAAGGGTCGCCGCTAAATTGTCAGTTACTCGATGAACAAGTGCTGCACCTCGAGGAAGATGAGCCATTTTGGGAGCTCTACTTCGATGGAGCCTCTTCAATAAGGACCTCCAGTAAATCAAGCGTCCCGGAGATAAAAGCAGGGATAGGATTGGTGTTCATCACACCATCAATGGGAACCCTACGGCGTTCTTTTGCTCTCACCGAGCCTCGGACAAACAATGAAGCTGAGTATGAAGCTCTGATAGCTAGTTTGGAGCTTGCCGTAGAAATGGAAATCCGTCGGCTACGAGTCTACGGTAACTCCCGGCTTGTCGTCAACCAAGTAAGCGGTGACTATAAGATATACAAACCCGAGTTAGCTCGGTACAGAGGTCGAGTGGTGGAACTCATGAAACGGTTCACTCATATTGAACTAACGAGAGTCCGTAGAGCGTTGAACGGAAAGGCTGATGTACTCGCTCGCTTGGCCAAGGAGCTGGCTGATCCTGACATGGACGAAATTCTGATCACAGTCAAAAGCCGACAAATTCTACCCCAAGTCTCTCTACGAGAAGAGGAAAGCGCGGAACAGAAGAGCAGTCCTGCGGAAGAATCTTCGATCATCCAAGGCGAGCCCGATTGGAGAGAAACCCTTCATAGAGTACCTCCGATACGACAAGCTGCCCGAAGAAAAATCTGCGAGGATTCAGCTGAAGAAAAGAGCTCTCCGATACGTGTTTGTAAATGACACGTTATACCGCAGGTCATATGACCAACTCTGGCTCAGGTGTCTGTCATTGGCCGAAGCCCAAAAGGTCATGAAAGATGTCCACTCGGGCGTTTGCGGTGCTCACCAATCTGGCCCCAAGATGCGACTTCAAATCAAACGGCTTGGGTATTACTGGCCCACCATGATACGGGATTGCGGAGAGCATGCAAAGAAATGTTATATCTACCAAATTCACGGTGATTTTATTCACAAGCATCCCAATCCATTGCATCCTACGGTGGCGTCGTGGCCCTTCGAAGTCTGGGGCACCGACATTGTTGGCCCAATTGATCCTCCGTCATCTAAAGGCCACCGGTTCATACTGGCAGCGACAGACTACTTCTCCAGGTGGGCTGAAGCTGTCCCGCTAAAAGAAGTCAAGACAAAAGATATTCTGACATTCTTCCAGCATAATATTCTATACCGTTTCGGTACACCAAGAAGAATCATTTCTGACAACGGGCCTTCTTTCAAGAGCTTCAATGTCTCAAGGTTCGCTACTCAGCACAAGATAGACTGGAGATATTCCTCCATCTATAATCCAAGAGCCAATGGGCTAGCCGAAGCCTTCAATAAGACTCTATGCAAGCTCCTGAGGAAAAATTCTTCAGCCAACAAGAGAGACTGGAATCTCAAACTTCACGAGGCATTGTGGGCATATCGTACCATGCACCGAACTCCAACTCAGTCCACTCCATACTCATTACTCTTCAGAGCGGAGGCGGTCCTCCTCCTCGAAGTCGAAGTTCCAAGTTTAAGAATGGCCGTTCAGCATGAGTTGACGGAGGAAGTAAACGTGCTCCTTCGACTTGAAGAACTCGATGCCCTCGAAGAAAAGAGGCTCGCGGTGCAGCAAAGTCTGGAGCTATACCGAGCCCAAATGTCACGGGCCTATGACAAGATAACCCGTCTCTGCGCTTTCAAGAAAGGTGAATTGGTGTTGGTCCTCAAAAGACCGATTATCCCCAATCGACATGCCAAGGGAAAATTCGAGCCGAACAGGGAAGGACCATACGTCATCGAGAAAGTGTTCAACGGAGGATCCTACCAACTAATAAGTGCCGAGGGAGAAAGGCCGATGCCACCCATCAATGGCCGATATCTCAAGAAATACTACACATGAATGCTCCAAGTCGCAGGCGAATTGAGCACATCAGCCCTACGTTCTGGATCAGACATCCTGCAAAACCGTATACAATCCACGGGCATAAATGACCCCTATTTCTCCTAAATCCTGCCGGTGAGACTACTTTTAAAGTCCCACCAGCGGCAAAAAAAAGAAAAAGAAAAAAAGAAAAAGAAATAAACGGTATGTCCACAAGCAAAACGGGCACGGATGAAAACCCGAAAGGGCTCCGTGAGTAAAAACAGCAGGACTACCGGCGAGTCTGTGAAAACTCGAAAGGGCGCAGACTCGTGAAAAGAGATGAAATACACTCGCAAAGTCCTCTCGACCTTGTGAGGAGAAAACCCCTGCGTGAGATCCTTACGACTCACAATGGAGCAACACACTTAGGAATCCTCACGATTCCTAAGGAGAAAATACACCTGCGGGGTCCTTACGACTCGTAGGGAGAAAATGCTTTTATGGGACCCTCACGGCCCATAAAATTGAAAAGCCTTAGGTGGTAGGGACCCAAACCTGTCTCCTAAGCCATCGTTCCCCAACGGGCAACAGCAAATGATGAGTCGCTCCTGGAATTTCGCTTCAGTGTTAGCGGTGCTGATGCCGACCAAAAACCCAAATCCCAAGTCCTCCCAAGGCAAATGATGAGTTGCTCCTGGCATTATTCCAGTGCAGCAATGCTGATGCCAAACAAGATCCAAATTCCAAGTCCCCAAACGGCGAATGATGAGTCGCTCCTGGTATCATATTCCAGTGTAGCGATGCAGACGCCAACCAAATTCCAAATCCCATACCCCAACGGCGAATGATGAGTCGCTCCTGGTACCACATTCCGGTGCAGCGATGCAGACGCCAACAAAGCCCTGAAATTTTTCTGGCCCTACGGTCTGGATCATACATCCTGCAAAACCGTATACAATCCACGGGCGTAAAACAATCCCGATCTCTCCAAAAAAAAGAGAAAAAGAAGAAGAAAAAACTAATAAAAAAAGGGGTATGTCCACAAGCAAAATAGGGCACGGAGGAAAACCCGAAAGGGCTCCGTGAGTAAAAACAGCAGGACTGCCGGCGAGTTTGTGAAAACCTGAAAGGGCGCAAACTCGTGAAAAGGAGATGAAATGCACTCTCAAAGTCCTCTCGACTTTGAGAGGAGAAAATTCCCGCATGAGATCCTTACGACTCACAAAGGAGCAACACACTTAGGTGTCCCCACGACTCCTATGGAGAAAATACACCCACGAGATCCTTTCGACTCGTAGGGAGAAAATGCTTTTATGGGACCCTCACGGCCCATAAAATTGAAAAGTCTTAGGTGATAGGGATCTAAACCTGCCTCCTAAGCCATCAATTCTCAAATTCTCTCGGGGCAAATGATGAGTTGCTCCTGGCATTATTCCAGTGCAGCAATGCAGATGCCAAACAAAAACCAAAATCCCAAAATCCTCTCAATGACAGATGATGATTCGCTCCTGGTACCATATTCCAGCGTAGCGATACTGATGTCAACCCAAATCAAAATCAAAAAGTCAACTTCCACTCCGACACCGCAGAAAGCGGAGCAAGTCAAAATCCAATCTCGACACCGCAAGAAGCGGAGCAAGTCAAGTGTACCCCTGACACTGCAAGAAGCAGAGCAAGTCAAATCAAGCATCGACCGTCCACGTCGCTAAAATGGCAGCAACGACCGTCCAAGTCGCAAAAAGGGCAGCATCGACCGTCCACGTCGCAAAAAGGGCAGCACCGACCGTCCACATCGCTAAAATGGCAGCATCGACCGTCCACGTCGCAAAAAGGGCAGCACCGACCATCCAAGTAGCAAAAAGGGCAGCATCGACCGTCCACGCCGCAAAAAGGGCAGCATCGACCGTCCACGCCGCAAAAAGGGCAGCATCGACCGTCCACGTCGCTAAAATGGCAGCATCGACCGTCCAAGTCGCAAAAAGGGCAGCGCAGGATTCCTACAAAGCGGGAACCAGATCACTCCGGGCCAGGGAAAACGTCTATCACGGACACTCCGTCTCGGAGACATGTCAAGCAACGACCGTCCATGTCGTAAAAAGGGCAGTGCCAGCTTCCCAAAAAGAGGGAACCAAATCAAGTCGCCTCCACATGAAAGAAGATCCATCAATTTCATGCACACGACCCACATATGTGGTGTGCATTTATTGATGGGGGGCAATTTGTTGGGGTAAAAATTTACACCCCGGTTGACCAAGTCAAAATCAAAGTCAACCCCAAGCCAAGTGGGCTCAAGCCCAGATCCAGTGGGCCCATGCCCGGGTCGAGCCCGAACATGAAGCGGCCGTCCTCCCCCCATGCCAAGATAAAAATTTTGTGATAAATAATTTTGTTGTATTTCTTTTATTTTATTTTCGGATAAATGTAAGAAAAATAGGCATAAAGCCAAATTTTTGTAAAGCCCATGGCTTATGTGCAAAAAGAAATGGCACATGAGCCATGGGATAGGCAAAATCCCATTTTGTGAAGCCCAAGGGGGCTATGTGTAAAGTGTATAGCCTATAAAGGCAAGGATAATGAAATATCCCGACAACTTTTTCTCTCTCCAAAAAAGTTTCAGATCTGAGATCTTTCTTCCTTCTTAAGTTTCCAAAACCTTCTTCTTTCTTTTGAATTAAATCAAGAGTTTTACTCTTCCTTTTTCAAAACTAAATAGTTTTCCACCACAAAACCCATTAAGGGGAACTCAGATCTGCCATCAGATCTCAAAAAGAAAAGATTTTTAAATCTCACATCTCTTTAACTCCAAGATCCGGCCAGCAAAGAAAAAAGAAGGACCCATTTCCTTAACACAAAGCATATTAGGAGTTTAACTCCACCCTATTTTCTCTTTAGAGAATTTCCGGGGCTAAAACTCCCCTTTTTTCCTCACTGGTGCGCTAGCGCTCGAGCGCAAAGCGCCCACGTGCCGACACGTGGCGCGCTTGCGCTCCAGCGCTTGCGCTCCAGCGCTTGCGCTCCAGCGCCTCGCGCTCCAGCGCAAAACGCCCGCGTGCCGACACGTGGCGCGCTTGCGCTCCAGCGCCTCGTGCTCCAGCGCAAAGCGCCCGCGTGCCGACACGTGGCGCGCTTGCGCTCCAGCGCTCTGCGCTCTAGCGCACAGCGCCCACATGCCGACACGTGGCGCGCTTGCGCTCTGCGCTCGAGCGCAAAGCGCCCACGTGCCGACACGTGGCGCGCTTGCGCTCTGCGCTCGAGCGCAAAGCGCCCACGTGCCGTCACGTGGCGCGTTGCGCTCCAGCGCTCTGCGCTCGAGCGCTAAGCGCCCACGTGTCGCCACGTGGCGCGCTTGCGCTCTGCGCTCGAGCGCAAAGCGCCCACGTGGCGACACGTGGCGCGTTGCGCTCCAGCGCTCTGCGCTCGAGCGCAAAGCGCCCACGTGCCGCCACATGGCGCGCTTGCGCTCTGCGCTCGAGCGCAAAGCGCCCACGTGCCGACACGTAGCGCGCTCGCGCTCAAGCGCCTAGGCGCTGGCCCCACGCATCCTTTGGATGTCTTTTTCCCCTTTATTTATATATACATGTCTATATATACATATGTATACAAATGTACACATACACATACTCCATGACACTGTCCCTGTTAGAAAAAATTTCTAACGGGGCGTTGCCCCGCACCCCGCAAGGGGGCTGCTAGCCCCCTTGACCCCCAGCCCGCTATCCGGGTTGCGGGACCCCCGTAAAGACTCTGCGTAGCTCCCGATATATTTAAACCCCCCCTCCAAAACACAGCACACGTACACTGCACATTGAGTTCGCATGACCAGTTTAACCCGTCAATCGGAGGTTCCCTCGCTCCAAAGGCAAGGGGTAATTAACGGCAGCTTAGTCCGCGGCTGCCGGAGATTCGGATCCCCACAATCATTAAACCCCGGCCTACCCTAGGCAGGGGGAATCTGTAGTATACGCCTGACAAGCGCGCGCGTATTCCCATCTCAATGGGGTGACGAAAAACACCCTACAGATTCAGACTATGACAGAAGATTTGGTTGAACCGGAATCCGCTCACGTTATCACACTCCAGAAGGTATGCGCATATCTGGCAAGTTTCAATTTCTTTAGAAACTCCCGATGTGATTTTTACCCCATGCTCTTATGACCTTGACGAAGGCCAACATATCATAAGTCACATGTCAAGTTCTACCCGTCATTGTCCAGGTTAATTTGAACCCACCCGTACATACCCTTGACGAAGGCCAAAATAGTAGTACGACTGTCCCAAACCAACGCATCTATCAATGCAGTAGAAAAGTAACAAATAGCTACCATACATTATGCCTTGACGAAGACCAACATACATAGCATGAATACTAAGTGCTACCTTTCTGAAATGACGTAGGGCTACGAATGGTTTTTGGCGAAAAACCTTTAACGTAATGAACTTGATATCGTTGAAGGAACTGGATAGCTTTATAAAAGTATAGTGGGGAAAACCTTTGCTAAAGAGGTCACTCCCGGTGAAGGGATCTCGGCTCTTTCCCCGTAAAATGAGGTGCAGGATATTCCAACTTAATACCACGATGCAAAGCAAAAGGCAATCGGCTATACCGAAGTTATTACCCTGACGCAAACTTCTGTCCAAGGGGTCACTCCCGGTGAAGGGATCTCGGCCCTTGCCTCGTCGACTGAGGTGCAGGATATTCCAACTGAATACCACTGTGCAAAACAAAAGAGAACGCCCTTGCAATAACAGCTTTTTGAAAAGTGTTCCAACAACATCAGAATAGGTTTGTTTAGCTTGCATTGATCCGAATCAATGCAGTCACATCAATTGATCACACCACAAAGAACGAAAATAATGATGTACGTATATACCATCCGCATTCGCCACTGGGTCCCGTCATCACCCGTTAGGTTACTTAACTAACGACAGAGCGGGGACTGGACTAGCGCGGATGCAAAACATATACAACATCTACTAGTATATATATCAATATATAATATTCGCTCAAGGCGTGATAAAATGCAATATCACAGAAATATAATAAGCATCACAGAATAATACAGATATCTGGGATCCCCGGGTTTCATAGAGCCGCTACTGAAACCCGACGTTCCCCTGGTCGTGTGGATAGCCTGTGTAATGAAATCCTAGACCCCTATGGGCGCGGCAAGTTAACCTCCAAAACCTAAAGCGGGGCAGCCCCCTTCAACAACGTGAATGGACCACCCAGTATTTCACGGAATCCGGTAAATTGAGCACCCCTCCTTGGGTCAACCTGTACCCCCTACGAGTGCGGCGAATAGCCCGCCAATTCTAGAGGGAAGCCCCCTCCGTCTCAAAGCCATGAGATGCGGGACCATTGCCCTCTAGAACCCGGCTATCCGTGCACCCCACTGCGGGGTAATCCTAGTACAGAAAGTAAAGTATACATACAACGGATACATCGACCTCAGCCCGGTCGTGCCCCAAAAGAATAATATACAAACAGGCAGTGACGGCAGTCCACATGTCGGACGCTCGCCCCGAAATATCAAATTTACATATAAAATCAAACTGTACTACCATTGCATCCAGGCTATCCACCACGACAAATCCGCAACATCACAGCACAACACAGAACATCAACGTGAATGTCACGTTCGCAAATCCGTCTAAAAGGGCTATAGCAGTTAGAAAGGATTTACCGATCAAATGACATTCACGGTCGCAGATATAATGTAAATATTGTGAACTAACATGTTTAAAATTTTTGATCGATCAAATTTACTGATGTGGGCCCCAAGCACAACTGTAGCACTCAAAAACATCTGGGCCCAAAAAGAACATACTAAAAACCCTATTTCCATGTCAGAAGCCCACTGTGAAAATTTGATGCAGTGAAGCCAAATTTCGGCGGCGGATCCGCGGCCAAAACGTGGTTTGGGCCGCTGATCCGCCGCGCTACAGTAACTTCAGCCTACCAAATTTTCACAGACTGCATAAAAAACCCGGCTCGTATTTTTACAATGTACCAAATAATTTTTAGAGCACAGGAAAAATTCGATAGAAACTTGACATGGAAACACGGTTTTTTGAAAATCCGTTCGATCGAACTTGTAAACACGTTAGAGCAAGCTAGACTAGGTTAATGGCGTGGCTCTGATACCAATGTAGGTGCACGGCAGCGCCCCGGCCGTCAATCCGACGCCGGAATGCGGAAACGAAACTTTTACTAAACTTGTAAACCGGCACTACCGCGCAATATAAACCCGGATCGGGCCATTGACCTAATGCTAGCAGATACGAGAATGGGGTAAAGAGCTATACTGAGCGATCCGTGTCCTTCGGTCTTCGGCCTCCACTCCGATCTCCTCGCGGAATCTCCGGTCTGCATCTCCTCGTCGGAACGGGCACCACATCGCCGGGTTCTTTTACGGGCTCCCACCTCTGAACCGAGGCAACTCGGGCACGAAGTTGGCGAGTCTACGTGCCCAAGGATGCTGTAGGCAAAGTGTAGAATCGTTTGCCTCAAGGGTTTATGAAGTTGCCATTTTTGATGGAGAAGAGAATAATGAACAAGAGGAGATGAGCTTTTGGAACTTTGGTGTAAACTAAAATGAGAAGAAGCATTTCCCACTTCACCAAAAAAATGAATCCTTTCTATCTCAAAGATGTGGCCGACCATGTATGAAAATGGGAGTGTGAAAATACAAGGGAGGTGAGTGTAGGAAAACAAAAATGGTAACCATAAGCCAAATCAAGCCTCACATCATAAAACCCTTCAATCTTCTCACCATTAATGCAAGAAAAGAAATGATGAAAAGGGAATCAATCTAGAACCCTCCATTTACAAATAAACCCCTCCACAATTGCTAATTTGCACATTTGTAAATTAGCCCCTCTATCAGAAAATACCGGCCGTGAAGGAACAAATGAAAATTGGCCGAAACGGAATGCAAACTGGCAACTTCAAAAAACTGATCCCGTAATAAATTACAAGAAAACCCCACGTCTGTATATACATACCGGCATTTGTATTCTGATCGAATACAAATGCAATGAGACAAAATCTACACTGTACAATACTAGGATCTGGCTTACACCAAAGCCCGCTAGTATTATCTGTCCGATCATGATCCGTGAAATACCGCATGGATAAGATCGAACCCTGCCATATCTCCATACGGCCTCTACAGCATTTCGCCCGAAACTTGAGAAAACGGTCTGTGTGGGACTCTAAAGACTCGTCAATATTTTGGCTGTATATTTAACCACTAGCACGTCAGAGGTATTAGCCATACATAACGGGCTACCAGGTATTGACCAAATGGGACGTCCATGAGCGAACTCATCCCGACACCCTACTGAGCCTGTCAGTGACAATATCCGTACAGTCTGGTCTGTTCGTCTATGAGCATCGCATGGCGGGCCTAGGGGGCTGGTAAAAGTCAGACCCCCAAAAGCGGTACAAGTCGTGTCAGAGTGTAGCCCAGAACACCCTGAGATACTACTGGAATACCTACCAGTTAATCTCCTGCCTTGGCCAAGGACTTCGTGTAATGGCTCTCCTAGACACAGCGCGACCTCACCCCCAATATCGGGAGAGACGAACCCCTGCAGATCCGCTCATTGCCTCCATGTGGCTCGGGACTACACCCAACTAAAACCTGTTTGCACGACTCCTTTGAGCCGTGGTAGGGTAGTAATCAAAGTACAGTGGGAACTCACACGAGACAAATGACGATCTCAGGTCGATGAACTAACCTGTACACATGTCACCAGGGAACTGCCATCTGACGTCAGGTATAAGACCAACTAGTATGTTCCCGACGAGTCCTGTCCGGTGTACACATAACCCAATGAGCACCTGTATACATCTTAGGTGAACCAACTGACACCAGTGGCTTATGAGACCGGCCACCGCCCCTCGTCGGGGTCTCGACTGTATACACTAGTCTATTCTGGAGTATCGATGCCCTGTCTCGAAACTCCCACGACTAGGGACCTTTTAAGGATGTGCTTATAGACCCCAGCTCCCACGTATATGATCGCCCTCATACTGCTGGCAGTCAAGTAAGAATCCTAGGGGCTCTATCAACGCGCAATAGTGACCTGTAAGGTCACCTAAAACAGTACACGATGATAAAGGTAAACCAGATAGCATAGTATCATCTTGAGTAAGACTGTCCTACCATTCATGGATTTTCGCATTGAGATATGGATTTTTTCATGATGTTTTCTGGATTTGAGGACCGTGGTGGTTTCATGAAATTATGTAAGTATTCTTATTCTTTACTTGATATTTGGATGCATCCACTCAGAGATTTGATTTAAACCGATACGTGGATCATGGGTGTCGATACCGGACACTTACGATTCGAGAAACGTATATACCGATACGTGGAACACAAGTGTCGAGGTGAGACACTTGGGTTTCGAGGAACGTATAGATATGAGAAAGACCGATGCGTGGATTACGGGTGTCGATATCGGACAGTTACGATTCGAGGAAGTATGGATATGAGTATTTATGTGTCGATGCTAAACACTTGTTTTCATGATATTTTTACTCCTAAGTATATATAACAGTGGAGTGGGACGGTTTTATATATGCATATATATATATATATATTAGTGGAGTAGGACGCTAATATATATATATATATATATATATCTATATATATATATATCTAATTTATATACATCGTCATTATAATCTTGCAAATATATTGGATATAGGATATATGAGATTCACTTGATATTGGATACAGGATATATGGGATTTACTGATGTTTCACATTAAGGATATATGAGTTTTACTTGATATTTTATATTCAGGATTTGTGAGACTTATATGATATGAGAGCCAATTTGGGGGCTGATTTGAGGAAATTGGGATTTAGATTGTCTTGATGGACTTTGGTCCTACCACGATGTCAGGATTCCGTGGAAATGACATGTTTCATTCCATACTCCACATTTATTTTATATGTATTGGTTCATGTATTAGTTGTACCTGCTAGAGTACCTTTCATTACGGTTGCATATATGCATTTTCATATCATTGCTTCAAGAATTTGTAGTACCTGATAGAGTACCTTACATGATTATTTCATACAGATTGTCATATTATTATTGCTTCATGTATTAGTTGTACCTTCTTGCGTACCTTTCATGACTATTGCATATATATGACCATTTATTGCTATTAGCTTGCATATGTTAGATTCGCGCTGTACGTGCATACTTGCGATTACCTGCATATGTTATTTACTATTCACGAGTTAGAAACTCACCCCCGTTGTGCCACAGTGTTTTGTATGTAGTCCCTCAGGGCAGTCGTGGCAGACTTTTCATCTTTCGTATCATCTTTTGCAGTGGATACCGCTTCAACTGACTATGCGCGGTTTTGCTATAGGTGGGTTTTGCGGCTATCCGATGTTGTTTATTGTTATCTTTGTACCTTGTACTCTCCGTGTATTGACTTAGAGACTTGATGTGAGAACGATATTGTATGTTATTTTGTGACTTGGAGGTTTTTTTTATGCAGTTTTACTTATATCCTCTTTTATTTCTTCGCTACGGCGTCGTATATCTGTTGTGGTGGTTGTTTTCTGCCGTCAGGCATAAATTTGCTCCCGTTTGTGATGCTTTACTTATATTTATGTTGTACCCATTTTGGGGGTTAGTTTTTACAAAGGAGGTGCTGCCAAAATTTTAAAGGAAGAAAAGTTGGACTTTAAAGAATTTTGGTTTGAGATTTACAAAGTTTAACAATGTTCTTATTTCTTACTACTTTTGATGGTTTAGATTGCTGGGTTTTCGGCTTAATTAAATTGCGTTACGCCTGTAGACGTTGCGTAGTTTAAGGGCCATCACGTGCCATTTTCGGGTCGTGACAGAAACCGCACAAGTGCGCGTATGTGAACGAACCCTGTCGTAAAACCATACGACGTCTACTCATATCGCCCAAAGGTGAACAACCCTCTGTGTGGGACTCTAAAGACCCGACACTATGGTGGCAGTGGGTTTAATCACAGACCGCAAGCGGTACTAATTGTATGTAACGGTCCCCAGGTAGATGTTGATAAGAAGGCCGATGAGGAAAACCCATCCGAACTCCTACTGAGCCTGAATATGACAATCTCTGTATAGTCCGGTCTGTTCGTCTATGAGTATCGCATATCGGGCCTAGCGGGGCGGTAAACGTCAGTCACCTAGTAGTGGTATAAGTCGTGTTGGAGTACGGTCCAAAACACCCTGAGAAACTACTGGAGTACCTACCAGCAAATCTTACTTGCCCTGACCAGGGACTTTGTGTAATGGCATTCCGAAGACAGCGCGATATCAACCCCCAATACCGGGAGAAACGAATCCTATATAACCGCCACTGCCTCCAAGTGCTTCTAGACTGCACCCAACTACTACCTGTTTGCACGACTCAATAGAGCCGTGGTAGGGTAGTAATCTAAGAACAGTGGGAACACACTTAAGGCGAAGCAGCAGTGTCAAGTCGACGGACTAAGGTGTACTCATGTCACCTGGGAACTGTTAACTGGCGATAGATATAGTACCAACCAACAGTTCCCAGTGAATCCTGTCCAGTGTACTCGTAACCTAACGAGCACCTACATACTATCTCCAGTACGACGTACTGATGGCTATGGGACAGATCTTCTCCCCTCCTGGGATGAGAAGCGTACACACCATTCTACTCTGGAGTATCGATGCCCTATCTCGATAATCCTATGACTAGGGACTGGTATAAGGATGTGCTTACAGACTACCCAGCCCCACTAGTGTGATCGCCATCATAATGCTGGTAGTTAAGCAAAGATCCTAAGGGCTTCATCAATATGTATTAGTGATATGTTAAAAGAAACATATACACATATTAAGATAGATACAAACCAAGTACCGTACTACAATATCGAGCAAGATTGTCCTCAATCCTTGTATATATCCCAAGCTTCCAAAATGTAATTGTCACGTCCCGAAAGTACGGAACATGACCGGCACTTAAACTACGAAACGTCTTGAGGCGTACGTAATCTAAGTAAACCGAAAACCCAGAAATCCGAACCAAGAAAAGTAGTAGAGTGAAGGAAAATCCAATTTAAAACAAGTAGTTTTAATAGCATAAGCCGAATTATGCGGTTTTTAAGAGCATCAAAATTTACTGAAAATTTCGGCAGAGTCTCCTTTGTAAATACTGGCCCCCAAACAAGATACAACATGAATAGTATACGAAATCAATAAAAAGGCATCCCCAAGCGGGAGCTAGCTCTTCGTCAATCGACGGTCACAACCACACAAGCAATATAATATACAACGCCAATGGCGAGGATCAAAATTCAAAAGGAAACTCAAAATCACAAGAAAACCGCAGAAATATAACGCGCGACTCTAAGGTCGAAGGAATAACATCACTGGTCTCTATCTCAAAAATAAATACATCTTTGGTTGATGGAACTTCTAGATACAACAGAGTAATAATATACAGGTTATATAATGGGGGGTACGATACAAGTAAACCCACCTACTAGCCAATCACCCGAAGGAAACTATGCCCGCAAGACGTAAAGAAACCTGTACGGCAAACCTGCAAGAAACTGGGGCACAACGGGGGTGAGTTGCCAACTCGTGAATAGAAAAATATCTACGAATAGAAATCTCATAAATAACGCAACCTAGGTCAATGATCATAATATATCCTCAATATATATAACATGTAACCTATAACAAGGCTAGGGTAAATATCTAACCCGGGTGTAATCTCATGTGCCCGTGTCAGTGCCTCAGGTAGCAATATATTATATGAATGAGGTATGAATGCATGAAAATAGAGTACATGTAAATGAAGAAACTGTTTTCATAAATTTGTGAGATTTCCTTTGTATCTTTAAAATGAGGTATCATAATGAAATCAGCATAAAACAGTGCTTAGCATCGGCACAAAACGTAATCCCAATATCTCGATATCTCTGTATCACAGTCTCTGTACCTCAATTTCTCGAAATCTCAATGTCTCAATCACAATATCTAGGGCGCCGTTAGTCCAGACCGGCCCCTACCATCCATCTCAAGACCACGACGGTATCCTCCGGATATCCGACGCATCGGGTAAAATCACCGGTAGGTGGTGCTCCCCTGCCAGGCTCACATCGTCATCATCACGCGCTTCTTACCCCGGGGTACCTTACCGGGTCCACCATGTACCCGAAACGGTTCCTCCACTCCTCGAATCGGGTCTCGAAATCCATCAGCAAACTCATGGTGGACGACTCATACATCATGGGAAAATCGCACTTTTTATTTTTAAAAGAGAGAAAGGTTTATTTAAGTTTTTGCGGTTTTCCTCCAAATCCAGAATATCTCATGGAAATCCGAATCCAAAACCTCAATAGCATGTAAAATAGTGAATATATGCATGAGAATCCATGAATGCGGCATAACAATGAATAACGGTATGCATGAAACGACAAGTAACAACTACAATATCTAAGCTGGCATATAAAGTATGTACACTAATATTATGTCAAACTACTGGCTATCAAGCTAAGTTAAGCAATAATATTTTCTAAGGTGTACGTGACATGGCAATTACCGATGAAGATGTGTGTGAGCCGGCAAGTAAGTGTATGTGGTACATACGCATCATCGGTAATGGTGCTGGTGTCCTAACAGCATAATGTCAACAATGCAATATGAAATAACAATGTAAGTATGCGATGCGGAGCGAGCAACCAAAATGAGCGGGAGCTAAATATTGAACAATGGTGCCATTTGAAATAACACGAATCGTGGGGTTTTGAAAATAGGGCTACGGTAGTTTTAAGAAAGGATACGTCTTTTGAAATATCCGTAGATCCCTTGACCTGTCTTTTTTAAAATACCCACAATCCGCTAGTTTTGAAATAGGTAGGAGTCTAATCTAATCTAACAACTACACTAAACTATACGACTGAACTACAGGTAAGGAAACCACCTATCATCTGAGTCGATACACATACATACCTGTATATGTATAGTCGGTGATCCCGCCTCAATAATATTATATCCGATACCATATCTATAATCATACATCCCAAGTCAAGAGTGCGGATCAATCATCAATATATAGCTCGTACGTAAATCCGTCGTACGGCATCCCAAAACTGGGTACGGGTCAAAATCATATTCATCACACTATTCATCTGGTATCCTCTTTATCAAAGATCATAGTTTAAGGTACTGACCTATTTCTAGTACAATACTAATATCATCAATATAGTCATGATCTGACTACTGATCGACAGTCTCGTACAAACCGATATCATCAGCACATATCATCACAAGGGGTATACATCGCCCAATACATCCTAGGACCAATATCCTAGCATAACATATCTCCTATCACGATCACATGTCGACCACCTATTTATAATACTATTCACCCGTATCGTCGCCCCAAGATTCGCTATAACACCAGGACGTACCTCAAGTACGAATCCTGCCATATCACCGATATCACAATCTCAACACAAATCTCATCGACTCATCTCAATCCCAAGTATCATCCCTAAATCCGTATGTGAACACATAGTCCCATACCTATGTGAACACATAACTATATATTCCCGTATGTGCACAAAAGAAAGAAGAAAGTATGCAAGTATGGATGGGTGTGTGCAAGTGTGTGCGACCGCTACTCTAGGGTTTCGCGGCACTCAATCATCCAAGAACACCAAATATCCATATTTATCATCAATAACTCAAACAATATAAAAACAATATATATATGTGTATATACGTATTCGTATACATCACCACGAACTGCGGGGGTGCTATAAGCCATCCACCCGACTTCTCTCCGTAGATATAAATCTACTCACCTGGTCCTCGCTCGCCGGTGCTGACGTCGCCACGCGCTTGCTTATCGTCTCGAAGTCCACATGGGGTACCTACATATCATAACGCACCATATCGCATTAAAATCCGACTCATGACCAAAACGACGCACGAAACCCACATAGGTCAAAACCTAAGGTTGCTTTCACAAATCGACCTAAAAACCCTCGACGTCGGCGTACAAACGCCAAACCATCGAGAAAGCTCCCAACACATTCATTTGTATAATTACAAGCACTAATTATAATATAAAATAGCTTAAAATTCACAAAAACCCCAATTTCACTTAAAAAGTCATTTTTCCGAAAATCTAGTAAGCACAAATCACCGTTTTAGTACAGAACTCGATGTATAAACGAATCTAGCGGCCACAATATTCACTAAATATCTTAAATAAGTCATAAAAATAATTCCCATAATTTAATCTCATTAAATTTCATAAACTCCAAAATTCAAGTTTGCAAACATATCAATTTTAACACTTTTTAAAGTAAATTTCACAATTCATCCATTAAGCTTAGTTTTGCATATACAATAGTATTAAACCAAAATTTATAATGCTAATAATGTCATGAAACCTTAATCATATTTTAATCTAAACCATTTAATAAATTTCCAAAAACCTAGTTAGCAATTTAGCAATATTAGAACAATTTACAAATAAACAATTAGTAACCTAGTAATTAGCTTTGTTTTAGCATGCCCACTAGATAATAACCACACAATTAGATCATGATCAATTGACCTAAACCCTAACTTAGTAATCAAAACCCTTTCTTTAAATTTCAAACTTGAAATTTAAAACCCTAATTTAACACCTAATAGCTAGATTCAAGTAATTTAACAACAAATTAAGCATAAGGTTATGATTATACCTCACAAGCTTGAGATCAAACTTGCAAAAATCTTAGCCTCCAACAATGATTTCATGCTCCAAGATCCATGCTTGAATAGCTAAAGAATAATGGGTAAAGCTTGGATTTAGAATTAGCTTTGAATTTTTGAGAAAAAGGGTGGATTTTTGATAGAAATTTTGGGGATTTTGATGGAAAATGAGATGAAGAATTTGGGGCTGTTGTGGTTCAGGTTTCGGCCAGAATTCTTGGGGGATTGGGTGAGGGAGGAGAGAGAGTGAGGTGGGGAAAGTCCACTCTAGTCAAAGTCCACTCTAATTCTATCATTTCCTACTCTTTTCTTTTCTTTTCTTTTGACAAAAGAAGTGATTGGAGAGAGGGAGAGGGGGAGGGCTGTCATGGTGGGGCCGGCCACATGGGGAGAGGGAGAGAGGGTGAGGTGTGGGTGTGTGGGTTAGGGAAAAAGATAAATGTATTACCCCAATTCCCGTTAACACTAAATTCACCGGAAAAAAGCCTTTTTCTTCGATATTTTCTAAACCGTTTTGGCAAACGATTTCGTTGCAAAAACCACATGATAAATTTTTTTTTTAATGTGTTATGATACACAAAATTTGTTTCAACTCATTCCAATTTGTAATTTTCCCTAATTAAATGTATTAGTGACGGCTTAAAATAATATTAAAATAATTAATTTCGGAAAATTTTTCAGAAAATTTGAAATTTCACCAGTGGCTCAATAAACACTAAATACTAGCAATTACATAGCTAGAATATGTATATTTAATTTTATAATAAAAATATTTGCATTTTGACTTTTTACAGAAAACCCCCTTATTTTACCGATTTTCCGAAATTTCACCGAAATGATTTTCAAAACGTTACAGTAATATACAAACAAGTACTATACAATAATGACCTCTAGTGCATACATATCTCCCACTTGCACTAAAGGCTAATAATTGGTGTACCGCATACCCAATGTCTGCACTAAGGCTAGCTGCTGGCGTACCGCATACCCAATAGCTCAAAAAGTCGCTCGAACTGCGTTTGAGGGAGGGCCTTTATGAATGGATCCGCCGTGTTTTCTTTAGTGTCCACTCTCCGTACCTCGATCTCCTGGCAATCAATGATCTCCCTGATCAGGTGATACCGCCTTAAGATGTGCCTGGTTTTCTGATGGGACCGTGGTTCCTTCCCTAGAGCTATAGCCCCCTTGTTATCGCAATACAAAGGTATCGGGTCAACAATGGACGGAACCACCTGAAGTTCACTAATGAACTTCTTCATCCAGACTGCCTCTTCTGCGGCATCGCTTGCAGCAATGTATTCAGCCTCCATAGTCGAGTCTGCGACGGTATCCTGTTTGGAACTCCATCAACATACCGCCCCTCCATTGAGGGTAAACCCAAAACCCGAGACAGACTTGCTGTCATCCTTGTCACTTTGGAAGCTTGAATCGGTAAAGGAATCGACCCTGAGGTCTCCATTACCGTAAACCAGGAACATCTCCTTAGTCCTTCTCAGGTACTTGAGTATGTTCTTCACTGTTGTCCAGTGGTTCTCACCTGGGTCTGATAGATACCGGCTCACCACGCTTAGTGTATAAGCTACATCTGGTCTTGTACTTAGCATCGCATACATTATAGATCCTACCTCCGAAGCGTAGGGTATAGTGCTCATGCGAACCCTCTCTTCGTCAGTCTTAGGAGACATATTCTTGGAGAGGGTGATTCCGTGCAATGCGGGTATATTACCGTGCTTGGAATCTTCCATACTAAATCTCTTTAGTACGGTATCTATGTACTTGGACTGCGAAAGTCCCAGTAATCTCTTGGATCTATCTCTGTAGATCTTGATCCCCAGAATGCATGATGCATCACCTAGGTCCTTCATGGAGAATCGTTGTGACAAAAATAGTTTGACCGATTGTAGCATAGGAATGTCATTTCCTATCAAAATAATGTCGTCCACGTACAAGACTAGGAATACGACAGTTCGTCCTACAAACTTCTTATAAATACAAGGCTCATCCTCGTTCTTGATGAAGTCAAATTCCTTGACTGTTTCATCAAAACAGATGTTCCATCTCCGCGATACCTTCTTTAATCCATAAATGGATTTAAGCAACTTACACACCTTCCCGCTGCTCCCACTTTCTAGAAAACCTTCTGGCTGATCCATATAAACGCACACTTCCAAACTGCTGTTTAGAAAAGCCGTTTTTACGTCTATCTGCCAGATCTCACAGTCATGGAAGGAAGCAATGGCAAGTAGGATCCGAATGGATTTGAGCATAGCCACTGGAGAAAATGTTTCGTCATAGCCCACACAAGGTCTTTGACGAAAACCTTTTGCAACGAGTCTAGCCTTATAGGTTTCCACCTGCCTATCTACACTAAGTTTCCTTTTGTAGATCCATTTGCATCCAACGGGTTTTATCCTAGGTGGAGCAATATCCAAGGTCCACACTTTATTGGTGTACATGGACTCCATTTCGGATCACATAACATCCAGCCACTTATCAGAGTCCCTACTGATAATGGCCTGCCTGAAACTGGTACGATCATCTTCTTCCAAGATGCAATCCTTTCGATCCCCGTCTATGAGAAGACCGTAGTATCTCTCGGGCGGATGAGAAATCCTACCAGATCTGCGGAGTGGCTGAGGTTCGTCCGGGACTATTGAATTTTCTGGTTCTACTAAATCCTCAGTTTGAGTATGTAGTTCAGATATTTCAACCAGTTCTACCGTGCTCCCACTTATTTCTTTTGCAAGAAATTGCCACTCCAAAAAGGTGGCGTGTTGAGCAACAAAAACCTTCTGTTCCTCGGTGTGGTAGAATAGATATCCATTTGAATGCCTGGGATATCCTATAAACTTACATAAAACTGACCGTGCTTTAAGTTTGTCCGGATTGTGGTTTTTCACATATACCGGACAACCCTATATCTTAACCCTTTAAAGACATGGTTTTCTACCACTCCATACTTCATATGGAGTCTTTGGCACAGATTTAGACGGAACCTGATTCAACAAGTACGCTGCTGTTTCAAGCGCAAGTCCCCAAAATGAAAGAGGTAACTCGGCATTACTCATCATGGAGCGAACCATGTCCAATAGGGTACGGTTCCTCCGCTCCGATACGCCGTTGTACTGTAGTGTATACGGAGGAGTAAGCTGAAAGAGAATGCCACTCTCTTTTAGAAAGTACCTGAATTCAGTGCTCAAGTGCTCCCCTCCTCTATCAGATCGGAGAATATGAATACTTTTTCCAGTCTGGTTCTCTACTTCGTTTCTGAATTCTTTGAATTTCTCAAAAGCTTCAGATTTGTGTTTCATAAGATACACATATCCGAATCTAGAGAGATCGTCAGTAAATATGATGAAGTATGAGAACCCACCCCTTGCATGTATAGACATTGGACCACACACATCACTGTGTATAGCCGGGTTATCGAATCAAGTGTTGATTCGATAAGTTGATACATTGGATGTTAGTCGGTTATATGAGATATAACCTTATTATTAAGTCAAGTGTTGATTTAATAATTTAGTGTATAATTGTATATATGATATACTAATTTACATTAACTAACATTTGTTCACTTAAGGATTTTTCTCACATGTGCACAACTTTAGTATATATGCGATATATATATTAAAATGTGTTTTTCATTTTGTATAATGGTTGATGATACATCATACATGGGTGTGCAAGACATACACCATTCTATTTTAAATGGTGGTTAATAATTATATAAGGTAATTACAAATTTGTGGAGCTTTTTTCACAAGCATGAAGCTTGTAGAAGTTTATGGATGCTTTGACAAAGTCCACTAACTTTGTTTTACTTTAGATTTTTATTAACCTAACCATTTAGGATTAGCCATGGTAATGTCTCTACATGAGTTAGTATATGATACTCACTCACCATGGTTAGCTCACTCACTTGATCATTATCCTCATCTTTTCTTTTGTTCATCTTCTTCTTCTTCTTTTGAGAAAAAGAAAAGCTTGCTGGGGTTTCAAAAAGAGAGTGAAACATTGTGAGAAATAAAATTCTAAAGAGAACCCACTTCCTATTTCTCCGTCCTCTACTAGACTAGCATTTTAGTTTAGGGTGTTTGCTTCACTAATTCTCAAGTTAGTGAAGTAGAAGTTTGAGTTGGCATCCCCTCGACATAGATTATCTTCGGCCTCGAAGACATCAAGCAAGGACGCTCCTTTAGCCTCGTGAAGCCATGCAAGAGTCCGGGAGAACCACGATCGCAGCGAAGGGACTTCAACAAGGAGCTAATGAAGTGAAGGACCGATCTATAAAGATTGTATTTCGTATTCTCATAGAAGTAAAGTTGTTTGCTTGCTATTAGTTTCACCTAATCTCTAGTATACGATCTTGCTTAGGGTTGTTCGGCACATAAAAATTTGATTTTGGCATGGTAGATGCCTTGTAGAACCTTATTAGAGTGCCTAGTAACCCTACAGATTCGTCTCTCCCGGTATTGGGAGTTGATATCGCGCTGTGTCTAGGAGAGCCATTACACAAAGTCCCTGGCCAGGGCAAGCGAGATTTACTGGTAGTGTTTCCAGTAATTTCTCTGGGTGTTCTGGGCTACACTCCGACATGACTTGTACCGCTATTATGGGACTGACATTTACCGCCCCCTAGGCCCGACATGCGATACTCTTAGACGAACAGACCGGACTGTACGGAGATTGTCACATTCAGGCTCAGTAGGAGTTCAGATGGGTTCACCACATCGGTCTTCTTATCGGCATCTACCTGGGGACCGTTACGTACAGCTAGTACCGCTTGCGGCCTGTGCTTAAACCCACTTCCAGCGTAGTGTCGAGTCTTTAGAGTCCCACACAGAGGGTTGTTCGCTTTTGGGCAAAACGTAGTAGAGGTCGTATGGTTTTACGACAGGGTTCGTTCACATATGCGCACTTGTGCACGTTTGGTGTCCGGGCAGTTGATACTAGTGGGCTTTGGTTTAAGCCAGATCCTAGTATTTGTTTTGGGATTGGTCTAGTCTCATTGTATTCGTGTTTCATCGAAACATGAATGCAGGTACGTACGTACAGTTGACTGAGGCGGAGAAGGAGACACCTCATTAGGGTTTTTGACTATTGACTTGTGTTGGAGATAGTGCCCTCAGAGTCAATTATTGGATCACAGGCACGTGATTGCAATGATTGAGGGAGGACCTATGCCGGTAGGACAGTCTTACTCAAGATGATAGTATGCTATCTGGTTTATCTTTATCATCGTGTACTGCTTTAGGTGACATTACAGATCACTATTGTACGTTGGTAGAGCCCTTAGGATTCTTGCTTGACGTCCAGCAGTATTATGGCGATCATATACGTGGGAGCTGGGTGTAGGGCTCCTAGGCACTCTCAAGAGGTCTCACAAGGCATCAACCATGCCAATTTCAAAAAATCTAGGTGCCGAGAAACCCGACTACGGATCGTTGGCTAGAAATCTAGGCGAAACATTAAACTAGTTAACACTTAACTATAAGAATACGGAAATACAACCTTTGTAGATCCGGTTCTCCACCTCCATAGCTCCGCAACGAAGTATCCTCGCTGTCCAAATCGAAATCCAGGCTCTTGCGTCGGCTTCATCGGAGAAGAAGCGGGCTAGGTCATCGACGGCGTGCCGAAGATGATCTACGTCGAAGCATCACTAGATCAAGCTCCACCTTCACCAAGCCATGAAAACTTGTGAAGGAAACACACTCTACTACTTGGCAAGAGGTAGAGGATGAAGAAATAGGAAGTGGGTAGACTTTAGAATTGGATTTCTCACTTGTTTCATCAATCCACCATTGATGAAGTCAAGCTTCTTCATGGAAGAAGAAGATTAAGAAAGAATTATTATGATAAGTTAATTAAAAAGAAAAGAAAAAGGATACTTATCATAATAATAACCATGATTAGGTGTAGAGAATAGACCATGGTTAATTGCAAGGGTTAGGGTTAAGCATGAGACAAAATGGTCACAAAGTCAAAGCTTCATGAAGCTTCAAAGAAAGAGACAAAACTTGCAACCATTTCATTTCTAATCTTTTCCAAATAAATAAATAAATAAATGATTAAGAAAAAGAAAACCCTAATCATCAATTTAACCATGGTTTAATCTTTACACTTAACCAAGTTAACATGTATCATCAAACATGATACAAACATTTGCACAAAAAGTATATCACATATACAACTTGTACATTCAAGTGAGAAAATCCATATAAAGTGAACCAATACTAGTTAATGCAAAGTAATATATCAAATATATAATTATACATTAAATCATTAAATCATTAAATCAACACTTGATTTAACGATCCGGTCATATCGCATATAACCGACTAGTATCCAATGTATCGGCTTATCGAATCAATCCTTGATTCGATAACTAGGTTATATCGCATACAACCATTCGATACATTCATCGCGAGAATAGAATACGGTATCACATACACGCATTATTCTCGGTCCCGCACATATCTCATATGCGCTCCTATTTCGTTTCGCTTGAGCCAGGAAACCTCTGTGTAGGACTCTAAAGACTCGTCAATACGCCGGCAGCAGTTGATGATCATATCAAACACCCACAAGCCGCAAGCGGTCTGCTAAACGTAACGGCCACCCGGGTATTGAGCGATCAGAAGATCGACGAGCAAGCCCGCTCAAACTCCAGTGAATCCAACCAGTAACACTACCGTACAGTCCGGTCTGTCCGTCTGATATGTCGCATATCTTGCCTAGGGGTGGTAAACGTCAGACCCCAATAGCTCGATAAGTCGTGTCGATATGAGGTCTATAACAATTCGAGAAACTACTGGTAACACTTACCAGTAAATCTCAGCAACCCTGGCCAGGGATTTCCTGTTATAGCCAATCGAACACAGCGCAACATCAACTTCCTATACCGGGAGAGACGAATCCCCTCCTATCGCTTATTGCCTCCATGTGATTCGGGACTGTACCCAAAAACCACCGTTTTGCACGCCTTCTTGGACGTGGTAAGATGGAAATCAAAGCACAGTGGGAACCACACATGACTCTATGACGATCTCGGGTCAACAGACTACTCTGTACCAGTGTCACCAGAGAACTGCCATCTGACGTGAGGTATAATACCATCTGGGAGTTCTCGGCGAGTCCGTCCAGTGTACCCATTCTCCACTGAGCACCCGTATATCATCTCCGATGTCAAACACCAATGGATATGGGATCATCCATCGCCCATCTGTATGGGTCGAGAAGGTATACGCTAGTCTACTCTGGTATATCGATGCCCCGTCTCGATACACCCATGACTAGGGACTTTGAAGGATGTACTTATGGACTACCATGTCCCCACTAGTATGATCCGCATCATAGTACAGGTAGTCAAGTACACATCCTAAGGGCTTTACCAACATGGAACAGAGAGACAATCAGCATACACGTTAAGGTAAAGTGTAACCAGATAGCATACTATCGTGTCGAGCAAGAAAGTCCTCCCTATATATGTCCCAGCATCCACTACAATATACATCCTATGTACAGTAATGGCCTCTAGGGCATACATATAACTAACAATCTCCCACTTGCACTAGGGCCATCTGTAGCAGTGGTCGAAGTATCTCATACTCAACCATCCCATAAAAGTCTCTCTCTGAGAATAGGCCTTCGTGAGTGGATCCGCTGCGTTATCCTCTAAGTCTGCTCTCCATGCCTCGATCACCCTGGAGATCAACCATCTCCATGATCAGGTGATACTGCTTTAGAATAAGTCTGGATCACTGATGAGACCGTCGTTCCTTGGCATAAGCCACAACTCCATTGTCTCACAATGGTAGGAACGTAGTTCATCTCATGAACTAATATTCACCCAAACATCCTCTTTGGTAGCATCTTAAGTAGCGATGTATCCAGCCTTTATCGTCTAGTATGTCACGGTATCTAGCTTCGAACTCTTCCAACATACCGTCCCTTTACTGGGGGTAAAGACAATGCCTGCGACTGACATTCAGTCGTCTTTATCACTCTGGAACACTTCCAGTGATTCTCCCCAGGATCGATTGATACCATTTCACTACTACTAGTGAGTATCCTAACATCCAATTAGATCTATCTCATAGATCCAAAAACCAGGATATAGGAGGTATCATTTTGATCGTATATGGAGAATCATTGTGATAAGCGGAGATTGATCGAGCGTAGCATAGGAAACTCCTTTCTTAACAAGAGTATGTCATCCACGTACTCTACGAGGATCACCACCATACTCCCTACTACCATTTCGTTTATACAAGGTTCATCTACCATTTTGATGATGTCAACTTCTTTGACTAATACATCAAAACAGATGTTCCAACTCCGCGATGCCTGCTTTATCATATAAAGCATCTTACACACGTTTCCGCTGCTCCCACTGTCTACGAAGCCCTCTGGCTGTGTACTTATAGACGCACTATTCTAAAACATCATTTAGAAAAGCAGTCATGGCACCCAACCGCCAGATATCGTAGTTATGGTATGTAGCCGTGGCAAGTAGGATCTGGATGGACTTAAGCATAGGTACTGGAAAAGGTTTCATCATTATCCACGCCTGGTCAATGACGAAAACCTTTAACAAGTCTAGCTTTGAAAGTCTCAACTTTTCCATGTACACCAAGTAATCTTCTCAAGATATACTTGCTCCTGATGGGGATTTAACCCTTCAGATATAACAACCAAAGTCCATACTTTGTTGGTGTATAAGGATTCCATCTCAGATCGCTAAGCATCCAGCCATTCTGACAGAGTCTTACTCCTGATGGCCAGCTCAAAACTAGTTGGGTCATCATCTCATGATGCAATCCTCGCTCCCACTGTCATAGAGAAACCGAAGTATCTCTCAGGTGGGTGAGGAACCCTACTAGATCGGCGGAGAGGCTGAGGTTCGTTGGTATCTACTGAATCCTTTGGTTCTATCAAATCGTCAGCTGCAGTTTGTATAGCTGGAACCTTTCCAGTTCTACATTACAGACCTTGCCTCGAGCTTGTCCGGATTTTGCTTTTTAGACATAGGCCGGACAACCCCAAATCTTAACTAACTTAAGATATGGGCTCTTACCTTTCCATATCACATATGAATTGGTAGGCAACTGATTTGATCGAAACCCTATTCAATAAGTATGCAACTTCATAAGTGCATAACTCCCAAAAGGAAATAGGTAACTCAGTAGTACTCATCATAGAGCACACCTTATCATATAGGGTGTGTTTGCTCCGCCCCGATATACCATCGTGCTATGGTGTATACGGAGGAGTAATGCTGAGAGAGAATCTCATTCTCCTTTAGAATAGTCCAGGAATTTCCGTGCTCAAGTATTCTCCTCCTTGATCTCATCATAGGACATAATACTTATACCCGTATTTTGGTTCTCTACTTCTAACTTATATTCTGTGAATATCTTAAAAGGTTCGGACTTGTGATTCAACAGGAACATAGGTCTGAATCTCGAAAGATTATCAGAGAATGTAATGAAGTAAAAAGAACCGGTCTTGGTATGTGTAGACTGGGGACCTACATACATCAACATGTATCATCCCAAGAGTTCACTAACTCTTTCTCTGTTTCCAATAAACAGGGCTGTGGTCATCTTATCTTTGTGACATGACTGGCGAGTTTCACAAGATGTAAATTCAAACTAATTTAAATATGCATCTATAGGTGACTCCAGCTAGTCGGGTCGCATTGATATGACCTAGTCTACAATACCTCAAGAAGGATCCGTTCATTTCTGAACTCATCCTCTTGTGTGTGTTCCATATACTAAGAACTGTAGTTTGATTTAGAACATCAATGCTTTTAGATAACGTGCCTGAACCGATCAACTTTTTATATAGGAAATGTTCAAAACATTATCCAACTATACAAAATTTTATCATTTCTTTACTAATAAAGAGACAGATATGATTTTGTATGTCTGGTTCGGTATCTAATAACATTCGTTCAGAATCAATGTATTGGTAATACAGGGTGACAGTGACCGACAGACTTGGCTGCAACACTTGCCCCGTTTTCTGTCTCATGAAACTTATCACCCGTTCTCAGTTTTTCTACCCTTTTGTAGCCCTATGTAACAGATTACATATCTGGGATCCTGATCCGGTATCATATACCAAGGATGCGGAGGATACTGAGAAACAGTTCTGTATAATGAACACACCCGAAGATGATGCATCAGCATGCACTCTCTTCGTTTGGGCGGCACGGGAAATCTGGTATTCCCCAATTTCCTGCTCTGTCTTATAACAATTATAAGTTGGAGCGGGACCAACGTTCCCCAGCTCAGTATAACAAGCGGGTTCGGTCAATAATCCGTATTATTATCTTGATTAAGGCGTGACATGGTCGCTACCAGGAGAGAGAGAGAAGAAAACACTCAGCGTGCGCTCTGTCAAGAATAGATTGGTTATTATTTTATCTAATCAGGATGGCTCCCACTGCTTTTTATCAAATCTTCCTTCAAACCCTAAAAGGAAAGACTAGCCGGGATTAATTACACACTACAAGTTCGCCAATCTTTCAGCCAGGCCATTGTCGGTACTTTGAGGGAGGTCCCCCGTGCTTTCGCACAAACCTAATTAATGTAAACCTCATTTTTCCAGAGGCGTAACCTCGTTAACACCTTTCTAGACACCTACTTGATCGGCTAATTGTAATGTATAAAACTCTCCCAGGAGTAACAATTACACGCAGCGGGTATCGGGATCCAACTATCTCATAGAAGGTATGTAATCTCATTGCAAATTTCAACACTTGAAATTCCCGATAATATTTTTCCCCTAACCTCCTATGACCTTGACAAAGGCCAACAAACCATAGGATGCTAGTCAAGTTCAACCCGTCATTTCCTGATTGAATTAAACCCACCCGCACGGCCCTTGACAAAGGCCAACAAGGTCGCACGACTACCCTAACTCAATCTGCATCATATGCATAAGCAGATAAGCACCAGTCAGCTACCGCACACTACACCTTGACAAAGGCCAACAAACGCAGCACGAATACTAACTACTACTTATCTGAAATGACGGAGGGCTACGACAGGTTTTTCTGAAAACCTATTGCATAATGAACTTGATATCGTTGTAGGATCGAATGAATTTTGAAATGGAGTGCTTTTGAGGCTTTTCTAGTTTTGCTAAAGGAGTCACTCCCGGTGAAGGGATCGTCGGTCCTTTCCTCGTCGAATGAGGTGCGGGATATATCATATATATCACTGTGCAAAGCAAAAACTCTTAAAAGCAATCAAAAGACAAACCGAGGGTGTAGCATCTGCCAGTTATTGCTAAAAGAGTCACTCCCGGTGAAGGGATCTCGGTCCTTTCCTTATCGAATAAGGTGCAGGATATATCATATATACCGCTGTGCAAAGCAAGAACTGTAGCTACCTGTTTTATTTTGAAATTCGATTCTACAACATCTTTAGGTTTCTTTTATTTCATTAATCACATTAATGAAGTCCCATCATTTAAGTACCTAAACATCACAGATAAATACGACGTACACTTATGCCATCCGCATTCGCCTCGATGTCCCTTCGTGCACCGTTAGGTTAGGTAACTAACGACAGAGCGGGGCAGGGCTAGCGCGGGTGTAAAACATAAGTAACGTCTATATAATATATCATATATACTATATATTGTATCTATCATAGAACATCACATGATCACATCACAGATATCGCAGCAGAAGAAACATATGAAATATTGGATATACTAGGACGTCTGTGTTTTTAATACGAGCCAGTATAAAACACGGAATCCACGGTCGTGATGAATAGCCAAACCCACACCCCAAGACCCCTACGAGAGCGGCAAGCAACCCTACCAATTCTAGAGTTAGGAGACCTGGACTCGATTCCTCGAGTTGGTCTCCCACTGGACTCCAGAACCCGGTTACTTGTGCCCTCCTCCTTGGGTCTATCCTAGTGCGGAAAAGTAAATAATATACAAAAGGTGACAACTTCCGCAACCTGGAAGTGCCCCAATAAAAGAATATTACATACAAGTTTTTACATGAATGAAAATGAAAAACTCTCATCTCACATAAAAAAACCCCGGCTATTCAAACACGACGATCCAATATAACATATCCAGCAACACATAACATCACATGTCATCAACGTAAGTAAATATGTCCATCCCAATTGTCGTTGACATATAGCAACGAAACCGGCGATATCACATATTACACTTACGGTCACAGAAAAGAAAGTGTAAAACTACAACAGTTGGAATCCGCAATCTCTTTAGACATCGCATGCCTAATCAAATGAATTACTTAGACATCGCATGCCTAACAATTATAAACCCCGCATTTTAGTCTCAAAATCGAAAACACTTTTCAATATCAAGTCGGGCAATTCAACAAGATTCCCGACATCCTGATCGAATGCTCGTCGCAAACTTCAGTAGACGGCCGCACCCCCGATGCCGTCGACGAAGTGCACCAAGGCGGAACACCGCTACCGCGAGCACCCGAACGGATGCTTTCGGCGACGGGGTTCTCCTACAGTCACTTGGTCGGGGCAATGGAGCGAGGCTGTCTATTAAGTTTACCCGGCGAGTATCCGCGTACGCTACGTGATCGCGACGGAATTTTGATCACATCAAAATTCCGTGGTAACCGATCAAGTGAGACTAAACTGCTACGTTTATAACATTCATTCAGTTATCTCATAACTTCTTGTGAATTCCAATTATTGTATCCCATTCCGGATAAATAGAAAATGTCAAACTTTCCGATCGAACAATCGAACACCCAAGTTTTCCCGATACAGATCAACACATGAAACAAGTCTAAAAACATTCAGTTCGTGCCTCAGTACCAACGGTCCAGCCGTAGAAGGGTCAAGCCAACGCCTCACATGTGGCATGCCGTACTGCCCCAAACCCGAAGGTTCAAAGGGTAGTTCAAGACGGTCACATAATCGAGTTAAGGTTTGTTGTCTTCTAGAGGGACCATCGTGTTACTTGCACTACTTAGAACGTGATTAAACAACAGAAATATCCAACACTTGGAAATTTCCCGACAGGGGAAAAATTAGGTATTTATATCCGGTCGAACTTTTTAACATATTCAAAAAAAATTATCCGGAACGACACATAGACAAAGTTTGACAATCCGATCGAATGTATGAACTCCCAATACAACCCAAAATACTCAACTCTTGATTTCAGATTAAAAATTCCCAGGAAAACCAGCACTGAAAAATAGGAGTTACTGTGCAAAATTCAATGGCAGATAAGATAAAAGGGCCGCGGAAGGGCCGCATTAGCACGCTAATGCCGCGGTTCCGCCGCACTTTAGAAAGATCATTAGGTAATTTTTACATCGTAATTCTTAGATTTACCTGCTGATTTTTCTGCATATTTTTAATTTGCAAAAATCCACATTTTACAAAAATGTCCAGAGAGCATTTTAAAGTCGGGGTTTCGGGTCGATCGGACTTCTAACTCCGTCTACGCATCGCCTATGGCTCTAGCTAGGCTCTGATACCACTGTAGGGCTCCTAGGCACTGTCAAGAGGTCTCACAAGGCATCAACCATGCCAATTTCAAAAAATATTGGTGCCGAGAAACCCGACTACGGATCGTTGGCTAGAAATCTAGGCGAAACATTAAACTAGTTAACACTTAACTATAAGAATACGGAAATACAACCTTTGTAGATCCGGTTCTCCACCTCCATAGCTCCGCAACGAAGTATCCTCGCTGTCCAAATCGAAATCCAGGCTCTTGCGTCGGCTTCATCGGAGAAGAAGCGGGCTAGGTCATCGACGACGTGCCGAAGATGATCTACGTCGAAGCATCACTAGATCAAGCTCCACCTTCACCAAGCCATGAAAACTTGTGAAGGAAACACACTCTACTACTTGGCAAGAGATAGAGGATGAAGAAATAGGAAGTGGGTAGACTTTAGAATTGGATTTCTCACTTGTTTCATCAATCCACCATTGATGAAGTCATGCTTCTTCATGGAAGAAGAAGATGAAGATGAAGAAAGAATTATTATGATAAGTTAATTAAAAAGAAAAGAAAAAGGATACTTATCATAATAATAACCATGATTAGGTGTAGAGAATAGACCATGGTTAATTGCAAGGGTTAGGGTTAAGCATGAGACAAAATGGTCACAAAGTCAAAGCTTCATGAAGCTTCAAAGAAAGAGACAAAACTTGCAAACATTTCATTTCTAATCTTTTCCAAATAAATAAATAAATAAATGATTAAGAAAAAGGAAACCCTAATCATCAATTTAACCATGGTTTAATCTTTACACTTAACCAAGTTTACATGTATCATCAAACACGATACAAACATTTGCACAAAAAGTATATCACATATACAACTTGTACATTCAAGTGAGAAAATCCATATAAAGTGAACCAATACTAGTTAATGCAAAGTAATATATCAAATATATAATTATACATTAAATCATTAAATCAACACTTGATTTAACGATCCGGTCATATCGCATATAACCGACTAGTATCCAATGTATCGGCTTATCTAATCAATCCTTGATTCGATAACTAGGTTATATCGCATACAACCATTCGATACATTCATCGCGAGAATAGAATACGGTATCACATACACGCATTATTATCGGTCCCGCACATATCTCATATGCGCTCCTATTTCGTTTCGCTTGAGCCAGGAAACCTCTGTGTAGGACTCTAAAGACTCGTCAATACGCCGGCAGCAGGTGATGATCATATCAAACACCCACAAGCCGCAAGCGGTCTGCTAAACGTAACGGCCACCCGGGTATTGAGCGATCAGAAGATCGACGAGCAAGCCCGCTCAAACTCCAGTGAATCCAACCAGTAACACTACCGTACAGTCCGGTCTGTCCGTCTGATATGTCGCATATCTTGCCTAGGGGTGGTAAACGTCAGACCCCAATAGCTCGATAAGTCGTGTCGATATGAGGTCTATAACAATTCGAGAAACTACTGGTAACACTTACCAGTAAATCTCAGCAACCCTAGCCAGGGATTTCCTGTTATAGCCAATCGAACACAGCGCAACATCAACTCCCTATACCGGGAGAGACGAATCCCCTCCTATCGCTCATTGCCTCCATGTGATTCGGGACTGTACCCAAAAACCACCGTTTTGCACGCCCTCTTGGACGTGGTAAGATGGAAATCAAAGCACAGTGGGAACCACACAAGACTCTATGACGATCTCGGGTCAACAGACTACTCCGTACCAGTGTCACCAGAGAACTGCCATCTGACGTGAGGTATAATACCATCTGGGAGTTCTCGGCGAGTCCGTCCAGTGTACCCAGTCTCCACTGAGCACCCGTATATCATCTCCGATGTCAAACACCAATGGATATGGGATCATCCATCGCCCATCTGTATGGGTCGAGAAGGTATACGCTAGTCTACTCTGGTATATCGATGCCCCGTCTCGATACACCCACGACTAGGGACTTTGAAGGATGTACTTATGGACTACCATGTCCCCACTAGTATGATACGCATCATAGTCCAGGTAGTCAAGTACACATCCTATGGGCTTTACCAACATGTAACAGAGAGACAATCAGCATACACGTTAAGGTAAAGTGTAACCAGATAGCATACTATCGTGTCGAGCAAGAAAGTCTTCCCTATATATGTCCCAGCATCCACTACAATATACATCCTATGTACAGTAATGGCCTCTAGGGCATACATATAACTAACACTGTGGTCTATAAGCACATCCTTAAAGTGGTCCCTAGTCATGGGAGTTTTCGAAACAGGGCATCGATACTCCGGAGTAGACTAGTGTATACAGTCGATACCCCGACGAGGGGTGGTGGCCGGTCTCACAAGCCACTGGTGTCAGTTGGTTCACCTAAGATGTATACAGGTGCTCATTTGGTTATGAGTACACCGGACGGGACTTGCCGGGAACATGCTAGTTGGTTTTATACCTGACGTCAGATAGCAGTTCCCTGGTGACATGTGCACAGGTTAGTTCATCGACCTGAGATCGTCATTTGTCTGGTGTGAGTTCCCACTGTACTTTGATTACTACCCTACCATGGCTCAAAGGAGTCGTGCAAACAGGTTTTAGTTGGGTACAGCCCCGAGCCACATGGAGGCAGTGAGCGGATCTGCAGGGGTTCGTCTCTCCCGGTATTAGGGGTGAGGTCGCGCTGTGTCTAGGAGAGCCATTACACGAAGTCCTTGGCCAAGGCAGGAGATTTACTGGTAGGTATTCCAGTAGTATCTCAGGGTGTTCTGGGCTATACTCCGACACGACTTGTACCGCTTTTGGGGGTCTGACTTTTACCAACCCCCTAGGCCCGCCATGCGATGCTCATAGACGAACGGACCGGACTGTACGGATATTGTCACTGACAGGCTCGGTAGGGTGTCAGGATGAGTTCGCTCATCGACGTCCCTTTTGGTCAATACCTGGTAGCCCGTTACGTATGGCTAATACCAATGACGTGCTAGTGGTTAAATCCATAGCCAAAGTATTGACGAGTCTTTAGAGTCCCCCACAGACAGTTTCTCAAGTTTCGGGCGAAACGCTGTAGAGGCCGTATGGATATATGGCAGGGTTCGATCATGTACGTGCGGTATTGCACGGATCATGATCGGACTGATTATACTAGCGGACTTTGGTTTAAGCCGGATCCTAATATTGTACAGTGTAGATTTTGTCTCATTGCATTTGTATTCGGTCGCAATACAAATGCGGGTATGTATATACAGTCGCGGGGTTTTCCTGTAATTTATTGCGGGATCGCTTTTTTGAAGTTTCCAGTTTGTTTTCCGTTTCGGCTATTTTCCTTTGTTTCTTTCATTGGCTGAAAATTGGTGGAAGGGGGCTTATTTGCAAATGTGCAAATTAGCAATTTGGAGGGTTGTTTTTGTGATGATAGCTTCATGATGGTTCAACCATCATTTGACTTCTTTGTTCATCATTGCTTGCTATGATGGGTTGAGTGATGGGTTTTGGTTTTGACTTTGTGGTGATCATTTCTTCCCATCATCACTCTTTTCTCTCTCTTGCATTATTTGCTCACTCTCTCCCATCATTCTAGTAAGGGGCCGGCCATTAGAGGGAAGGGGGCTGTCCAAATTTTTGTGTGGGGGTTTTTCACCTCATTTGCTCACACAAAAATCCCATAGCACCATTTCAAAGTTCATCCCTCCACCTACACTTCCAAATGGCAACCTCACTAACCCCGTGAGACAAAATCATTCTACACTTAGCCTATAGCATTCTTGGACACGAACTTCGTGCCCGAGTTGCCTCGGTCCAGAGGTGGGAGCCCGTAAAAAGACCCGGCGATGTGGTGCGCTTTCCGACGAGGAGATGAAGACCGGAGATTCCGCGAGGAGATTGGGATGGTGGCCGAAGACCGAAGGACATGGATCGCTCGGTATATCTCTCTACCCTTTCTCTAGTTTGTTAGTAGTAGGTTAATGGTCCGATCCGGGTTTATAGTCCGCGGTAGCGCCGGTTTCTAAGTCAAGAAAAGTTTTTGTTTCCGCATTTTGGCCTCGGACAGACGGTCGGGGCGCTGCCGTGGTCTAACATGGTATCAGAGCCACGCCATTAACCTAGTCTAGCTTGCTCTAACGTGTTTACAAGTTCGATCGAACGGATTTTCTAAAAACCGCATTTTCAAGTCCAGTTTCTGTCGATTTTATTTTGTGCTCTAAAAATTTTACTGGGCATGTCAAAAAATCGTGCAGGCTGTTATACGAGTACTGTAGAAATTTGGTTACATGAAGTCGCTGTATCACCGCGGAACCGCGGCCGTAACCCCCTTTTGGCCGCGATTCCGCCGCAGAACAGTGAAGTCACTGCACCATTTTTCTTGCAGTGATTCCTGAGTTTAAATTGGGGTTTTTTGTGTATTCTGTTTGGGCCGAGATTTATTTTGAGTGCTACAGTTGTGCTTGGGGCCCACTCCAGGAAATTTAGTCGATCGAAAATTTTAAACATGTTAGTTCACAGTATTTACATTATATCTGCGACCGTGAATGTCATTTAATCGGTAAATCCTGTCTAACTGCTATAGCCTTTTTAGACGGATTTGTGAACGTGACATTCACGTTGATATTCTGTGTTGTGCTGTGATGTTGCGGATTTGTCATGGTAGATAGCCTAGATGCAATGGTAGTACAGTTTGGCTGTCTATGTACATTTTATATTGCGGGACGAGTGTCCGACATGTGGACTGCCGTCACTGCCTGTTTGTATATTATTCTTTTGGGGCACGACCGGGCTGAGGTCGATGTACCCGTTGTATATTTTTACTTTCTGTACTAGGATTACCCCACGGAGGGGTGCACGGGTAGCCGGGTTCTAGAGGGCAACGGGTCCGCATCTCATGGCGTTGAGACGGAGGGGGCTTCACTCTAGAATTGGCGGGCTATTCGCCGCACTCGTAGGGGGTACAGGTTGACCCAGGGAGGGATGCCCAAGTTACCGGATTCCATGAAGTGCTGGGTGGTCTATTCACGTTGCTGAAGGGGGCTGCCTCGCTTCAGGTTTTGGCGGGTAACTTGCCGTGCCCGTAGTGGTCTAGGATTTCATTGCACAGGCTATCCACATGACCAGGGGAACGTCGGGTTTCAGTAGCGGCTCTATGAAACCCGGGGATCCTAGATATCTGTATTGTTCTGTGATGCTTATTACATTTCTGTGATGTTGCATTTTATCACGCCTTGAGCGATTATTATATATTGATATATATACCAGTAGATGTTGTATATGTTTTTCATCCGCGCTAGTCCAGTCCCCGCTTTGTCGTTAGTTAAGTAACCTAACGGGTGATGACGGGACCCAGTAGCGAATGTGGATGGCATATACGTACATCGTATTTTCGTTCTTTATTGGTGTGATCAAATGATGGGACTACATTGATTCGGATCAATGCAAGCTAAACAAACCTATTCTGATGTTGTTGGAACATTTTTCAAAAAGCTGTTATTGCAAAGACGTTCTCTTTTGTTTTGCACAGTGGTATTCGGTTATGAATATCCAGCACCTCAGTCGACGAGGCAAGGGCCGAGATCCCTTCACCGGGAGTGACCCCTTGGACAGAAGTTTGAGTCAGGGTAATAACTTCACTATAGCCGATTACTTTTTGCTTTGCATCGTGGTATTCAGTTGGAATATCCTGCACCTCATTCTATGGGGAAAGAGCCGAGATCCCTTCACCGGCAGTTACCTCTTTAGCAAAGGTTTTCGCCACTATATTTTTATAAAAAGCTATGCAGTTCCTTCAACGATATCAAGTTCATTACGTTAAAAGTTTTTCACCAAAAACTAGACGTAGCCCTCCGTCATTTCTTACAAATATTACTTAGTATTCGTGCTGCGTTTGTTGACTGTATCAAGGCGTAGTGTACGGTAGCTAAGTAGTGTTCGTTTGTGGCATATTAATAGGATTGGTATGGACAGTCGTGTGACCTTGTTGACTGTGTCAAGGGCTTGTACGGGTGGGTTTAATGCAATCCAGGATAATGACGGGTTGAACTTGACTAGGACTCTTTGATTTGTTGACAGTGCAAGGTCACTTGGGTCCTAGGGGTAAAATCACATTGGGAGTTTCTAAAGAAACTGAAACTTGCCAGGCATGCACATACCTTCTAGAGTATGATAACGTGAGTGGATTCCGTCACGTTATCATGCGATGATAGTTGGATCCCGATTCCCACTGATGAGTTGGTTTACTTCTCGGGTGATCCGGACTAATTCTTCTTTCAGGTTTGGAGGAGAATTTGAGGTTACAGTGGGAGGTTTTCTGATTGGATAAATTGGTAACCATTCTGATCTAGGTTAGAGTGCATGCAGAGTGTTTCTTTTCTCTCTCTCTGGCAGCGACCATGGCCCGACCCTTGACTATGACTCAGTGACCAAGTTGACTGAACCTTCTTAAAACACTGACTTTTGGATTGTCAGAGTTGCAAACCTCTTTTCCACTCCTACTTTTACCCTTTTCTAAAGGACACCCCGTATTACTACGAACGTCCACTTCCATTAGATAAAACCATCGTATGGTTATATACGAACTCGAAGGAATTTATTCGAGGATGGTTTCCGGTTCTGGAGAAAACAAATAGGACTATTCAGTTGTCTTTTCCTTTTACCTTCTCTCAGGTTGCGAGTGCTCCTTGGATTAGGACAGTACACCTGTTACGCTTATTGGATAGTCTTCTTCCAAACCATAGGCAGGTGCCGAACGGTAGGGAATGAAGAAAACCAATTAGCCTAAACGGTGTACAAAAGGTATTAAGTAAAGACAAATAAAGGGATTAGTAAGAGGGCAAAGTAAATTGCGACTGCTATTCATGACCAAACCAAGTATTTCTTTGTTAGTGTATATGCCCTAGAGGCCATTACTGTATCAAACTAGCCTGTATATTACTTAATGGAAGCTTGGGATATTCACAGTTGTATAGACAATCTTGCTCAAAATGGTAGTATGCTACTTGGTTTGTTTCTACTTCAATATGTGCATGTGTTTCTTTTAGCATATCGCTTATACATATTAGTAGAGCCCTTAGGATCTTTGCTTGATTACCAGCGTTGTGATGGCAGTCACACTCGTGGGGGCTGGATAATCTATAAGCACATCCTTATACAGGTCCCTAGTCATAGGACTATCGAGACAGGGCATCGATACTCCGGAGTAGACTAGCGTATGCGCTTCTCATCCCAGCAGGGGAGATGGTCTGTCCGACAGCTATCAGTACGTCGTACTGGAGATAGTATGCGGGTGCTCGTTGGGTTACGAGTACACTGGACAGGACTCGTCGGGAACTGTTTGGTTGGTATTATACCTATCGTCAGTTTTCAGTTCCCAGGTGACATGAGTACAGTTTAGTCCGCTGACTTGATACTGTCACTTCGCCTCGAGTGTGTTCCCACTGTACTTAGATTACTACCCTACCACGGCTCAAAGGAGTCGTGCAAACAGGTAGTAGTTGGGTGCAGTCCCGAAGCACTTGGAGGTAGTGACGGTTAGACAGGATTCGCCTCTCCCGGTATTGGGGGTTGATATTGTTGGAGATAGTGCCCTCAGAGTCAATTATTGGATCACAGGCACGTGATTGCAATGATTGAGGGAGGACCTATTCCGGTAGGACAGTCTTACTCAAGATGATAGTATGTTATCTGGTTTACCTTTATCATCGTGTACTGCTTTAGGTGACCTTACTGATCACTATTGCACGTTGATAGAGCCCCTAGGAATCTTGCTTGACTACCAGCAGTATGAGGGCGATCATATACGTGGGAGCTGGGGTCTATAAGCACATCCTTAAAAAGGTCCCTAGTCGTGGGAGTTTCGAGACAGGGCATCGATACTCCAGAGTAGACTAGTGTATACAGTCGAGACCCCGACGAGGGGCGGTGGCCAGTCTCAAAAGCCACTGGTGTCAGTTGGATCACCTAAGATGTATACAGGTGCTCATTGGGTTATGAGTACACCGGACAGGACTCGCCGGGAACATGCTAGTTGGTCTTATACCTGACGTCAGATTGCAGTTCCCTGGTGACATGTGTACAGGTTTGTTCATCGACCTGAGATCGTCATTTGTCTCGTATGAGTTCCCACTGTACTTTGATTACTACCCTACCACGCTCAAAGGAGACGTGCAAACAGGTTTTAGTTGGGTACAGTCCCGAGCCACATGGAGGCAGTGAGCGGATCTGCAGGGGTTCGTCTCTCCCGGTATTGGGGGTGAGGTCGCACTGTGTCTAGGAGAGCTATTACACGAAGTCCTTTGCCAAGGCAGGAGATATACTGGTAGGTATTCCAGTAGTATCTCAGGGTGTTCTGGGCTACACTCCGACACGACTTGTACCGCTTTTGGGGGCCTGACTTTTACCAACCCCCTAGGCCCGCCATGCGATGCTCATAGACAAACGGACCGGATTGTACGGATATTGTCACTGACAGGCTCAGTAGGGTTTCAGGATGAGTTCGCTCATCGACGTCCCTTTTGGTCAATACCTGGTAGCCCGTTACGTATAGGCTAATACCTCTGACGTGCTAGAGGTTAAATCCACAACCAAAGTATTGACGAGTCTTTAGAGTCCCATACTGACCAGTTTCTCAAGTTTCGGGCGAAACGCTGTAGAGGCCGTATAGAGATATGGCAGGGTTCGATCAGATACGTGCGGTATTGCACGGATCATGATCGGACGGATAATACTAGCGGGCTTTGGTTTAAGCCGGATCCTAGTATTGTACAGTGTAGATTTTGTCTCATTGCATTTGTATTTCGGTCGGAATACAAATGCGGGTATGTATATACAGTAGCGGGGTTTTCCTGTAATTTATTAAGGGATCAGTTTTTTGGAGTTGCCAGTTTGCTTTCCGATTCGGCCATTTTCCTCTGTATCTTTCCTTGGCTGAAATTTGCTGGAGGAGGGCTTATTTGCATTTATGCAAATTAGCATTGTGGAGGGTGATCTTTGCATATTGTTGCTTCATGATGGTTGCACCATCATTTGACTTTCTTTTAGTCATCATGGCTTGACTTGTGAAGTGATGATGGTTGTTGGAGTGTTGGTTTTGTTTAGTGATCATTATATTTCATCATCATCCTTTTTCTCTCTCATGCATGATAGCCTTTTCTCTTCCTCTCCCTTGCATTATTGTGGGGCTCTCTCATTCTCACTCCCTTCACCATGATATGGCCGGCCAAGCTAAGGGGGGGGCTGTCCAAAAGTTTTGGAAGGGGATTTTGTTCTCTACATGCTAGAAAAATCCCCAAGTTCATCTAGAAAAAGTTCACATATCATTCCTCCACCATTATGGCAACTTCCACAACCCCAAAGAGACATAGAGTTCTACAGTTAACCTACAGCATCCTTGGGCACATCGGCTCGCCAACTTCGTGCCCGAGTTGCCTCGGTCCAGAGGTGGGAGCCCGTAAAAGAAGCCGGCGACGTGGTGCCCTTCCGGCGACGTGGTGGAGACCGGAGATTCCGCGGAGAGATCGGGACGACGACGAGAAGACCGAAGGACACGGATTGCTCGGTATATCTCTCTACCCCTTCTCTAGTTAGCTAGGACTATGTTAATGGCCCGATCCGGGTTTAAAGTGCATGGTGGTGCCGGTACAAAAGTTAAAGTAAATTATCGTTTCCGCATTTTAGCCTCGGATTGACGGCCGGGGTGCCGCCGTGCACTTACATGGTATCAGAGTTAGGCCATTAACCTAGTCTAGCTTGGCCTAATGTGTTTACATTTTCGATCGAACAAAATTCCAAAACTCGCGATTTCAATGCATCAGTTCTCTGTCAAAATTTTTTTTGGCTCCAAAAATTTTTCAGGTTGTTGTAGAATACTGAGCAGGAAATTCTAAGACATCTGTGAAAAAATGGTGGTGTGATACTGTAGCATGACCGCGGAACCGCGGCCAAACCCCTGTTCCGGCCGCGGTTCCGCCGCAGCACAGTGCCTTCACTACACCATTTTTGCACAGTGATCTTTTTACAGGGAAATTGGGGTTTTTGAATGTTCTTTTTGGGCCCAGATTTTCTTTAAGTGCTACAGTAGTGCTTGGGGTCCCACTTGAGTAAATTTGATCAATCGAAATGTTTAAACATGTTAGTTCATAGTATTTACATTATATCTGCGACCGTTAATGTCACTTGATCGGTAAATCCTGTCTAACTGCCATAACCCGGTTAGACGAATTTGCGAACGTGACATTCACGTTGATGTTCTGTGTTGTGCTGTGATGTTTCAGATTGGTCGTGGGGGAAAGCATGGATGCAATGTTAGTACAGTTTTGTTTTATATGTACATTTGATATTGCGCGGCGAGCGTCTGACATGTGGACTGACGTCACTGCCAGTTTGTATATTATTCTTTTAGGGCACGATCGGGGTGAGGTCGATGTACCCGTTGTATGTATATTTTACTTTCTGTACTAGGATTACCCCGCGGAGGGGTGCACGGATAGCCGGGTTCTAAAGGGCAACGGGCCCGCATCTCATGGCATTGAGACGGAGGGGGCTTTACTCTAGAATTGGAGGGCTATTCGCCGCACTCCTAGTGGGTACAGGTTGACCCAGGAGGGGTGCCCAAGTTACCGGATTCCGTGAAGTGCCGGGTGGACCATTCACGTTGCTGAAGGGGGTTGCCTCGCTTCAGGTTTTGGCGGGTAACTTGCCGCGCCCGTTGGGGTCTAGGATTTCATTGCATAGGCTATCCACACGACCAGGGGAACGTCGGGTTTCAGTAGCGGCTCTATGAAACCCGGGGATCCCAGATATCTGTATTGTTCTGTGATGCTTATTACATTTCTGTGATGTTGCATTTTATCACGCCTTGAGCGAATATTATATATTGATATATATACTAGTAGATGTTTTATATGTTTTGCATCCGCGCTAGTCCAGTCCCCGCTCTGTCGTTAGTTAAGTAACCTAACGGGTAATGACGGGACCCAGTGGCGAATGCGGATGGCATATACGTACATCATTATTTTCGTTCTTTATTGGTGTGATCAATTGATGGGACTGCGTTGATTCGGATCAATGCAAGCTAAACAAACCTAATTCTGATGTTGTTGGAACAATTTTCAAAAAGCTGTTATTGCAAGGACGTTCACTTTTGTTTTGCACAGTGGTATTCAGTTGGAATATCCTGCACCTCAGTCGACGAGGCAAGGGCCGAGATCCCCTCACCAGGAGTGACCCCTTGGACAGAAGTTTGCGTCAGCGTAATAACTTCACTATAGCCGATTACTTTTGCTTTGCATCGTAGTATTCAGTTGGAATATCCTGCACCTCATTCTACGGGGAAAGAGCCGAGATCCCTTCACCGGGAGTGACCTCTTTAGCAAAGGTTTTCGCCACTATATTTTTAAAAGCTATCCGGTTCCTTCAACGATATCAAGTTCATTACGTTAAAGGTTTTCACCAGAAACCATTCGTAGCCCTTCATCGTTTCATATGGATAGTCAATAAGTATTCAAGCTGTGTATGTTGGCCAAAGTCAAGGCACAGTGATTGGTAGCTATTAGGTATTCATATGCAGCATAGATAGATGCGTTGGTTTGGGGCAGTCGTATAGCCTTGTTGGCCAAAGTCAAGGGCTTATACGGGTGGGCTCAAATTAACCTGGAGAATGACGGGTAGAACTTGACATGTGACTTATGATTTGTTGGCCAAAGTCAAGGTCATAAGAGCATGGGGCAAAAATCACATCGGGAGTTTCTAAAGAAACTGAAACTTGCCAGATATGCGCATACCTTCTGGAGTGTGATAACGTGAGCTGATTCCGTCACTTTATCATGCGATGATAGTTGGATCCCGATTCCCACTGATGAGTTGGTTTACTCCTCGGGTGATCCCGACTAATTCTTCTTTCAGGTTTGGAGGAGAATTTGACGGTACAGTGGGAGGTTTCCAGGTTAGATAAATTGGTAACCATTCTGATCTAGGTTAGAGTGCATGCTGAGTGTTTCTTTTCTCTCTTTCTTTGGCAGCGACCATGACCCGACCCTAGACTATGACTCAGTGACCAAAATTAACCGAACCTTCTTAAACACTGGCTTTTGGATTGTCAGAGTTGCAAACCTTATTGCCACTCCTACTTTTACCCTTTTCTCCAGGACACCCCGTATTACTACGAACGTCCACTTCCATTGGATAAAACCATCGTATGGTTATATACGAACTCGAAAGAATTTATTCAAGGATAGTTTCCGGTTCTGGAGAAAACGAATAGGACTATTCAGTTGTCTTTTCCTTTTACCTTCTCTCAGATTGCGAGTACTCCTTGGTTTAGGAGATAGTACACCTATTACGCAAATTGGATAGTCTTCTTCCAAACCTTAGGCTGGTGCCGAACGGTAGGGAATGAAGAAAACCAATTAGCATAACGATGGTGTACAGAAGGTACTAAGTAAAGACATATCAAGGGATTAGTAAGAGGGCAAAGTAAATTGCGACTGCTATTCACAACCAAACAAAGTATTTCATTACCACTCTCATTTCACCTTTGTATTTCTCCAGGACACTCCGTATCACTACAAAGATCCACAGTTTATTGGATACTCCATCGTATGGTTATATACGAACTCGAAAGGAACTTGTTCCAGTTCGGGGATGGATTCTGGTTCAGGAGAAATAGGAATAAGGTTTATTCGGTTGCCTTTTATCTTCACCTTTTCTCGCATTGCGAGTGCTCCTAGGATTAGGACAGTACACCCATTATGCTTATTGGATAGTCTTCTTCCAAACCATAAGCTGGTGCCGAACGGTAGGGAAGGAAGAAAACCATTTAGCCTAAGAGGGTGTACAGAAGGTAATGACTAAAGACATTTAAAGGTATTTGGAGAGATGGCAAAGAATTTTACGGTTACAGTTGTGAATCTGATAATGGAAGAGGCATTACTAGGAATACCAGGATACCCCATCGAAACATTTCAATGTTTCAGTTTCACTGTGTACTGTAAAAAGAAAACTGATTTCCCAATTAGACACTTGCTCCAGGGTATGTATTTACCAGGTATGATTCTCACATCTGTATGGTTTTACAGATGTTGAGTAGGAGTAAGTTATTGGGAATTAGGTGATCATCCTCATTATATCGGGATTCGTTGTAATCGGTGATATTTGAGGAAGTCACCTTGGTTGTTTGCCGGACGGCAAATATTTGGTTTTGAATATCCGCTGCCATGCACCAATTTCAAATTGATATATTTGTACGTCTATTTTTATAGAGTGAGATATACCTTTTGAAATTATGTCGATGATATTTACCTATATCAGTGGATGGTTAGGTAAGGAGCTTTAAACAGCGGTGTAATTATTCTTAACCATAAGTACAGTTTTCAACCTACGACATACGGGGTTTGAGTTATTAGACTCAAAGGACTTATATAGAGTATTGTATGGTCCAGTGTCCATTAGGACAGAGGGGTTGGTCATCGTACTACATTCGGTTTACTTATGACTTCTCTAGTTCTTAGACAAGTGTTTCGTAGAAACACAAGGTCTGAGTTTTGAGAAGTTATAGGTATATGAATAAAGTAAAGAACCAGGTGTTGCAAGTATCAGGATTCTTCAAGGAGATGTAGATACTTGTGTAGGGTATTCAGTTGATAGTAATGTTTAAGAGAACTCGCTTCTCTTTCAGATTACTCATAATTGGAAGCACTCCTAAGTTGAGTAATGCTGATCGGCCTCTTTTCATTTAGTTGATATGCACTGGAGACAGCTGCATGATTTGAATCTGGTTCAATTAAATCAGTGCCTCTGGTCCTATATTGGATATAGAACAGTTCATATCTTAACGATATTAAGGTATCAGGAGTTGTCTGGCTTATGCTTAAAACCAGACTCTAGATAACTCAAGGCACGTTTCTGTAATGGCTGTTTGTGGGTTGACCCAGGCTATGACGAGGGTTGACTTTCTACCATCTGGAAGATCAATAGTGATATTGTTCTTGACTCGCCACAGTTTTAACAAAAATGGATTTTTTTCAGAAAACAGTAGTGGGAGTATGGTAGAACTGGAAGTGATTCCAGAACCGCAAACGATTACTGAAGATTTGATAAGAACCTAAAGATTCAATCTGGTTTGACATTCCATTGGCCACTCCGCAGATAAGATGGGTAACCTCAGGCACCCGAGAGGTACTCCGGTAGCCTCAAGGACGGTGACAGGGAGGTTCTTGTTTACCCAGACTTGTCATTGCTGTTGTTCCAGACTGTGAGACCCGGCAGGAGGATGAGTATAGCGTCGTTCTAAACTGGCTTTAGAAGTGTACGTCTATATGACTCTGCCAGAGGGTTGTCATAGTCAGTGGGAGCAGCGGAAGCATTGGTGGACAAGTAGCTTATGTTTATGGACTAAAGCAGATATAGCGGAGAAAGATCATCTATTTCTGATGTGACAGTCATAGGTTTGACTTCATCAGAATAGGGGATGGATCTGTTGAGAAGGTAGTAGGGTCTGATGTCCTGGTATTTGGATGACATACACAGAGTAGGAAGTGATATTCCTATACTACGATCGGTTATACTTTGGTTGTCACACAGTGGTTTCTCCACATGTGACTTGGATATTATATCAAAACATTCTGGTTACTGGATCTATGGTTTTAGATTTAGATTTGGGTAGTTTCCCAATCTGGGTACTTAAACAACATTCTAAAGGTATTTAGAATGGACGACTCCTGGCATGGTGGTGTACCTGCAGGTGATGGAGTCACCCTCTCTAAAGGTGTCTTACAAACTAAAGGGGAGAGGGATGTGCATGATTGGCAGATCACTTGCTTAGGCAATTGAGTCGATCATGAGTACCACACCAGATGTTGTTTTTGCATTGGATGCAATAAATTGATATTAATCCAATCCTGGAGAAAAGATTGGAAGCAGTTTTAGAACATAAGTGGATGTTCTAGGGATATGATAACAACAGCCTCTTATAGGAGACAGTTATCATTCCAGGCTTCCAAGGTGACATGGATGACTGAGAGGTTGTCAGAGTTATAGTTTTCCTTCTGACAAGGGGCAGTATCTGGACAGGTGGTCCAGTAGGATACTGAGGGAGGCATGGCGCAAGATACTGATTAAGTTCAGTTGACGATACAGTCTAAGAAGTTTGGATTTGGAGTTCATTATGAGCTAGGTCCCATCAGACATCCAGACACATTCTAAGACAGGTATTGCTCATTTCGGGAGATGGCATTCTCCGTGAACTTGAGATATAGAGAGACATAGAAAGAAACATCAAGGCGGATCCATCACTGAGGCTATTCCTCGAACGCAATAGTTTCGCAAACGGGTTTTGTGAGACTGTTTAGTAGAGGAGTTGGGTGTTCGGTATCACACGGGCTGTGAGTATGCGACATCGCAATAATTAGCCTTGAGTGCAAGTGGGAGATTGTTGGATATAGTGCCCTCAGAGTCAATTATTGGATCACAGGCACATGATTGCAATGATTGAGGGAGGACCTATTCCGGTAGGACAGTCTTACTCAAGATGATAGTATGCTATCTGGTTTACCTTTATCATCGTGTACTGCTTTAGGTGACCTTACTGATCACTATTGCACGTTGATAGAGCCCCTAGGATTCTTGCTTGACTACCAGCAGTATGAGGGCAATCATATACGTGGGAGCTGGGGTCTATAAGCACATCCTTAAAAAGGTCCCTAGTCGTGGGAGTTTCGAGACAGGGCATCGATACTCCAGAGTAGACTAGTGTATACAGTCGAGACCCCGACGAGGGGCGGTGGCCGGTCTCACAAGCCACTGGTGTCAGTTGGATCACCTAAGATGTATACAGGTGCTCATTGGGTTATGAGTACACCGGACAGGACTCACCGGGAACATACTAGTTGGTCTTATACCTGACGTCAGATAGCAATTCCCTGGTGACATGTGTACAGGTTTGTTCATCGACCTGAGATCGTCATTTGTCTCGTGTGAGTTCCCACTGTACTTTGATTACTACCCTACCATGCTCAAAGAAGACATGCAAACAGGTTTTAGTTGGGTACAGTCCCGAGCCACATGGAGGCAGTGAGCGGATCTGCAGGAGTCCGTCTCTCCCGGTATTGGGGGTGAGGTCGCACTGTGTCTAGGAGAGCCATTACACGAAGTCCTTGGCCAAGGCAGGAGATTTACTGCTAGGTATTCCAGTAGTATCTCAGGGTGTTCTGGGCTACACTCCGGCACGACTTGTACCGCTTTTGGGGGTCTGACTTTTACCAACCCCCTAGGCCCTCCATGCGATGCTCATAGACGAACGGACCGGACTGTACGAATATTGTCACTGACAGGCTCAGTAGGGTGTCAGGATGAATTCTCTCATCGACGTCCCTTTTGGTCAATACCTGGTAGCCCGTTATGTATAGGCTAATACCTCTGACGTGCTAGTGGTTAAATCCACAACCAAAGTATTGACGAGTCTTTAGAGTCTCCCACAGACCAGTTTCTCAAGTTTCGGGCGAAACGCTGTAGAGGCCATATGGAGATATGGCAGGGTTCGATCAGATACGTGCGGTATTGCACGGATCATGATCGGACGGATAATACTAGCGGGCTTTGGTTTAAGCCTGATCCTAGTATTGTACAGTGTAGATTTTGTCTCATTGTATTTGTATTTCGGTCGGAATACAAATGCGGGTATGTATATACAGTAGCGGGGATTTCCTGTAATTTATTACGGGATCAGTTTTTTGGAGTTGCCAGTTTGCTTTCCAATTCGACCATTTTTCTCTGTATCGTTCCTTGGCTGAAATTTGGTGGAGGAGGGCATATTTGCATTTGTGCAAATTATCATTGTGGAGGGTGATCTTTGCATATTGTTGCTTCATGATGGTTGCACCATCATTTGACTTCATTTGACTTTCTTTTAGTTATCATGGCTTGACTTGTGAAACGATGATGGTTGTTGGAGTGTTGGTTTTGTTTAGTGATCATTATATTTCATCATCATCCTTTTTCTCTCTCATGAATGATAGCCTTTTCTCTTCCTCTCCCTTGTATTATTGTGGGGCACTCTCATTCTCACTCCCTTCACCATGATATAGCCGGCCAAGTTAAAAGGGGGGGGCCCTGTCCAAAAGTTTTGGAAGGGGATTTTGTTCTCTACATGCTAGAAAAATCCCCAAGTTTATCTAGAAAAAGTTCACATTTCATTCCTCCACCATTATGGAAACTTCCACAACCCCAAAAAGACATAGAGTTCTACAGTTAACCTACAGCATCCTTGGGCACGTCGGCTCGCCAACTTCATGCCCGAGTTGCCTCGGTCCAGAGGTGGAGCCCGTAAAAGAAGCCGGCGACGTGGTTCCCTTCCGGCGACGTGGTGGAGACCGGAGATTCCGCGGAGAGATCGGGACGACGACGAGAAGACCGAAGGACACGGATCGCTCGGTATATCTCTCTACCCCTTCTCTAGTTAGCTAGGACTATGTTAATGGCCCGATCCGGGTTTAAAGTGCGCGGTGGTGCCGGTTCAAAAGTTAAAGTAAATTATCGTTTCCGCATTTTGGCCTCGGATTGACGGCCTGGGCGCCGCCGTGCACTTACAGATATTGCGCTGTGTCTAGGAGAGCCATTACACAAAGTCCCTGGCCAGGGCAAGCGAGATAGACTGGTAGGTTTCCAGAGTTATCTCAGGTGTTCTGGGCTACACTCCGACACGACTTGTACCGCTAGTAGGGGACTGACGTTTACCGCCCCCTAGGCCCGCCATGCGATGTATCAGACCAACAGACCGGACTGTGCGGAGATTGTCACATACGGGCTCAGTAGGAGTTCGGATGGGTTAATCTCATCGGCCTTCTTGTCGACATCTACCTGGGGACCGTTACGTACAGCTAGTACCTCTTGCGGTCTGTGGTTAAAGCCACTGCCAGCGTAGTGTCGAGTCTTTAGAGTCCCACACAAAGAGTTTCCCTGTACTGAGCAAAACGTGTAAAGGCCGTATGGTTTTACGGCAGGGCTGCGATCACTTGCGTGCACTTGTGTGCGTATGCTGTTCGTGCAGGCAATACTAGTGGGCTTTAGTTTAAGCCGGATCCTAGTATTGCACAGATGGATTTTATTTGTCTTCTGTGCATTCGCATTCTACGGAATGCAGATGCGGGTGTATATGCACAGTTTTGAGGAGTGATGAAGGAGGAGGTGCCTCGTTAGGGTTTTGGCAGTTGGTTCGACCAAAACCGTTATGTGGCAGGCTCATTAGGGTTTTGGCGATTCGTTCGGTCAAAACCAATATGAGCCGGAGACATTGTCTACTAATCATTTTGGTGATAATATTGCGATGGCTAATTGCTTTGACCATTTGACCACCTTGAACACTCTTGACTATGTTGACCCGTTGACCAAAGTTGACCTTGACCTTCATGAGAGGTCTACACTCTTCTTTGGTTTTCTTTTTCTTTTTTGGATTATGAAAATGGTCAATTCAATGTAGCCATCAACTTTATCATGATAGGATTAGTAATGATGGTTTTTGTGTATTATTGCAACCATGGTTCATTTTCTTTAGTTAAGATAATTCATTTTCTCATTCTCATTCTCATTCTCATTCTCTCTCTCGAAAGTGAGGAGAAAAGAAGAGCTCCATGGTTGCTTGTTCTCCTCCTTCTTCCTCCTCTTGATTTCTTCTTTTGATCTCATGTGTTGAGAGAAAAAGAATCCACATAAACAAACACTTCTATCTTTCTCTTCTACACAACCTAGGACTTCAAGACTAGCGATCTTGTTTCCCTAGTTGCCTCGGATCGAGGTGAAGCTCGGTGTACATCTCTCGGGTGGATCGTCTTCGACTCAAGAAGGCCGTGGAGGTGACCTTGATCCGGATCGACCCTCGGAGCGTGGATGGATGAGCCGGACAGCGGAGAGAAGACCCAAAGGACCGGTTTCGTGAGGTATAATTTCTACGGCATAGTAGTTAACGCCTCTTGTAGTTTGCTAGTTTCTAGTTTAGCAAAGATCCGACTTTTAGTCCATGTTGCCTTTGCGCTGAATAATTGTTTTTCGCCGTTTCCGCCTCCCCGTAAGAACCGGGGTGAGCAACGTGGACTTACAGTGGTATCAGAGCCTAGCTAAACATAAACTAGCAAGTTAGCAAAGTATTTAGAATATCGATCGGAAAAAATTCGCAAAACAAGTCCGGAAAATTTAACTTTCTGCCGATTTTTTATACTGTTCAAAAAGTAATTTAATATATATGAAAAATCGGCTCAGGGTTTTCTAAAGACACAGACCAAAAACGGTCTACTGAACCGATCAAAGCACCGCGGTTCCGCGGCAAGAACATGCTTCTTGCCGCGGATCCGCGGCCGAGTTGACTCGGCCGTGGACCGAGTTTGGTGCAGTGTCCTTAGTTGGCTGTTTTGGGATTTTTAGTACATGTTGTTTCTACCCAGATTTTCTAGAGAACAAATTGATTTTTGGGGTGGTTACAAATCCGTATTTTTATCGATATTCCGTAGACTTTGGCTAATGGATATTATTTGTGATGTGATATATGTATTGAACGTTTGCTAATCGCTATACGTCGATTAGTGGGGGTTATACATATCTGTGATCTGTAATGTTGATGGTTTGTGTATATGAATTCGTTGGATTGTCACGGATGAATAGCCGGGGGTTGTGAGATGAGAGTTTTCTTATTCTTTCAATTCTTGTAATATGTAATTTGATGTAATATTATTTGTTTGGCCGCACAACCGGGTCGGGGTTGTAGCCGTCATTGTATAATTTCATTTTACTGTTTTTGCTCCTAGGATAGACCCAAGGTGGGGTGCACAAACTACCGGGTATCTCGAAGTGCCGAGTGGCCTACTCACGGTGTTGAGGGAGGTTGCGTCGCTTCGGGGACTTGGCGGGTAGTTTGCCGCACCCGTAGGGGTCTAGGGTGGGGTTTGGCTATTCATCGCGACCGTGTAATCCGTTCTTCGTTACAGGCCCGTACGAATTGCGGATTCCTAGTATATCCAATGTATTCATCTGTGATCTAGAATGGCTATCATTGCATGTGACGAATGTTTATATATATCTATATGATATCTATTTAGGCATTGCTTATGTTTTGCATCCGCTCTAGTCCAGCCCCCGCTCTGTCGTTAGTTAAGTAACCTAACGGGTGATGACGGGACCTCGTGGCGAATGCGGATGGCATAAGCGTACGTCATATTTTCGTTGTTTTCTGCAATGGTAGGATTAAATGATGGGACGCATTGGAATTAATGCAAGAAAATAAACCAAGTAAAAGTCGTTGGAACACTTTGAAAACCACTCGGTTCTTTTCAAAAACCAGTTTTTTTAAATCCTGATCTTGAACCACTCCTTTTAAAAGCTATCTCGTTCCATTGATTATATCAAGTTCACTACGTTCACGGTTTCGCCAAAACCATTCGTAGCCCTCCGTCATTTTGTAGGAATATTCAATAGTATTCAAGTTATGTTTATTGACCTTCGTCAAGGCATGGTGATTGGTAGCTGTTGGGTGTTCATATGTAGCATAGATAGATGCGTTGGTTTGGGACAGTCGTACTGCCTTGTTGACCAAAGTCAAGGGTAGGTACGGGTGGGTTCAAATTAACCTGGACAATGACGGGTAGAACTTGACATGTGACTTATGATTTGTTGACCTTTGTCAAGGTCATAAGAGCATGGGGCAAAAATCCACATCGGGGGTTTCAAAAGAACTGAAACTTGCTAGCGCTGCATACCATTTGGAGTGTGATGATTCTGGTAGGATTCCTTCAGTTTTTTCACGCAATGATATTTGGATCCCGATCCTACTGTGAGTATATGCTACTCCTTCGGAACTTTCTCACTTAACGATCAATGCTATAAACCAAGTAGGTGTCTAGAAAGGTGTTAGCGGGGATACGCTCACAGGGAAAAGAGGTTACTTAATTAAGGAACTTCGTGAAAGCGTTGGAAAACCTCCCTCTAAGTACCGACACCGGCCTGGCTGGACGGTTAAGCAAGTATTGTACGGTGAGATTGATCCCGACTAATTCTTCCTTTATGGTTTGAGGAAGGAATCGAGAGACAGTAGGAGCCATCCTGTTTAGATAAATTAAAAACCAATCTAAACATGCAAGAGCATCATGCTAAAGTATTTTCTTCTCTCTCTCTTAATTGCAGCGGCCCAGTGACCAGACATAGGTTACATCTAGATAATAAAATGACTGAATCTGACTGTTTTGACTGGCAAAGGTCTGTCCAGATGTCCATTGCCCATGACAAGCTGTGACACCTCTTGACTGATCCAACCCCTGCCGTCTCAGGTCCAGTTTCCCCTGTCACGGATATTCATATCCACCAGGCATCGGAAAAGAACTGTGCGAAAGCCAAGTGCCTCGTGTTAGCCTCAGTTGATGGTTCATACCAGAGGCAGCACGAGAAGATGGACTTAGTTTCTATCTTCCTCCATAACAAAGATTTATATGGAGAGCAATCTCGTATCGCAAGATATGAGACCTCGAACGAATTGCTTCCAGCGAGGTTGGCTATCGGGTCATCTGTAAGGGGCAACGTCCTTACAGAGACCAGCTCTTTTGAGCTCACGGACATGAAGACCACGTTGAAGAACGGGTCAGACGCTGACTTAGTTCAACAGTCTCTACCTACTACCCTGAAGGAAACTAGGGAAGTAGAAAGAAAGGGAATGGCAGAAGTTTCGGAACTGGATGTAGTAAAAGAGGGATGTTCCTATTGTTACAGGAATGAACATTGGAAGAAGGATTTCAGGGCTTGTATAGTCAGTAGCCAGAATTCGAAGCATGTTGTGGCATCGGCTTCGGGTGTGTTTGTGATAGAGAACTGTATGTCAGTTAACCCTACTTCCTGGGTATTGGATACCGGATCAGGATCTCATATCTGTAATTCGTTACAGGCTCTGAGAAACCGTAGGGTTATCAGGAAAGGTGATACGACTCTCAAGGTTGCTAACGGAATGAGCATGTACGCTGAATCCGTAGGGGAATATCATCTTGGACTGACAACTGGGCAGATATTGATTCTGCGTAACTGTTTTTATGTACCAGGTGCGACTTATAATATCATATCTGTATCCTTACTTTCTAGGGAAGGATATGATTTTACTTTTATAAGCGATGTAGTAAACATCCACCTAAATCAAGTTCTGATTGGGTCAGGTACATTAGAAAATGGTATATACGTATTAAATCAAGCTCAGATTTTCAGTGTCCAGAACACACTTAAAAGAAAGTCTCCGGAAACAAATCAGGCTTTCTTATGGCATTGTAGACAGGGTCACATTAATGAGACACGGTTAACAAAGTTACATAAAGAGGGATACTTAAATCCGTTTGAGTATCAGTTTTATGCCACTTGTGAATCTTGTCTCATGGGAAAGATGACAAAGACTCCGTTCACTAGACACAGAGAAAGAGCGAGCGAGCTCTTGGGACTCATACACAGTGATGTGTGTGGTCCAATGGCTACACATGCGCGAAGTGGTTATTCATACTTCATTACTTTCACAGATGATTTCTCTAGGTATGGGCATTTCTTCTTGATGAAGCCCAAATCCGAGGCCTTTGAGAAATTTCAGGAATACAAGAATGAAGATGAAAAACAAACAGGCAAAAGTATCAAGACACTGAGATCTGATCGAGGTGGTGAATATTTGAGTGCCGAGTTTTTGGACTACTTAAAAGAGAATGGAATTCTCTCTCAGCGTACTCCTCCATACACACCACAACACAACGGTGTATCGAAAAGGCGGAATCGAACCCTATTGGATATGGTTCGTTCCATGATGAGTAAGGCTGAGTTGCCGTGATCTTTCTGGGGTTATGCACTAGAAACAACTGCATATCTCTTAAACAAGGCTCCAACCAAGACTGTGCCTACCACCCCATATCAGATATGGAGTGGGAAGAAACCCTGTCTTAAGTATCTTAAGACATGGGGATGTCCAGCTTTTGTAAAAAAGCAGCATGCGGACAAGCTCGAGGCACGCTCAGTACTGTGTAAGTTTGTGGGATACCCAAAGAACTCCAGGGCGTATTTTTTCTATTCCGCAGAGGAACAAAAGGTCTTTGTTTCTCAGCATGCCCACTTCTTGGAAACTGAATTTTTAGAAAATCAGATAAGTGGGAGCGCAATAGAACTGGAAGAAATTCCAGAACCACAAGCTATTACTGAAAGCTTGGAAGAACCAGAAATTTCAAGAGAACCGGACATCCCAGCGCCACTCCGCAGGAGTAGTAGGCAGTCTCATTCGCCCGAGAGATACTACGGTTTTCTCATAGACGGGGATAGAGAGGATTGCACTATGGATTATGGTGAGCCTACTAGCTTCCAGCAAGCCATTCAGAGCGGTGACTCGGTAAAATGGTTGGATGCAATGCGGACCGAGATGGAGTCCATGTACACCAACAAAGTTTGGACTTTGGATTTTGCTCCAGAAGGGGTAAAACCCGTAGGCTGCAAATGGATCTTCAGAAAGAAGATTGGTGTAGATGGGCAGGTTGAACCTATAAAGCTAGACTTGAAGCAAAGGGTTTTCGTCAAAGACCTGGTTTGGACTATGACGAGACCTTTTCTCCAGTGGCTATGCTCAAATCCATTCGGATCCTCCTTGCCATTGCTTCATTCCACGATTATGAGATCTGGCAGATGGACGTAAAGACGGCTTTCCTAAGTGGAAATTTGGAAGAATGCGTCTTTATGGATCAGCCGGAGGGATTCAATCAGAATGGGAGCAGCGGTAAAGTGTGCAAGTTGCTCAAGTCCATCTATGGACTGAAGAAGGCATCGCGGAGTTGGAACATCTGCTTTGATGATACTGTCAAGGAATTTGACTTTATCAAAAACCCAGATGAACCATGCATTTACAGTAAGATTGTAGGGAGAACTGTGGTATTCCTCGTCTTGTACGTGGATGACATTCTCCTAATAGGAAATGATATTCTTATGCTACAGTCAGTCAAAGCATTCTTGTCACAGAGGTTCTCCATGAAGGACCTGGGCGATGCCAACTACATTCTGGGGATCCAGATCTATCGTGATAGATCTAAAAGGATGTTGGGACTTTCACAGTCGAGGTACATAGACACCATACTAAAATGATTTAGTATGGAAGATTCCAAGCGCGGTAATCTGCCGGCTTGTCACGGAATCACCCTCTCCAAAGAGATGTCTCCCAAGACTGATTTGGAAAGGGCTCGCATGTCATCTATACCCTACGCATCTACGGTAGGCTCTATAATGTATGCGATGTTATGCACCAGACTAGATGTAGCATACGCATTAACCGTTGTAAGCCGGTATCAGTCGAACCCAGGGGAGAAACACTGGATAGCAGTAAAGAACATTCTCAAGTACCTAAGAAGGACTAAGGAGATGTTCTTGGTGTATGGTGGAAAAGAACTCCAGATCGAGGCCTTTGCTGACTCCAGCTTCCAGAGTGACAAAGATGACTCCAAGTCCATGTCGGGTTATGTCTTTACCCTCAATGGAGGGGCGGTTTGCTGGAAGAGTTCCAAGCAAAAGACCGTTGCTGACTCAACTATGGAAGCGGAGTACATAGCTTCTTGCGATGCTGCAAAGGAAGCTGTCTGGATGAAGAAGTTCCTCACGGAGCTTCAGGTGGTTCCTACCATTGTTGATCAAATACCGCTGTATTGCGACAACAACGGCGCTATTGCTTTAGCGAAGGAACCCAGGTCCCATCAGAAGTCCAGGCACATTTTGAGGCGGTACCACCTGATCAGGGAGATCGTAGATCGCCGGGAGATCGAGGTGAAAAGAGTAAATTCAAAGAATAACACTGCAGATCCACTCACGAAGGCCTTACCCCAGACTCAGTTCGAACGGCTGATCGAGATGATAGGTCTTCGATACGCCAGTACATGGCCCTAGTGCAAGTGGGAGATTTTTAGTGTATATGCCCTAAAGGCCATTACTGTATCATACTAGCCTGTATATTACTTAATGGAAGCTTGGGATATTCACAGTTGTATAGACAATCTTGCTCAAAATGGTAGTATGCTACTTGGTTTGTTTCTACTTCAATATGTGCATGTGTTTCTTTTAGCATATCGCTTATACATATTACTAGAGACCTTAGGATCTTTGCTTGATTACCAGCGTTGTGATGGCAGTCACACTCGTGGGGGCTGGGTAATCTATAAGCACATCCTTATACAGGTCCCTAGTCGTAGGACTATCGAGACAGGGCATCGATACTCCGGAGTAGACTAGCGTATGCGCTTCTCATCCCAGCAGGGGAGATGGTCTGTCCCACAGCCATCAGTACGTCATACTGGAGATAGTATGCGGGTGCTCGTTGGGTTACGAGTACACTGGACAGGACTCGTCAGGAACTGTTGGTTGGTATTATACCTATCGTCAGTTATCAACTCCCAGGTGACATGAGTACAGCTTAGTCCGTTGACTTGACACTGTCACTTCGCCTCGAGTGTGTTCCCACTGTACTTTGATTACTACCCTACCACGGCTCAAAGGAGTCGTGCAAACAGGTAGTAGTTGGGTGCAGTCCCGAAGCACTTGGAGGCAGTGACGGTTAGACAGGATTCGTCTCTCCCGGTATTAGGGGTTGATATCGTGCTGTGTCTAGAAGAGCCATTAAACAAAGTCCCTGGACAGGGCAAGCGAGATAGACTGGTAAGTTTCCAGAGTTATCTCAGGTGTTCTGGGCTACACTCTGACACGACTTGTACCGCTAGTAGGGGACTGACGTTTATCGCCCCCCTAGGCCCGCCATGCGATGTATCAGACGAACAGACCGGACTGTATGGAGATTGTCACGTACAGGCTTAGTAGGAGTTCGGATGGGTTTATCTCATCGGCATTCTTGTCGACATCTACCTGGGGACCGTTACGTACAGCTAGTACTGCTTGCGGTCTGTGTTTAAACCCACTGCCAGCGTAGTGTCGAGTCTTTAGAGTCCCACACAGAGAGTTTCCTTGCACTAAGCGAAACGTGTAGAGGCCGTATGTTTTTACGGCAGGGCTGCGATCACTTGCGTGCACTTGTGTGCGTATGCTGTTCGGGCAGGCAATACTAGTGGGCTTTGGTTTAAGCCGGATCCTAGTATTGAACAGATGGATTTGTTTTGTCTTCTGTGCATTCGCATTCTACGGAATGCGGATGCGGGTGTGTATGCACAGTTTTGAGGAGCGATGAAGGAGGAGGTGCCTCATTAGGGTTTTGGCAGTTGGTTCGACCAAAACCGTTATGTGGCAGGCTCATTAGGGTTTTGGCTATTCGTTCGGTCAAAACCAATATGAGCCGGAGACATTGTCTACTAATCCTTTTGGTGATAATATTGTGATGGCTAATTGCTTTGACCATTTGACCACCTTGACCACTCTTGACTATGTTGACCCGTTGACCAAAGTTGACCTTGACCTTCATGAGAGGTCTACACTCTTCTTTGGTTTTCTTTTTCTTTTTTGGATTATGAAAATGGTCAATTCAATATAGCCATCAACTTTATCATGATAGGATTAGTAATGATGGTTTTTGTGTATTATTGCAACCATGGTTCATTTTCTTTAGTTAAGATAATTCATTTTCTCATTCTCTTTCTCATTCTCTCTCTTAAAAGTGAGGAGAAAAGAAGAGCTCCATGGTTGCTTGTTCTCCTCCTTCTTCCTCCTCTTGATTTCTTCTTTTGATCTCATGTGTTGAGAGAAAAAGAATCCACATAGACAAACACCTCCATCTTTCTCTTCTACATAACCTAGGACTTCAAGACTAGAGATCTTGTTGCCCTAGTTGCCTCGGATCGAGGTGAAGCTCGGTGTACATCTCTCGGGTAGATCGTCTTCGACTCAAGAAGGCCGCGGAGGTGACCTAGATCCGGATCGACCCTCGGAGCGTGGATGGATTAGCCGGACAGCGGAGAGAAGACCCGAAGGACCGGTTTCGTGAGGTATAATTTCTACGGCATAGTAGTTAACGCCTCTTATAGTTTGCTAGTTTCTAGTTTAGCAAAGATCCGGCTTTTAGTCCATGTTGCCTTTGCGCTAAATAATTGTTTTTCGCCGTTTCAGCCTCCCCGTAAGAACCGGGGTGAGCAACGTGGACTTACATTCTTCACCAATCCTACTTCACCTTTGTATTTCTCCAGAACACTCCGTATCACTACGAAGATCCACAGTTTATTGGATACTCCATCGTATGGTTATATACGAACTCGAAGGGACTTGTTCCAGCTCGGGGATGGATTCTAAATCAGGAGAAATAGGAATAAGGTTTTATTCAGTTGTCTTTTGTCTTCACCTTCTCTCGGGTTGCGAGTGCTCCTAGGATCAGGGGAGTACACTCATTATGCTTATTGGATGGTCTTCTTCCAAACCATAGGCTGGTGCCGGAAGGTAGGGAAGGAAGAAAACCATTTAGCCTAAGAGGGTGTACAGAAGGTAATGACTAAAAAAATATGAAGGGATTTGGAGAGATGGCAAAGAAATATACGGTTACAGTTGTGAATCTGGATAATGGAAGAGACACTACTAGGAATACCCGGATACCCCTACGAAACATTTCAATGTTTCAGTTTCACTGTGTATTGTTAATAGAAAACTGATTTCCTGATTAGACACTTGCTCCAGGGTATGTATTTACCAGGTATGATTCTCACATCTGTATGGTTTTACAAATGATAAGTGGGAGTAAGTTATTGGGAATTAGATGATCATCCTCATTATATCGGAATTCGTTGTAATTGGTGATATTTGAGGAAATCACCTGGGTAGTTTGCCCGACGGCAAATATTTGGTTTTGAATATCCGCTGTTATGCACCAATTTCAAATTGATATATCTGTACGTCTATTTTTATAGAGTGAGATATACCTTTTTTAAAATTATGTCCATGACATTTACCTATATCAGTGGATGGTTTGGTAAGGAGCATTAAACAGCGGTGTAATTCTTCTTAACCATAAGTACAGTTTTCAACCTACGACACACAAGGATTGAGTTATTAGACTCAGGGGACTTATACAGAGTATTGTATGTTGTCCAATTTCCATTAGGACAGAGGGGTTGGTCCTCGTACTATGTTCTGTTTACTTATGACTTCTCTAGTTCTCAGACTTGTGTTTCGTAGAAACACAAGGTCCAAGTTTTGAGAAGTTATAGGTATAAGAATAAAGTAGAGAACTAGGCGTTGCAAGTATCAGGATTCTTCAAGGTGATCGAAGATGTAGATGCTTGTGGATGGTATTCAGTTGATAGTAATGATTAAGAGAACTGGCTTCTCTTTCAGGTTACTCATAATTGGAAGCACTCCTATGTCGAGTAATGCTGATCGGCCTCCTTCCATTTAGTTGACATGCACTAGAGACAGCTACATGATTGGAATCTGGTTCCAATTAAATCAGTGCCTCTGTTTCTATATTGGATATAGAACGGTTCATATCTTAACTATGTTAAGGTACGAGGAGTTGTCCGGCATATGCTTAAAACCAGACTCTGGATAACTCAAGGCACGTTTCTGTAATGGCTGTTTGTTGGTTGACCCGGGCTATGACGAGGGTTGATTTTCTACCATCTGGAAGATCAATAGTGATATTGTTCTTGACTCGCCACAGTTTTAGTAAAATGGATTTTTCAGAAAACAGTAGTAGGAGTATGGTAGAACTGGAAGTGATTCCAGAACCGCAAACGATTACTGAAAATTTGATGAGAACTTAAAGATTCAATCTGATTTGACATTCCATTTGTCACTCCGCAGATAAGGTGGGTAACCTCAGGCACCCGAGAGGTACTCCGGTAGCCTTAAGGACGGTGGCAGGGAGGTTCTTGTTTACCCAGACTTGCCATTGTTGTTGTTCCAGACTGTGAGACCCGGCAGGAGGATGAGTATAGCGTCGCTCTAGACTATCTTTAGAAGTGTACGTGTATATGACTCAGCCAGAGGGTTGTCGTAGTCAGTGGGAGCAGCAGAAGCATAGTGGAGAAGTGGCTTATGTCTATTTATAGACTAAAGAAGATATAGCGGAGAAAGATCATCTATTTCTGATGTGACAGTCATAGGTTTGACTTCATCAGAATAGGGGATGGATCTGTTAAGAAGTTAGTAGGGTGTAATGTCCTGGTATTTGGATGACATACACAGAGTAGGAAGTGAAATTCCTATACTACGATCGGTTATATTTTGGCTGTCACACAGTTGTTTCTCCACATAGGACTTAGATATTATATCAGATATTCTGGTTACTAGATCTATGGTTTTAGATCTAGATTTGGGAAGTGTCCCAATCTGGGTACTTAGACAGCATTCTCAGAGTATTTAGAATGGACGACTCCAGGCACAGTAGTGTACCTGCAGGTAATGGAGTCACCTTCTCTAAAGGTGTCTTACAGACTAAAGGGGAGAGGGATGCGCATGATTGGCAGATCACTTGCTTAGGCAATTGAGTCAATCATGAGATGTCAAGTACCACACCAGATGTTGTTTTTGCAGTAGATACAATAAGTTGATATTGATCCAATCCTGGAGGAACAATCGGAAGCAGTTTTAGAACATAAGTGGATTTTCTAGGGATATGATAGCAACAGCCTCTTTTAGGAGACGGTTATCATTTCAGGCTTCTAAGGTGACCTGGATGACAGAGTGGCTATCATACTTATAGTTTTCCCTCTGACGAGCGGCAGTGTTTTGGACAGGTGATCCAAGCGGACACTGAGGGAGGCATTACGCAGGATACTGATTAAGTTCAGTTGACGATACAGTCTAAAAAGTTTGGATTTGGAGTACATTTATGAGCTAGGTCCCATCAGATATCCAGACATATTGTGAGACAGGTATTGCTCATTTCGGGAGATGGCTTTCTCCGCGAACTTGAGATAAAGAGAGACATAGAAAGAAACATCAGAGCGGATCCACTCACTGAGGCTATTCCTCGAACGCAATTGTTTCGCAAACAGGCTTTGTGAGACTGATTAGTAGAGGAGTTGGGTGTTCGGTATCACACGGGCTGTGAGTATGGACATCGCAATAATAAGCCTTGAGTGCAAGTGGGAGATTGTTAAAGATAGTGCCCTCAGAGTCAATTATTGGATCACAGGCACGTGAATGCAATGATTGAGGGAGGACCTATGCCGGTAGGACAGTCTTACTCAAGATGATAGTATGCTATCGGGTTTATCTTTATCATCGTGCACTGCTTTAGGTGACATTACAGATCACTATTGCACGTTGGTAGAGCCCTTAGGATTCTTGGTTGACGGCCAGCAGTATGATGGCGATCATATACGTGGGAGCTGGGGTCTATAAGCACATCCATAAAGTGGTCCCTAGTCGTGGGAGTTTTCGAGACAGGGCATCGATACTCCGGAGTAGACTAGTGTATATAGTCGAGACCCCGACGAGGGGCGGTGGCCGGTCTCACAAGCCACTGGTGTCAGTTGGTTCACCTTAGATGTATACAGGTGCTCATTGGGTTATGAGTACACCGGACAGGACTCTCCGGGAACATGCTAGTTGGTTTTATACCTGACGTCAGATAGCAGTTCCCTGGTGACATGTGCACAGGTTAGTTCATCGACCTGAGATCGTCATTTTTCTCGTGTGAGTTCTCATTGTACTTTGATTACTACCCTACCACGGTTCAAAGGAGTCGTGCAAACAGGTTTTAGTTGGGTACTGTCCCGAGCCACATGGAGGCAGTGAGCGGATCTGCAGGGGTTCGTCTCTCCCGGTATTGGGAGTGAGGTCGCGCTGTGTCTAGGAGAGCCATTACACGAAGTCCTTGGTCAAGGTAGGAGATTTACTGGTAGGTATTCAAGTAGTATCTCAGGGTGTTCTGGGCTATACTCCGACACGACTTGTACCGCTTTTGGGGGTCTGACTTTTACTAACCACCTAGGCCCGCCATGCGATGCTCATAGACGAACGGACCGGACTATACGGATATTGTCACTGACAGGCTCAGTAGGGTGTCAAGATGAGTTCGCTCATCGACGTCCCTTTTGGTCAATACCTGGTAGCCCGTTACGTATGGCTAATACCTCTGACGTGCTAGTGGTTAAATCCACAGCCAAAGTATTGACGAGTCATTAGAGTCCCCCACAGACAGTTTCTCAAGTTTCGGGCGAAACGCTGTAGAGGCCGTATGGATATATGCCAGGGTTTGATCATGTACGTGCGGTATTGCACGGATCATGATCGGACGGATTATACTAGCGGGCTTTGGTTTAAGCCGGATCCTAGTATTGTACAGTGTAGATTTTGTCTCATTGCATTTGTATTCGATTGCAATACAAATGCGGGTATGTATATACAGCCGCGGGGTTTTCTTGTAATTTATTACGGGATCGCTTTTTTGAAGTTGGCAGTTTGCTTTCCGTTTCGGCCATTTTTCTTTGTTTCTTTCATTGGCTGAAAATTGGTGGAAGGGGCGTATTTGCAAATGTGCAAATTAGCAATTTGGAGGGTTGTTTTTGTGATGATAGCTTCATGATGGTTCAACCATCATTTGACTTCTTTGTTCATCATTGCTTTCTATGATGGGTTGAGTGATGGGTTTTGGTTTTGACATTGTGGTGATCATTTCTTCTCATTGCTCACTCTCTCCCATCATTCTAGTAAGGGGCCAGCCATTAGAGGGAAGGGGGCTGTCCAAATTTTTGTGTAGGGTTTTTCACCTCATTTGCTCACACAAAAATCCCATAGCACCATTTCAAAGTTCATCCCTCCACCTACACTTCCAAATGGAAACCTCACTAACCCCGTGAGACAAAACCATTCTAGACTTAGCCTACAGTATTCTTGGACATGTCGGCTAGCCAACTTCGTGCCCGAGTTGCCTCGGTCCAGAGGTGGGAGCCCGTAAAAAGACCCGGCGATGTGGTGCCCTTTCCGACGAGGAGATGAAGACCGGAGATTCCGCGAGGAGATCGGGATGGTGGCCGAAGACCGAAGGACACGGATCGCTCGGTATAGCTCTCTACTCTTTCTCTAGTTTGTTAGTAGTAGGTTAATGGTCCGATCCGGGTTTATAGTGAAAGGTTCCTAGGCACCCTAATGAGGTTATACAAGGCATCGAACATGCCATTTTCAAATTCTAACGGTGCCTACAAACCCTAACAAGATCGTTTGCTAGAAAACTAGGCGAAAAACAATTTAGTTAACAACTTAACTAATGGGAATACGGAAATACAATCTTTGTAGATCCGGTGCTCCACCTCCACGGCTCCGCAACGAAGTCATCTCCGCTGTCCAAATCAAAATCCGGGCTCTAGTGTCGCTTCGTCGGAAAAATGGCGAGCTAGGTCGTCGATGTCCATGCCGAAGATGATCTACGTCGAGGCATCGCTAAATCAAGCTCCGACTTCACCAAGTCAAGAAACTTGTGAAGTAAACACACTCTACTACTTGGCAAGAGGTAGAGGATGAAGAAATAGGAAGTGGGTAAGCTTTAGTTTTGGATTTCTCACTTGTTTCCATCAATCACCATTGATGGAGCATAGCTTTCTTCACTTGAAGAATGGAAGAAGATGAAGATGATATGATAAGTCTTGAATTAAAAATAGAAAATAAAACAATACTTATCATACTTTTAGCTCTACTTAAGTGTAGAGAATTAACTTAGGTTAGTAAAAATGGTTAGGGTTAAGTATAGGACAAGAATGAAGACTTAGTCAAAGTTTCAAGAAACTTCAACTAAATCCAAAATATGCCACCATTTATCTTTCTTTTTCCTTTTTCCAAAAAGAATAAATAAGAAAGATAAATGAATAAATAAAAATCAAAACCCTAACCCATTCATTACCATGGTTCGTTCTTTACACTTAACCAAGTTTGGCATGCATCATCAAACATGATACAAGCAAGTGCACAAAATCATATCGCATATGCAATGCGCACACTCGAGTGAGAAAATCCATCTAAAGTGAACCGATACTAGTTAATGCAAAGTAATATATCAAATATATAATTATGCATTAAATCACTAAATCAACACTTGATTCAATGATCCGGTCATGTCGTACATAACCGACTGGTATCATCAGCAACAACTTATCGAATCAACACTTGATCCGATAACCCGGCTATATCGCATATAACCGATCAATGTCACATCGCGAGAATCAAATATAGTATCACATACTGGTATTATTCTCGGTCCCGCACATATCTCATATGCGCTCCTATTTCGTTTCGCTTGAGCCAGGAAACCTCTGTGTAGGACTCTAAAGACTCGTCAATACGCCGGTAGCAGATGATGATCATATCAAACACATACAAGCCGCAAGCGGTCTGCTAAACGTAACGGCCACCCGGGTTTTGAGCGATCTGAAGATCGACGAGCAAGCTCGCTCACACTCCAGTGAATCCGACCAGTAACACTACCGTACAGTCCGGTCTGATCGTCTGATATGTCGCATATCTCGCCTAGGGGTGGTAAACGTCAGACCCCAATAGCTCAATAAGTCGTGTCAATATGAGGTCTATAACACTTCGAGAAACTACTGATAACACTTACCAGTAAATCTCAGCAACCCTGGCCAGGGATTTCCTGTTATAGCCAATCGAACACAGCGCAACATCAACTCCCTATACCGGGAGAGACGAATCCCCTCCTATCGCTCATTGCCTCCATGTGACTCGGGACTGTACCCAAAAACCACCATTTTGCACGCCCTCTTGGACGTGGTAAGATGGAAATCAAAGCACAGTGGGAACCACACAAGACTCTATGACGATCTCGGGTCAACAGACTACTCTGTACCAGTGTCACCTGAGAACTGCCATCTGACGTGAGGTATAATACCATCTGGGAGTTCTCGGCGAGACCGTCCAGTGTACCCAGTCTCTACTGAGCACCCGTATATCATCTCCGATGTTAAACACCAATGGATATGGGATCATCCATCGCCCATCTGTATGGGTCGAGAAGGTATATGCTAGTCTACTCTGGTATATCGATGCCCCGTCTCGATACACCCACGACTAGGGACTTTGAAGGATGTACTTATGGACTACCATGTCCCCACTAGTATGATCCGCATCACAGTCCAGGTAGTCAAGTACACATCCTAAGGGCTTTACCAACATGTAACAGAGAGACAATCAGTGTACACGTTAAGGTAAAGAGTAACCAGATAGCATACTATCATGTCGAGCAAGAAAGTCCTCCCTATATATGTCCCAGCATCCACTACAATATACATCCAATGTACAGTAATGGCCTCTAGGGCATACATATAACTAACAATCTCCCACTTGCACTAGGGCCATCTGTAGCAGTGGTTGTAGTATCTCATACTCAACCATCCCATAAAAGTCTCTCTCTGGGAATAGGCCTTCGTGAGTGGATCCGCTGCGTTATCCTCTAAGTCTGCTCTCCTTGCCTCGATCAACCTGGAGATCAACCATCTCCATGATTAGGTGATACTGCCTTAGAATGTGTCTGGATCACTGATGGGACGGGGGTTCCTGGCATAAGCCACAACTCCATTGTCACACAATGGGAGGAACATAGTTCATCTCATGAACCAATATACACCCAAACAGCCTCTTTGGTAGCATCTTTAGTAGCGATGTATCCTGCCTTTATCGTCTAGTATGTCACGGTATCTAGCTTGGAACTCTTCCAACATACCGTCCCTTTACTGGGGGTAAAGACAATGCCTGCGACTTACATTCAGTCGTCTTTATCACCCTGGAACCCTTCCAGCGATTCTCCCCAGGATCTATTGATATCATCTCACTACAACTAGTTAGAATCCTAACATCCAATTAAATCTATCTCATAGATCTAAAACTCAGGATTTAGGAGGTATCATTTTGATCCTACACGGAGAATCTTTGTGATAAACGGAGATTGATCGAGCGTAGCATAAGAAACTCCTTTCTTATCAAGAGTATATCATCCACGTACTCTACGAGGATCACCACCATACTCCCTACTACCTTTTTGTATATACAAGGTTCATCTACCATTTTGATGATGTCAACTTCTTTGACGTATCCATCAAAACAGATGTTCCAACTCCGCGATGCCTGCTTTATCCTATAAAGCATCTTGCACATGTTTCCGCTGCTCCCACTGTCTACGAGGCCCTCTGGCTGTGTACTTATAGACGCACTCTTCTAAAACATCATTTAGAAAAGCAGTCATGGCACCCAACCGCCAGATATCGTAGTCATGGTATGCAGCCGTGGCAAGTAGGATCTGGATGGACTTAAGCATAGCTACTTGAAAAGGTTTCATCATTATCCACGCCTGGTCGATGACGAAAACCTTTAACAAGTCTAGCTTTGAAAGTCGCAACTTTTCCATGTACACCAAGTAATCTTCTCAAGATATACTTGCTCCTGATGGGGATTTAACCCTTCAGATATAGCAACTAAAGTCCATACTTTGTTGGTGTATAAGGATTCCATCTCAGATCGCTAAACATCCAGCCATTCTTACAGAGTCCTACTCTTGATGGCCAGCTCGAAGCTAGTTGGGTCATCATCTCATGATGCAATCCTCGCTCCCACTGTCATAGAGAAACCGAAGTATCTCTCAGGTGGGTGAGGAACCCTACTAGATCGGCGGAGAGGCTGAGGTTCGTTGGAATCTACTGAATCCTTTGGTTCTACCAAATCATCTGCTGTAGTTTGTATAACTGAAACCTTTCCAGTTGTGCATAACAGACCTTGCCTCGAGCTTGTCCGAATTTTGCTTTTAGACATAGGCCGGACAACCCCAAATCTTAACTAGCTTAAGACATGGGCTCTTCCCATTCCATATCACATATGAAATGGTAGGCAACTAATTTGATTGGAACCCTATTCAATAGGTATGCAGCTTCTCAAGCGCATAACCCCCTAAGGAAAAAGGTAACTCAGTAGTACTCATCATAGAGCACACCATATCAAATAGGGTGTATCTGCTCCGCCCCGACATACCATCGTGCAATGGTGTATACAGAGGAGTAATGCTGAGAGAGAATCTCATTCTCCTTTAGAATAATCCAGAATTTCCGTCCACAAGTATTCTCCTCCTTGATCTCATCATAGGACATAATACTTATACCCGTACTTTGGTTCTCTACTTCTAACTTAAATTCTGTGAATATCTAAAAAGGTTCGGACTTGTGTTTCAACAGGAACATAGGTCTGAATCTCGAAAGATCATCAGAGAATGTAATGAAGTATAAAGAATCAGTCCTGGCATGTGTAGACAGGGGACCTACATACATCAACATGTATCATCCCAAGAGTTCACTAACTCTTTCTCTGTTTCCAATAAACAGAGCTGGTGTCATCTTATCTTTGTGACATGACTGGCGAGTTTCACAAGATGTAAATTCAAACTAATTTAAATATGCATCTTTATGTAACTCTAGTTAGTCGGGTCGCATTGATATGACCCAGTCTACAATACCTCAAGAAGGAATCGTTCATTTCTGAACTCTTCCTCTTGTGTGTGTTTTATATACCAAGAACTGTAGTTTGATTTAGAACATCAATGCTTTTAGATAACGTGCCTGAACCGATCAACTTTTGATATAGGAAATGTTCAAAACATTATCCAACAATACAAAATATTATCGTTTCTTTACTAATAAAGAGACAGATATGATTTTGTATATCAGGTTCGGTATCTAATAACATACGTTCAGAATCAATGTATTACAATACAGGGTGACAGTGACCAACAGACTTGGCTGCAACACTTGCCCCGTTTTCTGCCTCATGAAACTTATCACCTGTTCTCAGTTTTTCTACCCTTTTGTAGCCCTATGTAACATCTTATATATCTGGGATCCTGATCCGGTATCATATACCATGGATGCGGAGGATACTGAGAAACAGTTCTGTATAATAAACACACCCGAAGATGATGCATCATCATGCATTCTCTTCGTTTGGGCGGCATGGGAAATCTGGTATTCCCCAATTTCCTGCTCTGTCTTATAACAATTATAAGTAGGAGCGGGACCAACGTTCCCCAGCTCAGTATAACAAGCGGGTTCGGTCAATAATCCGTTTTATTATCTTGATTAAGGCGTGATATGGTCGCTACCAGGAGAGAGAGAGAAGAAAACACTCAGCGTGCGCTCTTGCAAGAATAGATTGGTTATTATTTTATCTAATCAGGATGGCTCCCACTGCATTTTATCAAATCTTCCTTCAAACCCTAAAAGGAAAGACTAGCCGGGATTAATTACACACTACAAGTTCGCCAATCTTTCAGCCAGGCCAGTGTCGGTACTTTGAGGGAGGTCCCCCGTGCTTTCGCACGAACCTAATTAATGTAAACCTCGTTTTCCCAGAGGCGTAACCCCGTTGACACCTTTCTAGACACCTACTTGATCGGCTAATTGTAATGTATAAAACTCTCCCAGGAGTAACAATTACTCGCAGCGGGTATCGGGATCCAACTATCTCATAGAAGGTATGCAATCTCATTGCAAATTTCAACACTTGAAATTCCCGATAATATTTTGCCCCTAGCTCGCTATGACCTTGACGCATGCCAAACAACCCATAGTTTGCTAGTCAAGTTCAACCCGTCATTTCCTGATTGAATTAAACCCACCCGCACGACCCTTGACGCATGCCAAACAACGCCGTACGAATACCCTAATCCAATCACATCGTATGCTATCAGATAAGCACTAGTTAGCTACCGTACACTACGCCTTGACGCATGCCAAACAACCGCAGCACGAATACTAACTAGTACGTATCTGAAATGACGGAGGGCTACGACAGGTTTTTCTGAAAACCTATTGCGTAATGAACTTGATATCGTTGTAGAATCAAATGAATTTTGAAATGGAGTGTTTTTTAGGCTTTTCTAGTTTTGCTAAAGGAGTCACTCCCGGTGAAGGGATCGTCGGTCCTTTCCTCGTCGAATGAGGTGCGGGATATATCACATATATCACTGTGCAAAGCAAAAACACTTAAAAGATATCAAAAGACAAACCGAGTGTGTAGCATCTGCCAGTTATTGCTAAAGGAGTCACTCCCGGTGAAGGGATCTCGGTCCTTTCCCTATCGAATAAGGTGCAGGATATATCACATATACCGCTGTGCAAAGCAAGAACTGTAGCTACCTGTTTTATTTTGAAATTCGATTCTACAACATCTTAGGTTTCTTTTATTTCATTAATCTCATTAATGAAGTCCCATCATTTATATACCAAAACATCACAGATAGATATGACGTACACTTATGCCATCCGCATTCGCCTCGATGTCCCCTCGTGCACCGTTAGGTTAGGTAACTAACGGCAGAGCGGGGCAGGGCTAGCGCGGGTGTAAAACATAAGTAACGACTATATAATATATCATATATACTATATACTGTATCTATCATAGAACATCACATGATCACATCACAGATATCGCAGCAGAAGAATCATATGAAATATTGGATATACTAGGATGTCCGTGTTTTCAATACGAGCCAGTATAAAACACGGATTCCACGGTCGTGATGAATAGCCAAACCCACACCCCTAGACCCCTACGAGAGCGGCAAGCAACCCTACCAATTCTAGAGTTAGGAGACCCGGACTCGACTCCTCGAGTTGGTCTCCCACTGGACTCCAGAACCCGGTTACTTGTGCTTCCCTCCTTGGGTCTATCCTAGTGCGGAAAAGTAAATAATATACAAAAAGTGACAACTTCCGCAACCTGGAAGCGCCCCAGTAAAAGAATATTACATACAAGTTTTTACATGAATGAAAATGAAAAACACTCATCTCACATAAAAACCCCCGGCTATTCAAACACGACAATCCAATATAACATATCCAGCAACACATAACATCGCATGTCATCAACGTAAGTAAATATGTCCATCCCAATTATCGTTGACATATAGCAACGAAACCGGCGATATCACATATTACACTTACGGTCACAGAAAAGAAAGTGTAAAACTACAACAGTTGGAATCCGCAATCTCCTCAGACATCGCATGCCTGACCAAATGAATTACTTAGACATCGCATGCCTAACAATTATAAACCCCGCATTTTAGTCTCAAAATCGAAAACTCTTTTCAATATCAAGTCGGGCAATTCAACAAGATTCCCGACATCCTGATCGAATACTCGTCGCAAACTTTAGTAGGCGACCGCACCCCTGATACCGTCGACGAAGTGCACCAAGGCGGAACACCGCTGCCGGGAGCACCCGAACGGATGCTTTCGGCGACGGGGTTCTCCTACAGTCACTTGGTCGGGGCTAAGGGATGTAGCTGTCTATTAAGTTTACCCGGCGAGTATCCGCGTACGCTACGTGATTGCGACGGACTTTTGATCACATCAAAATTCCGTGGCAACCGATCAAGTGAGACTAAACTGCTATGTTTATAACATTCATTCAGTTATCACATAACTTTTGTGAATTCCAATTATTGTATCCCATTCCGGATAAATAGAAAATGTCAAACTTTCCGATCGAACAATCGAACACCCAAGTTTTCCCGATACAGATCAACACATGAAACAAGTCTAACAACATTCCGTTCGTGCCTCAGTACCAACGGTCCAGCCGTAGAAGGGTCAAGCCAACGCCTCACATGTGGCACGCCGTACTGCCCCAAACCCGAAGGTTCAAAGGGCAGTTCAAGACGGTCACATAATCGAGTTAAGGTTCGTTGTCTTCTAGAGGGTCCATCGCGTTACTTGCACTACTTCGAACGTCGTTAAACTACGGAAAAATCCAACACTTGGAAATTTCCCGACAGGGGAAAAATTGGGTATTTATATCCGGTCGAACTTTTTAACATATTCTAAAATTTATCCGGAAAGCCAAACAGACAAAATTTGATAATCCGATCGAACATTCGAATCCCCAAAACAACCCAGAAAAATTCAACTCTTGAAAAAATATTAAAAATACCCAGGAAAACCAGCACTGTATTTTATGAATTACTGTACAAATTCGGATGCCAGAAAAGACAAAACGGCCGCGCTTCCGCCGCACGAGCCATGCTCGTGCCGCGGAAACGCGGTGGTAAAGTTGAATCAGGTCCACGAAATTTACAGTAATTCCTAGAAAACCCTGCTTGATTTTCTGAATATTTTTAATTTGGAAAAAGACCAGATTTTAAAATTTGGACAGAGTGCAATATTGGTTCGGGGTTTCGGGTTCGTTTGGACTTCAAATTGCGTCTGGACTTCGCCTAAGGCTCTAGCTAGGCTCTGATACCAGTGAAAGGTTCCTAGGCACCCTAATGAGGTTATACAAGGCATCGAACATGCCATTTTCAAATTCTAACGGTGCCTACAAACCCTAACAAGATCGTTTGCTAGAAAACTAGGCGAAAAACAATTTAGTTAACAACTTAACTAATGGGAATACGGAAATACAACCTTTGTAGATCCGGTGCTCCACCTCCACGGCTCCGCAACGAAGTCATCTCCGCTGTCCAAATCAAAATCCGGGCTCTAGTGTCGCTTCGTCGGAAAAATGGCGAGCTAGGTCGTCGATGTCCATGCCGAAGATGATCTACGTCGAGGCATCGCTAAATCAAGCTCCGACTTCACCAAGTCAAGAAACTTGTGAAGTAAACACACTCTACTACTTGGCAAGAGGTAGAGGATGAAGAAATAGGAAGTGGGTAAGCTTTAGTTTTGGATTTCTCACTTGTTTCCATCAATCACCATTGATGGAGCATAGCTTTCTTCACTTGAAGAATGGAAGAAGATGAAGATGATATGATAAGTCTTGAATTAAAAATAGAAAATAAAACAATACTTATCATACTTTTAGCTCTAGTTAAGTGTAGAGAATTAACTTAGGTTAGTTAAAATGGTTAGGGTTAAGTATAGGACAAGAATGAAGACTTAGTCAAAGTTTCAAGAAACTTCAACTAAATCCAAAATATGCCACTATTTATCTTTCTTTATCCTTTTTCCAAAAAGAATAAATAAGAAAGATAAATGAATAAATAAAAATCAAAACCCTAACCCATTCATTACCATGGTTCATTCTTTACACTTAACCAAGTTTGGCATGCATCATCAAACATGATACAAGCAAGTGCACAAAATCATATCGCATATGCAATGCGCACACTCGAGTGAGAAAATCCATCTAAAGTGAACCGATACTAGTTAATGCAAAGTAATATATCAAATATATAATCATGCATTACATCACTAAATCAACACTTGATTCAATGATCCGGTCATGTCGCACATAACCGACTGGTATCATCAGTAACAACTTATCGAATCAACACTTGATCCGATAACCCGGCTATATCGCATATAACCGATCAATGTCACATCGCGAGAATCAAATATAGTATCACATACTGGTATTATTCTCGGTCCCGCACATATCTCATATGTGCTCCTATTTCGTTTCGCTTGAGCCAGGAAACCTCTGTGTAGGACTCTAAAGACTCGTCAATACGCCGGTAGCAGATGATGATCATATCAAACACATACAAGCCGCAAGCGGTCTGCTAAACGTAACGGCCACCCGGGTATTGAGCGATCTGAAGATCGACGAGCAAGCCCGCTCACACTCCAGTGAATCCGACCAGTAACACTACCGTACAGTCCGGTCTGATCGTCTGATATGTCGCATATCTCGCCTAGGGGTGGTAAACGTCAGACCCCAATAGCTCAATAAGTCGTGTCGATATGAGGTCTATAACACTTCAAGAAACTACTGGTAACACTTACCAGTAAATCTCAGCAACCCTGGCCAGGGATTTCCTGTTATAGCCAATCGAACACAGCGCAACATCAACTCCCTATACCGGGAGAGACGAATCCCCTCCTATCGCTCATTGCCTCCATGTGACTCGGGACTGTACCCAAAAACCACCGTTTTGCACGCCCTCTTGGACGTGGTAAGATGAAAATCAAAGCACAGTGGGAACCACACAAGACTCTATTACGATCTCGGGTCAACAGACTACTCTATACCAGTGTCACCTGAGAACTGCCATCTGACGTGAGGTATAATACCATCTGGGAGTTCTCGGCGAGACCGTCCAGTGTACCCAGTCTATACTGAGCACCCGTATATCATCTCCGATGTCAAACACCAATGGATATGGGATCATCCATCGCCCATCTGTATGGGTCGAGAAGGTATACGCTAGTCTACTCTGGTATATCGATGCCCCGTCTCGATACACCCACGACTAGGGACTTTGAAGGATGTACTTATGGACTACCATGTCCCCACTAGTATGATCCGCATCACAGTCCAGGTAGTCAAGTACACATCCTAAGGGCTTTACCAACATGTAACAGAGAGACAATCAGTGTACACGTTAAGGTAAAGAGTAACCAGATAGCATACTATCATGTCGAGCAAGAAAGTCCTCCATATATATGTCCCAGCATCCACTACAATATACATCCAATGTACAGTAATGGCCTCTAGGGCATACATATAACTAACATATAGTCCGCGGTAGCGCCGGTTTCTAAGTCAAGAAAAGTATTTGTTTCCGCATTTTAGCCTCGGACAGACGGTCGGGGCGCTGCCGTGGCCTAACAACTTGATCAAAACTCTAATGAGAATGAGAAATATGATTAATAATATTAATTAAGGATAATTGTATCATGGTTAGAGTTGGGTTGACCATTTGACTTGTTGACTTACATTGACCTGGATATTTTTTGTTAAGCATGAGATGCTTCTTGAAGCTTGCTTAGCATTAAATTTGAAATGATAGTGGTCAAATCAACTCACCATCACAATTTTCTTAATTATTATTATTATTATCATATATCTCTATTTGTTCTCTCATTCTCTCATAAGCTTTCTCCCTCATGGTTAGCTCTCCTACTTCCTCTCTCAAAGCTTAAGTGTTTCATTTGTTGAAAATCATAAGCTTTGGAGACCAAACCACCAAAACAACTCTCTACTCACTCTAGGGTTCTTATTCTAGCAAGCCAAGCACTCTAGTTACTTCATTGTTGAGGTAGAAGCTCAAGGTAGAGGCCTTCGGGTGGATCTTTCTTTAGCAAAGAGAAGACGAAGAGGAGGAGCCGTCTACACCACTCTAAGGAGCTCACATCTAGGAGGACCACAACAAGAAGAGAAGGAGTTCAAGAATTAGGTATAACCTTCTAGCCTAGTAGTTAGAACTTATAGATAGTTTGTTAGTTCATGTTTAGCAAAGATCCTTTATGGAAAGTCTATGTTACCTTGTAATAAAAATTTGTTTTTTACCTATTCCGCCTCCCCGTAAGTACCGGGGTGGGTAACATAGACTTACAGGTCCTTTATATAGGGGAGGCTGATTTGTTGATTCAGTTGAGGAAATCTCTCATTGAGAGATTTCTTAATTGATTTGAGGAATTTATCCGCCGTTGGATGTTTCATCCAAGGACTTCTATTTTACAGAAGACGTCAATCTTGTTTTTAACAAGATTGGGAAAATACTTTCCCATACAGAGCTTATTCTTTATCTTGGTGATTTTTTAATCACCATTGGATCTTTGATCCAACGGTGCTCTAATTTACAGAGCACAATCTTTCTTGTTTAGAAAGATTTGAGGAGTATTTCCTTAATCGGAATTTAATTCTATATCTTGGTGATTTTTAATCACCATTGGATCTTTGATCCATGAGTGGAGAACTTTTAGTTCTGGCGCTGGCGCTCTCGTGCTTTGCACGTGAGGCGCTGCCTCAGAGTTTTTAACTCTGGGCGCTGGCGCCCTCGTGCAAGGCACGTGAGTCGTTGCCTCCTAAGAGTTTAACTCTTATTTAATAGATTTCTTTTTGTTCTTTGCACATTGGCGCCCGCGTGAGAAGCACGTGAGGCGCTATCATAGGATTTAATTCTATCCGAGGCAGTACCTACATGCTTTGCATGTGGATTTTTTCCTTTATTTTTATTTTATTGTTATTATTTTATAAGGGAGCAAGTTTTGAGCCAAAAACTTTGGCGGGAACAAATGCCCCCCACTACTTTGCCTAAGTAAGTATGTACGTGGGTGAAGTAGTGCAGAGTTATGCATGGCCATAGAATTGAGGGCTTAGGAGACAGGTTTAGGGTCTTTGCAGCCTAAGACTTTTTTCATCTTCATGAACCGTAAGGGTCTCAAGAAGGTTCTTTCTCCCTACAAGTCGAGAGGATCTCATAGGTGCAAATTCTCCCTAGAAATCATGAGAATTTCTAAGTGTTCGTCGCCTCCGTGAGTCGTAAGGATCTCACTCGGGTATTTTTCCTTACGAATCGTGAGGACCCGTAAGTAGCTTCTTTATTTCATTGGCGAAAGTGGCTTTGGAAAATATGGCCTGTAGATGGTAGATAACGGTTCATCTTGAACTCCTCGTAGGGTAGCGATGGCTTAGGAAACAGGTTCAGGTCTGCTGCCTAAGACTTTTCAACTTTATGAGCCGTGAGGGTCTCATAAAGACGTTTCTCCCTACAAGTCGAGAGGATCCCGTAGGTGTATTTTCTCCTTAGGAATCATGAGGATTCCTAAGTGTGTATTTTCTCTCGAGAGTCGTAAGGATCTCAGAAGAGAATTTTTCCCCTTTACAAGTCGAGAGGACTCGTAAGTGGTTGTTTCCCTCCTTGTCGAGATTCGACTTTGGAGAGTGTGGCCCGTAGATAGTCTATCTTGACCTCCTTGTAGGGCAGCAATCGCTTAGGAAACAGGTTCAGGTCTGCTACCTAAGACTTTTCAACTTTATGAGCCGTGAGGGTCTCATAATGACATTTCTCCCTGCGAGTCGAGAGGATCTCGTAGGCGTAATTTCTCCCTAGGGGTCGTGAGGACTCCTAAGTGCATTTTCTCTTGAGAATCGTAAGGATCTCACAAGAGAATTTTCTTTTATGCACAGGAATACTAATTTCCCTGCAGATCGAGACGAGTCGAGAGGTTCTCTCAAAGACACTGATTTCTTTGTGGGTCAAAACGAATCGAGAAGTTCTCCCCAAGAACGCCAATTTCCCTGAATTGAGAGGTTTTTGCCAAGGACACTGATTTTCCTGAGGGTCGAAACTTGTTCCGGCGGGGAGGTCATTAGGTGACTTGGTTCCGAGATGGAGCGTTGTTTCGGCGTGGAGGTCATTGGCTGACTTGTTTCCGAGACGGAGCATTGTTCCGGCAGGGAGGTCATTGGCTGACTTGTTTCCGAGATGGAGCGTTGATCCGGTGGGGAGGTCATTGGTTGACTTGTTTTCGGGTCGGAGCGTTGTTCCGGCGGGGAGGTCATTAGGTGACTTGGTTCCGAGATGGAGCGTTGTTCCGGCGGGGAGGTCATTGGCTGACTTGTTTCCGAGACGGAGCATTGTTCCGACGGGGAGGTCATTGGCTGACTTGTTTCCGAGATGGAGCGTTGTTCCGGCGGGAAGGTCATTTGTTGACTTGTTTCCGAGACGGAGTGTCGTTCCGGCGGGGAGGTCATTGGCTGACTTATTTCCGAGACAGAGCGTCGTTCCGGCGGGGAGGTCATTGGCTGACTTGTTTTCGAGATGGAGCGTTGTTCCGGCGGGGTGGTCATTGGCTGACTTTTCTCCGAGACGGAGCGTTGGGGCTGACTTGTTCCACTTTCTGCGGTGTCGGGGTTGACTTGCTCCGCTTTCTACGGTGTCGGGATTGACTTGCACCGCTTTCTACGGTGTCGAGGTTGACTTGCTCCGCTTTCTGCGGTGTCGGGGTTGACTCTAAGTTGCCTGTGAACCATGGAGTCTTAGAACTAGGGACTTTGTCGTGGCTCCAACTGGTGGTGTCGCGTCCGTATCCTGATGGAATGAGGAGGAACGCCGTTATTGTTCTCTAGGCTGTAGATGTTGCCGTTGAGATCTGGAACTAGGGACTTCACCATGGCTCCGTTTCGTTGTGACCCTGAGGTCGATTGTTGACGTTACGTCTGCATTCGATTGGAGTGAGAAGAAACATCGTGGTGGCCTTTAGGTTGTAGATGTTGCCGTTGAGATTTGGCTTCCTTTTGACAGAGTCTGGTGGGGAAATGTGGTTCTCTTTTCGTTTATGCCCATGGATTGTATACAGGGGTCAGTATGGACTCACCTGTAGGACAAAAGTTTCATTTCATTTTTTTTGTTTTCTTTTCGCGATGCTCTATCATTTCAGCTTTTTTTTATATCGCGAAGATCGCGATTGCCCAATCATTTCGGCTATTTTTCACGGTGCCCAATCATTTCGGCTATATTTTTTTTTACTCGCTGCTTTTTATTGCGAGTTGCCCAATCATTTCGGCTATTTTTGTATGCATATATTTTACTTGCTGATTTTGTTGCAAGTTGCCCTATCATTTCGGCTATTTCATATGCATTTATAGCTCGCTGAATTTTTGCTGCGGGTATGGAACTTAGGATCTGATGCCAATCTTAGCATCAGCATCGCTGCGACTGGAATATTGCCAGGAGCGAATCATCATTTGCCGTGAAAGTACTTGGAATTTGATACCAATTTAGGCATCAGCATCGCTACAACTGGGATATTGCCAGGAGAGAATCATCATTTGCCTTTGTCGATTCGAACAAAGGTGGCTTAGTTAACAGGGTTAAGATTCTGTCGACTAAGGCTTTCGACTTCATGAGCCGTAAGGGTCTCATAAAGGTGTTTCTCCCTACGAGTCGTGAGGATCTTGTTGGTGCGTTTTCTCTTTAGGAATCATGAGGATTCTTAAGTGCGTGTTCTCTTATAAGTCGTAAGGATCTTACAAGAGTGTTTTCTCCTTATAAGTCGAGAGGACTTACAAGTGTCGTTCACCATATGAAGGCATTTCACGCCATTGGTGGAACTTGGTGGGGGAGACGTTTATTTGTTCCCGTGGATTGTATACAAGGGTCAATATTGAACCGTTTGTAGGGCAAACTGGGGAATGTGATGGCTTAAGAACAGGTTCAGATCCCTGTAGCTTAAGGCTTTTGAATCGTATGAACCATGAGGGTCTCATAAAGGGGTTCTCCTTTCGAGTCGTGAGGATCTCGTAAGTGTAATTTCTCCTTAGGAATCATGGGGATCCCTAAGTGTGTTGCTCCTTTGTGAGTCGTAAGGATCTCACGCAGGTATTTTCTCCTTACAAGGTCGAGAGGACCTTGCAAGTGGGCATGATTTCTTTTACGAATCTGCGCCCTTTCGGGTTTTCACAAACTCATCGGTAGCCCTGCTGTTTTTACTCACGGAGCCCTTTCGGGTTTTCATCCGTGCCCATCTTGCTTGCGAACGTACCATTTTTTTGTTTTTTTTAACGAGATTGCGCCCTTCCGGGTTTTCACAAGCTCGCCGGCAGTCCTGCTGTTTTTACTCACGGCGCCCTTTCAGGTTTTCATCCATGCCCATTTTGCTTGTGGACGTACCGTTTTTGTTTTTTTATAGGGGTATTCCACTAGATTGTAGGACTTGTTTGTAGGCCCCTTAATATCCTTCTTGTCCTTTGAGAAGAAAGGACCATTCTACATAGAGATTCTTCGGCCAGTAAGAAATATTCCCCCTGTGTATATCTCGGGGGGAATGAGTACCCACGTCGTCGCAATTTTGGCGACAGGTTGCTTCAGAGCCGCTTATTTTTGCTGAGCGTAGGCGACAAACGCCATCTTGCCTCTGCTTTTCACTCGTCATCATCGGATGAGAAAGAGTCTTGACCCATTTGATCCAATCGAGCCATTTTATCCATGAGTTCATGTAAGGTCGTTGGCTTGAAGAGGGCCATATACGAGGACGCCTTTGAATTTGGGTCAAGGGTGGCTATGAGCATTCCCATATCTGCAACTTCATCAATGCGTTGCTTGTGTTTAACCAAAGATTTTGCCATCGGGTAATATATTGAACCCAAGTCTCATCGGTCTAACCCTTTCGTTGACCAGGGCCGTCGCGGTAGTATGTTCGTTCTCATTAGGGAATCCCTAACAGAAGAGCATATCCATTTCGTCGAAGCTCTTCACGAAATCATTCGGGAGTTCCGCATACTATTCGAAGGCGATGCCCGCCGGATCGCTGACGAAATGTCGAAGGAGTAGTATGTCATTCTCTCCAATATTACCGCACATGGATCTAAATCGCACGATGTGCTGGTGAGGATTCCCGGTTCCTTTGTATATGTGGAGTCGGAAGTATGTATTCTGGCGGGTACTGTCTTTGATCGTAGCACGCCGGATACGGTCGACCAATCTTGATTGGCCTATTTGATGCTTCACTGGCATAATGAGTTTTGATTTGCTGAGCGATATATTCGTTCAGCTTTGCTTTTGGAATCATTTCCTCCTCAGCAGTTGATGAGGTTTGCAGAGAATTTGAAATGTTATCCTTGTCTTTAAGACCGACTATCGGCGGTTCATCTGCCAGTGGTTCTGATTGAACCATCATTCCAATCATTTCTACCGCTTCTTCATCTTTCTATTTGAGAGCGTGATTTAGGAAATCAATATCCAACTCGTGCTCTGTTCTTTCTCCAAGTGCGTCTTCGGGATTTTGCCTTAGACGATGGATTAGCGAGTGATGCCGCCTGAGAAAGCATCTCCTGCAGCTTTTCACGTTGGAGTTGAACTTTTGTCAGGGACTTAGTTTGAGGTCGGTGACTAGTAGAAGCTCGATTTTCGTCTTTGGAATTCACCACATAGACTATATGAACTACCATTCCCCCAGGCTTAGGGTGCTTAGAGTTTTGGCCTTTGGAGTTTGCTTCGGGCACTTGAGCTTTATTAGGTCTCTCTTTTTTGTGAAAAGACGCTTTGGTTTTGGAAGGAACCGCTGTATCAGGATCCGGCTTAGGATGAGTCCCTTTCACCTGCTTCCACACCTTATATATAGATGAGGAAAATTGTCTCAGGGAGCGAACTGGTTTCTGCTCTCGTGGGATCTCCATAAGCTGCGGAGACTTCTTCAATATTGCGGTAGGAGAATTTTGTCTGACCCTTCGCAACAGTTTGAAGTTGTTCCCAGTTGGAACAACAACATTCACCACTGGGGTTGAAACAGGACCATACGGAGAACTGCCCCCAACCCATTTTGTATGATGCCGATATCAACATCAACCGTTTCTTATGGCCGGGATTTGATTAACTTCAAGATTTTGCCGAGCCTGCCCCCTGTTTCCTTTGAGAGCTTGAATATTCTGCCCCCTGCGTCGACCTTGGTCCTTGGCATGTGCCAGTTGTTTGAGGACTGATTCCGTCGGCAAAGTTGTTGCTTGGGGAGCCAGCCTGTAGAAGACAGACTTCCTCGGGGCTTCCTCCATCGGCGTTGAGGAACCGAGGGTGGGAAGCGGGAGTATCGACCCAAAGAGAAACCCGTTGATTTCTTGAAGAGCCAGATTGCAGAGATTTCAGGCTGCAATTGGCCTATACTTGACTCCACCGGATATTTCAAAGACTGAGTTGCTAGGGTGGGAGCAAACACCATTCTTCATAGAGACGAAACGCCGGCTTCAGTACTCCCTCCCCCAAGGGCAACCACAAACATATATACTGCGATTATTTGATCGCGGAAAAATACGACACACGAAGTGTGGAGTGGAAAGAGGTAAAGTTCCTACCGGGCGTGCCAGAATCTGTTCACCACCGAAAGCTAGGAAAGACAAATGTCTTGCCTAAATTTGGGGGCAGATGATATTTGGGTTTATCCGTCCACCTCTCCGAAGATGCCAAGTTGATTTACAGCACCGTGTATCGGAGGTTTGGACAGATGCGGCCATTGTAGCAGACTTCGTCAGATTCCCCCTCGTTTACGAAGAGTTTTTGATTGTGGGGACGCTCTTTCCTACAGGCGCAAGCCCCTGCAGTTAATTACGTTACCGCGTAGCGATAACCACTTTCTCCTTCTCCAGATGTTCACTTCGTATCGTGTGTGTTTGTTTTGTTTTAGGTTGCCCGTGGATTGTATACGGAGACTAATTTATGTTGTCGCCCGTAGGGCGGGGATTAGTCCAAATCCGTATTCTCTTAGATTTGGGTTTGTTTGATTTAAGGATCGTTAATCTCATTTGAGATTAAGATCAACTTAAATGTTTGTTAAGGATACGTTAGTCTAATTTTAGACTAAGATCTACTTAACAAGGTTTTAGGATCATTTAGATCCAACGAAAGAGCATTTGGGCCCTATCATTTTAGTTTAAGGATGTTACGGTCCGTTGGGTTTAAGGACATCATAGTCCATGTTTAAAGACATCATAGTCCATGGAGTTTAGTTTAGGGACGTTGCGGTCCATTGGGTTTAAGGACATCATAGTCCGTGTTTAAGGACATCATAATCCGTAGAGTTTAGTTTAGGGACGTTGCGGTCCATAAATCACCATTTCTGAGGTGACGGATTAGTTTAAGGACATTACGATCCATAGTTAGTTTAAGGACATTACGGTCCATGGAGTTTAGTTTAGGGACGTTGCGGTCCATTAGGTTTAAGAACATCATAGTCCGTGTTTAAGGACATCATAGTCTGTATGGTATGGTTTAGGGACGTTGCGGTCCATTAGGTTTAAGGACATCATAGTCCGTAGAGTTTAGTTTAGGGATGTTGCGGTCCGTAATTAGTTTTAAGGACATTACGGTCCATAGTTAGTTTAAGGACATTACGATCCATAGAGTTTCTGGCTCCTCAATTTAGGGGTGCGCCAAGAGTTATTGGTTATTGGGACCCTCCACCTCTCTGAAGACGTTGAAGAATTACAACGACATGTATCAGAGGTGTGAAGAGATGTACCCTTGAACCAAATTTCAGATTGAGGAATCATCAGTCATAAGCATGGAGGCTTGGTTTATTTAGAGATTTAATCACAGGAAAGACTTAACCAATCTGGGATTGAAGTTGGCCTCTTATAATGTTAAACACTAGTGTATGCTCAGTGCACGCGTGCTCCCACGTGATATTCTAAGGCAATGTTAAACACTGAGATCTGAGATGCTCACGTGTGACACGTGAGGCGCTATAGCAGTGTTAAATACTGAAATTTGGGGCGCTCACGTGTGGCACGTGAGGAGCTTAGAGTTGGGTGCCGCCTCCTTTATTCTCTTATTCTAGTGCTAAGCACTGTTAGGGGGGTCACGTGGGATCACGTGAGGCCCCCCAAAAATAGGGTTTATTCCCTTTTCTCTTTTATAAGTGTTGAGCACTTCTCAGGGGTCACATGGGGTCATGTGAGGTGCCCCAAAATAGGGTTGACTCCCTTTTCTCTTCTATAAGTGATGAGCACTTCTCAGGGGTCATGTGGGGTCATGTGAGGCGTCCCAAAAATAGGGTTTATTCCCTTTTCTCTTTTATAAGTGTTGAGCACTTCTCAGGGGCCACGTGGGGTCACGTGGCTAGATCTCAATCTTTCTTTTTTTGTTCATCAAAGATGCTCACGTGGGAACACGTGAGCTTTTATTGTGTAGCATTGAACAATAATATGCATGGAGCTCTTGATCTGAGTTTTGTGAATTTCAGGTCCCTTATTTTTATAAGAATTAAATTCTTTTATAGGGTTAAACCCTAATTTTTTCAGAGGAATTAAATTCCTATATGTTCTTTTAAGAATTAAATTCTTTGAACTTAGTTCTTTCTGTAGGGTTATCTAGCGCGGCAGCAAGGTTTCGGGAGGTATCGTCCATGCCATTTTATAATTTTGCCATGCTAAGGAACCCTAACCCTAGAATCTTAACTAGAATTTTAAACGAACAAGCAATGTTAACATCTTAACAACTAAGTGAATGCGGAATACAACCTTTGTAGACCGGTCCTTCACTTCAAATACTCCGTGGAGAAGTCCCTTCGCTGCGAGTAATGATCTCCCGAACTCTTGAGAGGCTCTACAAGGTGAAAGATGCAAACTTACTCGAAGTCTTCGAAGCCGAAGATGATCTACGTCGAGGAGACTCAAGCACATGCTACATCTTCACTAAATTAGGGTTTAGTGAAGCAAACACCCTAAACTAAATGGCTAATAGTAGAGGATGATGAAGTAGGAAATGGGCTCACTTTAGATTTAATTTTCTCACGATATTTCATCACCTTTAGAAAAGCTAGTGAGCTTTTCTCATGAGGAAGAAGAAGCTCAAGTGAAGAATAGAATGAACTCATGAGGTGAGAATAGCAACCATGGGTGAGTTAGTGTCATACACTAACTCATGTAGAGAATAAACCATGTCTTAGGATAATGGTTGGGTTAACAAATATCTTAAGTAAAACAAAACAAGTGGACTAAGTCAAGGAACTCACAAGCTTCTCCAAGCTTCTTGCCATAACAAAATCCAACCTGTTTTTGAATTACTAAAATAAATAAAACCCTACCTTATCATAATTATAGTGTAAGTCTCACACACCCATGTTACTTGTATCATCTAGCATGACACAAAATAATTTACACAAATATATATCACATATATACTTAATGCACACACAAGTGAGAAAAAGAAATGTTTAACTGAGCAAACATTAGTTAATGTAAATTAATATATCTCATATATAATTATACATTAAATTATCAAATCAACACTTGATTTAATAATCCGGCTATATCACATACAACCGACTAATATCAAATGTAACATCTTATCGAATCAACAGTTGATCCGATAATCCGTCTATATCTCATATAACCGACCGATATCACATATCGCGAGAATAGAATACGGTATCACGTACTCGTATTAATCTCGGTCCCGCACATATCACATATATGCTCCTACTTCGTTTCGCATGAACCAGGAAACCTCTGTGTAGGACTCTAAAGACTCGTCAATACGCCGGCAGTAGGTGAAGATCATATCAAACACCCATAAGCCGCAAGCGGTCTGCTACATGTAACGGCCATCCGGGTATTGAGCGATCAGAAGATCAACAAGCAAGCCTGTTCATACTCCTGCGAATCCAATCAGTAACACTACCGTACAGTCCGGTCTCTTCGTCAGATATGTCGCATATCGCAGCCTGGGGGTGGTATAACGTCAGACACCAATAGCCTGATAAGTCATGCCGATGCAAGGTCCATAACGGTTCGAGAAACTACTGATAACACTTACCAGTAAATCTCAACAACCCTGGCCAGGGATTTCCTGTTATGGCCAATCGAGCATAGCGCAACATCAACTCCCAATACCGGGAGAGACGAATCCCCTCCTATCGCTCATTGCCTCCATGTGATTCAGGACTGTACCCAAAAACCACCTTTTTGCACGATCTCATGACCGTGGTATGGTGGAAATCAAAGCACGGTGGGAATCACACAAGGCTCTATGACGATCTCGGGTCGACATACTAATCTGTACCGGTGTCACCAGAGAACTGCTATCTGACAAGTATAATACCATCTAGGAGTTCTCAGCGAGTCCGTTCAGTGTACCCAGTCTCCACTGAGCACCTATATACCTTCTCTGATGTCAAACACCAATGTATGTGGGATCATCCATCGCCTATCATATGAGTCAAGAAACGCATACGCTAGTCTACTTCGGAGTATCGATGCCCTGTCTCGATACTCCCACGACTAGGAACAATTATAGGGTGTACTTGTGGACTACCCTTGGCCCCACTAGTATGATCTCCATCATAGTCCTGGTAGTCAAGTACAAATCCTAAGGGCTTTATCAACATGTGAGAGCAAGACAGCATCACTTATACAAGTCAACATGTTAAGACAAAGTGCAACCAAATAGCATACTATCATGTCGAGCAAGAAAGTCCTCCCTATATATGTCTAAGCATCCACTACAATATACATCACATGTACAGTAATGGCCTCTAGGGCATACATATAACTAACAATCTTCCACTTGCACTAAGGTCATTTGTTGCAGTATCTCATACTCAACAATTTAGCAGTGGTTGTAGTATCCCATACTCAACCATCCCAAAATCTCTCAAATAGTATTTAGGGAAGCAGGCCTTGGTGAGTAGATTCGCCGTGTTAACCTCAAAATCTACTCTCCTTACCTCGATCCCTTGGAGATCAACCATCTCCTTGATCAGGTCATACTTGCCTCAGAATATGTCTGGATCGCTGATGGGACCGGTGTTCCTAAGCTAAAGCCACAAATCCATTGTAGTCACAATAACAGTTATTGGACGCTCAATGGTACGAACCATGTTCATCTCATGAACAAGTAATGCCCTGATAGCCACTTTGGCAACATCGTTGGTAGCAATGTATTCGGCCTTTATCGTCTAGTATATCACAGTATCTAGCTTGGAACTCTTCCAACATACCGTCCCTCCACTGAGGGTAAAGACAATGCCTGTGACTGACTTTCAGTCGACCTTATCACTCTGGAAACTTGAACCAAGAACATTCTTTTAGTGCTTCTCAAGTACTTAAGAATGTCCTCCATAGCTTTCCAGTGATTCTCCCAAGATCTGATTGATTCCTGATCACTACACCTAGTGAGTTCGCTACATCTGGTCTGGTACATAACATCGCATGCATGATAGAACCTACTGCCGAAGCATAGGTTATCCCTTGCACGCGAGCTCTCTCCAAATCAGTCTTGGAAGACATCTTTTTGGAGAGAGTGATTCCTTGAGTAAGTGGGCAAACCACCATGCTTAGAATCCTCCATACTAAACCCCCTTTAGTATGGTGTTAATGTATCTGGATTTGGGACACTCCCAATATTCACTTAGATCTATCATCATAGATCATTATCCACAAGATGTAGTAGGTATCATGCAAATATTCCATGGAGAATCCTCGTGATAAGAGGAGCTTGACCGAGTGTAGCATAGGAAACCATTTCCTATCAAGAGTTTGTCATCTACGTACAATACGTGGAAGACAACCTTACTCTCTACAACCTTCTTGTATATACAAGGTTCATCTACCTTTTCGATGAAGTCAAACTCTTTGATTGCCACATCAAAACAGATGTTCCAACTCCGCGATGCACACGTTGATCCTGATAGACCTAAGTATATCTTTGAAAGTCTTAACTTTTCCATCTACACCAAGAATCTTCTCAAGATCCAATTTGCTCCCAATGGGTTTTACCCCTTCAGGTGCAACATTCAAAGTCATACTTTGTTGGTGTACATGGATTCCATCTTTGATCGCATAGCATCCAGCCATTTCACAGAGTCCCCACTCGTGATGACCTGCCTGAACCTAGTTGGGCCATCATCTACCATGATGCAATCCTCGCTCCCACTGTCACCAAGAAGACCATAGTATCTCTCAAGTGGATGAGGAACCCTACCAGTTTCGCGGAGAGGCTGAGGTTCGTTGGAGACTATTGAATCCTTTGGTTTCACCAAATCATCAGTTGTTAGTTTGTCTAGCTGGAACTCCTTCCAGTTATACCTCATGACCACTAATTTCTTCACAAGAAATTTCTTTTCTAAAAAGGTGGCATGCTGAGAAACAAAACACCTTTTGCTCCTCAGTGTGGTAGAAGATATACCCTCGCAAATGTTTGGGATATCCAACAAACTTACAGAACTGACCTTGCCTTGAGCTTGTCTGAATTCTGCCTTTAAACATAGGCCGGACAACCCCATATCTTAACTCGTTTAAGACATGGTCTCTTCCCATACCATATCTCATATGGAGTGGTAGGCATTGATTTGGACGGAACCCCATTCAATAGGTATGCAGCTTCTCAAGTGCATAATTCCAAAAAGAAATAGGTAACTCAGCATTACTCATCATAGAGCGCACCATTTCTCATAGGGTGCGATACCTCCGCCCCGATACTCCATTGTGTTGTGGTGTATACGAAGGAGTAAGCTGAGAGAGAATCTCATTCTCCTTTTAGAAACTCCAGGAAGTCCATGCGCAAGTATTCTCCTCCTCGATCACATCGAAGAACTTAATACTTCCACCCATCTGGTTCTTAACTTCAATCCTTGAATTTCTCAAAAGTTTCAGACTCGTGTTTCAACAGGAATGTTTACCGCTGAAAGACGCGACTGGGACGTTGGGACATCTGGCCTGAATTTTGGGGGCAGATGCTATTTGGATTTATCCGTCCACCTCTCCGAAGATGCCAAGTTGATTTATGGCACTGTGCATCGGAGGTTCGGACAGATGTGGCTGTTGTAGCAGACTTCGTCAGATTCCCCCTCATTTGCGAGGGGTTTTTGATTGTGGGGACGCTCTTCCCTACAGGCGCAAGCCCATGCAGTTAATTACGTTACCGCATCGCGGTAACCACTTTCTCCTGCTCCAGAAGATCACTTCGTGTCGTGTGTGTTTGTTTTATTTGTGGTTGCCCGTGGATTGTATACGGAGAATAATTTATGTTGTCGCCCGTAGGGCGTGGATTAGTCCAAATCCGTATTTTCATAGATTTGGGTTTGGGTTGGTTTAAGGATCGTTAATCTCATTTAAGACTAAGATTAACTTAAACGTTTGTTAAGGATACGTTAGTCTAATTTTAGACTAAGATCCACCTAACAGGATCATTTAGATCCAACAAAAGAGCATTTGGGCTCTACTGTTTTAGTTTAGGGACATTGCGGTCCATAAGTTTAAGGACATCATAGTCCATGGAGTTTAAGGACATCATAGTCCATAGTTTAAAGACGTCATAGTCTATAGAGTTTAGTTTTGGGATGTTGTGGTCTATAAGTTTAAGGACATCATAGTCCATGGAGTTTAAGGACATCATAGTCCGTAGTTTAAAGACGTCATAGTCTATAGAGTTTTGTTTAGGGACGTTGCGGTCTATAAGTTTAAGGACATCATAGTCTATGGAATGTCTGGTTGTCGGGACCCGCCACCTCTCTAAAGACGTTGAAGAATTACAAAGACACATATCATAGGAATGAAGAGATGTACCCTTAAACCAATGTTGGTTGGGAGATCTGTAGTCAGGTTTGGGACTAAGATCAATTGTGAGCACGTGGGCTCAGTTGGTCTGAGTTAGAGACTTATGGCCAACTTGGGCTCGGCCTACTCAGTTTTGATTAAAGTGTTGTACACTTGTTTGGGCTTGGTCCCTTTTTGTTCAATAATACTGAGCATTAATTTGGGTTCTGACACCCCATTTTCTTTTGTCTTTTATTGAGTGTTGAACACTCTTTGTAGCGCAGAGCGCTTTATGTACAGAGCACTTGGCGCTGAGCGCCAGACTTGGAGCGCTAAGACGCTTCTTATGAAATAGCGCACACGTATGGAGCACGTGGCGCGCTTAGCGCTGAGTGCCAGACTTGGAGCACTAAAGCGCTTCTTATGAAATAGTGCACATGTGAGGAGCACGTGGCGTGCTTGGCGCTGAGCGCCGGATTTTGAGCGCTAAGGCGCTTCTTATGAAATAGCGCACACGTGAGGAGCACGTGGCGCGCTTGGCGCTGAGCGCCAGACTTGAAGCGCTAAGGCACTTCTTATGGAATAGCGCACACGTGAGGAGCACGTGGCGTGCAGTGCAGAGCGCTCTTGATCAATTCTGTGCTCTGAGAATTAAGTTCTCGTTTATAAGAGACTTTGTCTCGTGGATCTAAGAACTAAGTTCTTATTTTAATAGGAGATGTTACAATCTCTTCTGTTTTTGTGAAAGACTTTGTCTTTATCTTATAGATTTATGATCTAAAGAGAACTAAGTTCTTCTCCCTCCCTTTTTATGATGAGATGCTCCAATCTCTTCTACTTTTATGAAAGACTTCTGTCTTTGTAGATCTATGGTCTAGAAAAAGAACTAAGTTCTTTTTTTTTGATGAGATGCTTTGATCTCTCTGTTTTATTTATCTTGAAGAAATTCTTTTTCTCAGAGCTTGCTCTTCTCTTTTTCTTTTTTGAGAACTCGAAGTTTATAGGGGGGTTCTTCTCTGCAAGACTTGAAGTCTTGAGGCCTTTATATAATAGAGGCTGATCAGTTAAGGCAATCTTTTTCTGATTGATTTGGGGATGTTTCCCCACCATTGTATCTTTGATCCTAGGGCTTCTGTTTTACAGAAGACATCTTTCTTGTTATTAACAAGATTGGGAAATTATTTTCCCATACAGAGATTACTTTGTATCTTGGTGATTTTAATCACTATTGGATCTTTGATCCAACGGTGCTCTGATTTACAGAGCACAATCTTTCTTATTTGGAAAGATTTGAGGAATATTTCCTCAACAGAATTAAATTCTGTAATTTGATGATTTATTCATCTCGATTGGATCTTTGATCCAATAGTACATCGTACGGATAATCGCAGGTATGCACGTACTGCGAAACTCTATCATATGCAATCTGATAGTATCAATATGCTAATATGGATATACAACAATCATGAAAGGTACTCTATAAGGTACTACAAATACATGAAGCAGTGCATATCAATGAATGCTGAGTATGGGATAAAACATACCATCATCATGAATCATCATCATGGAAAAACCGGTATCCATCAACGACACCCCAAATCCCAATATCTCAGGTGCCGTCACTCTGATCGGACATCATATCCTGTAAGTCTCATAGAACCTGAGTGCCCAACATCGGCACTCGAAAACATCATGAAAACTCGTGTCCAAGATCGACACGCAAATCCACATATATCAGGCTCCGTCAGTCCGGATCGGCCCATGGGCTCCGTCAGTCCGGATCGGCCCATATCCATCTCTCGACTCCGGTCGGTATGCTCCGGATAACCGCCAGGTCCAACCAATCACCGGTAGGTAGTAGTCCCTCTTCCAGGCTCATCGTCTACTGCACAACATCCTTTTCTTGCCCCGGGGTACCATACCGAGTCCACCAAGAACCAGCAAACGAATCATCCAGCTCCTCAAATCGAGTTTCTATCACAAGTCTCAGAACCGAGAAAACTCATGGTGGACGCACTGAAATATCATATCAAGAGAAACCGGGTTTTCAAAACAATGCATACTTTCTTGAAATAATACCAAGGTTCTCAAATCCATAAATCACATGAAATCCGTATCTCAATGCGTAAATCCATGAAATGTGATATATGCAACATAAAACAGTAATATAAGCATATCAAGGGAAAACCGCTCTTTTAAATGAATCCAGTTTTTAAATATATCATGTGGTTCCCAATTTCTCCAAAATCAAAGCCAACATCATCTAAAGGTGCACATGTAGCTATAGCAAGTATGGGTGTATACATGTAAGTATGTATGCACGATGTATTTCATATGCGCAATAGAACAAGAATCAATGTGTCGCTATCAATAACCATACAATACTGCACATGTGTATAGGTTGTGCGTGTCATGGCAATTACCGACGGTGTGGGTGTAGCATACAATTTAGTACTCGTGCAACAAGATCCGTCAGTAATGGTGCAGTGTCCACTAGGTACTAAATCAAGGCACAACAAGTAATGGTATATAATGATGCTCATGCACAATCAACATATGTGAATATAAACATGCGGCTATAATATCATCTCAAGCTCTGACGCATAACGCCATACGGGCGATTTCTCCGTAGATGTTAAATCTACTCACCTGATCTCGAGCTAGGTAAATCCGGTCACCTGCTTTCCTTTCTTCGCAGCGTCCGAAGTCCCCGCACTTGCCCCTAAAATCACACAAATATAGCAAGTGCACTTAGAAATCGACCCATAATACGTACAATTACGTTTAAATCGACGCACCGACTCCAATAACCTCTCAAGTGTTCGCTTAGTGGCTAACGTGTGTGGCGACATCACCAAAACAAACCCACGATAGCAAGCTACCGAAACACTAAAACTACGTCGGATCAATCGTAACGCACGCCGTCGTAACACTAAAACCTAGCTAATTGATCCCAGATTTTACATACTGTCAAAATACAAAAATCTAGAAGTACCAAACACCCTAAAACAATAGCAGACAGCTACCCTAAAAATCACAACACCCCAGTCCCCTATACGGCCGAGCTCGCCGGAAAATCCCTTCATGTCGCTGGCCAAAACCGGTCAGGCGGGGTTCGTGTTTCAGGTGTATCTCATGGCAACTAGTACAACACCACTACATCGCTAGATTTTCCAGTAAACACTCGAAGTGATAGCAGGTTACAGACATCCTAAAACGAGACTAAAAGTACGATATTTGCTCAGAACTACATCTTTATCGTTCTAAACAGCGACTACTAAGCTACACAACAATAATAACTCCTAATTATCAGTTTAGAGTCGTTACCTATCCACACTTGCTCAAAACCCTAGCTTTCCATGCTCCAAGTCATCTCCATAGGCTTTAGATCAAGTTTAATGAAGAGTTTTATGAGTTTTGTGAAGATTAGTAAGGATTTGGTTTTGGTTTGTGATGAACAAGGAAGGGGTTCAGTTTGAGGGTGAGGATGAAGAATATGAGAAGGAGAAAATATGAGAATGAGAGAATGAGATGAGAGTGAGGGAGTGTATGAGTGACGGTGAGGGAATGAGGGTGTGAGATTAGCCATGCCCCTCTCTCTCTTCATTTAATGCAAGCCATGCTTGTCATGCCTCATGATGCATGCCAACCCTCTCTCTCTCTCCCAAGTCAACCAATTTTAAACCCTTTAAATAAAACTAACTAATTTAAATAAATACCTACAGTTAATTAAAAATGGGGTTAAGGTGACATGGCTACTGAAGCATGGTTAACCCTAATTAACCCTAGGTTAACAGGCACAAGTGTGTGCAAGCCCAAAATAAATAATAATAAAATATTAATTAATATTTATAAAATATGAGAAAACTATTTTGATAAACTTTTTACTAAAAATCCGCATTATCTCTTAACTAACACTAATCGCATACTAAGGTGTTACAATCTTCCACCCTTAAAGAAATTCGTCCCCGAATTTAAAAATTTTACTATGTGTACCTTCAAAGAGATGAAGGAATTTCTTCCGCATCTCGCTCTCGGCCTCCCAAGTGACTTCTTCACTGTTCGGGCCACGCCAAAGAACCTTCACAGATGGCAAGACCTTTGACCGAAGTTTCTTCACCTGCCGATCCAATATAACTACCGGCTGCTCGGTGAACGAAAGATCGCGCTCTAGCTGAACGGTCTGGTGCTGAATCATATGAGAAGGTCATGAAGGTATTTGCGAAGCATCGATACATGGAATACGGGGTGAACATCCGGAAAACTGGGTGGAAGTGCCAAACGATAGGCAACGGTACCAACTCACTCAAGGATCTCCAAAGGACCTACAAATCTGGGACTATGCTTTCCTTTCTTCCCAAATCTCATCACGTCCTTCATCGGAGAAATCCGTAGGAATACATGATCCCCTACTGCGAACTCAAGCCTGCGACGACGACGGTCGGCATAAGACTTCTGTCTGCACTCGGCTGCTCTCATTATATCCTGAATCAACTGGATCTTCTCCGTAGTCTCTTGAACTAGCTGGGGTCCCAAAATCCTGCTCTCGCTGAGTTCGGTCCAACAGGCTGGAGATCGACACTTTCTACCATACAAAGCCTCAAAAGGTGCCATCTGAATCGTCTCCTGATAACTGTTATTGTAGGAGAACTCTATCAATGGCAAGTGACGTCCCAACTGCCAAAAAAATCAAGCACGCACGCACGAAGCATATCCTCCAGAGTCTGTATAGTCCGCTCTAACTGACCATCGGTCTGCGGATGGAAAGCGGTGCTAAAACTCAAACGGGTACCCAAAGCTTCCTGAAGCTTCTGCCAAGGAAGGCTAGTGAACTGGGTGCCCCTATCGGATACAATGCATGTGGGAACGCCGTGCAAACGCACAATCTCATCAATGTACAACTGAGTATATTGAGCATAACCGAAAGTGGTCTTCACTGGAAGGAAATGAGCCGCTTTCGTCAACCGGTCAACAATCACCCAAATGGAGTCATACCCTCGACTGGACCTGGGTAGACCCACAACGAAATCCATGGAGATCTGTTCCCATTTCCACTCCGGAACGAGTAAAGGCTGCAATTCTCCTGCCGGTCTCTGATGCTCAGCCTTGACTTGCTGACAAGTCAGGCACCTCGAAATGAAATCCGAAACATCACTCTTCATCCCTGCCCACCAGTAGATATCTCTCAAGTCACAATACATCTTGGTGGAACCTTGTAACATTTCAGAAAATATAAAATATTATTTTTGGAATTTAATATTAAAATAATATATTTCGCGAAAACTACCCGATTTGCCAAATTGGGGTTTTCATAAAATGGTATAAATATATACCAATAATTGTGAAATAATTGAAGATTAAAATAAATTATTCATTTAAATATATATTTATTGGATTTGGAATTTTTATAATTAATTATACGCAAGTTTAAATAAAAAAATTGATTAGAGCACTATTAATCGCGATTAAGCCAAATCCGTGTTTCTACATTTTCCCATGGCTGGCGCACCATGGTATGAAGCTTTTTGTTGCATGTTGTTTTAAGTGTGTTTGTGTTATTGGTTTTATTTGGTTTAGATGAGAAAAAGAAAAGAAAAAGAAAAGAGTATGCATTATTGAGGAGAGAGGGGGGGACCACATCATGGCATGGGAGCATGCCATGAGAGAGTGTGAGTGAGAAAAAGAGAGAGAGAGAGGGAGACGGCTGCCCCATTCATTCCCCCCATTGTTTTCTTCCCCTTCTTCATCTTCAAGCTCCCCCACTTCTACCCTCATGACCCATCTCAAAATTTTCATCAAAACCCTATGCTCCCTTCACTAAAAATGATCCCCACCTTATCCTCAACACATTGGACCAAGCAAAGTTGGATTTTGAAGATGTTGAGCAACTCAAGAAAATTCTTGAGTTATCAATTGAGGTATAAATCTAAACCCTAGTTAAGTTATTGTGTGTAGTATACCCTATTGTTAATTTAGAGTTAAATCGGTGTTGATTAGTGATGTTTGGAAAATTCAAGAGAGGGTTTGGGTGTTTGTGTGGAATCATGATCTGTAGTGGGTGTCTACAAGACCCTAGTGGTGTTTTACTTGCCTAGACCCGGGATGAGAACCAAAATACGGACTTAGGAATGGTCCCATGTCCGTTTTTGTAAGGAATTGTGGTAGTAATTAGAGTTCTGCTATAACCTGAGAACTCTAGAAAATATTTAGCGATTACTGAGAGGTATGCAGACACCCTAGAAGCTATCCCCAAGACCCAAGGACCCAACTCACTACTGTGGCCGCAAATTTTCTCATTCTGGCAGCAAATTACGGCCTTGGTACGATGGAATCACCTCGTGCTTGGTCCATGGCTCCATTTTAGGCAAATTAGAACAACCCCATATGCAATTGGCTAATAGTACCTGTGGCAAAAGCTGGAGGTGTTTTCTTGAGTTGCTGATTTATGGTTTCCGATTTCTGAAACTTAGTTTTTAGTATTTGATATTGTATTGGGTCATTGGACGTTTGTACGTCAACGACGAGGGTTGTTTGGTTGTTTTTGCATGCGAAGGCTATAGGTTCTAACCTATGAGCGCACCGTGTGCCATATTGGTTTTCCGGGTTTGATGTTAATAGCATTTGCGATTGTGTATTGTTTGTAGGTACCTTCGTGTGGATTCCGAGACAACGAAGCGCATCGACTACGACTGAACAAGGAGTTCCGCAGGTGAGTAGATTTATATCTATGGGGGAAGTCGGATGGATGGCGTATAGCACCCCCGCATGTTTTGATGGAAACCGATATATAGAATATGGTTAAGGAAACCTATATTAGAAAAATATGGATATGGTTAAAAAGATAGTTAGAGATGATATGAATGTTGTGAATCACGATATGAGATGAAACCTATAGGGATATCACTCTTTGACATGATAGGATAGAAATGATGTCTCGAATTGATATATAAGGATATGAAAAGTGAATGTGAAGCACGATATATAGATATGTAGTTGCACGAGATTTAGAGTAGCATAACATGAAATTTATAAGATAGAATGTATATGTAAAATGACTTGATGTAAGATATTGATGTGATGAAAAGAGTATACGATGAGATATAATGACTTGGTTAGATATGTCGTTATATGGATGCGAGTCGATATGATATAATTGATACCTTTGCCGATCCTATGATATGAGATTTATACGGATGTGACCTGAGAGATAGGTATATATATGTAATATTTCCAAATAATAAAATATTATTTTTGGGAATTTTTATAATTTAATATTATTTTAATGAATATTTTAATATTCCGATATAATTAAATACAAATAAATGGGGAAAAATTAAGGAAAATTCTAAAATACGCTATTTTATGGAATTATGCCATTTTAAAGTTTTTATGATTAGTTTGATACTAATTTAGTGCTAATCGCGATTAAAAATCGCAAATCGGATTTTTTGCATTTTTGTTCAAAACATGCACATATCATTTTGGACTTGTGATTACATTATTCTTACCATGGCTTTTACTTTGTGTCTACTATTTGAATGAGAAGGTTTTGGAAAAGAAAAGAAAAGGGTTTTGAATAAATAAATAGGTATGGTGAGAGTGAGGGTAGGTCAGAGTGTTGACCTAGCCATTTCCTCTCATTTCTTCATCACATTTCTCTCTCCCTCCTCTCTAGAGCTGTTGCCGCTCCTGCTCTTCCCTTTCCCTCCATCACCTTCAATCCCCCAAAACACTACAAAAATCATCTCAAAACCTCATTCCTTCTTCACAAAACTTGCTTACAAGCTCGAGAAGAACGCATTGGACGAAGTAAGAGTGGATCTAGAGGACTTTGAGCAACTCAAGAAAGTTCTTGAGTTGCCAAAGGAGGTAACTTCTGCAACCTTAGAGTAGTATTTCATTTCCTTGTGCATCTATGCTAGTTTCATATCGATATGGTGTCGTTTGGTGGATTTGTGAAACATCAAGTTAGGGTTTAGGGTTTGATCTGAAATCAAAGTGAAATTGAGGCTTGTGGTGACCCTAGAACCCCTTGTGTGATGTTATATTGGACCAAAACCTGGAAATAGAACCAGAATATGGATATATATAATCGATATCGGGAAAAACTGGAAATCTGTCACTGTTTTTATTGATCTGCTTTAACACGAGACACCTGAAAATAAAATTGACTTGACAGTGAGATGTGCAGACACCATAGAACCAACAACCAAAACCCTAGCCCCTATCTCTTTCCCCAGGCCGCAGATTTAATCCTTCTGGCCGTAATTTGCGGCCAGAGCAAGGTGGTTTTGCTTCGTTTTTGGTGCAGGGCCTTGTCTCAAGTAAACTTGACCCCTGGCATGTATAGATTTTTCTAATTTGACCTAGGGTGAAATCTGGAGCCTATTTCCTATGTTGCTATTTTGGATTCGTGTTTCCGTATTTCCGTATTCTGAATTCTGAGTTTGCGTACTCGACTACTTGGCGTTTATACGACGGTATCGAGGGTGTTGATGGTTTTGGAAGCTTTGTCCATAGGTTCTCACCTATAGATCAAGCGTATCGTTTTGGATTTCGAATGTCGTTTTAGTCTTGAATTGGTTTTGATACGCGTTTGCGATACGTTAATGTGTAGGTACCCATGAAGACTTCGGGACGACAAGCAAAAGCGTGGTGACGTCGACCGATAAAGACGCAAGGTGAGTAGATTTATATCTACGGGGAGAAGTCGGGTGGATGGCGTATAGCACCCCCGCAGTCCGTGGTGGTGTATACGAATACGTATACACACATATATTTATTATGCGTTGTTTGGAATTATTGATGATAATGATGCATTGGTGTAGTATAGTGCGAAACCATAGAGTAGTGGTTGCACTCACACATACACGTACACATATACTTGCATACATTCTTTCATTATCTGTGCGCATATGGAGGTGTGTATATCTACACATGGGTATGGGACTATGTGTTCATATACGGGATTTGAGGATGATACGTAGGATTACGATGAGTCGATGAGATTTGACCTGAGGCCGTGATATTCGGCGATATGTCAGAGTTCGTATTTGAGATGCGACATGATGGTTTTAGCGGGCCTTTGGGCATGTGTTTTACCCCGCATTCATATTTATATAGATGGTATCGATGGTACTATACTTAGAGTTGTACCCTATATTATGTGATATGATGGTAGTGATACCTGATATGTGATGAGATAATGTGATATTGACCCGTACCCAATTATTGGGATGCCGTACGACGATTTACCGTACGAGCCTATATTGATGATTGATCCGCACTCATGACATGAGGATTGGCATATGATATATTGTATCGTACGCGATACTATTGAGGCGGGATCACCGACTATTATATTATATTATATATATATATATATATATATATATATATATATATATATATATCGACTCAGATTTAGGTGGTTTCCTTACCCCTCCTGATGGACTGGGCTTAGTAGATGTTAGACTAGACCCGAGTTATACCTATTTCAAAACTAACGAATCGGGAATATCTTAAGGACAAGTAAAGGGATTCTACGGGTATTTTCAAAAGACGCATCTATTCTTAAAAACACCGTAACCCTTATTTTGCTAAAACCCCGATTCGTTTTATTTCAAATGGCACCACTGCATGACATATACATATTGGTGTAGATTCTTCACTATTGCGTTGATTTATTCGATTCCGCATCTCATTGTATGTGCATATTATTATTCCATGCTGGATGATATTCTGTTATACTTGCATTTCATTTATATGTCACATACATCATATTTTCTGATAATACGCATCGAGATATTCGTTTTCATGATATTTCTGGATTTGGGAACCGTGGATAATTTCAAAGGAAAGTATGTACTTATTTGGAAAACCCGGTTTCCTCGATATGATATTTGCGCTGCCATCATGAGATTTATCGGTTCTGATTTTATACCCCTTACGAGGAGTGGGTGCCGTATGAGGGTACATGGTGGGGCCCGATATATGAGATAGTGGGGCCGACCCGGACTGACGGATGCCCGATATATGAGATAGTGGGGGCTGACCCGGACTGACGGATGCCCGATATATGAGATAGTGGGGCTGACCCGGACTGACGGATGCCCGATACATGAGAGAGTGGGCTGACCCGGACTGACGGATGCCCGATATACAAGAGAGGGGGCTGAGCCGGACTGACGGATGCCCGATATATGAGGATTTACGTGGCGATGCTAGGCACAGGTTTTCATGATGTTTTCGAGTGTCGATGCTAGGCACTCAGGTTCCATGCTTTTGGTTATATCCTCATATTTCCATGCATATGCTGATGATATTTACATGCATGATGGTTATTGTCATTGGGCGACGAGTGGACGGGATCCACGTACATGCAGATTTGATTACACTGATTTTACCTCATATTCTTGATATGCTATTACCTGAGGCATTGGCACGAGCACTTGGCACTACACTCATGTATAGAGATTACATTGCCAGTTTAGCATGCTTCAGACTTGTTCATATTGAGGTTTATATATCTAATTGTATTGACCTAGGTTAGGTCATACATTCGATCTCTGCTTGTAGATATTTTCTATTCACGAGTTGGCAACTCACCCCCGTTGTGCCACAGTTCTTGCAGGTTTTTGGCCGTACAGATTCCATAGCGGCATTTCTGGCACACTGCTTACTCATGGGTGACTTGCTTGGGTAGGTGGGTTCTCTTGTATCAGAACCGCCATTGTTCCTGTATTATTCATTGTATCTAGAAATTCCATCAACCAAAACTTGTATATTGTTTCAGACTTAGAGACAGTGATGTATTATTTCGACCTTAGAGTCGCGCTTGTAGTTTTATGGTTTTCTGGCTGTTTTGAGTTTCTTTTTGGGTTTGATCCTCGCCTTTTGGCGTTGTATATTATTATTGCTTACGTGATTGTGACCGTCGATTGACGAAGAGCTAGCTCCCGCTTGGGGATGCCTTTTATCATTGCTTATATATTGTTTTTGTTGTACCCCGTTCGGGGCCAGTTTTTACAAAGGAAACTCTGCCGAAATTTTCAGAAAAACTACACATTTTAAAAATGCATATTCGGCTTAGTAATTTAAAAACTTGATTTCAAAACATGTTTTTCTTCAAACCAGTTTTCTTTACTTGCTCTTAAAATGGTTTTAGATTTCTGGGCTTTTGGCTTACTTGGATCAGATGGAGCCCTATAGACTTCATATGGTTCAAGGGCCAGTCACGTGCTCTTTTGGGTCGTGACAAAGTTGGTATCAGAGCGCTAGGTTGACCTTGGTTCGAGTCTAAGTTTGACTATGTGGAGCCTAGGGCGTTATCTATATACGGAACTTAGGCTTGACCTTACGTAACTTAGACTTAGTGGAGGCGGTATTATACCCGAACTTTCGTCGCATAGGATGACCCTTGGTTGATGGAGTAGGTAGCTTGAGTAGAGGGACGTACCGTACGTATGTTCCGCGGCATACTTACGACACGCCACTCCGCTTAAGAAACCTTAGGATGTACATTTCCTTGCACAGTATTATATTCCTTCCTATGATCTATCCTTATCGATACAGGTTATGGTTTTGCTGCCACGATTGCACGGGCAGAGTGAGCTACGGCTCGAGTTGCGTCAGCATGAGCTCGTCGTGGACGAGGACTGACCAGGACATGTTTCCAGAGAATTACGATTGCATATTGAGGCGTCGTCTTATTGTGCTTTCGCGCCATGAGCATTGGACTGATCGCTTTTGCGAGATTTCTCGGGCGTACCGATCGGTACCGGAGGATTGATCTACTGATAGAGGCCAGCCAAGATGTGATGACCATTGATATGTCGCTTATTCATGATGATTGAGGCGCTATTCAGTGTACGGACGAACGATCCAGTTGTTGCTGCGAATGATGAGATATCGCCCAGATTATTGGAGCTACTGCAGCATGAGCATATACTTAGAGATATGATGGTGAGTCGATAGTCACCGAGGATGAATGACTAGGACATGTGGTTTGTTCGCTTACCCCGATGCGAGGTCATCAGGTAGATTGATTCCAGTTAGAGACGACTTCACGTAGATTCGTTGAGAGTCGATTGAGACGATCGAATGTCAGGAACCCATTTTCCAAGTTTAAAGTATTCGGAAAGACATGCAAGCGATTCTATGGACCCTCTAGAAGAATAAAACCCTAACTCGACATAATGACCGTGTGAAAGCCTTTGAACCTTAGGGTTTGCGGAAGTTCCCCGGCGCCATTAGTTAGGCTTGGGTTTGCCCTTCTACGGCTGGACCACCGATGCTGTGGTATGTACTCGATACTATTAAACTGTACCCAAGGTGTTGAGCTCTTGGGGGATTTTGAGGTTCTGACGTGTCGATCGGATGGTTCGACATCTTTCGGATATTGTGATGGGACACACTGCTTGGGAGACTCCATATACGAGCATAGCCGTTGGAGCGCAGTCCGTGCAGCCACGATAGGATGAGTCCGAACCAGTCGATATTGAAGCAGAGTGGAGTAAAGGGTTCACATGAGATTTCGACGAGATGATGTTCCACTCCGCTGACATCAGTGATGCGATATGCACGCTGAGGACGTGTTTAGCTAGATATCTTCTACTAAGTGAGGAAGATACCGAGTTCGTGATTTCGAGTCCGTGTGAGGGACTTCGGATGGACCGTAGCTGAGGACATTGCAGTGCGCAGATAGAGACGCGACGTCGAAATGGACGATGATACAGACAAGCGGGACAAAAAGTTCGTGCGAGATGCAGACGAGCTGTTACTACTCCCCGTTAAGATTAAAGGTCGGATATGCATACAGAGGCGATGGGATGCGACCAGCTTTCGAGTAGATGTTGTACTAAGGACGCAGATGTCCAGAGAGTGAGAAAAGATTATGCCAGAGTACCAGCCTCCGTACAGTTTGGCTTAGGCGAGATCAAAAGAGACCTTGAGCAGGATTCCTTCCAGTACACTGCTGCAGTAAGATTTGCACCAGAAGCCGATGTGTGATGTGCATTCAGAGGACCAGAGGTCGGCGCCAGAGATGTGCTGCTGTACGAGCGGTCGTGAGGATTGACCGAGAGATGAACAGAGAAGTGCCCGAACGGAATCATTCCCGTTAGCACACCTGGCAGGCCGATGAGCCGATGGACTGCGAGATTGATAATCCACAGGGAAGATAAGGAACCAGAGACAGAGGACGCCAGCCGCGAGCAAGACGCAAGTAGATATCTTGCGCCGCTAGCATTGGATGTACCGGCACCTTCTCGACTGTGAAGGAGGATATACCGACGACGGTATTTGTGATTTATGATTTGTGATTTTGTGATTTTGTGATTTGACTATCACGTATCCGTCACTTTAGATTTCGGTATTTTGGGCGATCTATTTGCATGATTTAGTCTTGATGACTGAGTTCCATGATACTTGATTTTGTGCACCATGGTTGCACTTACTGGGTATTTATACCTTACGTATAGTTATTATTCTTGAGGTATTGATTGTGATTTCATGCCTACTTTATGCCGGTGATTCGATCTACGCTTCCAGCATAGTTTTCATGCACCTTTAGTGTTTTGATTTGATTTGTGCATGCTGATGCACACGGTTGTGAGATTTTCCATCACGGTACACCTGATTTTGATTGAGCCGCATTATATCGTCGATTTTGACCCTGATATTGATGATTGATTCTTGCACTCCGTGCTTTTGATTAGACTTACGCATGTTCGGTGTTGCTATTGGATTTCGTGATTCCATGAATGTTGAGTGCGCAGGGTTTAGATTTTCATTCGTGCACGATGGATGCACCGATTTGGATTTTCGCGCATATTGGGCGCATGTTTTGGGATACGATTTTGGGTGCACACCAGATGCACTAAATTGAGATTCTTCGTGCATGTCAGATGCACCTGGTTTTGCTGTCAGGCACACCCGTTGCCTATAACAGATACTTCGTGCACACCCATTGCACCTAGATGTTGTTTTGTGCACCTGTATGGCACATATATGGATTTTGATTCCCGTGCGCACCAGACGCACAGGGTGGTGTTATGTGCATTTTGGGATTTATTCCTTTTGGATCAGTACATTTTTATGATATTTGATATTCGTTTTGTACTGAGAAGGACTAGTCAGAGGACAGTACCTGGATATTTTTGGCATGCATTTACATCAGCTATTCATATGTATAGATTGGATGTCTACATATATAGTTCTGATCTATATCATATTGGTTTTGTTTTGGATTTGATATTTGTGTCTTACCATGACTACGATGATTGCAGGATGCTTGACAAAGTTTTGCTTTTGAGTTATCTGCTCATTGCTCATGCGCATGCATTGCGCTATGATGTTATATGTATTGATGATTCGGAGCCCCGACGACTTGGAATTTGTATCGAAATGTTTTAGTATTTGGGGGTTTAAATTTAAATTCGGGGACCGAATTTCTTTAAGGGGGGTAGATTGTAACATTTCCAAATAATAAAATATTATTTTTGGGAATTTTTATAATTTAATACTATTTTAATGAATATTTTAATATTCCGTTATAATTAAATACAAATAAATGGGGAAAAATTAAGGAAAATTCTAAAATAGGGTATTTTATGGAATTATGCCATTTTAAAGTTTTTATGATTAGTTTGACACTAATTTAGTGCTAATCGCGATTAAAAATCGCAAATCAGATTTTTAGCATTTTTGTGCAAAACATGCACATATCATTTTGGACTTGTGATTACATTATTCTTACCATGGCTTTTACTTTGTGTCTACTATTTGAATGAGAAAGTTTTGGAAAAGAAAAGAAAAGGGTTTTGAATAAAGAAATAGGTATGGTGAGAGTGAGGGTAGGTGAGAGTGTTGACCTAGTCATTTCCTCTCATTTCTTCATCACATTTCTCTCTCCCTCCTCTCTAGAGCTGCTGCTGCTCCTGCTCTTCCCTTTCCCTCCATCACCTTCAATCCCCCAAAACACTACAAAAATCATCTCAAAACCCCATTCCCTCTTCACAAAACTTGCTCACAAGCTCGAGAGGAACGCATTGGACTAAGGAAGAGTGGATCTAGAGGACTTTGAGCAACTCAAGAAAGTTCTTGAGTTGCCAAAGGAGGTAACTTCTGCAACCTTAGAGTAGTATTTCATTTCCTTGTGCATCTATGCTAGTTTCATATCGATATGGTATCGTTTGGTGGATTTGTGAAACATCAAGTTAGGGTTTAGGGTTTGATCTGAAATCAATGTGAAATTGAGGCTTGTGGTGACCATAGAACCCCTTGTGTGATGTTATATTGGACCAAAACTTGGAACTAGAACCAGAATACGGATTTATAGAATCGATATCGGGGAAAACTGGAAATCTGTCACTGTTTTTATTGATCTGCTTTAACCCGAGACACCTGAAAATAAAATTGACTTGACAGTGAGATGTGCAGACACCATGGAACCAACACCCAAAACCCTAGCCCCTATCTCTTTCCCCAGGGTGCAGATTTAATCCTTCTGGCCGCAATTTGCGGCCAGAGCAGGGTGGTTTTGCTTCGTTTTGGTGCAGGGCCTTGTCTCAAGTAAACTTGACCCCTGGCATGTATAGATTTGTCTAATTTGACCTAGGGTGAAATCTGGAGCCTATTTCCTATGTTGCTATTTTGGTTCCGTATTTCCATATTGTGAATTCTGAGTTTACGTACTCGACTGCTTGGCGTTTATACGACGGTATCGAGGGTGTTGATAGTTTTGGAAGCGGTGTCCATAGGTTCTCACCTATATATCATAGCGTATCGTTTTGGGTTTCGAATGCCGTTTTAGTTTTGAATTGGTTTTGATACGCGTTTGCGATACATTAATGTGTAGGTACCCATGAAAACTTCGGGACGACAAGCAAAAGCGTGGTGACGTCGACCGATAAAGACGCAAAGTGAGTAGATTTATATCTACGGGGAGAAGTCGGGTGGATGGCGTATAGCACCCCCGCAGTCCGTGGTGGTGTATACGAATACGTATACACACATATATTTATTATGCGTTGTTTGGAATTATTGATGATAATGATGCATTGGTGTAGTATAGTGCGAAACCATAGAGTAGTGGTTGCACTCACACATACACGTACACACATACTTGCATACATTCTTTCATTATCTGTGCGCATATGGAGGTGTGTATATCTATACAAGGGTATGGGACTATGTGTTCATATACGGGATTTGAGGATGATACCCGGGATTACGATGAGTCGATGAGATTTGACCTGAGGCCATGATATTCGGCGATATGTCAGAGTTCGTATTTGAGATGCGACATGATGGTTTTAGCGGGCCTTTGGGCATGTGTTTTACCCCGCATTCATATTTATATAGAAGGTATCGATGGTACTATACTTAGAGTTGTACCCTAGATTATGTGATATGATGGTAGTGATACCTGATATGTGATGAGATAATGTGATATTGACCCGTACCAAGTTATTGGGATGGCGTACGACGATTTACCTTACGAGCCTATATTGATGATTGATCCGCACTCATGACATGAGGATTGGCATATGATATACTGTATCGTATGCGATACTATTGAGGCGGGATCACCGACTATTATATTATATATATATATATATATATATATATATATCGACTCAGATTTAGGTGGTTTCCTTACCCCTCCTGATGGACTAGGCTTAGTAGATGTTAGACTAGACCCGAGTCATACCTATTTCAAAACTAATGAATCGGGAATATCTTAAGGACATGTAAAGGGATTCTACAGGTATTTTCAAAAGACGCATCTATTCTTAAAAACACCGTAACCCTTATTTTGCTAAAACCCCGATTAGTCTTATTTCAAATGGCACCACTGCATGACATATACATATTGGTGTAGATTCTTCACTATTGTGTTGATTTATTCGATTCCGCATCTCAATGTATGTGCATACTATTATTCCATGCTGCATGATATTCTGTTTTACTTGCATTTCATTTATATGTCACATACATCATGTTTTCTGATTATACGCATCGAGATATTCGTTTTCATGATATTTCTGGATTTGGGAACCGTGGATAATTTCAAAGGAAAGTATGTACTTATTTAGAAAACCCAGTTTCCTTGATATGATATTTGCGCTGCCATCATGAGATTTATCGGTTCTGATTTTATACCCCTTACGAGGAGTGGGTGCCGTATGAGGGTACATGGTGGGGCCCGATATATGAGATAGTGGGGCTGACCCGGATTGACGGATGCCCGATATATGAGATAGTGAGGGCTGACCCGGACTGACGGATGCCCGATAGATGAGATAGTGGGGCTGACCCGGACTGACGGATGCCCGATACATGAGAGAGTGAGCTGACCCGGACTGACGGATGCCCGATATATGAGAGAGGGGGGCTGACCCGGAGTGACAGATGCCCGATATATGAGGATTTACGTGCCGATGCTAGGCACAGGTTTTCATGATGTTTTTGAGTGTCGATGCTAGGCACTCAAGTTCCATGCTTTTGGTTATATCCTCATATTTCCATGCATATGCTGATGATATTTACATGCATGATGGTTATTGTCATTGGGTGACGAGTGGACGTGATCCACGTACTTGCAGATTTGATTACACTGATTTTACCTCATATTCATGATATGCTATTACCTGAGGCATTGGCACGAGCACTTGGCACTACACTCTTGTATAGAGATTACATTGCCAGTTTAGCATGCTTCAGACTTGTTCATATTGAGGTTTATATATCTGATTGTATTGACCTAGGATGGGTCATACATTCGATCTCTGCTTGTAGATATTTTCTATTCACGAGTTGGCAACTCACCCTCGTTGTACCATAGTTCTTGCAGGTTTTTGGCCGTACAGATTCCATAGCGGCATTTCTGGCACACTGCTTACTCATGGGTGACTTGCTTGGGTAGGTGGGTTCTCTTGTATCAGAACCGCCATTGTTCCTGTATTATTCATTGTATCTAGAAATTCCATCAACCAAAACTTGTATATTGTTTCAGACTTAGAGACATTGATGTATTATTTCGACCTTAGAGTCGCGCTTGTAGTTTTATGGTTTTCTGGCTGTTTTGAGTTTCTTTTTGGGTTTGATCCTCGCCCTTTGGCGTTGTATATTATTATTGCTTGCGTGATTGTGACCGTCGATTAACGAAGAGCTAGCTCCCGCTTGGGGATGCCTTTTATCATTGCTTATATATTGTTCTTGTTGTACCCCGTTCGGGGCCAGTTTTTACAAAGGAAACTCTGCCGAAATTTTCAGAAAAGACTACACATTTTAAAAATACATATTCGGCTTAGTTATTTAAAAGCTTGATTTCAAAACATGTTTTTCTTCAAACTAGTTTTCTTTACTTGCTCTTAAAATGGTTTTAGATTTATGGGCTTTTGGCTTATTTGGGTCAGATGGAGCCCTATAGACTTCATATGGTTCAAGGGTCAGTCACGTGCTCTTTTGGGTCGTGACAATATATATATATATATATATATATATGGATAATGTTGTGGATCATGAGAGGATGTCGTACGAGACGTTAGGTCCGTACCCTCATTGTCATATATGTTGATAGAACCCCTAATTGTTTAATGTCGCCGTACGATGGATTACCGTACGTGATGAGTGTTATCTGATGATTGATCCCTACCCTTGACTAGAGGATGCCGTATGATGTATTATACCATACGTGATGTTGTGAGGCTGGATGCCGATTAATAGATTCACCGACTCGGATATGTGATAGAGACGTATACCTTATAGCATTGCGCTCATGATTTACTTTACGCTACGTTCATGACATTCTCATTGCATTACATATACCTGTGCTAGTACACCTACACCATTATCGATGATGCGTATTTTACACTTACACAGATTGGCCGGCTCACAAACTTCATCATCGATAATTGCTATGTCACTTACACAGTAAAATTGTCACATCATTATGATATGTCGCGTGATATACTGATATTTTCACATCATTGTTCCTAGTTGCATGATATACTGAGATGCTCACATTTCTGTTCTATGTTTGCATATATCATGCTTTATGATTATATGTACTGAGACGCAGTTTTCATGAGATTTCTGGATTTGAGAACCGTGGTTATTTCAAAAGAAAGTATGTATTATTTTAAAAACCCGGTTTCTCGTGATATGATATTTCGAGACATCCACCATGTGTTTTATTGGTTCTGAGATTGATATGTGAAACCTGATTCGAGGAGCTGATGAGGCCGTTTGTAGGTACATGGTGGACCCGGTATGGTACCCCGGGGCAAGAAAGGGATGTTGTGCAGTAGACGATGAGCCTGGCATAGGGACTACTACCTACCGGTGATATTATTTGGGCTCGGCGGTTATCCGGAGGATACCGACCGGAGTCGTGAGATGTTACGAGCCGATCCGGACTAACGGAGCCCGTGGGCCGATCCGGACTGACGGAGCCCGAGATATTGATATGGGGCGATCCGGACTAACGGAGCCCGAGATATGAGGATTTACGTGTCGATGCTGGACATGGGTTTCATGATGTTTCGAGAGTCGATGCTGGACACTCAGGTTCCATGATTTTGATGTGTCATTGATGGACACACATTAGTAGATATCCTCATATTCACATGCATATGCTTTCATGATATTTACATGCATGCTGTTGTGGTGTCATTGATGGACACGTAGATGTTATCCAAATGCTAATAGGCATTGACTATATTGTTGGCACATATGCAGATACGATCACCCTAGATATCATAGTATTACCTTTATGATATAGTTGACCTAGGAATCGTTGTTTTATTCGATTTCTACCTGATGATGTTTTCTACTCACAAGTTAGCAACTCACCCCCGTTGTGCCACAGTTCTTACAGGTTGACCGCATGGATCAGTAGTGGCATCCCTGACACACAGCTTGCATTCGGGTGATTTGCTTTGGTAGGTGGTACATGTTGGATCGTACCCCTCTTGTATTTATTATTCCTGTTGTATCTAGTTAGCTCTATCAATAAGAAACTAGTATTTGTATATGTAGTAAGACTTAGCAAGACTTGTAGTTGTGAGACTTAGAGCGATGGGTTATATGTTCGCTTGGTGGGTTGATGTCTTGCTTTATTCATTATCCTTTTGTGTAGATCTTCGCCGTTGGGTGTCGTATACTTATATTCTGTCTTGCGTGGTTGTGATTCCGTCGATTGGCGAAGAGGTAGCTCCCGCTTGGCGATACCTTTTATATTATCATGTATATGTGGTTTTGGATCAAAATATACAAGGGAGGTGGTGCCCAAATTTTTAAAAGACGAAACATGTTTTCCAACCAATAAAATCCACTTGCATTGTTCATGTTCCATTATCCATGCATTTAAGAATACCTTTGATTTCATTATACCTTTATTTCAAAACTTCACCTCTTCTATTTTCTTTTAAAAGGGTTTAGATTTCTGGGCTTCAGCTTACTTAAGTGACGTTACGCCTTTAGACGTTGCGTGATTTAAGTGCTGGTCACGAACTAATTTTTCGGGTCGTGACAAAGTTGGTATCAGAGCGCTAGGTTTAACCTTGGTTCGAGTCTAGTTTTGACTATGTAGAGTCTGGGGCGTAATCTATTTCGGAACCTAGGCTTGACCTTACGGAACTTAGACTTGAACAGGGGGGTATTAGACCCGAACTTTCGCTTTATAGGCTGACCCTGATTGATGGAGTAGGTAGCTTGAGTAGAGTGACGTACCGTACGTATGTTCCGTGGCATATTTACGATACGATACTCCACTTAAGAAATCTTAGGATGAACATATTTTGAGATCTGGGATTCTCTTCGTCCCCATGATTATACATCCATTTGAGATCCTTGATTTTATTCGTTTCCATGATCATACTCTCATTGATTCTGTTCCTCCTTATGATCATGTATCCATTTTGGGATCTGTTGATTCCTTTCATCCCTTTGATCTATCTTCATCGATACATGCTTGAGGTTCCTGTCACCATGGTTTGAGCGCAGATTGAGCTGCTGCCAGTGATGCGGTCAGGACGAGCTCATCATGGACAAGGACTGACCATCGTGTTTTCTGGTGACATGGGAACGTATCGATTTAGTGTTTGTGTTGTGACCTCTCGTTTGATGCGAGTATACGGTTTTGCACTGGATGATCGGGCCATTTTTAGAGGCTGCCTGTTGTGAGAGGACTGTTGATGTACAGCCTACCTCAGAGACCGTGATGTCGCCTACATTACAGACAGATGACCCGGTTGTTGCTGAGATTGAAGGGATGTCGCTTCCAGAGCTTACGAGCTGAGATCGTTGGAGCTTCCAGGCAGAGATGCGACAGGGGATAGCTAGTCTATCTTGAGTTGAGCGACTGAGATGATTCGTCTGATTTGATGCGCCGACGCATGCCCAGTTAAGTTGAAGATTTCCAGTATGGAGAATATTATTCAGGTCTAGAATAGATCGATCCAGAGATGACGTTGTTCGTTGGATGATCCGATAAGAGATCAGCAGGTTGACCAGTTTCGGATAGAGGACCTCACCCAGATGCGTTGTAAGTTGATCGAGAACGGAAGAGTATAGAGTATTCCTCTGATGGTTGGGACGAGTTCCTGAGGACGTGTTCGGCTAGATATCTTCTATAGAGTGATGAAGATACCGAGTTCATAATTTCGAGTCCGTGTGAGAGACTCCGGATTGACTGTAGCCGAGAACAATTGCATTACGCAGATAGCATGACGTGACGTCGAAGTGGACGATAATAAAGACGAGCAGAACAAGAGGTTCGTGCGAGATGTTGACGAGCTGTTGTTACTCCCCGTTGAGATTAGAGATCGGATATGTATACAGAGGCGTTGGGATACGGCCAGTTCCCGAGGAAATGTTGTGCTGAGAACACAGATGTCCAGAAAACGAGAAAAGATTGTGTAAGAGTACCAGCCTCCGTATAGTTCGTCATAGGCTAGATCGGAAGAGACCCTGAGCAGGTTCCTTCCAGGACACTGCAGCGATAAAGATTTGCACCCAGGATTAGTTGTGTCACGTGTATTCAGAGGGCCAGAGGCCGACGCCAGTGACGTGCTGCTTTACGAGTGGTCATACTAATTGGCCGAGAGATTACCAGAGGAGTGCCAGAGAAGAATTGTTTCCGTTAGCACACCTGATCGGGCCGATGAGCCGATGGATTGTGAGATTGGTAATCCACAGAGAAAATGAAGACCCAGAGACAGAGGACGCCAGACCGTGAGCAGGAGGCAAGCGGATGTTCTTGCTCTGCCAGTTTTGGGCGCACCGACTTTTTTCGACATTGTAGGAGGTGTACCTCAATGTCATTTATTGCGATTTGTGCTTTTGATCCGAGTATCATGCTTATATCGCTTGGATTTGAGTTTTGATGATTGAGTTTCATGATATTAATTTCGTGCACCATGGTTGCACCTACTAGGTATATACATTTTTGTGCATAGTCATTGCACTTGATATATGTTTTATACACCGTTGTGTTGGTTTGCGATTTGTGCATATCTATTGCACCTGATATCGATTTTGTGCCTTGGTAGCACGTATTTATGATTTCGTGGGTTTCAAATGGTTGATTTGATTTTGTGAATGTGGTACGCACTCGATTTGATTTTTCCACTCGGTATAGCTCACATATGCTTGCAGTGCATTGATACGTGTTTTGTGCACGCGGTTGCATGCGGTTATGATTTTATACACCTTGGTACACTCAGTGTTGCTTTTTATATGCATTTGAGTTATTAATGAGTTTCCGTGCATTTTTTGCTCTAGATTGTTATTTCGTGCACTAGATGCACTGGATTTGTATTTCGTGCACTGGATGCACCGGATTTGTATTTTGTGCATTTGTTGCACCAGATTCGTATTTCGTGCATTTGTTGCACCAGCTTAGTATTTCGTGCATTGATTGCACTAGATTCGTACTCCGTACATTAGTTGCACCTGATTTATGTCTTTGAGTATTTGTGTTACCAGATTTGTGTTTTTATGCACGTTTGCACTTGACGGTCGTTTTCGTGCATGCTACCGCACTAGATTCTTTTTACGGACCTAACGCGTTTGATTTGGATTTTTGCGCATATTAGACGCTTGGTGTTGGATATCATGCGCATCAGATGCACTTGAGTTAAATTTTATTCGAGCATGTCGAATGCCCTTGATTGAAATTTTGTTCGTGCATGTTGGATGCACTTGACTTAGATTTTTATTCGTGCATATTGGATGCACTTGATTTAGATCTCATTCATGCATGACGGATGCACTTGATTTGGATTTTTTCTCATGTTGGGCGCATGATATGAGATGTGATTTTGTGCACACAGGATGCACTCGATTGGTATTTTCATTCGTGCATGTTAGTTGCACTGAATTGAGATTTTCGTGCACTATAGATGCACTAGATATTATTGTCGTGCACACCCGTTGCACTGGACAGATGCTTTCGTGCACACCCGTTGCACTTAGTTTTCCTTTCGTGCATATTGTAGCACTTGTATTTGGATTTAATTTCCGTACGCACCAGACACACGTGATTGTTGGATACGCCTTTTGAGGCTAATTTTGCTCTGAAGCACTTTGTTTTCATGATGGGCACTATATTATATAGTAGCCAAACAGGACTGATCTGAGGACAGTACCTGAGTACTTTGCATGCATAAAAATTTTAACAAGAGGTTTTCAAAAAGGAGCTATAGTCTCGCTATTTCCTACGTGTCCGCGAGCGACACGAATGTTTATAAAGGAAAACCTTTTGGGATATTTCAAAACGGCGGAACGTATATTTGAGCAAAACATATATGAACGTATACTTATTACTTTACAAATGAGCGTCCGTCACTTGTGTCATGAGTTGCGCATCACACGGCGATTCAGAAAAGATTTTGCATGTGTTTTATTCAGTTTTTGAAGGTTTTTCCAAGGATGCGTACTATAAACGTATTATAGTATTTGACTAGTGCATATTGGATTTCAGTAGTGGATTTCGAGATCTCTATCTCCATTTTAACTCCGATGATATGCGAGCAAATTCGACGATTTGCGTGACGCTTGACGGAGTTCGATTTTGAGTTTCGTACTCGTTTTCAGGCGCACGCGATGCGCTGTAGTATTTCCATATCTTCCGTGATTTCAGAGCCCCGTTGATTTGACTTGATTATTGAAATGTTTTGGCATTTGGGGGTTTAAATTTAAATTCGGGGACCGAATTTATTTAAGGGGGGAAGATTGTAACATTTCAGAAGATATAAAATATTATTTTTGGATTTTTAATATTAAAATAATATATTTGGCGAAAACTACCCGATTTGCAAAATTGGGGTTTTCGTAAAATGGTATAAATATATACCAATAATTGTGAAATAATTGGAGATTAAAATGATTTATTCATTTAAATATATATTTATTGAATTTGGCATTTTTAAAATTAATTATACGCAAGTTTAAAAAAAAATTGATTAGTGCACTACTAATCGCGATTAAGCCAAATCCGTGTTTCTACATTTCCCATGGCTAGTGCACCATGGCATGAAGCATTTTGATGCATGTTATTTTAAGTATGTTTGTGGTATTGGTTTTATTTGGTTTAGATGGGAAAAAGAAATGAGTATGCATTATTGAGGAGAGAGAAAGAGGGGACCACATCATGGCATGGGAGCATGCCATGAGAGAGAGGGAAAGTGAGAAAGAGAGAGAGAAGGAGAGGGCTGCCCCATTCATTTCCCCCATTGTTTTCTTCTCCTTCATCTTCAAGCTCCCCCACTTCTACCCTCATGACCCATCTCAAAATCTTCATCAAAACCCTATACTCCCTTCACTAAAAATGATCCCTACCTCACCCTCAATACATTGGACCAAGCAAAGTTGGATTTTGAATATGTTGAGCAACTCAAGAAAATTCTTGAGTTGTCAATTGAGGTATAAATATAAACCCTAGTTAAGTTATTGTGTGTAGTATACCCTATTGTTAATTTAGAGTTAGATCGGTGTTGATTAGTGATGTTTGGAAAATTCAAGAGAGGGTTTGGGTGTTTGTGTGGAATCATGATCTGTAGTGGGTGTCTACAAGACCCTAGTGGTGTTTTACTGGCCTAGACCCGGGATTAGAACCAAAATACGGACTTAGGAATGGTCCCATGTCGGGTTTTGTGAGGAATTGTGATAGTAATTGGAGTTCTACTATAACCCGAGAACTCTAGAAAATATTTAGCGATTACTGAGAGGTATGCAGACACCCTAGAAGCTATCCCCAAGACCCGAGGACCCAACTCACTACTGTGGCCGCAAATTATCTCATTCTGGCCGCAAATTGCGGCCTTGGTATGATGGAATCGCCTCGTGCTTGGTCCATGGCTCCATTTTAGGCAAATTAGACCTACCCCATATGGAAAATTGGCTAATTGTACCTGTGGCAAAAGCTGGAGGTGTTTTATTGAGTTGTTGATTTATGGTTTCCGATTTCTGAAACTTGGTTTTTAGTATTTGATATTGTATTGAGTCGTTGGATGTTTGTACGTCAACGACGAGGGTTGTTTGGTTGTTTTTGCATGCGTAGACTATAGGTTCTAACCTATGAGCGCACCGTGTGCCGTATTAGTTTTCCGGGTTTGATGTTAATAGCATTTGCGATTGTGTATTGTTTGTAGGTACCTTCGCGTGGATTCCGAGACGACGAAGCGCATCGACTACGACTGAACAAGGAGTTCCGCAGGTGAGTAGATTTATATCTACGGGGGAAGTCGGGTGGATGGCGTATAGCACCCCCGCAAGTTTTGATGGAAACCGATATATAGAATATGGTTAAGGAAACCTATATTAGAAAACTATGGATATGATTAAAAAGATAGTTAGAGATGATATGAATGTTGTGAATCACGATATGAGATGAAACCTATAGGGATATCACTCTTTGACATGATAGGATAGAAATGATGTCTCGAATTGATATATAAGGATATGAAAAGTGAATGTGAAGCACGATATATAGATATGTAGATGCACAAGATTTAAGTATAAGATTTAGAGTAGCATGACATGAAATTTATAAGATAGAATGTATATATAAAATGACCTGATGTAAGATATTGATGTGATGAAAAGAGTATATGATGAGATATGATGACTTGGTTAGATATGTCGTTATATGGATGTGAGTCGATATGATATAATTGATACCTTTGCCGGTCCCATGATATGAGATTTATACGGATGTGACTTGAGAGATAGGTATATATATATATATATATATATGGATAATGTTGTGGATCATGAGAGGATGTCGTACGAGACGTTAGGTCCGTACCCTCATTGTCATATAGGTTGATAAAATCCCTAATTGTTTAATGCCGCCGTACGATGGATTACCGTACGTGATGAGTGTTATCTGATAATTGATCCCTACCCTTGACAAGAGGATGTCGTACGATGTATTATACCGTACGTGATGTTGTGAGGCTGGATGCCGATTGATAGATTCACCGACTCGAATATGTGATAGAGACGTATACCTTATAGCATTGCGCTCACGATTTACTTTACGCTACGTTCATGACATTCTCATTGCATTACATATACCTGTGCTAGTACATCTACACTATTATCGATGATACGTATGTTACACTTACACAGATTGGCCGGCTCACAAACTTCATCATCGATAATTGCTATGTCACTTACACAGTAAAATTGTCACATCATTATGATATGTCGCGTGATATACTGATATTTTCACATCAGTGTTCCTATTTGCATGATATACTGAGATGCTCACATTTCTGTTCTTTGTTTGCATATATCATGCTTTACGATTATATGTACTGAGACGCAGTTTTCATGAGATTTCTGGATTTGAGAACCGTGGTTATTTCAAAAGAAAATATGTATTGTTTTAAAAACCCGGTTTCTCTTGATATGATATTTCGAGACGTCCGCCATGTGTTTTATCGGTTCTGAGATTGATATGTGAAACCCGATTCGAGGAGCTGGATGAGGCCGTTTGCGGGTACATGGTGGACCCGGTATGGTACCCCGGGGCAAGAAAGGGATGTTGTGCAGTAGACGATGAGCCTGGCAGAGGGACTACTACCTACCAGTGATATTATTTGGGCTCGGCGGTTATCCGGAGGATACCGACCGGAGTTGTGAGATGGTACGGGCCGATCCGGACTGACGGATCCCGTGGGCCGATCCGGACTGACAGAGCCCGAGATATTGATATGGGCCGATCCGTACTGACGGATCCCGTGGGCCGATCTGGACTGACAGAGCCCGAGATATTGATATGGGCCGATCCGGACTGACGGAGCCAGAGATATGAGGATTTACTTGTCGATGCTGGACATAGGTTTCATGATGTTTCGAGTGTCGATGCTGGACACTCAGGTTCCATGATTTTGATGTGTCATTGATGGACACACGTTAGTATATATCCTCATATTCACATGCATATGCTTTCATGATATTTACATGCATGCTGTTGTGGTGTCATTGATAGACACGTAGATGTTATCCACATGCTGATAGGCATTGATTATATTGTTGGCACATATACAGATACGGTCACCCTAGATATTATAGTATTACCTTTATGATATATTTGACCTAGGAATCGTTGTTTTATTCGATTTCTACCTGATGATGTTTTCTACTCACGAGTTGGCAACTCACCCCCATTGTGCCACAGTTCTTGCAGGTTAACCGCATGGATCAGTAGTGGCATCCCTGATACACAGCCTGCATTCGGGTGATTTGCTTTGGTAGGTTGTACATGTTGGATCGTACCCCTCTTGTATTTATTATTTCTGTTGTATCTAGTTACCTCCATCAATCAGAAACTTGTATTTGTATATGTAGTAAGACTTAGCAAGACTTGTAGTTGTGAGACTTAGAGCGATGGGTTATATGTTCGCTTGGTGGATTGATGTCTTTATTTATTCATTATCCTTTTGTGTGGATCTTCGCCGTTGGGCGTCGTATACTTATATTCTGTCTTGCGTGGTTGTGATTCTGCCGATTGGCGAAGATCTAGCTCCCGCTTGGGGATGCCTTTTATATTATCATGTATATGTGTTTTTGGATCAAAATATACAAGGGAGGTGCTGCCCAAATTTTTAAAAGACGAAACATGTTTTCCAACCAATAAAATCCACTTGCATTGTTCATGTTCCATTATCCATGCATTTAAGAAAACCATTGATTTCATTATACCTTTATTTCAAAACTTCACCTCTTCTATTTTCTTTAAAAAGGGTTTAGAATTCTGGGCTTCGGCTTACTTAAGTGACGTTACGCCTTTAGATGTTGCGTGATTTAAGTGCCGGTCACGAACTAATTTTTCGGGTCATGACAAACCTGGGTGAACACTAAAATCTGACTGATGTGCATGCTCTAGGATCTCGCATCTCAACCCATCGGTCTCAGGTACACACAAACGAGTCCCAAAATGTAGCACACCCTGGTCTTCAATTAAGAACTTCGAATCTCTACCCTGCCGAACATGCTCCAGAATCTCAGACAAACAGGCATCGGCAGGCTGTGCCTCACGAATACGATCAAGTAGAAGTGGACGGGCGCGGACATGAGCAAGCTGTCCCCCAGCGGAAGTGAACTCAAACTGTACTTTGTTGTCGCACAAGATCTGCCAATCTGCTGAAGACTGTCTCTGAACTACACTCAACTGGGACAAGCTGCCAACGGGCCTACGACTCAAAGCATCGGCTACCACATTCGCCTTGCCTGGGTGATAAAGGATCTCACAATCATAATCCTTCACAAGCTCCATCCAACGACGCTGTCTCAAATTCAGATCCCGCTGCTGGAAGATGTACTTCAAGCTCTGGTGGTCTGTGAAAATCTGACACGACTCCCCGTACAAGTAGTGTCTCCAAATCTTAAGCGTAAAGACCACCGCGGCCATCTCAAGATCATGAGTGGGATAATTCTGCTCGTGCTTCTTCAACTGCCGGGAAGCATAAGCGATAACTCTATCATGCTACATCAATACACAACCGAGCCCTACTCGAGAAGCATCACAGTAAACGACAAAGCCGCCTGATCCAGAAGGCAATGATAAAACTGATGCAGTCGTCAACCGAGTCTTCAACTATTGAAAACTCTAAGTCCATGTCACGCACCCCACGAACTTGCGGGGAAGTGGAATATATGAAAAACGATTATCAAAGCTTCGTAACACGGACTTGAGCGCATGAATCGTATCTAAACCGTTACTAGCAAACTAAGAGAGGTTTAACTACTCGGATTCGAAGTTATACCTCACGTTACTTGTCCTTCGGGTCTTCATCGCTATCCTCCACTCCTCGTAGGCTCCTTGGAACATCGGCACCTCAACGGCCTCCTCGAGTCAAAGACGGTCCACCCGAGAGCTCCTACGCCAAGCTTGATCTCTAACTTGAGATAGATAGGTTGCACAAAGTGCTAATCTAAGCTACCTAGGGGATATAGAGTGAGGTTATGGATGTATTAGTCTAGCTAACCCTTGATCTCAACACATGAGAGGTTAGGGTTAGGGTTTCAAGAATGAGAGAGCTTGAGGAGAGAGAAGGTGAGCATAAGGATCCTTTTGGATGAATGAAGTCATATGTGTATATATGAAACATATCATATAATTAAATGAATAATAAATAATGATATATCATCATGTTTCATTAATACACTAAGTGATTCATCACATGAGTCTTATAAAACATTAAATGAATCATTAACTCAATGTATGAATCACTACATGACTCATTAATCCAATTAATGCAAATGCCACCTTAACCCCCAAGTCACCATGCTTTTAGAAGCTTCCCGGAAAATTACGAGAACGCCCCTCTAATCCATGAAAACACGGAAAAAATTTAGACTGTATAAATCCAATAACCTGATACTAGAATCTGGCTTAAACCAAAGCCGTCTAGTAAAAACTGTCCGAACGTCGTAAGTGCGTTTAAACACGTATGCGTCCGAACCTTTGTCGTAAAACCATACGACCTCTATATCGTTTCGCCTGTAGCAGGGAAACCCTCTGTGTGGGACTCTAAAGACTCGACACTATGCTGGCAGTGGGTTTAACCACAGACCGTAAGCGGCACTATCTGTACGTAACGGTCCCCAGGTAGATGTCGATAAGAAGGCCAATGAGGAAACCCATCCGAACTCCTACTGAGCCTGATGTGATAATCTCCGTACAGTCCAGTATGTTCGTCTAAGACTATCGCATATCTAGCCTAGGGGGCGGCAAGCGTCAGTCCCCTAATAGCGGTATAAGTCATGTCGGAGCATAGCCCATTACACCCTGAGAAACTACTGGAACCTACCAGTAAATCTCGCTTGCCCTGGCTAGGGACTTTGCGTAATGGCTCTCTGACACAGCGCGATATCAACTCCCAATACCGGGAGAGACGAATCCTTTCTAACCGCCACTGCCTCCAAGTGCTCGAGACTGCACCCAGCTGCTACCTGTTTGCGCGACTCCTTTGAGCCGTGGTAGGGTAGCAATCTAAGAACAGTGGGACACACTCGAGGAGAAGTAGCAGTGTCAAGTCTACGGACTATGCTGTACTCATGTCACCTGGGAACTGTTAACTGACGATTAGTATAATACCAACCAACAGTTCCCCTGCGATTCATGTCCGGTGTACCCGTAACCTAACGAGCACCTGTATACTATCTCCAGTACGATGTACTGATGGCTGTGGGATAGACCATCTCCCCAACTGGGATGAGAAGTGTACACACTAGTCTACTCTGGAGTATCGATGCCCAGTCTCGATAATCCTATGACTAGGGACAAGTATAGGATGTTGCTTATAGACTACCCAGCCCCCACTAGTGTGACTGACATCACAACGCTGGTAATCAACCAAAGATCCTCTAGGCTCTACTAATATGTATAGGTGATACGTTACAAGAAACATATGCACATATTAAAGTAGACACAAACCAAGTAGCATACTACCATTTTTAGCAAGATTTTATATACAACTGTGAATATCCCAAGCTTCCATTAAGTAATATACATACAAGTATGATACAATAATGGCCCCTAGGGCATATACACTAACAATCTCCCACTTGCACTTGGGCCATGAGCTGGCATATCGTAGACCTATCATCTCGAATAGCCTCTCGAACTGCGTCTGAGGAGTGGCCTTTGTGAATGGATCGGCAATGTTATTCTCCGTCTCTACTCTTTTCACCTCGATCTCCCGGCGATCGACGATCTCCCTGATCAGGTGATACCGCCTTAAGATGTGTCTGGATTTCTGATGGGACCTGGGTTCCTTCGCTAAAGCTATAGCGTCGTTGTTGTCATAATACATAGGTATTGGATCAACACTGGTAGGAACCACCTGAAGTTCTATGAGGAACTTCTTCATCCAGACAGCTTCTTTTGCGGCATCGCAAGCAGCTATGTACTCCGCTTCCATTGTTGAGTCGGCAACGGTCTCCTGCTTGGAACTCTTCCAACAGACCGCCCCTCCATTGAGGGTAAAGACATAACCCGACATGGACTTGGAGTCATCCTTGTCACTCTGGAAGCCGGAGTCGGCAAAGGCCTCCATTTGGAGGGCTTTTCCGCCATACACCAAGAACATCTCCTTAGTCCTCCTTAGGTACTTGAGAATGTTCTTTACTGCTATCCAGTGCTTCTCCCCTGGGTTTGCCTGATACCGGCTTACTACGCTCAATGCGTATGCTACATCTGATCTGGTACATAACATCGCATACATTATAGAGCCTACCGCAGAAGCGTAGGGTATAATTGACATGCGATCCCTTTCCAAATCAGTCTTGGGAGACATCTCTTGGGAGAGGGTGATTCCTTGACAAGCCGATGGGTTACCGCGCTTAGAATCATCTATACTTAATCTCTTCACTATGGTGTCTATGTACCTGGACTGCGAAAGTCCCAACATCCTTTTTCATCTATCACGATAGATCCGGATCCCCAGAATATAGGTGGCATCACCCAGGTCTTTCATGGAGAATTTCTGTGATAAGAATCTTTTGACTGACTGTAACATATGAATATCATTTCCTATTAGGAGAATGTCATCCACGTACAAGACGAGGAATACTACAGCTCTCCCTACAATCTTACTGTATATGCATGGTTCATCTGGATTTTTGATAAAGCCAAATTCTTTGACAGCATCATCAAAACAGATGTTCCAACTCCGCGATGCTTTCTTTAGTCCATAAATGGACTTAAGCAGCTTGCATACTTTACCGCTGCTCCTACTCTGAATGAATCCCTCCGGCTGATCCATATAGACGCTTTCTTCCAAATTACCATTTAGAAAGGCCGTCTTTACGTCCATCTGCCAGATCTCATAATCATGGAAGGCAGCAATAGCAAGAAGGACCCGAATGGATTTGAGCATAGCCACTGGAGAAAAGGTTTCGTCATAGTCCAAACCAGGTCTTTGACGGAATCCCTTTGCAACAAGTCTAGCCTTATAGGTTTCAACCTGCCTATTGTAAGTTTTACCTAGCACCTCATGAAGGGTTTGCAAGTATCACATGTCTCAAAATTAAATTTTTAAGGTGCTAAGTGAACATGCAAAGATTCATCACTAGAATTTTAGGGGTTTCTTAAACATATACATCATCACAAGTAGATAAGGCTAGGGTTTTAGAGTACAACCTTTGTAGCTCCCTACGCTAGACTCCTCGGCTACTTGGGGGTTGGAAAACGTCCGCTTTGAGAACCTCTAGGTCCATGATGATCCACCCGGAGTCATCTTTGTCCAAGCTTGTAACTTCGCAAGATCAAGATAAGAAAATGGAAGCTAACACTCTTCACAAGTGGGCAAGACTAGTGTAGAATGGTGTTGTGGTTGGTTTTCTCACTTCAAAATCCTAACTTGATGAGTGTTTTACTCACTTGAGAAATCTAGAGAGCAAAAGAGCAAGGAGGAAGAAGATGATGGCTTTTGAAATATCAAGAGAATGATAATTGTGTTGTGAAAAATAGAAAATATAAGTATATATATTTTTCACTCTTCATCTCAAACCATAGTTACATTATATGGATATTATTGCACTTGAGTTAAAACACAAAAGAAAGATTAACACATGGTTAAAAAGTAGGTGAACATGGTTAGTTCAAGGAAGAGTGTAGAAGATAATCATGTATTAACCTTTTTCTTTTGTTTTGTTTTAAAACAAAGGCAATATATATATCCATATATATAATTATAAAGTGTGAGTCTTATATTGCCACCATCTCCTATATATACAACCATGATAACCTTTATGTATGCATGTATGTGTGCATGCACATCCTATGTGCATGAATGAGAATGAATGCATACATGCATGCATAAAGACAAGAAAGGATTTCAAGTGAGAAACTAATGGTTAAATGATAAATCAACACTTGATTTATCAACCCGGTCATATCACATACGACCCGACCAAAAGCAAGCGGCCCGATTAATATACGGTATCTCATACACGCATTTTAACCGGGCCCACGTACATATCGCATATGCGCACCACAACGTTTCGCCTGGACTAGGTAACTCCTTTGTGGGACTCTAAGACTCGTCAATACGCCGGCAGTGGGTGATGATCATATCAAGCACCCCCAAGCCGCAAGCGGTCAGCTAAACGTAACGGCCACCCGGGTATTGAACGATCAGAAGAAAACAAGCGAACCTGTTACAACTCCCGTCGAGCCAACCGGCAACACTGCCGTACAGTCCGGTCTCTTCGTCAGATATGCTGCATATCGAGTCTAGGGATGGTAACGTCGACCCTAATAACTCAATAAGTCGTGCCGATGAATGGTCTATAACAGATCGAGAAACTACTAATAACACTTATCAGCAAATCTCAACAGCCCTGGCCAGGGACTTACTGATATAGCCAGTCGAGCACAGCAAAGCATCAACTCCCAATACCGGGAGAGACGAAACCCCTCCTATCGCTCATCGCCTTCGTGTGTCTCGGGACTGTACCCAACGGCCACCTGTTTGCACGACTCAGTAGAGCCGTGGTAGGGTGGTAATTAAAGTACAGTAGGAGAACACACAAGACTCTATGACGATCTCGGGTCTACAGACTAACCTGCACCAGTGTCACCTGAGAACTGCTATCCGACAATAGATATAATTCCATATAGGAGTTCTCGGCGAGTCCGTCCAGTGTACCCAGTCACCACTGAGCATCCGTATACGATCTCGATGTCAAACATCGATGAATGTGGGAACATCCATCGCCCATCATATGGGTCTAGTGTCATATACGCTAGTCTACTCTGGTATATCGATGCCCCGTCTCGATACACCTACGACTAGGGACATTCTAGAATATGCTTATAAACTACCGATGTCCCACTAGTATGATCTCTATCATAATCACAGTAGTCAAGTCAATATCCTTAGGGCTTTATCAACATGTATGAATGAATAAAAGCATGGTCAAAACAACATGTCAAATAAAGAATAACCAGATAGCATACTATCATGTCGAGCAAGAATGTACACTGAATATATATATATACATGTATAAATACATCCACTATCACATAATGGCCTCTAGGGCATACATATATCCAACAATCTCCCACTTGCACTAAGGCCAATTATTGGCGTATCTCATACCCAACATCTCAAAAGGTCGCTCATGCTGCGGCTGAGGGAGGGCCTTGGTGAGTGGATCCGCGGCGTTATTCTTTGTGTCTACTCTCTTAATCTCGATCTCGCGGCGATCTACAATCTCCCGGATCAAATGAAAGCGCCTCAGGATGTGTCTGGACCCATGATGGGACCTGGGCTCCTTGGCTAATGCCATAGCCCCATTATTATCACAATACAATGGTATTGGATCAATAATGGTTGGAACTACTCCTAGCTCCGAGACGAACTTCCTCATCCAGACGGCTTCCTTGGCGGCATCATTTGCAGCAATGTACTCAGCCTCCATCGTAGAGTCTGCAACGGTATCCTGTTTGGAACTCTTCCAACTTACCGCCCCTCTATTGATGGTAAATACAAACCCTGAGATAGATTTGTTGTCGTCCTTATCGCTCTGGAAGCTCGAATCGGTAAAGGCCTACATTTGGAGATCTTCATTACCATACACCAAGAACAATTCTTTAGTCCTTCGCAAGTACTTAAGAATGTTCTTCACAGCTATCCAGTGATTCTCCCCTGGGTTGGATTGATACCTGCTTACAACACTAAGTGCATAAGCTACATCTGAGCGTGTACACAACATCGCATACATTATAGATCCTACTGCCGAAGCATAGGGTATAATGCTCATGCGAGCTCTCTCTTCATCGGTCTTTAGACAAGAATCCTTGGAGAGAGTGACCCCATGGCAAGCGGGTAAGGCACCCCGCTTGGAGTCTTCCATATTAAACCTTTTTAGGATGGTGTTGATGTACTTGGTTTGGGACAATCCCAATAACCTCTTGGATCTATCCCTATAGATCCTAATACCCAGAATGTATGTGGCATCACCCAGGTCCTTCATGGAGAACCTTAGTGATAAAAAAGATTTGACCTACTGTAGCATAGGAATATCATTTCCTATCAGAAGAATGACATCCACGTACAATACGAAGAATGTGACAGCTCTCCCTACAGCCTTCTTATAAACACAAGGTTCATCTGGATTTTTGATGAAATCAAACTCTTTGATAACATCATCGAAACAGATGTTCCAACTCCGTGACGCCTGCTTTAACCCATATATGGATTTAAGCAATCTACATGCTTTCCCACTGCTCCCACTGTCAATGAAGCCCTCCGGCTGATGCATATAAACGCATTCGTCTAAATCCCTATTTAGAAATGCCGTTTTAACGTCCATCTGCCAGATTTCATAGTCATAGTGAGCAGTAATAGCAAGTAGGATCCGAATGGATTTAAGCATGGCTACGGGCGAAAAAGTCTCGTCATAGTCCAAACCTGGTCTTTGACGAAAACCCTTCGCCACAAGTCTTGCCTTGTAGGTCTCTACTTGCCCATCTACACCAATCTTTCTTTTAAAGATCCATTTGCATCCCACAGGTTTTACCCCAGGGGGTACAACGTCCAAAGTCCAAACTTTGTTGGTGTACATGACTCCATTTCGGATCTCATAGCATCCAGCCACTTCACGGAGTCACCACTCGTGATAGCTTGCTGAAAACTGGTAAGATCATTGTAACATTTTCTAAAATATAAAATATTAATTTTGGGAATTTTTATTATTTAATATTATTTTATTGATTATTTTAATAATTAAATGCAAATAAATAAGAAAAATGTTAGAAAAATTAGGAAAAATTATGGAAAATTCTAAAATAGGGTAAATTAGTGAATTATGACATTTTTAAGTTTTTGTGATTAGTTTGACACTAATTTAGCGCTAATCGCGATTAAAATCACTAATCGGGTTTTTTGACAATTTTGTGCAAAACTTGCACATATCACATTTTCTCACACTTATGCATTTTCTTTCATGATTTTCTTATTTGGGGTTACTATTGAGGTGAGAAGGGTTGGATTAAGGATTAAAAGAGAAAAGGAAAAGAAAAAGAAAAGAAATGAGAATGGAGTTGGTGAGAGAGGGTATGGGCATCTTTGACAAAGCCTTAGCCATTGTTTTCCCTTCATTTTTCCCTCCCACTTCCTTCCCTTGCTGCTGCTGCCTCTTCCTCATCATTCTCCCCCTCTTCAATCCCTCTTTTCATCTCTAAAACAACACCAAAACTATATATCGGTTTCACGAAAAAGATGCACAAGCTTGAGATCTACAAGATGGACTAAGAAAGCATGGATTTTGGCCACTAGGGGCAACTCAAGAATTTTCTTGAGTTGCTAATGGAGGTAATTACTGAACCCTTAGCTCAATTGTAGTATTTCCTATAACCCCATGTTAAGATTATATCGATATTGTGTGATATTATGGACTTGATGAAAACCTAGTTAGGGTTTGAGGGAAACTTGAGTTGTAATGTGAAATTGAGCTCAGTGGAGGACTTGTAAACACCCTAGTGCATGAATTGGAACCCAAAACCTGAAGCTAGAACCAGAAATACGGATTTTAGAAACCGATATCGGGAAATTGTGAAATCTGTGAGGGTTAAATGGAATCTGCTATCACCCCGAGACCCCTAAAATAATATTGAGTAGAAATTGAGATGTGCAGGCACCATAGAACCAACACCCCAAACCCTAGCTCCCCACTCCATTTCCCGGCCGCCAAAACCTCCTTTCTGGCCGCAATTTGCGGCCAGACCAGTGAGGAATCGCCTCGTTTTCTGTGCACAGCCCCAGTTCCTCTAGTGTTGGCCCAGGGTACTTCTAGTTTTGACAGATTCTATCTAGGGTGAAATCTGGGACATATATCCTAAGTTGTTATTTTGGATTCGTGTTTCCGTATTCCGTATTTTCATTCCTGAAATGGTGGTTTGTGTTTTGCCTCGACTATTTGGCGTTTATACGACGATATAGAGGATTTATATGTGGTTTTGAAGGCGTGCCATAGGTTCTTACCTATAGGCCCCCTTATCGTATCGTTTTGGATTTTATGCGCCGTTTTAGCTTGGATTTGGTTTTAATGCGCATATGCGATATTTGATGTGTAGGTACCCATGAAGACTTCGGGACGATGAGCAAATGCGTGGCGACGTCCGCAAATGAGAAGCAAGGTGAGTAGATTATATCTACGGGGGGAAGTCGGGTGGATGGCGTATAGCACCCCCGCAGTCCGTAGTTAGTATAATATTTATATAGTTGATGTGTGTTAGTTTTAGTGTGTTGTAGCTTGTGTTAGAAGTATTGGGGATAGTGTAGGGTAGAAGTGATTAGTGTAGTTCCTAGTTGCGAGCCCTAGGATAGAATTGCACTTACACGCCTACACTTGTATATCTCTTATACCTACCCTTGATGGATGATGTTTGATGACATTGGTAATGAGTTGATGATGTGGGCTTGATGACGTGAGATCGGTGATTGGATATGATTCATTATGGGATACGACTTGTGATTTCTTGCGGGTTTGGGATATGTGGTTAACCCGCATGCATACTTCTTTGATGGTATCGTTTGGTGCTAGACATAGAGTAGTACCCCAGACTGTATGATATGACGATAGTGATACCTGATTTGTGATGAGATAGTGTGACACTGACCCCTACCCAGCTATTGGGATGCCGTACGATGATTACCGTACGAGCCGATATTGATGATAGATCCGCACTCATAACTCGAGGATATCTTATGATATGACATTGAGGCGAGATCACCGACTATATACCTTTATATATGTATCGACTCAGATTTAGGCGGTTTCCATACCCTCCAGACTTGCATGATACTTAGATCAGTAGTTGCATAGTAGATGTTAGATTAGACCAGAGTCATACCTATTTCAAACTAACGAATCGGGAATATTACAAGATAGGAAAAAAGGGGATTCTACGAATATTTTCAAATGTGTAGTGTCTATTTTCTAAACACCGTAGCCCTTGTTTTCCCAAAGACCCCGATTCGTCTTATTTCAAAAGGGCAAGGTTGCATGATATAGCTTTTGAGTTAGATTCTTCACTATTGCGTTGATTATTCGATTGCACCTGTTTATACTATTTGCATGGCATTACCTGTGCTTATTGTTATATTGCCATCATGCTGTTAGGACACCAGCACCATTATCGATGATGCGTATGTTCCACGTACACTGATTGCCGGCTCACACACTTCATCATCGATAATTGCTATGCCACTACACTGTAGTACTGCTGCATTCATGATATGATTTCCGCATGGCATATTGTACGCATAGACCTGTACACAAATATATACGATTTGACGTGATAGTCATACCTGATACATATGTCACATCTGATCATCATATTGTAGCTCATTTACATGTGACATGACTTGATACTCACATTGATGCTTATATCACACCTGATCATCATATTGTAGCTCATTTATATGTGACATGACTTGATATTCATACCTGATACATATGTCACACCTGATCATCATATTGTAGCTCATTTATATGTGACATGACTTGATACTCACATTGATGCTTATATCACACCTGATCATCATATTGTAGCTCATTTACATGTGACATGACTTGATACTCACATTGATGCTTATATCACACCTGATCATCATATTGTAGCTCATTTACATGTGACATGACTTGATACTCACATTGATGCTTATATCACACCTGATCATCATATTGTAGCTCATTTATATGTGACATGACTTGATATTCATACCTGATACATATGTCACACCTGATCATCATATTGTAGCTCATTTATATGTGACATGACTTGATACTCACATTGATGCTTATATCACACCTGATCATCATATTGTAGCTCATTTATACGTGACATGACTTGATACTCACATTGATGCTTATATCACACCTGATCATTATATTGTAGCTCATCTATTTGTGACTTGACATGATATTTATGTTTGACGCACATATCATATCAGATTAGTGACTTACATTTTGGTTTGGATTATATGTGATTTCTGGATTTGGGAACCGTGGCTATTTCAAATATGTAATCGTTTAAAAACCCGGTTCCCTTGATATGATATTTCGGTGCGTCCACCATGTGTTTTCTCGGTGCTAGAGTTATATATATAAAAACCCGAATCGAGGAGGCGGTTGAGGCCGATTACGGGTACATGGTGGACCCGGTATGGTACCCCGGGGCGAGAACGGTTTCGCTGTGTGATAGACGGTGAGCCCGGCAGAGGGACTACTACCTACCGGTGATTGTACTTTAGCTCGGCGGATATCTGGAGGATTCCGACCGGAGCCCAGAGATGGACATGGGTTGACTCGTACTGCCGGGGCCGAGGGCCGATACCGCAGACGGAGCCCCATATGGATGAGGATTTACGTGTCGATGCTTGGCACGGGTTTCATGATGTTTTACCATGATGTTGTTTATATCCTCATATTGCATACATGATGTTTATTGTCATTGGGTGACGGGTGGACGGGTTCCACGCATATACAGACATAGATCATATACAGATATGGAGCATATACAGACATAGATCATATACAGATATGGATCATATACAGACATGGATCATATATAGACATGGGTCATATACAGACTGAATTTACACTTATCATACTTCATTTGTATATATAACAGGGTATGAGGGCGCTGTTATATATACCCTTACACCAATATTAGTGGAATGGGACGCTAATATATGTGTATTGATATCATTTGATACTTCATCATATTTACTTCATACAGCATACCTTACATTCATGTCATGTTATTACCTGAGTACTTGGCACCACATATATATTTAGATGTTACCTTGCCACCTTATCACACTCAGATGTACTCTTGTGGATTATATTACTGATTGTTGACTTAGGTTTATGTCTTGCATTCGGTTTCTGCTTGTAGATATTTCTATTCACGAGTTGGCAACTCACCCCCGTTGTGCCACAGTGCTTGCAGGTTCTGCCGTACAGGTTTCATTGCGGCATTTCTGGCACACTACTTTCTTGCGGGTGGCTTGCTTTTGGTAGGTGGATTCTTTCGCATCAAGAACCACCATTGTATTCCTTTTATTCATTGTAGCTAGAAATTGTCCATCAACCAAAACTTGTATATTCTTTCAAACTTAGAGACAGTGTTGTATTATTCGACCTTAGAGTCGCGCTTAGTAGTATTGGGGTTTCTTGTTGCTTGAGCTTTCTTTTGGGTTTGATCCTCGCCACTTGGCGTTGTATATTATTGTTGCATATGTGGTTGTGACCGTCTATTGACGAAGAGCTAGCTCCCGCTTGGGGATGCCTTTATCATTGCATATATATTGTCATTCTTGTTTTACCCCATTCGGGGCCATTTTTACAAAAGAAACTCTGCCGAAATCTCTGGAAAAGATTGTACTGTTTTTTAAATTGCATATTCGGCTTAGTTATTTAAAAACATTGATTTTTAAACATGTAGTTCTTTACTTATTCTTAAATAGGGTTTTAGATTTCTGGGTTTTCGGCTTACTTAGTCGCGTTACGCCTGTAGGCGTTACGTGGTTAAGTGCCGGTCACGGGCCAAACTTTGGGTCGTGACAAAGTTGGTATCAGAGCGCTAGGTTGACCTTGGTTCGAGTCTGAGTTTGACTATGTGGAGCCTAGGGCGTTGTATATATACGGAACTTAGGCTTGACCTTACGGGACTTAGACTTGGTCGAGGGGGTATTAGACCCGAACTTTCGTCGTATTAGGATGACCCTTGGTTGATGGAATAGGTGACTAAAGTAGAGTGACGTACCGTTGGTATGTTCCGCGGCATACTTACGACACGCCACTCCGCTTAAGGAACCTTAGGATGTGCATATTTTTCGAGATCAGTGATTCTCTTCATATCCAGGATTATACATCCATTTGAGATCCCCGATTCTATTAGTTCATGATCATACCTTCATTGATGTTGTTCCTTCCTATGATCATGTATCCACTTTGGATCTGTTGTTTCCTTCTTGTCATTGATGTGCTCTTTTGATACTCGATTGAGATTCCTGTCACCATGGTTGAGCGCAGTTTGGGCTGCTGCTAGGGTTACGGCCGGTGTGAGCTCGTTTGGTACGAGGGCCGACCACTGTGTTTTCTGGTGACATGGGAATGTCTCGAGTTAGTATTGCTGATTGTGACCTCTAGTGGAGGCGAGTGCTTGGATTTGCACCAGATGATCGGGCCATTGTTACAGCTGCCAGTTGAGAGAGGACTGTTGATGTGCAGCATACCTCGGAGATTGTGATGTCGTCTACCGTGCAGACAGATGGACCAGCTGTTGCTGAGATCGACAAGATATTGCTTTCGGAGCTTACGAGCTGAGATTGCCGGAGCTTTCAGACAGATATGAGACAGATGATAGCTAGTCTACCCGATTTGAGAGACGAAGGTGATTCGTCCGATTTTGCGCCAGAGCGGGCCCAGTTGAGTTGAAGAATTCCAGTGTGGAGAATCTTACTCAGATCTAGAGCAGACCGATTCAGAGATGACCGCCTATGTATTGCCCTTCCTGGAGGATTGAGGCATTGTTCGGCGTACAGGCGTATGAACCAGTTGTTGCTGCAAATGATGAGATATCGCCCAGATGATTGGAGCTGTTGCAGCGTGAGCATATACTCAGAGAGATGATAGCGAGTCGCTAGTCACCAGAGGATGAATGACTAGGACATGTGGTTCGTTCGTTACCGATGCGAGGTCATCAGATAGATTGTTTCCAGCTAGAAACGACTTCACGCAGGTTCGTTGAGAGTCGATTGAGACGATCGAATGTCAGGAGCCATTTTCCAAGTTTAAAGTATACGGAAAGACATGCAGGTGATTCTATGGACCCTCTAGAAGAATGAAACCCTAACTCGACTAATGACCGTGTGACAGCCTTTGAACCTTAGGGTTTACGGCGGTTCCGCGGCGCCATTAGTGAGGCTTGGGTTTGCCCTTCTACGGCTGGACCACCGACGCTGTGGCATGTACTCGATACTATTAAACTGTACCCGAGATGTGAGCTCTTGGGGGATTATGAGGATCTGACGAGTCGATCGGATGGTTCGACATCTTTCGGATATCGTGATGGGACACTGCTTGGGAGACTCCAGATGCGAGCATAGCCGTTGGAGCACAGTACATGCAGCCAGGATGAGACGAGTCCGAATCAGTCGACATTGACGCAGAGCGAAGAAAAGAGTTCGCAAGATAATTCGACGAGATGGCGTCCCACTCCGCTGACATCAGAGATGTGATACGCACCCCGAGGCGTGGTATGTGGATAGATCTTCCAGAAAGAATGCGATAAGTATGTAGCCGTTCCGGAATAAGCTTTAGCTTCAGCATTGGATGACGACTTCCGGGCATTTCGGCAGGTATGAGATTTGAGAAAGGAACCTCGACAGGACCTTTCTGGAGTACGATACGAGAAGACCTAGACCAGGAGTGGTAACATTGCGCACACCCAGCAGGACAGAGTTCGGCATTATCGACGAGGTAGTTGACCAGGATCGAATAGAGGAATTTACCCCGATGCGTTGCGAATTGATCAAGGACGGACGAGAGATGAGTATTCCTCCGATGGTTGGGACGTGTTCCCGAGGACCAGTTCAGCCTGACATCTTCTGTAGAATGATGAAGCTACAGAGTACGCGATTTCGAGTCCGTGCGAGAGACTTCAGATTGGCCGTGGCCGAGAACAGTGCAGTGCAAGGTGGCTTGGCGTGACGTCATAGTGGACGATGATAGAGACATGTGGAACCAGAGGTTCGTGTGAGACACTGACGAGCTGTCAATGCTTCCCGTCGAGACTAGAGACCTGATATGCTTACAGAGACGTTGGAATGTGACCAATTTCCGAGAAAAGGTTGTGCTGAGGACACAGATGTCTATCAAGCGAGAAGAGGTAGTACAAGAGAGACAGCCTCTGTGCAGATCGGTATAGACATGATTGGAAGAGACCTTGAGCAGGATTCCTTCCAGGACATTGCAGCAATGATGTTTGCACCCAGGATCAGATGTGTGACGTGCAGTCAGAGAGCCAGAGGCCGACGCCAGTGATGTGCTGCCTTACGAGTGGTCATGAGGATTGACCGAGAAGTGACCAGAGAAGTGCCAGAACGGAATCGTCCCCGTTAGCACACCTGACAGGGCCGATGAGCCGATTGACTGCGAGATAGGAAATCCGCAGAGAAGATAAGGACCCAGAGTCAGAGGACGCCAGACCGTGAGCAAGAGGCAAGTAGATATCCTGCGCTGCTAGCAGTGGATTGCACTGACTCCTTCTCGACCTCGAAGGAGGAACTACCGACGACGGTATTTATGATTTGTGATTTTGTGATTCGATTATCACGTATCCGTCACTTTGGGATTTCGGTATTTTGTGCGTTCTGCTTGCATGATTTAGTTTTGATGATTGAGTTTCATGATATTGTTTCACGCACCCACTGGATATTTATATATTTTGCGCTGAGTTATTACATTTGAGATATTGATTGAGATTTCATGCCTATCGTATTCAGTGATTTGATTTGCACTTCCAGCGTAGTTTTCATGCATCTTTAGTGTTTTGATATACGATTTCGGTGCACGCCAGATGCACTAAATCGGAATTCTTCGTGCATTTCATATGCACCTGATTTTTCTGTCAGGCACACACGTTGCCTACGACGGATGTTTCGTGCACACCCGTTGCACTTAGATGTTGTTTTCTATACCTGTTTGACACATATATGGATTTTGATTTCCTTGCGCACCAGACGCATAGGATATTCTTATAATATGCATTTTGGGGATTGATTTCTAGTAGAGTAGTACATTCATTTTTTTGATATTCTTTATGTGTTGATGTTTCGGAGCCCCGACAAATGGATTATTACTGAAATTGTTTTAGTAGTGGGGGTTTAAATTTAAATTCGGGGACCGAATTTCTTTAAGGAGGGTAGATTGTAACATTTTCTAAAATATAAAATATTAATTTTGGGAATTTTTATTATTTAATATTATTTTATTGATTATTTTAATAATTAAATGCAAATAAATAGGAAAAATGTTAGAAAAATTAGGAAAAATTATGGAAAATTCTAAAATAGGGTAAATTAGTGAATTATGACATTTTTAAGTTTTTGTGATTAGTTTGACACTAATTTAGCGCTAATCGCGATTAAAATCACTAATCGGGTTTTTTGACAATTTTGTGCAAAACTTGCACATATCACATTTTCTCACACTTATGCATTTTCTTTCATGATTTTCTTATTTGGGGTTACTATTGAGGTGAGAAGGGTTGGATTAAGGATTAAAAGAGAAAAGGAAAAGAAAAAGAAAAGAAATGAGAATGGAGTTGGTGAGAGAGGGTATGGGCATCTTTGACAAAGCCTTAGCCATTGTTTTCCCTTCATTTTTCCCTCCCACTTCCTTCCCTTGCTGCTGCTGCCTCTTCCTCATCATTCTCCCCCTCTTCAATCCCTCTTTTCATCTCTAAAACAACACCAAAACTATATATCGGTTTCACGAAAAAGATGCACAAGCTTGAGATCTACAAGATGGACTAAGAAAGCATGGATTTTGGCCACTAGGGGCAACTCAAGAATTTTCTTGAGTTGCTAATGGAGGTAATTACTGAACCCTTAGCTCAATTGTAGTATTTCCTATAACCCCATGTTAAGATTATATCGATATTGTGTGATATTATGGACTTGATGAAAACCTAGTTAGGGTTTGAGGGAAACTTGAGTTGTAATGTGAAATTGAGCTCAGTGGAGGACTTGTAAACACCCTAGTGCATGAATTGGAACCCAAAACCTGAAGCTAGAACCAGAAATATGGATTTTAGAAACCGTTATCGGGAAATTGTGAAATCTGTGAGGGTTAAATGGAATCTGCTATCACCCCGAGACCCCTAAAATAATATTGAGTAGAAATTAAGATGTGCAGGCACCATAGAACCAACACCCCAAACCCTAGCTCCCCACTCCATTTCCCGGCCGCCAAAACCTCCTTTCTGGCCGCAATTTGCGGCCAGACCAGTGAGGAATCGCCTCGTTTTCTGTGCACAGCCCCAGTTCCTCTAGTGTTGGCCCAGGGTACTTCTAGTTTTGACAGATTCTATCTAGGGTGAAATCTGGGACATATATCCTAAGTTGTTATTTTGGATTCGTGTTTCCGTATTCCGTATTTTCATTCCTGAAATGGTGGTTTGTGTTTTGCCTCGACTATTTGGCGTTTATACGACGATATAGAGGATTTATATGTGGTTTTGAAGGCGTGCCATAGGTTCTTACCTATAGGCCCCCTTATCGTATCGTTTTGGATTTTATGCGCCGTTTTAGCTTGGATTTGGTTTTAATGCGCATATGCGATATTTGATGTGTAGGTACCCATGAAGACTTCGGGACGATGAGCAAATGCGTGGCGACGTCCGCAAATGAGAAGCAAGGTGAGTAGATTATATCTACGGGGGGAAGTCGGGTGGATGGCGTATAGCACCCCCGCAGTCCGTAGTTAGTATAATATTTATATAGTTGATGTGTGTTAGTTTTAGTGTGTTGTAGCTTGTGTTAGAAGTATTGGGGATAGTGTAGGGTAGAAGTGATTAGTGTAGTTCCTAGTTGCGAGCCCTAGGATAGAATTGCACTTACACGCCTACACTTGTATATCTCTTATACCTACCCTTGATGGATGATGTTTGATGACATTGGTAATGAGTTGATGATGTGGGCTTGATGACGTGAGATCGGTGATTGGATATGATTCATTATGGGATACGACTTGTGATTTCTTGCGGGTTTGGGATATGTGGTTAACCCGCATGCATACTTCTTTGATGGTATCGTTTGGTGCTAGACATAGAGTAGTACCCCAGACTGTATGATATGACGATAGTGATACCTGATATGTGATGAGATAGTGTGACACTGACCCCTACCCAGCTATTGGGATGCCGTACGATGATTACCGTACGAGCCGATATTGATGATAGATCCGCACTCATAACTCGAGGATATCTTATGATATGACATTGAGGCGAGATCACCGACTATATACCTTTATATATGTATCGACTCAGATTTAGGCGGTTTCCATACCCTCCAGACTTGCATGATACTTAGATCAGTAGTTGCATAGTAGATGTTAGATTAGACCAGAGTCATACCTATTTCAAACTAACGAATCGGGAATATTACAAGATAGGAAAAAAGGGGATTCTACGGATATTTTCAAATGTGTAGTGTCTATTTTCTAAACACCGTAGCCCTTGTTTTCCCAAAGACCCCGATTCGTCTTATTTCAAAAGGGCAAGGTTGCATGATATAGCTTTTGAGTTAGATTCTTCACTATTGCGTTGATTATTCGATTGCACCTGTTTATACTATTTGCATGGCATTACCTGTGCTTATTGTTATATTGCCATCATGCTGTTAGGACACCAGCACCATTATCGATGATGCGTATGTTCTACGTACACTGATTGCCGGCTCACACACTTCATCATCGATAATTGCTATGCCACTACACTGTAGTACTGCTGCATTCATGATATGATTTCCGCATGGCATATTGTACGCATAGACCTGTACACAAATATATACGATTTGACGTGATAGTCATACCTGATACATATGTCACATCTGATCATCATATTGTAGCTCATTTACATGTGACATGACTTGATACTCACATTGATGCTTATATCACACCTGATCATCATATTGTAGCTCATTTATATGTGACATGACTTGATATTCATACCTGATACATATGTCACACCTGATCATCATATTGTAGCTCATTTATATGTGACATGACTTGATACTCACATTGATGCTTATATCACACCTGATCATCATATTGTAGCTCATTTACATGTGACATGACTTGATACTCACATTGATGCTTATATCACACCTGATCATCATATTGTAGCTCATTTACATGTGACATGACTTGATACTCACATTGATGCTTATATCACACCTGATCATCATATTGTAGCTCATTTATATGTGACATGACTTGATATTCATACCTGATACATATGTCACACCTGATCATCATATTGTAGCTCATTTATATGTGACATGACTTGATACTCACATTGATGCTTATATCACACCTGATCATCATATTGTAGCTCATTTATACGTGACATGACTTGATACTCACATTGATGCTTATATCACACCTGATCATTATATTGTAGCTCATCTATTTGTGACTTGACATGATATTTATGTTTGACGCACATATCATATCAGATTAGTGACTTACATTTTGGTTTGGATTATATGTGATTTCTGGATTTGGGAACCGTGGCTATTTCAAATATGTAATCGTTTAAAAACCCGGTTCCCTTGATATGATATTTCGGTGCGTCCACCATGTGTTTTCTCGGTGCTAGAGTTATATATATAAAAACCCGAATCGAGGAGGCGGTTGAGGCCGATTACGGGTACATGGTGGACCCGGTATGGTACCCCGGGGCGAGAACGGTTTCGCTGTGTGATAGACGGTGAGCCCGGCAGAGGGACTACTACCTACCGGTGATTGTACTTTAGCTCGGCGGATATCTGGAGGATTCCGACCGGAGCCCAGAGATGGACATGGGTTGACTCGTACTGCCGGGGCCGAGGGCCGATACCGCAGACGGAGCCCCATATGGATGAGGATTTACGTGTCGATGCTTGGCACGGGTTTCATGATGTTTTACCATGATGTTGTTTATATCCTCATATTGCATACATGATGTTTATTGTCATTGGGTGACGGGTGGACGGGTTCCACGCATATACAGACATAGATCATATACAGATATGGAGCATATACAGACATAGATCATATACAGATATGGATCATATACAGACATGGATCATATACAGACATGGGTCATATACAGACTGGATTTACACTTATCATACTTCATTTGTATATATAACAGGGTATGAGGGCGCTGTTATATATACCCTTACACCAATATTAGTGGAATGGGACGCTAATATATGTGTATTGATATCATTTGATACTTCATCATATTTACTTCATACAGCATACCTTACATTCATGACATGTTATTACCTGAGTACTTGGCACCACATACATATTTAGATGTTACCTTGCCACCTTATCACACTCAGATGTACTCTTGTGGATTATATTACTGATTGTTGACTTAGGTTTATGTCTTGCATTCGGTTTCTGCTTGTAGATATTTCTATTCACGAGTTGGCAACTCACCCCCGTTGTGCCACAGTGCTTGCAGGTTCTGCCGTACAGGTTTCATTGCGGCATTTCTGGCACACTACTTTCTTCCGGGTGGCTTGCTTTTGGTAGGTGGATTCTTTCGCATCAAGAACCACCATTGTATTCCTTTTATTCATTGTATCTAGAAATTGTCCATCAACCAAAACTTGTATATTCTTTCAAACTTAGAGACAGTGTTGTATTATTCGACCTTAGAGTCGCGCTTAGTAGTATTGGGGTTTCTTGTTGCTTGAGCTTTCTTTTGGGTTTGATCCTCGCCACTAGGCGTTGTATATTATTGTTGCATATGTGGTTGTGACCGTCTATTGACGAAGAGCTAGCTCCCGCTTGGGGATGCCTTTATCATTGCATATATATTGTCATTCTTGTTTTACCCCATTCGGGGCCATTTTTACAAAAGAAACTCTGCCGAAATCTCTGGAAAAGATTGTACTGTTTTTTAAATTGCATATTCGGCTTAGTTATTTAAAAACATTGATTTTTAAACATGTAGTTCTTTACTTATTCTTAAATAGGGTTTTAGATTTCTAGGTTTTCGGCTTACTTAGTCGCGTTACGCATGTAGGCGTTACGTGGTTAAGTGCCGGTCACGGGCCAAACTTTGGGTCGTGACAATCATCATCCTCTTGAAAGGTTCCTAGGCACCCTATAGAGGTCTCACAAGGCATCGAACATGCCAATATAAAAATTTATGGGAGCCGAGAGACCCAAATACGGATCGTCGGCTAGATGTTTAGGCGAAAAAAGAAAACTAGTTAACACTTAACTAAGGGAATACGGAAATACAACCTTTGTAGATCCGGTGCTCCACCTCCGTAGCTCCGCGACGAAGTCCCCTCGCTGTCCTAGTGAATTCCCGGGCTCTAGCGTCGGCTTCATCGGAGAATAGGCGAGCTAGGTCGTCGATGTCCACGCCGAAGATGATCTACGTCGAAGCATCGCAAGATCAAGCTCTCACTTCACCAAGTCAAGAAACTTGTGAAGAAAACACACTCTACTACTTGGCAAGAGGTAGAGGATGAAGAAATAGGAAGTGGGTAGACTTTAGAATTGGATTTCTCACTCTTTTTCTCACTTTGCCATTAAAGCTTTCAAGCTTTTTCTTGAAGTGAAGAAGAAGAAGATAATGAATATGATAAGTTTTATGATAAGTTAATTGAAAATAGAAAAGAAAATCAAAACTTATCATAATCCAACCATGGTTATGTGTAGAGAGCAAACTATAGTTAGGTGAATGGTTAGGTTAGGCATAAAACAAAAATGGTGGACTTTTCAAAGCTTCATGAAACTTCAACAAAGAAACAAAATTATCCACCATTTTCCTTTTGCCAAAATGAAATAGATAAATAAATAAATAAATAAATAAATGAATAAAACAAAACTCTAACCATTATCATGTAACCATGGTTTGATCTTTACACAAAAACCCTAGCAAACATGTATCATCAAACATGATACAATCAAGTGCACAAAAGTATATTACATATACAATGTGTACATCCGAGTGAGAAAATCCATCTTAAGTAAACCGATACTAGTTAATGCAAACTAATATATCAAATATATAATTATGCATTAAATCATTAAATCAACACTTGATTTAATGATCCGGTCATGTCGCATATAACCGGCTAATATCAACAGTAACAACTTATCGAATCAACACTTGATCCGATAACCCGGCTATATCGTATATAACCGATCAATGTCACATATCGCGAGAATTGAATACAGTATCACATACTGGTATCATTCTCGGTCCCGCACACATCTCATATGTGCTCCTATTTCGTTTCGCTTGAGCCAGGAAACCTCTGTGTAGGACTCTAAAGACTCGTCAATACGCCGGCAGCAGGTGATGAACATATCAAACACCCACAAGCCGCAAGCGGTCTGCTAAACGTAACGGCCACCCGGGTATTGAGCGATCAGAAGATCGACGAGCAAGCCCGCTCACACTCCAGTGAATCCAACCAGTAACACTACCGTACAGTCCGGTCTCGTCGTCTGATATGTCGCATATCTTGCCTAGGGGTGGTAAACGTCAGACCCCAATAGCTCGATAAGTCGTGTCGATATGAGGTCTATAACAATTCGAGAAACTACTGGTAACACTTACCAGTAAATCTCAGCAACCCTGGCCAGGGATTTTCTGTTATAGCCAATCGAACACAGCGCAACATCAACCCCCTATACTGGGAGAGACGAATCCCCTCCTATCGCTCATTGCCTCCATGTGCCTCGGGACTGTACCCAAAAACCACCGTTTTGCACGCCCTCTTGGACGTGGTAAGATGGAAATCAAAGTACAGTGGGAACCACACAAGACTCTATGACGATCTCGGGTCAACAGACTACTCTGTACCAGTGTCACCAGAGAACTGCCATCTGACGTGAGGTATAATACCATCTGGGAGTTCTCGGCGAGTCCGTCCAGTGTACCCAGTTTCTACTGAGCACCCGTATATCATCTCTGATGTCAAACACCGATGGATATGGGATCATCCATCGCCCATCTGTATGGGTTGAGAAGGTACACGCTAGTCTACTCTGGTATATCGATGCCCCGTCTCGATATACCCACGACTAGGGACTTTGAAGGATGTACTTATGGACTACCATGTCCCCACTAGTATGATCCGCATCATAGTCCAGGTAGTCAAGTACACATCCTAAGGGCTTTACCAACATGTAACAGAGAGACAATCAGTGTACACGTTAAGGTAAATTACAACCATATAGCATACTATCATGTCGAGCAAGAAAGTCCTCCCTATATATGTCCCAGCATCCACTACAATAGACATCCTATGTATAGTAATGGCCTCTAGGGCATACATATAACTAACAATCTCCCACTTGCACTAGGGCCATCTGTAGCAGTGGTTGTAGTATCTCATACTCAACCATCCCATAAAAGTCTCTCTCTGGGAATAGGCCTTCGTGAGTGGATCTGCCGTGTTGTCCTCTGAGTCTGCTCTCCTAACCTCGATCAGCCTGGAGATCAACCATCTCCATGATCAGGTGATACTGCCTTAGAATATGTCTGGATCACTGATGGGACGGGGGTTCCTGGCATAAGCCACAACTCCATTGTCACACAATGGTAGGAACTAAGTTCATCTCATGAACTAATATACATCCAAACAGCCTCTTTGGTAGCATCTTAAGCAGCGATGTATCCAGCCTTTATCGTCTAGTATGTCACGGTATCTAGTTTGGAACTCTTCCAACATACCGTCCCTTTACTGAGGGTAAAGACAATGCCTGCGACTGACATTCAGTCGTCTTTATCACCCTGGAACACTTCCAGTGATTCTCCCCAGGATCGATTGATACCATCTCACTACAACTAGTGAGAATCCTAACGTCCAGTTAAATCTATCTCATAGATCTAAAACTCCAGGATTTAGTAGGTATCACTTTGATCCTATATGGAGAATCATTGTGATAAGTGGAGATTGATCGAGCGTAGCATAGGAAACTCCTTCCCTATCAAGAGTATGTCATCCACGTACTCTACGAGGATCACTACCATACTCCCTACTACCTTTTTTTTTATACTCGGTTCATCTTCCATTTTGATGATGTCAAACTCTTTGACTAACACATCAAAACAGACGTTCCAACTCCGCGATGCCTGCTTTATCAGATAAAGCATCTTGCTCACGTTTCCGCTGCTCCCACTGTCTACGAGGCCCTCTGGATGTGTACTTATAGACACACTCTTCTTGAACATCATTTAGAAAAGGAGTCATGGCACCCAACCGCCAGATATCGTAGTCATGGTATGTAGCCGTGACAAGTAGGATCTGGATGGACTTAAGCATAGATACTTGAAAAGGTTTCATCATTATCCACGCCTGGTTGATGACGAAAACCTTTAACAAGTCTAGTTTTGAAAGTCTCAACTTTTCCATCTACACCAAGTAATCTTCTCAAGATATACTAGCTCCTGATGGGGATTTAACCCTTCAGAAATAGCAACTAAAGTCCATACTTTGTTGGTGTATAAGGATTCCATCTCAGATCGATAAGCATCCAGCCATTCTTACAGAGTCTTACTCCTAATGGCCAGCTCGAAACTAGTTGGGTCATCATCTCATGATGCAATCCTCGCTCCCACTGTCATAGAGAAACAGAAGTATCTCTCAGGTGGGTGAGGAACCCTACTAGATCGGCGGAGAGGTTGAGGTTCGTTGGAATCTACTGAATCCTTCGGTTCTACCAAATCATCTGCTGTAGTTTGAATAACTGGAACCTTTCCAGTTAAACATAACAGACCTTGCCTCGAGCTTGTCCAGATTTTGCTTTTAAACATAGGCCGGACAACCCTAAATCTTAACCAACTTAAGATATGGGCTCTTCCCTTTCCATATCACATATGAAATGGTAGGCAACTGATTTGATTTGAACCCTAATTCAATAGGTATGCAGCTTCTCAAGTGCATAACACCTTAAAAGGAAATAGGTAACTCAGTATTACTCATCATAGAGCACACCTTATCATATAGGGTGTATCTGCTCCGCCCCGATATACCATCGTGCTATGGTGTATACAGAGGAGTAATGCTGAGAGAGAATCTCATTCTCCTTTAGAATAGCTCGGGATTTCCGTGCACAAGTATTCTCCTCCTTGATCTCATCATAGGACATAATACTTATACCCGTAATTTAGTTCTCTAGTTCTAAATCATATTCTGTGAATATCTCAAAAGGTTCGGACTTATGTTTCAACAGGAACATATGTCTGAATCTAAAGAGATCATCAGAGAACGTAATGAAGTATAAAGAAGCAGTCATGGCATGTGTAGACAGGAGACCTTGAATACATCATCATGTATCAGTCCCAAGAGTTCACTAACTCTTTCTCTACTTCCAGTAAACAGAGCTTTAGTCATCTTATCTTTGTGACATGACTGGCAAGTTTCACAAGATGTAAATTCAAACTGATTTAAATATACATCTACATGTAACTTCAGCTAGTCGGGTCGCATTGATATGACCTAGTATACAATGCCTCAAGAAGGATTCGTTCATTTCTGAACTCTTCCTCCTGTGTGTGTTCTGTATACTAAGAACTGTAGTTTGATTTAGAACATTAATGCTTTTAGATAACGTGCCTGAACCGATCAACTTTTGATATAGGAAATGTTCAAAACATTATCCAACAATACAAAATTATATCATTTCTTTACTAATAAAGAGACTGATATGATTTTGTATATCAGGTTCGGTATCTAATAACATTCGTTCAGAATCAATGTATTGGGAATACAGGGTGACAGTGACCGACAGACTTGGATGCAACTCTTGCCCCATTTTCTGCCTCATGAAACTTATCACCCGTTCTCAGTTTTTCTACCCTTTTGCAGCCCTATGTAACATCTTACATATCTGGGATCCTGATCCAGTATCATATACCAAGGATGCAGAGGATACTGAGAAACAGTTCTTTGTAATGAACACACCCGAAGATGATACATCAGCATGCACTCTCTTCGTTTGGGCGACACGGGAAATCTGGTATTCCCCAATTTCCTGCTCTGTCTTATAACAATTATAAGTTGGAGCGGGACCAACGTTCCCCAGCTCAGTATAACAAGCGGGTTCGGTCAATTATCCGTATTATTATCTTGATTAAGGCGTGATATGGTCGCTACCTGGAGAGAGAGAGAAGAAAACACTCAGCGTGCGCTCTTGCAAGAATAGATTGGTTATTATTTTATCTAATCAGGATGGCTACCACTGCTTTTTATCAAATCTTCCTTCAAACCCTAAAAGGAAAGACTAGCCGGGATTAATTACACACTACAAGTTCGCCAATCTTTCAGCCAGGCCAGTGTCGGTACTTTGAGGGAGGTCCCCAGTGCTTTCGCACGAACCTAATTAATGTAAACCTCGTTTTCCCAGAGGCGTAACCTAGTTGACACCTTTCTAGACACCTACTTGATCGGCTAATTGTAATGTATAAAACTCTCCCAGGAGTAACAATTACTCGCAGCGGGTATCGGGATCCAACTATCTCATAGAAGGTATGCAATCTCATTGCAAATTTCAACACTTGAAATTCCCGATAATATTTTTCCCCTAGCGTGCTATGACCTTGACGCATGCCAAACAACCCATAGTCTGCTAGTCAAGTTCAACCCGTACATTTCTTGATTGAATTAGACCCACCCGCACGACCCTTGACGCATGCCAAACAACGTCGTACGAATACCCTAATCCAATCGCATCGTATGCTAGCATATAAGCACTAGTTAGCTACCGTACACTACGCCTTGACGCATGCCAAACAACCGCAGCACGAATACTAACTAGTACTTATCTGAAATGACGGAGGGCTACGACAGGTTTTTCTGAAAACCTATTGCGTAATGAACTTGAAATCGTTGTAGGATCGAATGATTTTAAAATGGAGTGTTTCTGAGGCTTTTCTAGTTTTTGCTAAAGGAGTCACTCCCGGTGAAGGGATCGTCGGTCCTTTCCTTGTCGAATGAGGTGCGGGATATATCATATATATCACTGTGCAAAGCAAAAACACTTAAAAGCTATCAAAAGACAAACCGAGTGTGTAGCATCTGCCAGTTATTGCTAAAGGAGTCACTCCCGGTGAAGGGATCTCGGTCCTTTCCTTATCGAATAAGGTGCAGGATATATCATATATACCGCTGTGCAAAGCAAGAACTGTAGCTACCTGTTTTATTTTGAAATTCGATTCTACAACATCTTAGGTTTCTTTTATTTCATTAATCTCATTAATGAAGTCCCATCATTTAAGTACCTAATCATCACAGATAAATACGACGTACACTTATGCCATCCGCATTCGCCTCGATGTCCCCTCGTGCACCGTTAGGTTAGGTAACTAACGGCAGAGCGGGGCAGGGCTAGCACGGGTGTAAAACATAAGTAACGTCTATATAATATATCATATATACTATATACTGTATCTATCATAGAACATCACATGATCACATCACAGATATCGCAGCAGAAGAATCATATGAAATATTGGATATACTAGGACGTCCGTGTTTTCAATACGAGCCAGTATAAAACACGGATTCCACGGTCGTGATGAATAGCCAAACCCACACCCCTAGACCCCTACGAGAGCGGCAAGCAACCCTACTAATTCTAGGGTTAGGAGACCCGGACTCGACTCCTCGAGTAGGTCTCCCACTGGACCCCAGAACCCGGTTACTTGTGCTCCCCTCCTTGGGTCTATCCTAGTGCAGAAAAGTAAATAATATACATCAACGGTGACATCTTCCGCTACCTGGAAGTGCCCCAAATAAAAGAATATTACATACAAGTTTTTACATGAATGAAAATGAAAAAACACTCATCTCACATAAAAAACCCCGGCTATTCAAACACGACGATCCAATATAACATATCCAGCAACACATAACATCACATGTCATCAACGTAAGTAAACATGCGCATCCCAATTGTCGTTGACATATAGCAACGAAACCGGCGATATCACATATTACACTTACGGTCACAGAAAAGAAAGTGTAAAACTACAACAGTTGGAATCCGCAACCACCTCAGACATCGCATGCCTGACCAAATGAATTCCTTAGACATCGCATGCCTAACAATTATAAACCCCGCATTTTAGTCTCATTATCGAAAACACTTTTCAATATCAAGTCGGGCAATTCAACAAGATTCCCGACATCCTGATCGAATGCTCGTCGCAAACTTCAGTAGACGGCTGCACCCCCGATACCGTCGACGAAGTGCACCAAGGCAGGACACCACTGCCGCGAGCACCCGAACGGATGCTTTCGGCGACGGGGTTCTCCTACAGTCACTTGGTCGGGGCTATGGAGTGAGGCTGTCTATTAAGTTTACCCGGCGAGTATCCGCGTACGCTACGTGATTGCGACGGACTTTTGATCACATCAAAATTCCATGGCAACCGATCAAGTGAGACTAAACTGCTATGTTTATAAAATTCATTCATTTATCACATAACTTTTGTGAATTCCAATTATTGTATCCCATTCCGGATAAATAGAAAATGTCAAACTTTCCGATCGAACAATCGAACACCCAAGTTTTCCCGATACAGATCAACACATGAAACAAGTCAAAAAACATTCAGTTCGTGCCTCAGTACCAACGGTCCAGCCGTAGAAGGGTCAAGCCAACGCCTCACATGTGGCACGCCGTACTGCCCCAAACCCGAAGGTTCAAAGGGCAGTTCAAGACGGTCACATAATCGAGTTAAGGTTTGTTGTCTTCTAGAGGGTCCATTGCGTTACTTGCACTACTTAGAACGTCGTTAAACTACGGAAAAATCCAACACATGGAAATTTCCCGGCAGGGGAAAAATTGGGTATTTATATCCGGTCGAACTTTTTAACATATTCTAAAATTTATCCGGAAAGCCACATAGACAAAACTTGATAATCCGATCGAATCAGCGATTCCCAATACAACCCCAAAATACTCAACTGTAGAATAAAATATTAAAATTATCCAGAAAACACAGGAGTCAAATATAACAATTACTGTGGAAAGAGGAGTCAAAGAGTCAACATTAAGGCCGCGGAACCGCCGCGCCACGTGGGCTTAGGCCGCGGTTCCGCGGCGTTATGACGGAGTTAGCTCTCCGTTTTTCACAGTAATTCATAATAAAGCCTGTTTAATTTTCTGCATATTTTTAATATTGAAAAATCCACATTTTTAAAATCTTGACATAGAGCATTTTTGAAAATGGGTTTCGGGTTCGTTCGGATTTCAAACGACGTCTAGACTTCGCCTAAGGCTCTAGCTAGTCTCTGATACCAGTGAAAGGTTCCTAGGCACCCTATAGAGGTCTCACAAGGCATCGAACATGCCAATATAAAAATTTATGGGTGCCGAGAGACCCTAATACGGATCGTCGGCTAGATGTTTAGGCGAAAAAAGAAAACTAGTTAACACTTAACTAAGGGAATACAGAAATACAACCTTTGTAGATCCGGTGCTCCACCTCCATAGCTCCGCGACGAAGTCCCCTCGCTGTCCTAGTGAATTCCCGGGCTCTAGCGTCGGCTTCATCGGAGAATAGGCGAGCTAGGTCGTCGATGTCCACGCCGAAGATGATCTACGTCGAAGCATCGCAAGATCAAGCTCTCACTTCACCAAGTCAAGAAACTTGTGAAGAAAACACACTCTACTACTTGGAAAGAGGTAGAGGATGAAGAAATAGGAAGTGGGTAGACTTTAGAATTGGATTTCTCACTCTTTTTCTCACTTTGCCATTAAAGCTTTCAAGCTTTTTCTTGAAGTGAAGAAGAAGAAGATAATGAATATGATAAGTTTTATGATAAGTTAATTGAAAATAGAAAAGAAAATCAAAACTTATCATAATCCAACCATGGTTATGTGTAGAGAGCAAACTATAGTTAGGTGAATGGTTAGGTTAGGCATAAACAAAAATGGTGGACTTTTCAAAGCTTCATGAAACTTCAACAAAGAAACAAAATTATCCACCATTTTCCTTTTGCCAAAATGAAATAGATAAATAAATAAATAAATACATAAATGAATAAAACAAAACCCTAACCATTATCATGTAACCATGGTTTGATCTTTACACAAAAACCCTAGCAAACATGTATCATCAAACATGATACAATCAAGTGCACAAAAGTATATTACATATACAATGTGTACATCCGAGTGAGAAAATCCATCTTAAGTAAACCGATACTAGTTAATGCAAACTAATATATCAAATATATAATTATGCATTAAATCATTAAATCAACACTTGATTTAATGATCCGGTCATGTCGCATATAACCGGCTAATATCAACAGTAACAACTTATCGAATCAACACTTGATCCGATAACCCGGCTATATCGTATATAACCGATCAATGTCACATATCGTGAGAATTGAATACAGTATCACATACTGGTATCATTCTCGGTCCCGCACACATCTCATATGTGCTCCTATTTCGTTTCGCTTGAGCCAGGAAACCTCTGTGTAGGACTCTAAAGACTCGTCAATACGCCGGCAGCAGGTGATGATCATATCAAACACCCACAAGACGCAAGCGGTCTGCTAAACGTAACGGCCACCCGGGTATTGAGCGATCAGAAGATCGACGAGCAAGCCCGCTCACACTCCAGTGAATCCAACCAGTAACACTACCGTACAGTCCGGTCTCGTCGTCTGATATGTCGCATATCTTGCCTAGGGGTGGTAAACGTCAGACCCCAATAGCTCGATAAGTCGTGTCGATATAAGGTCTATAACAATTCGAGAAACTACTGGTAACACTTACCAGCAAATCTCAGCAACCCTGGCCAGGGATTTCCTGTTATAGACAATCGAACACAGCGCAACATCAACCCCCTATACCGGGAGAGACGAATCCCCTCCTATCGCTCATTGCCTCCATGTGACTCGGGACTGTACCCAAAAACCACCGTTTTGCACGCCCTCTTGGACGTGGTAAGATGGAAATCAAAGTACAGTGGGAACCACACAAGACTCTATGACGATCTCGGGTCAACAGACTACTCTGTACCAGTGTCACCAGAGAACTGCCATCTGACGTGAGGTATAATACCATCTGGGAGTTCTCGGTGAGTCCTGTTAGTTATATGTATGCCCTAAAGGCCATTACTGTACATACGATGTATATTGTAGTGGATGCTAGGACATATATAGGGAGGACTTTCTTGCTCGACATGATAGTATGCTATCTGGTTGTACTTTATCTTAACATGTACTCTGATTGTCTCTATATTACATGTTGATAAAGCCCTTAGGATATGTACTCGACTACTGGGACTATGATGAGATCATACTAGTGGGGCCACGGTAGTCGACGAGTACATCCTATAATTGTTCCTAGTCGTGGGTGTATCGAGACAGGGCATCGATGCACCAGAGTAGACTAGCGTATACGCATCTTGACCCATATGATGGGCGATGGATGATCCCATATCCATCGGTGTTTGACATCAAGGATGGTGTACGGGTGCTCAGTGGAGACTGGGTACACTGGACGGACTCGCCGAGAACTCCCAGATGGTATTATACCATACGTCAGATGGCAGTTCTCCGGTGACACTGGTATAGAGTAGTCTGTCGACCCGAGATCGTCATAGAGTCTTGTGTGATTCCCACTGTGCTTTGATTTCCATCATACCACGTCCAAGAGGGCGTGCAAAAACGTGGCTTTTGGGTACAGTCCCGAATCATATGGAGGCAATGAGCGATAGGAGGGGATACGTCTCTCCCGGTATAGGGAGTTGATGTTGTGCTGTGTTCGATTGGCTATAACCGGAAATCCCTGGCCAGGGTTGCTGACATTTACTGGTAAGTGTTATCAGTAGTTTCTCGAACTGTTATAGACCTCATATCGACACGACTTATCGAGCTACTGGGGTCTGACGTTTACCACCCCTAGGCGAGATATGCGACATATCAGACGACGAGACCGGACTGTACGGGAGTGTTACTGTTTGGATTCACAGGAGAAGTTACAGGCTTGCTTGTTGATCTTCTGAGTGCTCAATACCTGGGTAGCTGTTACGTTTAGCTGACCGCTTGCATCTTGTGGGTGTTTGATATGATCATCACCTACTGCCGGCGTATTGACGATTCTTTAGAGTCCTACACAGAGGTTTCTTGACTCAGGCAAAACGGAGTAGGAGCACATATGTGATATGTGCGGGACCGAGGATAATGCGATATGTGATACGGTATTATATTCTCGCGATATTTGATATCAGCCGGGTCATCGGATCAAGTGTTGATTCGATGAATCGGTACGGATAAATATTAGCCGGTTATATGCGATATAGCCGGATTGTCGGATCAAGTGTTGATTCGATAATTTAATGTATAATAATATATATGATATATTAAATTGCATTAACTAATATTTGCTCACTAAAAGATTCTTTTTCTCACTCGGGTAATACATTGATATATATGCGATATATGTTAAATGTATTATTTTATTTTGTTACAATTAATATTGTATATGTGATATATAATATTGTAACATATTATAATTATTAATGCAACATGATTAGAGGAGTTTAAACATGATTAGGGTTTGGATTAGGGTTAAACCTTCTAGTTGATTCTAGAAGCTTTTACTTTGTCATGATAAAGATATTTGTGTTGATCTTTATCCATGACTCACACTTAACCCAACCCACACCCTAACCCTAGTAAACTCTCTACAATGGTTAAGTGAACCATGGTTGCATAAATGATTATGATAACATTCTTTCTATTCATCACAAATGATATTGTTCATCTTCTTCCTTCATTCTCTTCATGAAAAAGCTTGCTAGATTTTTCAAAAGGTGATGAATAAATATGAGAAAAAGATAAATAAAGAGAGCAAAAATCCTACTTCATCATCCTCATCTTCCCTTGCCATTTAGATGAGGGTGTTCACATCATTTCATGAGTGTTAGCTTGTGTTAAAGAAACTTCAAGGTAGATCATCATAGTATCGAAGATCGGAAGCAAAGGTTGCGTCTTTCTCTTCGTGGAACCTCTCGAGAGCCCGGAACCCGATGATCGCAGCGAAGGGACCACAACACGGAGCATATGAAGTGAAGGACCGGATCTACAAAGGTTGTAATCCCTCTCACTTAGTGTTAAAATGTTTAGCATGCTTGTTTTCACCTAATCTCTAGTTTAAAATTCTGTATTCGGGTTGTTCGGCACGGCTAAATTTAAATCGGGCATGGTTGATGCCTCGTAGACCCTTGTGCGCGTGCCTAGAAACCCTACAGTGGTATCAGAGCCAAGCTAGAGCTTTAGGCGAAGTCTAGACGGAGTTTGAAGTCCGATCGAATCAAAAACCTAACCCGAAACATGCTCTCTGGAAATTTTCTAAAAACTGGGATTTTTCCACATTAAAAATGCTTAAAAAATTCAGCAGGGAATTCTAAGAATTACGGTGCAAAAAGTTTTCAATGAACAGTAAAAAGTGCGGCGGAACCGCGGCAGAAGCATGCCTTCTGCGGCGGTTCCGCGGCACATTGATGACGTCATCATTAACTGTTTGCACAGTAACTCCTATTTTATTATGCTGGATTTTCTGGGAATTTTTAATATTTATTCAAGAGTTGAATTTTCTGGGGGTTGTTTTGGGGATTCGGTGTTTCGATCGGAGTATCAGATTTTGTCTATGTGGTTTTCCGGATAACTTTTAGAAACTGTTAAAAAGTTCGAACGGATATCAATAACTCACTTTTTCCCCTGTCGGAAATTTTTTCAAAAGTTGGATTTTTTTTTTCTCGTGTTTAAGAATGTTCTAAGTCATGCAAGTAACTCGGTGGACCCTCTAGAAGACAGCAAACCTTAACTCGATTATGTGACCGTCTTGAACTGCCTTTTGAACCTTAGGGTTTGGGGCAGTACGGCGTGCCACATGTGAGGCGTTGGCTTGACCCTTCTACGGCTGGACCATTGGTACTGTGGCATGTAATGGATGTTTTTAAACTGATTTCAAGTGTTGAGATATATTGGGGAATTCTTGGGTGCTTGATGATTCGATCGGAAAGTTTAACTTTTTTCTATTTATCTGGAATGTGATACAATATTTGGAATCCACAGGTAGTTATGAGATAACTGATTTGAATATTATAAACATAGCAGTTTAGTCTCAGTTGATCGGTTGCTACGGAATTTTGATGTGATCAAAAGTCCGTCGCAATCACGTAGCGTACGCGGATAATCGCCGGGTAAACTTAATAGACAGCTACGCCCCATAGCCCCGACCAAGTAACTGTAGGAGAACGCCGTCGCCGAAAGCATCCGTTCGGGTGCTCGCGGTAGCGGTGTTCCGCCTTAGTGCACTTCGTCGACGGTATCAGGGGTGCAGCCGCCTACTAAAGTTTGCGACGAGCATTCGATCAGGACGTCGGGAATCTTGTTGAATTGCCCGACTTGATATTGAAAAGAGTTTTCGATAATGAGACTAAAATGCGGGGTTTATAATTGTTAGGCATGCGATGTCTAAGGAATTCATTTGGTTAGGCATGCGATGTCTAAAAAGGTTGCGGATTCCAACTGTTGTAGTTTTACACTTTCTTTTCTGTGACCGTAAGCATAGTATGTGGAGTATCGCCGGCTTCGTTGCTATACATCAACGACAATCGGGATACGCATACTTGCTTACGTTGATGATATGAAATATTATGTGTTGCTGTGATATGTTGTATTGGATCGTCGCGTTTGAATAGCCGGGGGTTTTATGTGAGATGAGAGTTTTTCTTTTTCATTCATGTAAAATTCATTTGTATGTAATATTCTTTTATTGGGGCACTTCCAGGTAGCGGAAGATGTCACCGTTGTATATTATTTACTTTTCCGCATTAGGTAGCCCAAGGCGGGGAGCTCAAGTAACCGGGTTCTAGGGTCCAGTGGGAGACCATCTCGAGGAGTCGAGACCGGGTCTCCTAACCCTAGAATTGGCAGTGTTACTTGCCGCTCTCGTAGGGGTCTAGGGATGTGGGTTTGGCTATTCATCGCGACCGTGGAATCCGTGTTTTATACAGGCTCGTATTGAAAACACGGACGTCCTAGTATATCCAATATTTCATATATGTTTCTTCTGCTGCAATGTTCTGTGATGAGATCATATTACTGCCTGAGACGAATGTTTATATTATATATGAGATATATGTTATATTGCAGATTTCGTTTCAAAAATGTGATGCTTATGAAGCATATTAAAATTGGGACTTCATTAATGAGATTAATGAAATAAAAGAAACCTAAAGATGTTGTAGAAACTTGTTTATAAAAACTGGTAGCTCTAGTTCTTGCTTTGCATAGCGGTGTTCCTTGTAGAACATCCATCGCCTTATTCGATAAGGAAAGGACCGAGATCCCTTCACCGGGAGTGACTCCTTTAGCAATAACTGGCAGATGCTACAAACTCGGTTTGACTTTTGATTGCTTCTATAGTTTTTGCTTTGCACAGCGGTATTTGTGAAATATCCTGCACCTTATTCGATGAGGAAAGGGCCGACGATCCCTTCACCGGGAGTGACCCCTTTAGCAAAACTAGAAAAGCCTCAAAAACACTCCATTTAAAAATCACTCGATTCTACAACGATATAAAGTTCATTACGCAAAAGGTTTTCTTAAAAACCTGTCGTAGCCCTCCGTCATTTCAGATAAGTAATGGTTAGTATTCGTGCTGCGTTTGTTGACTCAGTCAAGGCGTAGTGTGCGGTAGCTGATTAGTGCTTATCTGCAAAGCATATGATGCGATTGGATTAGGGTAGTCGTGCGGCCTTGTTGACTCAGTCAAGGGTCGTACGGGTGGGTTTAATTCAATCGGGAAATGACGGGTTGAACTTTACTTGCGGTCTATGGTTTGTTGACTCAGTCAAGGTCATAGATTGCTTGGGGTAAAATATTATTGGGAATTTCAAGTGTTGAAATTTGCAATGAGATTGCATACCTTCTATGAGATAGTTGGATCCCGATACCCGCTGCGAGTAAGAGTTACTCCTGGGAGAGTTTTACACATTACAATTAGCCGATCAAGTAGGTGTCTAGAAAGGTGTTAACGGGGTTAAGCCTCTGTGAAAACGAGGTTTACTTTAATTAGGTTCGTGCGAAAGCACAGGGGACCTCCCTCAAAGTACCGACACTGTCCTGGCTGAAAGATTGGCGAACTTGTAGCTTGTAATTAATCCCGGCTAGTCTTTCCTTTTAGGGTTTGAAGGAAGATTTGATTAAAACAGTGGGAGACATCCTGATTATATATATTAGATAACCAATCTAATCTTGCAAGAGCATACGCTAAGTGTTTTCTTCTCTCTCTCTCCAGGTAGCGACCATATCACGCCTTAATCAAAATAATAATACGGATATATTGACCGAACCCGCTTGTTATACTGAGCTGGGGAACGTTGGTCCCGCTCCAACTTATAAGTGTTATAAGACAGAGCAGGAAATTAGGGAATACCAGATTTCCCGTGCCGCCCAAACGAAGAAAGTGCATGTTGATGCATCATCTTCGGGTGTGTTCATTACACAGAACTGTTTCTCAGTATCCTTTACGTCCTGGGTATGTGATACCGGATCAGGATCCCGTATATGTAATCTGTTACATAGGCTACAGATAGGTAGAGAACTGAGAACGGGTGATAAGTTTCATGAGACAGAAAACGGTGCAAGTGTTGCAGCCAAGTCTGTTGGTCACTATCACCCTGTATTACCTTAATACATTGATTCTGAACGAATGTTATTAGATACCGAACCTGATATACAAAATCATATCAGTCTCTTTATTAGTAAAGAAAGGATATAATTTTATATTGTTGGATAATGTTTTGAACATTTCCTATATCAAGGGTTGATCGGTTCAGGCACGTTATCTAAAAGCATTGACGTTCTAAATCAAACTACAGTTCTTAGTATAAGGAACACACACAAGAGGAAGAGTTCAGAAATGAACGAATCCTTCTTGAGGCATTGTAGACTAGGTCATATCAATGCGACCCGACTGGCTGAAGTTACATATAGATGCATATTTAAATTAGTTTGAATTTACATCTTGTGAAACTTGTCGGTCATGTCACAGAGATAAGATGACCACAGCTCTGTTTATTGGAAACAGAGAAAGAGTTAGTGAACTCTTGGGACTGATACATGCTGATGTATGAAAGTCCCCTGTCTACACATGCCAAGATCGGTTCTTTGTTCTTCATTACATTCTCTGATAATCTCTTAAGATTCAGACATATGTTCCTGTTGAAACACAAGTCCGAAACTTTTGAGATATTCACAGAATATAAGTTAGAAGTAGAGAACCAAAATACGGGTATAAGTATTATGTCCTTATGATGAGATCAAGGAGGAGAATACTTGAGCACGGAATTCCTGGACTATTCTAAAGGAGAATGAGATTCTCTCTCAGCATTACTCCTCCGTACACACCATAGCACGATGGTATATCGGGGCGGAGCAATAGCACCCTATGTGATATGGTGTGCTCTATGATGAGTACTACTGAGTTTCCTATTTCCTTTAGGGAGTTATGCACTTGTGAAGTTGCATACCTATTGAATAGGGTTCAAATCAAATCAGTTGCCTACCACTTCATATGTGATATGGAAAGGGAAGAGCCCATATCTTAAGTTTGTTAAGATTTGGGGTTGTCCGGCCTATGTCTAAAAGCATAATCCGGACAAGCTCGAAGCAAGGTCTATTATGTAGAACTGGAAAGGTTCCAGCTATACAAACTGCAGCTGATGATTTGGTAGAACCAAAGGATTCAATAGTTTCCAACGAACCTCAGCCTCTCCGCCGATCTAGTAGGGTTCCTCACCTACCTGAGAGATACTTTGGTTTCTCTATGACAGTGGGAGCGAGGATTGCATCATGAGATGATGACCCAACTATTTTCGAGCAGGCTATCAGGAGTAGGACTCTGTAAGAATGGCTGGATGCTTATCGATCTGAGATGGAATCCTTATACACCAACAAAGTATGGACTTTGGTTGCTTTATCTGAAGGGTTAAATCCCCATCAGGAGCGAGTATATCTTGAGAAGATTACTTGGTGTACATGGAAAAGTTGAGACTTTCAAAGCTATGCTTAAGTCCATCCAGATCCTACTTGCCACGGCTACATACCATGACTACGATATCTGGCGGTTGGGTGTCATGACTGCTTTTCTAAATGATGTTTTAGAAAATAGCGTCTATAAGTACACAGCCAGAGGGCTTCGTAAACAGTGGCAGCAGCGGAAACGTGTGCAAGATGTTTTATGTGATAAAACAGGCATCGCGGAGTTGGAACATCTGTTTTGATGTGGTAGTCAAAGAGTTTGACTTCATCAAAATGGTAGATGAACCTTGTATATACAAAAAGGTAGTAGATAGTATGGTGGAGATCCTCGTAGAGTACGTGGATGGCATACTCTTGATAGGGAAGAAGTTTCCTATGCTACGCACGGTCAATCTCCGCTTATCACAAGGATTCTCCATATAGGATCAAAGTGATACCTACTAAATCCTAGGTTTTGGATCTATGAGATAGATCTAATTGGATGTTAGGATACTCACTAGTTGTAGTGAGATGGTATCAATCGATCCTGGGGAGAATCACTGGAAAGGTTCCAGGGTGATAAGGACGACTGAATATCAGTCGCAGGCATTGTCTATACCCTCCGTGGAGGGACGGTATGTTGGAAGAGTTCCAAGCTAGATACCGTGACATACTAGATGATTAAAGGCAAGATACATCGTTACCAAGGATGCTACCAAAGAGGCAGTCTGGATATATATAAGTTCATGAGATGAACTTCATTCCTACCATTGTGTGACAATGGAGTTGTGGCTTTTGCCAAGGAACTACCGTCCCATCAGAAATCCAGATATAATTCTTAGGCAGTATCACCTGATCATGGAGATGGTTGATCTCCAGGGAGATCGAGGTTAGGAGAGTAGACACAGAGGACAACAGCGCAGATCCACTCACAAAGGCCTTTTTCCCAGTAGAGACTTTTACGGGATGGTTGAGTATGAGATACTTCAACCGCAGCTAATTGTTGGGTATACGATACCATAACAAATGGCCCTAGTGCAAGTGGGAGATTGTTAGTTATATGTATGTCCTAAAGGCCATTACTGTACATACGATGTATATTGTAGTGGATGCTAGGACATATATAGGGAGGACTTTCTTGCTCGACATGATAGTATGCTATCTGGTTGTACTTTATCTTAACATGTACTCTGATTGTCTCTATATTACATGTTGATAAAGCCCCTAGGATATGTACTCGACTACTGGGACTATGATGAGATCATACTAGTGGGGCCACGGTAGTCGACGAGTACATCCTATAATTGTTCCTAGTCGTGGGTGTATCGAGACAGGGCATCGATGCACCAGAGTAGACTAGCGTATACGCATCTTGACCCATATGATGGGCAATGGATGATCCCATATCCATCGGTGTTTGACATCAAGGATAGTGTACGGGTGCTCAGTGGAGACTGGATACACTGGACGGACTCGCCGAGAACTCCCAGATGGTATTATACCATACGTCAGATGGCAGTTCTCCGGTGACACTGGTACAGAGTAGTCTGTCGACCCGAGATCGTCATAGAGTCTTGTGTGATTCCCACTGTGCTTTGATTTCCATCATACCACGTCTAAGAGGGCGTGCAAAAAGATGGCTTTTGGGTACAGTCCCGAATCATATGGAGGCAATGAGCGATAGGAGGGGATTCGTCTCTCCCGGTATAGGGAGTTGATGTTGTGCTGTGTTCGATTGGCTATAACCGGAAATCCCTGGCCAGGGTTGCTGACATTTACTGGTAAGTGTTATCAGTAGTTTCTCGAACTGTTATAGACCTCATATCGACACGACTTATCGAACTACTGGGGTCTGACGTTTACCACCCCTAGGCGAGATATGCGACATATCAGACGACGAGACCGGACTGTACGGGAGTGTTACTGTTTGGATTCATAGGAGAAGTTACAGGCTTGCTTGTTGATCTTCTGAGTGCTCAATACCTGGGTAGCTGTTACGTTTAGTTGACCGCTTGCAGCTTGTGGGTGTTTGATATGATCATCACCTACTGCCGGCGTATTAACGATTCTTTAGAGTCCTACACAGAGGTTTCTTGACTCAGGCAAAACGGAGTAGGAGCACATATGTGATATGTGCGGGACCGAGGATAATGCGATATGTGATACTATATTATATTCTCGCGATATTTGATATCAGCCGGGTCATCGGATCAAGTGTTGATTCGATGAATCGGTACGGATAAATATTAGCCGGTTATATGCGATATAGCCGGATTGTCGGATCAAGTGTTGATTCGATAATTTAATGTATAATAATATATATGATATATTAAATTGCATTAACTAATATTTGCTCACTAAAAGATTCTTTTTCTCACTCGGGTAATACATTGATATATATGCGATATATGTTAAATGTATTATTTTATTTTGTTACAATTAATATTATATATGTGATATATAATATTGTAACATATTATAATTATTAATGCAACATGATTAGAGGAGTTTAAACATGATTAGGGTTTGGATTAGGGTTAAACCTTCTAGTTGATTCTAGAAGCTTTTACTTTGTCATGATAAAGATATTTGTGTTGATCTTTATCCATGACTCACACTTAACCCAACCCAAACCCTAACCCTAGTAAACTCTCTACAATGGTTAAGTGAACCATGGTTGCATAAATGATTATGATAACATTCTTTCTATTCATCACAAATGATATTGTTCATCTTCTTCCTTCATTCTCTTCATGAAAAAGCTTGCTAGATTTTTCAAAAGGTGATGAATAAATATGAGAAAAAGATAAATAAAGAGAGCAAAAATCCTACTTCATCATCCTCATCTTCCCTTGCCATTTAGATGAGGGTGTTCACATCATTTCATGAGTGTTAGCTTGTGTTAAAGAAACTTCAACGTAGATCATCATAGTATCGAAGATCGGAAGCAAAGGTTGCGTCTTTCTCTTCGTGGAACCTCTCGAGAGCCCGGAACCCGATGATCGCAGCGAAGGGACCACAACACGGAGCATATGAAGTGAAGGACCGGATCTACAAAGGTTGTAATCCCTCTCACTTAGTGTTAAAATGTTTAGCATGCTTGTTTTCTCCTAATCTCTAGTTTAAAGTTCCGTATTCGGGTTGTTCGGCACGGCTAAATTTAAATCGGGCATGGTTGATGCTTCGTAGACCCTTGTGCGCGTGCCTAGCAACCCTACAAGTCCGTCCAGTGTACCCAGTCTCTACTGAGCACTCGTATATCATCTCTGATGTCAAACACCGATGGATATGGGATCATGCATCGCCCATCTGTATGGGTCGAGAAGGTACACGCTAGTCTACTCTGGTATATCGATGCCCCGTCTCGATATACCCACGACTAGGGACTTTGAAGGATGTACTTATGGACTACCATGTCCCCACTAGTATGATCCACATCATAGTCCAGGTAGTCAAGTACACATCCTAAGGGCTTTACCAACATGTAACAGAGAGACAATCAGTGTACACGTTAAGGTAAAGTACAACCAGATAGCATACTATCATGTCGAGCAAGAAAGTCCTCCCTATATATGTCCCAGCATCCACTACAATAGACATCCTATGTATAGTAATGGCCTCTAGGGCATACATATAACTAACACCTCTATGATGCAGTCTTCTCTGTCACCATCAATGAGGAAACCGTAGTACCTCTCCGGTGGGCGAGAAGTCCTACCAGACCTACAAAGTGGCCGAGGTTCCTCAGTTTCTATTGCAACAGCCGGTTCAACCAAGTTGTCATTTGTAGTTTGTGTCTCTAGAACCTCTTCTATATCCACCACTTTGCCATCATCTTTATCTGTGAAAAACTCTTTTTCTAAGAATGTGGCATACTGAGAAACAAACACCCTTTGTTCCTCCTTGTGGTAGAATAGATATCCATAAGAGTTCCTTGGATATCCCATAAAGTTGCACATGACTGACCGTGTCTCGAGTTTGTCCGGATTCTTCTTTTTAACATAGGCCGGGCAACCCCAAATCTTAATTCTCTTAAGAGATGGTCTCTTCCCATGCCATATCTCATATGGCGTGGTAGACACGGTTTTGGTTAGAACCCTGTTCAAAAGAAACGCTGCAGTCTCCAGTGCATGCCCCCAAAATGAGACAGGTAACTCGGCATCACTCATCATGGATCGGACCATATCTAATAGGGTCTTATTCCGTCGTTCAGACACACTGTTGTGCTGTGGTGTGTAAGGAGGAGTGAGTTGAGAGAGAATCCCATTCTCTTTTAGGAAGTTTGCAAATTCTGTACTGAGGTACTCCCTACCTCGATCTGATCGAAGCATCTTGATACTCAAGCCGGTCTGTTTTTCTACTTCTTGTTTATATTCAGTGAATTTCTCTAAAGCTTCGGATTTGTGCTTTAATAAAAATACATGACCGAATCTTGAGAAATCGTCAGTGAAAGTAATGAAGTAAGAAAAACCGCCTCTAGCCTGTGTAGATATTGGCCCACATACATCACTATGTATGAGACCTAGGAGCTCGGTAGCTCTTTCTATGTGTCTGGTAAACGGAGTTTTGGTCATTTTACCCTTGATACAAGACTGGCAAGTCGCATAAGATTTATATTCAAAAGGGTTTAAATATCCATCTTTGTGTAACTTGTTTAGTCTTGTTTCGTTAATATGACCAAGTCTACAGTGCCAAAGAAAAGCTTCATTTAATTCTGAAAGTTTTCTTTTAGTAGTGTGTTGTATGCTGAAAACTGTGTGTTGATTTAGGACGTATATCCCGTTATTAAGTGTACCATACCCAACCAACGTTTGATTCAGGTGAATGTTCATAACATTGTTCAGCAATACAAAATTATATCCTTCATTGTCTAACAAAGAAACAGATATTATATTACAAAGCATACTTGGTACAAAATAACATGGGTTCAAAACCAATATACACTCAGATGGCAACCCCAAGTGATACTCTCCCACTGCGACTGTATGTACATTGGAACCATTTCCAACGCGGAGAGTATGGTCACCTGTCTTCAAAACCTTGCTATTTCTCAGCCCCTGCATAGAATTGCAAATGTGAGAACCTGAACCGGTATCTAATACCCAGGAAGAAGAGTTTATTGAAAAACAGTTTTCTGTCACAAACACACCTGAAGCGGAAGCATCCCCATGCTTCTTCTTGAGTTTCAAGTACTCCGTACAGTTGCGCTTCCAATGTCCCGTTTTGTGGCAATGAAAACATTCCCCTTTCCCCAAGTCTCCAGCTTTGGACTTTTCCTTTCCCTTTACCTTTTTAACTCCACCCTTAGGATTGGTGGGCTTCTTCTTTTTCTTTCCTTTGGCCTTAACCTTTGGGCGAGAAGAGGAAGATTGTCCAACAGTCATAACGGGAGTTTTCACTGATTTCAGTGTGCTCTCCGCACTCCTTAACATATTAAGGAGTTCAGGTAGTTCCCTCTCCATGTTGTGCATGTTGAAGTTAACTATGAACTGAGCAAAAGTGGAGGGGAGGGACTGCAGAATAATATCCGTATATTGTTCATTGTCCATTGTCCATCCAAGGTCCTCAAACTCTTCTATAAGAGTATCATCTTCAGAACATGGTCTCCTACTGATGTGTCAGGGGCCATTCGCATCTGAAACAATTTCTTTGATGCTTCGTATCGTAATACGCGGGATTGCTCTCCATACAACTCCTTTGTATGGAGGAATATGGTTTGAATGTCCATATTCTCGTGCTGCTTTTGATGTGTGTTGTCCATCGATGCAAGCACGAGGCATTTGGCCGTGGCACAGTCAGCGTCCCATGTCTTGCGGACTTCAATTTCCGTAACTGAGGATTTTGGACCTGGGGTGGGCGGGGCTGAAGCCGTGAGGACATATGATACTTTATCATAAGTCAAGGCTATTTTCAGATTCCTCAGCCAGTCTTTATAATTGGTCCCATTCAGTTTGTTTTTATCTAGTAGAAGCTTGAGTCCAGTCATTGGTATCTGCCATTAAGAGAGAGAAAAGAATACACTCAGCGAAAGCTCTTGCAAAGATCAGATTGGTTATTATCTTGTCTAATCGATGTCTCCCACTGCTTTAATCAAGTTTTTCTTTCAAACCATAAAAAGAAAACTAGTCAGGATTAATTACAGTCTACAACTTCGCTAACCGTTCAGCCAGGCCAGTGTCGGTACTTGAGGGAGGTTCCCCGTGCTTTCGCACGGACCTAATTAAAGTAAACCTCGTTTTCCCAGAGGCGTAGCCCCGTTAACACCTTTCTAGACACCTAATGAGTTAGCTAATTATAAACTACAAAACTCTCCTAGGAGCAACTATTGCCCACAGTGGGATCGGGATCCAACCATCATATGGAAGGTATGCAATCTCATTGCAAATCTCAACACTTGAAATTCCCGATGTGATTTTTACCCCTAGTACTTATGACCTTAACTATGGTCAACAAATCATAAGTACCAGTCAAGTTCTACCCGTCATTTCTTGATTAATTAGACCCACCCATATGACCCTTAACTATGGTCAACAAAGTCGCATGAATGTCCTAATCAATCTGCATCATATGCAGTGTAGGAAGACATCACTTAGCTACCGTACACTACGCCTTAACTAAAGTCAACAAACGTAGCACGAATACTAAGTACTCTACTTCCTAAAATGATGGAGGGTTGCGGATGATTTTTAAGAAAATCTTTAACGCTTTGAACTTGATATCGTCGTAGAATCAAATGGTTTTCAAAAGGAGTGGCTTGTGCTCCGCAGTTTTGAAATATAGCTTTTTCATAAAGAGCCGAGTGGTTTTCAAATTCGATTCTACAACATCTTTTTAGGTTTATTTTCTTTACATTAATCATATTAATGTAATCCCATCATTTAAGTCCTTAAGCCAATCGCAGAAAAGAAACGAAAATACAACGTACGCTTATGCCATCCGCATTCGCCACAATGTTCCGTTATGCACCGTTAGGTTACTTAACTAACGGCATACCGGGACGGGACTAGCGCGGGTGCAAAACATAAGCAACGTCTACTATATATCTCATATATAATATATCATTCGTCTCAGATATCACAGAACACAGGCAGCAGAAACATATATATAATGTGGGATATACTAGGACGTCCGTATTTAGTATTTAGCCAATAATAGAAAATACGGATTCCACAGTCGCGATGAATAGCCAAGCCCACACCCTAGACCCCTATGAGAGCGGCAAGCGACACTACCAATCCTGGAGTTTAGGAGACCCGGTCTCGACTCCTCGAGATGGCCTCCCACTGAACCCCAGAACCCGGTCACTTGTGCTCCCCTCCTTGGGTCTATCCTAATGCGGAAAAGTAAATAATATACAACACTGGTGACATCAACCTCAACCCGGAAGTGCCCCAAATAAAAGAATATTACATTACATTTGAATTTTACATGAATGAAAAATAAAACTCTCATCTCACATAAAAAAAACCCCGGCTATTCAATCGCGATAATTCTGCACATCATATCTCAGCAACACATAATATCATATATCATCAACGTAAGTAAGTATGCGTACCCCGATTGTCGTTGATGTATAGCAACGAAACCGGCGATATCGACATACTACACTTATGGTCACAGAAAAGAAAGTGTAAAACTACAACATTTGGAATCCACATTCACTTTGGACATCGTAAATCCGAGATATCACATATCTCGCATTTCATGCCTAACTATATGAATTCCACATATTGTATCACATTTCAGATAAATAGACAGTATTAAACATTTCGATCGAATAATCAAATACCCAAAATTTCCTGAAGCTCAACACTTGAGCGGAGTTCAAAAAACCCGGAATGTGTCACAGTAGTAGCGGTCCGGCCGTAGAAGGGTCAAGCCAACGCCTCACATGTGGCACGCCGTACTGCCTCAAACCCTAAGGTTCAAAAGGCAGTTCAAGATGGTCACATAATCGAGTTAAGGTTTGTTGTCTTCTAGAGAGTCCACCACAAAACTTGCACGTATTTCCGAAAAATTAAAACCCCGTGAAAAAGTGAGTTAATGATACTCGTTCGAACTTTTTAATACTTTCTAAATTATCCGGAAAAAACATGAAATTAAAATTCCGATCGAATCATAGAATCCAAAACAATCTCCAGAACATATATCACTGAAACCAGATTAAAAATACCCAAAAACATCTATAAGCAGACAATAAGATCACTGAATAAAAACGAGGCCTTAATGGGTCTGTACGGCCGCGGAGCCGCGGCACAAGCAAGCTTTGGCCGCTGTTCCGCGGTGGGGTACAAGGATTACGGCTTCGTTTTTTACAACAACTCTTATAATTCCCTGCTGAATTTTTTACATATTTTTAATTCTGGAAAAACCACAGTTTGAAAAAATGTCCAGAGAGTGTTCTAAAAGTCCGTATTTTGGTTCGATCGGAGTTTTAACTTCGTTAAAATGTCTCCTAAAGTTCTAGGTCGGCTCTGATACCAATGTAAGGTTTACCTAGCACCTCATGAAGGGTTTGCAAGCATCATATGTCTCAAAATTAAATTTTTAAGGTGCTAAGTGAACATCCAAAGAATCATCACTAGAATTTTAGGGTTTCTTAAACATATACATCATCACAAGTAGATAAGGCTAAGGTTTTAGAGTACAACCTTTGTAGCTCCCTACGCTAGACTCCTCGGCTACTTGGGGGTTGGAAAACGTCCGCTTTGAGAAGCTCTAGGTCCACGATGATCCACCCGGAGTCCTCTTTGTCCAAGCTTGTAACTTCGCAAGATCAAGATAAGAAAATGGAAGCTAACACTCTTCACAAGTGGGCAATACTAGTGTAGAATGGTGTTGTGGTTGGTTTTCTCACTTCAAAATCCTAACTTGATGAGTGTTTTGCTCACTTGAGAAATCTAGAGAGCAAAAGAGCAAGGAGGAAGAAGATGATGGCTTTTGAAATATCAAGAGAATGATAATTGTGTTGTGAAAAATAGAAAATATAAGTATATATATTTTTCACTCTTCATCTCAAACCATAGTTACATTATATGGATATTATTGCACTTGAGTTAAAACACAAAAGAAAGATTAACACATGGTTAAAAAGTAGGTGAACATGGTTAGTTCAAGGAAGAGTGTAGAAGATAATCATGTATTAACCTTTTTCTTTTGTTTTGTTTTAAAACAAATGCAATATATATATCCATATATATAATTATAAGGTGTGGGTCTTATTGTAAGTCGATGTTCAACACCCCAATACTTGTGGGGAGGCGGAAATATGAATAACAATCAAGTTCTATGATCAAACATCGATTAACCGTATGAATCGTTTGCTAAACAAGTTTTAACACAAGCTATAGAGTTTTAGTCTACTATGCGAAGAGATTATACCAAACGGTTCTAGTCCTTCGTCTTGATGTTCTCTACGGCCTCTTTGGATCTCCACGCCCTCTTCGGCTTTCTTCCGTGATAGACGATCCACCCGAGAACCCTAATCCAAGCTATAACCTCTAAACTTGAGGTTACTTAGTTTCTCTAGTTGCTAAATAGAGTAGCTAAGATGATGTAGAGATTGGTTATGAGTAATTAGTCTTTCCTAATCCTTGTTCTCAACTCATGAGGGTAGGATTAGGGTTTGGTGAAGGAGAGAGAACTTGAAGAGAGAGAGTGAGAAGATGATAATGATATTATTATATTGAATAAAGCTTCTCACTTGATATATATGAAACATAAAGAATAAGAAAGAAAATGAATAATAAGTGAATATTCATCATGTTTCATTTAATCAAGTGGGTGATTCATCATGTGAGTCATTAAGCAATAAATGATGCTTTAATGACATGATGAATCACTCACAATGAGTCACTAATTCAATAAATGAAAATGCCACCTCTCTCTTTATGTCACATCCTTCTAGAAGCTTCTCGGAAAATTACGAGAACGCCCCTATCATCCGTGAAAACACGGAAAAAATTTAGACTGTATAAATCCAATAACCTGATACTAGAATCTGGCTTAAACCAAAGCCGGCTAGTAAAAACTGTCCGAATGTCGTACGTGCGATCAAACACGTATGCGTCCGAACCTTTGTCGTAAAACCATACGACCTCTATATCTTTTCGCCTGGGTTTGGGAAATCTCTGTGTGGGACTCTAAAGACTCGACTACTATGCTGGCAGTGGGTTTAACCATAGACCGCAAGCGGCACTAGCTGTACGTAACGGTCCCCAGGTAGTTATCGATAAGAAAGCTGATGAGGTAACCCATCTGAAATCCTACTGAGCCTGTCTGTGACAATCTCCGTACAGTCCGGTCTGTTCGCCTAAGACTATCGCATATCAAGCCTAGGGGGCAGCAAGCGTCAGTCCCCTAATAGCTGTATAAGTCGTGTTGGAGCGAAGCCCATTACGCCCTGAGAAGCTACTGGAACCTACCAGTATATCTCGCTTGCCCTGGCCAGGGACTTTGCGTAATGGCTCTCTGACACAGTGCGATATCAACTCCCAATACCGGGAGAGACGAATCCTATCTAACTGCCACTGCCTCCAAGTGCTCGGGACTGCACCCAACTGCTACCTGTTTGCACGACTCCTTTGAGCCATGGTAGGGTAGCAATCTAAGAACAGTGGGACACACTCGAGGCGAAGTAGCAGTGTCAAGTCTGCGGACTATGCTGTACTCATGTCACCTGGGAACCGATAACTGACGATGGGTATAATACCAACCAATCAGTTCCTCGGCGAGTCCTGTCCGGTGTACCCGTAACCTAACGAGCACCTGTATACTATCTCTAGTACGACGTACTGATGGCTGTGGGACAGACCATCTCCCCAACTGGGATGAGAAGCGTATACACTTAGTCTACTCCGGAATATCGATGCCCTATCTCGATAATCCAACGACCAGGGACCTGTATAGGATGTTGCTTACAGACTACCCAGCCCCCACTAGTGTGATTGCCATCACGACGCTGGTAATCAAGCAAAGATCCTATGGGCTCTACTAATATGTATAAGTGATACGTTACAAGAAACATATGCACATATTAAAGTAGACTCAAACCAAGTAGCATACTACCATTTTTAGCAAGACTGTATATATAACTGTGAATATCCGAAGCTTCCATTAAGTAATATACAATCTAGTATGATACAATAATGGCCTCTAGGGCATATACACTAACAATCTCCCACTTGCACTAGGGCCATGAGCTGGCATATCGTAGACCTATCATCTCGAATAGCCTCTCGAACTGCGTCTGAGGAATGGCCTTTGTGAATGGATCAGCAATGTTATCCTCCGTCTTTACTCTCTTTACTTCGATCTCCCGGCGATCAATGATCTCCCTGATTAGGTGATACCGCCTTAAGATGTGTCTGGACTTCTGATGGGACCTGGGTTCCTTTGCTAAAGCTATAGCGCCGTTGTTGTCACAATACAGAGGTATTGGACCAACACTGGTAGGAACCACCTGAAGTTCTGTGAGGAACTTCTTCATCCAGACAGCTTCTTTTGCGGCATCGCAAGCAGCTATGTACTCTGCTTCCATCGTTGAGTCTGCAACGGTCTCCTGTTTGGAACTCTTCCAACAGACCGCTCCTCCATTGAGGGTGAAGACAAAACCTGACTTGGATTTCGAGTCATCTTTGTCACTCTGGAAGCCGGAGTCGGCAAAGGCCTCCATCTGAAGGTCTTTTCCGCCATATACCAAGAACATCTCCTTAGTCCTCCTCAGGTACTTGAGAATGTTCTTTACTGCTATCCAGTGATTCTCCCCTGGGTTTGCTTGATACCGGCTTACTACGCTCAATGCGTATGCTATATCTGGTCTGGTACATAACATCGCATACATTATAGAGCCTACCGCAGAAGCGTAGGGTATAATCGACATGCGATCCCTTTCCAAATCAGTCTTGGGAGACATATCTTTGGAGAGGGTGATTCCGTGACAAGCCGGTAGGTTACCGCGCTTAGAATCTTCCATACTGAATCTCTTCACTATGGTGTCTATGTACCTGGACTGTGAAAGTCCCAATATCCTTTTTGATCTATCACGATGGATCCGGATCCCCAGAATGTAGGTGGCATCACCCAGGTCTTTCATGGAGACTTTATGTGACAAGAATCTTTTGACTGACTGTAATATAGGAATATCATTTCCTATTAGGAGAATGTCATCCACGTACAAGACGAGGAATACTACAGCTCTCCCTACAATCTTACTGTATATGCATGGTTCATCTGGATTTTTGATAAAGTCAAATTCTTTGACAGCATCATCAAAACAGATGTTCCAACTCCGCGATGCCTGCTTTAGTCCATAAATGGACTTAAGCAGCTTGCATACTTTACCGCTGCTCCCACTCTGAATGAATCCTTCTGGCTGATCCATATAGACGCTTTCTTCTAAATTACCATTTAGAAAGGCCGTCTTTACGTCCATCTGCCAGATTTCATAATCGTGGAAGGCAGCAATAGCAAGAAGGACCCGAATAGATTTAAGCATAGCCACTGGAGAAAAGGTTTCGTCATAGTCCAAACCAGGTCTTTGACGGAAACCCTTTGCAACAAGTCTAGCCTTATAGGTTTCAACCTGTCTATCTACACCAATCTTCTTTTTGAAGATCCATTTGCATCCTACGGGTTTTACCCCATCAGGAGCAATGTCCAAAGTCCATACTTTGTTGGTGTACATGGACTCCATTTCGGTCCGCATTGCATCTAGCCATTTTACCGAGTCACCGCTCTGAATGGCTTGCTGGAAGCTAGTAGGCTCATCATATTCAATAGTGCAATCCTCTCTATCCCCGTCTATGTGAAAACCGTAGTATCTCTCGGGCGGATGAGATTTCCTACTACTCCTGCGGAGTGGCGTCGGGATGTCCTGTTCTCCTGAACCTTCTGGTTCTACCATACTTTCAGTAACAGTTTGTGGTTCTAGAATTTCTTCTAGTTCTACTGTGCTCCCACTCTTCTGATTTTCTAAAAACTCAGTTTCCAAGAAGCGGGCATGTTGAGAAACAAAGAGCTTTTGTTCCTCTGCGTAATAGAAACAATATCCCATGGAGTTCTTTGGATATCCCACAAACTTACATAGTACTGAGCGTGCCTCGAGCTTGTCCGCATGCTGCTTCTTTACAAAAGCCGGACATCCCCATGTCTTAAGATACTTAAGACAGGGTTTCTTCCCACTCCACATCTGATATGGTGTGGTAGGCACAGTCTTGGTTGGAACTCGGTTTAAAAGATATGCAGCTGATTCTAGTGCATATCCCCAGAATGATCGTGGCAACTCAGCGTTACTTATCATGGATCGTACCATATCCAATAGGGTTCGATTCCGTCTTTCCGATACACCGTTATGTTGTGGTGTGTATGGAGGAGTAAGCTGAGAGAGAATTCCATTCTCTTTTAAGAAACTTAGGAACTCGGCACTTAAGTATTCACCACCTCGATCAGATCTCAGTGTCTTGATACTTTTGCCGGTTTGTTTTTCCACTTCATTCTTGTATTCTTGGAATTTCTCAAAGGCCTCGGATTTGTGCTTCATCAAGAAGACATATCCATACCTAGAAAAATCATCCGTAAAAGTAATGAAGTAGGAATAACCACCTCGCGCATGTGTAGACATTGGACCGCACACGTCACTGTGTACGAGTCCCAAGAGCTCGCTTGCTCTTACTCCGTGTCCAGTGAACGGAGTTTTTGTCATCTTTCCAATGAGACAAGATTCACAAGTAGCATAAGATTGATATTCGAACGGATTCAAATATCCTTCTTTATGTAACTTAGTCAACCTCCTCTCATTGATGTGACCTAGTCTACAATACCATAAGAAAGCCTGATTTGTTTCCGGAGACTTTCTTTTAAGTGCGTTCTGGATACTGAAAATCTGAGCTTGATTTAATACGTATATTCCGTTCTCTAATGTACCTGACCCAATCAAATCTTGATTTAGGTGGATGTGAACCACATCTCTTGTAAAAGTAAAATCATATCCTTCCTTAGAAAGTAAGGGTACAGATATGATATTACAAGTCGTACCTGGTACATAGAAACAGTTACGCAGAATCAATATCTGCCCAGTTGTCATCCCAAGATGATATTCCCCTACGGATTCAGCATTCATGCTCATTCCGTTAGCAACTGTGAGGGTCATATCTCCTATCCCGATAACCCTACGATTTCTCAGAGCCTGTAATGAATTACAAATGTGAGTTCCTGATCCGGTATCCAATACCCAGGAAGTAGGGTTAACTGACATACAGTTCTCTATCATAAACACACCCGAAGTCGAAGCCACAACATGCTTCGTATCCTGGCTGCTGGCTTCTAAAGCCCTGCAATCACTCTGCCAATGCCCAATCCCATAGCAATAGGAATGTCCCTCAATAGGGTGGTCCAGCTTGTCATAGGCAATGGACATCTGGACAGACTTTTGCCAGTCATATAAGTCAGATTCAGTCAAATTATTATCTAGATGTAACCTATGTGTGGTCACAGGGTCGCTGCAATTTTAAGAGAGAGAAGAAGATACTATTAGCATGATGCTCTTGCAAGTTTAGAGTGGTTTAATTTATCTAAACAGGATGGCTCCCACTGTTTCTCGAATCCCTCCTCAAACCATAAAAGAAGAATTAGCCAGGACAATTCTCACCGTACAATACTTGCTTAACCGTTCAGCCAGGCCAGTGTCGATACTTCGAGGGAGGTTTTCCAACGCTTTCGCGAAGTTCCTTAATTAAATAACCTCTTTTCTCTGGGGGCGTAACCCCGCTGACACCTTTCTTGGCACCTACTTGGTTTATAGCATTGATCGTTAAGTGACGAATCCCCTGATAAGTAGTATGTACTCACAGTAGGATCGGGATCCAAAATATCATCGTAAGATAATGTTGAAGGAATCCTACCAACATTCATCAAACTCCAAAATGGTATGCATCTCTCTGCAAATTTCAGTTTCTTTTGAAACTCCCGATATGGATTTTTGCCCCATGCTCTTATGACCTTGACTTTAGTCAACAAATCATAAGTCACATGTCAAGTTCTACCCGTCATTGTCCAGGTTAATTTGAACCCACCCGTACATACCCTTGACTTTAGTCAACAAGGTAATACGACTGTCCCAAACCAACGCATCTATCTATGCTGCATATAAATATCCAACAGCTACCAAACACTGTGCCTTGATTTTAGTCAACAAACACAGCTTGAATACTATTGACTATCTATATGAAATGACGGAGGGCTACGAATGGTTTTGGCAAAACCGTGAACGTAGTGAACTTGATATAATCGAAGGAACCTGATACTTTTTAAAAGGAGTGGCTAAAGCTCCGCAATTAAAAAATTCTGCTCTTTTAAAATAACCGAGTGGTTTCTTTTAAATTTGTTCCAACGATTAAACTTTGGTTTATTTTCTTTGCATTATAATAATGCGTCCCATCATTTAATCTTATCATTGCAGAAAACAACGAAAATACCACGTCCTCTTATGCCATCCGCATTCGCCATGGGGTCCCGTCATCACTCGTTAGGTTACTTAACTAACGACAGAGCGGGGGCTGGGCTAGCGCGGGTGTAAAACATAAGTGACGTCTAAATAGCTATCATATATAGATATTGTACATTCTTCTGACGCAATGATATACATTCCAGAACACAGATAAACAATATTGGATTTGCAAGCAATCTGTATTTCTTTTGAGCCTGCAAGAAAAGACAGATTACACAGTTGTGATGAATAGCCATTACCCCACCCACGACCCCTACGGGTGCGGCAAACTACCCGCCCGGCAGTTTGTGCACCCCACCTTGGGTCTGTCCTAGGAGCAAAAACAGTAAAAAGAAATAATACAACGGTGGCTACAACCGCAACCTGGATGTGCCCCGCGAAATAATATTACAACTTGTTACAATTACATCAAATGAATTAAAACAATAACCCATCACGAAACCCGGCTAATCACCACAACAGCCCAATACAGTTTATATGCACAAACAGTTAAAATCCATTACAGAAATGTGCAACCCCCTGCCAACCGACATACTAGCAGTTAGGGGAGGTTTACGAACACATTATACAAACACAGATATAATCGAATATGCAAATACTGTACAATTTCGATCGATTAAACACTTTTAATATTGCTCCAAAATCTGCTCTGTAAAACTGAAACCTGAGCAACAATTAAATATTCCAGAAAATCCCAAATTCAACAGAGAACCCACCCAAGAAAACTGGGATCATGACTCGGCAACGCGGCCGTGGAAGCGCCGCGGATTGGTGGGATCCACCGCGGAACCGCGGTCGTTTGGTCGAGTCATGGCCCCAAATTTCTTGGGTGTTCTTCTGGTGTCACAACAAGCTTTCTGAACATCCCTGAAAAATTTTTGGACTTCATTTAAATTTCGACAGAAACTTGAAATTTTTAGGGTTTTCCGGCTTCGTTTTTCCGTTCGAAATTCATACAAATTTGCAATTAAGTTAAATCTTGTTTAGCTAGGCTCTGATACCACTGTAAGTCGATGTTCAACACCCCAATACTTGTGGGGAGGCGGAAATATGAATAACAATCAAGTTCTATGATCAAACATCGATTAACCGTATGAATCGTTTGCTAAACAAGTTTTAACACAAGCTATAGAGTTTTAGTCTACTATGCGAAGAGATTATACCAAACGGTTCTAGTCCTTCATCTTGATGTTCTCTACGGCCTCTTTGGATCTCCACGCCCTCTTCGGCTTTCTTCCGTGATAGACGATCCACCCGAGAACCCTAATCCAAGCTATAACCTCTAAACTTGAGGTTACTTAGTTTCTCTAGTTGCTAAATAGAGTAGCTAAGATGATGTAGAGATTGGTTATGAGTAATTAGTCTTTCCTAATCCTTGTTCTCAACTCATGAGGGTAGGATTAGGGTTTGGTGAAGGAGAGAGAACTTGAAGAGAGAGAGTGAGAAGATGATAATGATATTATTATATTGAATAAAGCTTCTCACTTGATATATATGAAACATAAAGAATAAGAAAGAAAATGAATAATAAGTGAATATTCATCATGTTTCATTTAATCAAGTGGGTGATTCATCATGTGAGTCATTAAGCAATAAATGATGCTTTAATGACATGATGAATCACTCACAATGAGTCACTAATTCAATAAATGAAAATGCCACCTCTCTCTTTATGTCACATCCTTCTAGAAGCTTCTCGGAAAATTACGAGAACGCCCCTATCATCCGTGAAAACACGGAAAAACTTTAGACTGTATAAATCCAATAACCTGATACTAGAATCTGGCTTAAACCAAAGCCGGCTAGTAAAAACTGTCCGAATGTCGTACGTTCAATCAAACACGTATGCGTCCGAACCTTTGTCGTAAAACCATACGACCTCTATATCTTTTCGCCTGGGTTTGGGAAATCTCTGTGTGGGACTCTAAAGACTCGACTACTATGCTGGCAGTGGGTTTAACCATAGACCGCAAGCGGCACTAGCTGTACGTAACGGTCCCCAGGTAGTTGTCGATAAGAAAGCTGATGAGGTAACCCATCTGAAATCCTACTGAGCCTGTCTGTGACAATCTCCGTACAGTCCGGTTTGTTCGCCTAAGACTATCGCATATCAAGCCTAGGGGGCGGCAAGCGTCAGTCCCCTAATAGCTGTATAAGTCGTGTTGGAGCGAAGCCCATTACGCCCTGAGAAGCTACTGGAACCTACCAGTATATCTCGCTTGCCCTGGCCAGGGACTTTGCGTAATGGCTCTCTGACACAGTGCGATATCAACTCCCAATACCGGGAGAGACGAATCCTATCTAACCGCCACTGCCTCCAAGTGCTCGGGACTGCACCCAACTGCTACCTGTTTGCACGACTCCTTTGAGCCGTGGTAGGGTAGCAATCTAAGAACAGTGGGACACACTCGAGGCGAAGTAGCAGTGTCAAGTCTGCGGACTATGCTGTACTCATGTCACCTGGGAACTGATAACTGACGATGGGTATAATACCAACCAATCAGTTCCTCGGCGAGTCCTGTCCGGTGTACCCGTAACTTAACGAGCACCTGTATACTATCTCTAGTATGACGTACTGATGGCTGTGGGACAGACCATCTCCCCAACTGGGATGAGAAGCGTATACACTTAGTCTACTCCGGAATATCGATGCCCTATCTCGATAATCCAACGACCAGGGACCTGTATAGGATGTTGCTTACAGACTACCCAGCCCCCACTAGTGTGATTACCATCACGACGCTGGTAATCAAGCAAAGATCCTATGGGCTCTACTAATATGTATAAGTGATACGTTACAAGAAACATATGCACATATTAAAGTAGACTCAAACCAAGTAGCATACTACCATTTTTAGCAAGACTGTATATATAACTGTGAATATCCGAAGCTTCCATTAAGTAATATACAATCTAGTTTGATACAATAATGGCCTCTAGGGCATATACACTAACACTTATATTGCCACCATCTCCTATATATACAACCATGATAACCTTTATGTATGCATGTATGTGTGCATGCACATCCTATGTGCATGAATGAGAATGAATGCATACATGGATGCATAAAGACAAGAAAGGATTTCAGGTGAGAAACTAATGGTTAAATGATAAATCAACACTTGATTTATCAACCCGGTCATATCACATACGACCCGACCAAAAGCAAGCCGCCCGATTAATATACGGTATCTCATACGCGCATTTTAACCGGTCCCACGCACATATCGTATATGCGCACCACAACGTTTCGCCTGGACTAGGTAACTCCTTTGTGGGACTCTAAGACTCGTCAATACGCCGGCAGTGGGTGATGATCATATCAAGCACCCCCAAGCCGCAAGCGGCCAGCTAAACGTAACGGCCACCCGGGTATTGAACGATCAGAAGAAAACAAGCGAACCTGTTACAACTCCCGTCGAGCCAACCGGCAACACTGCCGTACAGTCCGGTCTCTTCGTCAGATATGCTGCATATCGAGTCTAGGGATAGTAACGTCGACCCCAATAACTCAATAAGTCGTTCCGATGAATGGTCTATAACAGATCGAGAAACTACTGATAACACTTATCAGCAAATCTCAACAGCCCTGGCCAGGGACTTACTGATATAGCCAGTCGAGCACAGCACAGCATCAACTCCCAATACCGGGAAAGACGAAACCCCTCTTATCGCTTATCGCCTTCATGTGTCTCGGGACTGTACCCAATGGCTACCTGTTTGCATGACTCAGTAGAGCCGTGGTAGGGTGGTAATCAAAGTACAGTGGGAGAACACACAAGACACTATGACGATCTCGGGTCTACAGACTAACCTGCACCAGTGTCACCTGAGAACTTCTATCCAACGATAGATATAATTCCATATAGGAGTTCTCGGCGAGTCCGTCCAGTGTACCCAGTCACCACTGAGCACCCGTATACGATCTCGATGTCAAACATCGATGAATGTGGGAACATCCATCGCCCATCATATGGGTCTAGTGTCATATACGCTAGTCTACTCTGGTATATCGATGCCCCGTCTCGATACACCTATGACTAGGGACATTCTAGGATATGCTTATAAACTACTGATGTCCCACTAGTATGATCTCTATCATAATCACAGTAGTCAAGTCAATATCCTTAGGGCTCTATCAACATGTATGAATGAATAAAAGCATGGTCAAAACAACATGTCAGATAAAGAATAACCAGATAGCATACTATCCTGTCGAGCAAGAATGTACACTAAATATATATGTATATATATATATATATATATATACATGTATAAATACATCCACTATCACATAATGGCCTCTAGGGCATACATGTATCCAACACCTATCTACACCAATCTTCTTTTTGAAGATCCATTTGCATCCTACAGGTTTTACCCCATCTGGAGCAATGTCCAAAGTCCATACTTTGTTAGTGTACATGGACTCCATTTCGGTCCGCATTGCATCCAGCCATTTACTGAGTCACCGCTCTGAATGGCTTGCTGGAAGCTAGTAGGCTCATCATAGTCAATAGTGCAATCCTCTCTATCCCCGTCTATGAGAAAACCGTAGTATCTCTCGGGCGGATGAGACTGCCTACTACTCCTGCGGAGTGGCGTCGGGATGTCCCTTTCTTCTGAAACCTCTGGTTCTACTAAGCTTTCAGTAATAGCTTGTGGTTCTGGAATTTCTTCCAGTTCTATTGTGCTCCCACTTATCTGATTTTCTAAAAACTCAGTTTCCAAGAAGCGAGCATTATGAGAAACAAAAATCTTTTGTTCCTCTGCGTAATAGAAATAATATCCTTTGGAGTTCTTTGGATATCCCACAAACTTACACTGTACTGATCGTGCCTCGAGCTTGTCCGCATGCTGCTTCTTTACAAAAGCTGGACATCCCTATATCTTAATATGCTTAAGATAGGGTTTCTTTCCACACCACATCTGATATGGTGAAGTAGGCACAGTTTTAGTTGGAACTCGGTTCAAAAGGTATGCAGCTGATTCTAGTGCATATCCCCAGAATGATCATGGTAACTCGGCTTTACTTATCATGGAACGAACCATATCCAATAGGGTTCGATTCCTTCTTTCGGATACACCGTTGTGTTGTGGTGTGTATGGAGGAGTAAGTTGAGAGAGAATTCCATTCTCTTTTAAGTAACCTAGAAACTCGGCACTTAAGTATTCACCACCTCGATCAGATCTCAGTGTCTTGATACTTTTGCCTGTTTGGTTTTCCACTTCATTCTAGTATTCTTGGAGTTTCTCAAAGGCCTCGGATTTATGTTTCATTAAGAAGACATATCCATACCTAGAGAAATCATCCGTAAAAGTAATGAAGTAGGAATAACCACCTCGCGCATGTGTAGATATTGGACCGCACACATCACTGTGTATGAGTCCCAAGAGCTCGCTTGCTCTTACTCCGTGTCCTGTAAACGGAGTCTTTGTCATCTTTCCCATGAGACAAGATTCACAAGTAGCATAAGATTGATATTCAAACGGATTCAAATATCCTTCTCTATGTAACTTAGTTAATCGTGTTTCATTGATGTGACCTAGTTTACAATGCCATAAGAAAGCCTGATTTATTTCTGGAGACTTCCTTTTCAGTGTGTTCTGGATATTGAAAACCTGAGCTTGACTTAATACGTATATACCGTTATCTAATGTACCTGACCTAATCAGAACTTGATTTAGGTGGATGTTAACTACATCGCTTACGAATGTAAAATCATATCCCTCTCTAGAAAGTGAGGATACTGATATGATATTACAAGTCATACTAGGTATATATAAACAGTTACGTAAAATCAATATATGCTCACTTGTCAAACCTAGGCGATATTCTCCCACGGATTCAGCGTTCACAGTCATTCTGTCATTCCGTTTGCAACTTTGAGAGACCAATCACCTACCTTTATAACTCTACGGTTTCTCAAAGCATGTAACGAATTACAGATATGAGATCCTGCTCCGGTATCTAGTACCCAGGAAGTAGAGTTAATTGACATACAGTTCTCAATTACAAATACACTAGAGGCCGAAGCCACAACATGCTTCGTATTCTGGCTACTGGCTTCCAAAGCCCTGCAATCATTCTGCCAATGCCCAACCCCATAACAATAAGAACGTCCCTCTTTTACTATATCCAGTCCCGAAACTTTTGCCCTTCTCTTTCTTTCTACTTCCCTGGTTTCCTTCAGGGTAGGAGGCAGAGACTGTAGAACCAAGTCAGTATCTGACCTGTTTCCCAACGTGGTCTGCAGGTCCTTTAGATCATCAATATAGCTAGTCATTGTAAGGACGTTGTCCCCTACAGATGACCCGACGGCCAACCTCGCTTGAATTAATTCGGTCGAGGTCTCATATCTTGCGATATGAGATTTCTCTCCATATAAATCTTTGTTATGGAGAAAGATGGAAACTGAGACCATCTTCTCGTGCTGCTTCTGGTATACACCATCAACTGAAGCTAACACGAGGCACTTGGCTTTCGCTATATCTTTTTCCCTTGTCTGGCGGATATTCATATCCGTGACGGTGGAAACTGGACCTAGGACTGCGGGATCTTGAGTAGTAATAGGGTGGTCCAGCTTGTCATAGGCAATGGACATCTGGACAGACCTTTGCCAGTCATATAAGTCAGATTCAGTCAATTTTTTATCTAGATGTAACCTAGTCGTGGTTACAAGGTCGCTGCAATTAAGAGAGAGAGAAGAAAACACTTTCAGCATGATGCTCTCGCAAGTTTAGAGTGGTTTTAATTTATCTAAACAGGATGGCTCCCACTGTTTTTCGAATCCTTCCTCAAACCATAAAAGAAGAATTAGCCAGGACTATTCTCACCGTACAATACTTGCTTAACCGTTCAGCCAGGTCAGTGTCGATACTTCGAGGGAGGTTTTCCAACGCTTTCGCGAAGTTCCTTAATTAAAGAACCTCTTTTCTCTGGGGGCGTAACCCCGCTGACACATTTATAGGCACCTACTTGGTTTATAGCATTGATCATTAAGTGATGAACCTCCTGATAAGTAGTATATACTCACAGTAGGATCAGGATCCAAAATATCATCGTATGATAATGTTGAAGGAATCCTACCAACATTCATTAAACTCAAAAATGGTATGCAATACTAGCAAATTTCAGTTTCTTTAGAAATTCCTGATGTGGATTTTTGCCCCATGCTCTTATGAGCTTGACTTTGGCCAAACAAATCATAAGTCACATGTTAAGTTTGTTAGTTATATGTATGCCCTAGAGGCCATTACTGTACATTGGATGTATATAGTAGTGGATGCTGGGACATATATAGGTAGGACTTTCTTGCTCGACATGATAGTATGCTATCTGGTTGCTCTTTATCTTAACATGTATACTTTCTGTCTCTCTGATTACATGTTGATAAAGCCCTTAGGATGTGTACTTGACTTCCAGGACTATGATGTAGATCATACTAGTGGGGCCTGGGTAGTCAATGAGTACATCCTTCATTGTTCCTAGTCGTGGGAATATCGAGACGGGGCATCGATATTCCAGAGTAGACTAGCGTATATCTTCTCGACCCATGTGATGGGCGATGGATGATCCCATATCCATTGGTGTTTGACATCGGAGATGGTATGCGAGTGCTCAGTGGAGACTGGGTACACTGAACGGACTCGCCGAGAACTCCCACATGGTATTATACCTCACGTCAGATGGAAGTTCTCTGGTGACACTGGTACAGCTTAGTCTGTCGACCCGAGATCGTCATAGAGTCTTGTGTGTCTCCCACTATGCTTTGATTTCCACCCTACCACGGCTCTACAGAGTCGTGCAAACAGGTGGTTTTTGGGTACAGTCCCGATTCACATGGAGGCAATGAGCGATAGGAGGGGATTCGTCTCTCCCGGTATTGGGGGTGGATGTTGCGCTATGCACGACTAGCCATAACAGGAAATCCCTAGCCAGGGTTGCAGTGATATACTGGTAAGAGTTATCAGTAGTTTCACGAATGTTATGGACCTCACGTCGGCATGACTTATCGAGCTATTGGGGTCTGACGTTTACCACCCCTAGGCGAGATATGCGACATATCAGATGAACAGACCGGACTGTACGGTAAGTGTTACTGGTTGGATTCACAGGAGTGTGAGCGAGCTTGCTCGTCGATCTTCTGATCGCTCAATACCCGGGTGGCCATTACGTTTAGCAGACCGCTTGCGGCTTGTGGGTGCTTGATATGATCATCATCTGCTGCCGGCGTATTGACGAGTCTTTAGAGTCCTACACAGAGGTTTCCTGGCTCAAGCAAAACGAAATAGGAGCGCATATGAGATATGTGCGGGACCGAGAGTAATACGTGTATGTGATACCGTATTCCATTCTCGCGATTAATGTGTCGATTGGTTGTATGCGATATAACCTAGTTATCGAATCAATGAATGATTCGATAAACCGATACATTGAATATTAGTCGGTCATATGCGATATGACCGGATCGTTAAATCAAGTGTTGATTTAATGATTTAATGCATAATTATATATTTGATATATTACTTTGTATTAACTAGTATTTGTTCACTTTAAATGGATTTTCTCACTTGAAGTACACAAGTTGTATATATGATATACTTTTGTGCACTTGTTTGTATCATGTTTGATGATACATGCTAACTTGAGTTTGTGTGTATGATTAAACCATGGTTATATGAATGGTTAGGGTTTTGTTTACTTATTCATTTATTTATTTATTCATTTTGGAAAATAAAAGGAATGGTGGCTTATTTTGTTGTTTTGTTGAAACTTCTTGAAGTGTTGAAAGCTTGACCATTCTTGTTCTTTTCCTTAACCTAACCATTCAACCTAACCCTAGTTCACTCTCTACACTTGACCATGGTTGGTATATGATAAGTATTCATATTATTTTCTATTTTGGATAAAAACTTATCATATTCTTTTCTTCTTCTTCTTCATCTTCAACAAGAAGAAAACCTTGCCTTCATCAATGGCAACTTGAGAAAAAGAGTGAGAAATCCAATTCTAAAGTGAACCCACTTCCTATTTCTTCATCCTCTACCTCTTGCCAAGTAGTATAGGGTGTTTTCTTCACAAGTTTTATGGCTTGGTGAAGTTGGAGCTTGATCTTGTATTTCCTCGACGTAGATCATCTTCGGCATCGAAGCCGACGACCTAGCCCGCCCATTTTTCCGATGAAGCCGATGCTAGAGTCCGGGATCCGATATGGACAGCGAGGGGACTTCATCACGGAGCCTAGGAAGTGGAGGACCGGATCTACAAAGGTTGTAGCCTCTTTTCTTTAGCAATAAATTCGTTTACTTGCATCGCATCGCCTATACATCTAGTTAACGGTCCGTATTAGGGTTTGTAGGCACATGGAAAATTTAGAATTAGCCATGTTTGATCACTTGTGAGACCTCATTAGTGTACCTAGGAACCCTACAGTGGTATCATATCCTAGCTAGAGCCTTAGGCGATGCGTAGACAGAGTTAGAAGTCCGATCGAACCAAAACCCTAATTCAAAGTTGCTCTCTGTACATTTTTTGAAAACGGGGATTTTTGAGAATTAAAAATATGCAGAAAAACCAGCAGGAGATTCTAAGAATTACTGAGAAGCCCGTACTCCTGAGTCCATAAAAGCGCGGCGGAACCGCGGCATTAGCATGCCAAATGCGGCGGTTCCGCGGCCATCTAGTCTCCTCTGTTATTCAATTTTACACAGTAATTCCTATTTTGCAGTGTTGGTTTTCCTGGGAATTTTTAATCTGAACTCAAGAGTTGAGTTTTCTGGGTTGTATTGGGGACTCGGTGTTTCGATCGGATTGTCTAATTTTGTCTGTGTGTGTTTCCGGGTAATTTTAGAATATGTTAAAAAGTTCAACCGGATATAAATACCCACTTTTTCCCCTGCCGGGAAATTTCCAATTGTTGGATTTTTCCGTAGTTTAACGACGTTCTAAGTAGTGCAAGTAACGCGATGGTCCCTCTAGAAGACAACAAACCTTAACTCGATTATGTGACCGTCTTGAACTGCCCTTTGAACCTTAGGGTTTGGGGCAGTACGGCGTGTCACATGTGAGGCGTTGGCTTGACCCTTCTACGGCTGGACCGTTGGTACTGAGGCATGAACGGAATGTTTTTAGACTTATTTCATGTGTTGAACTGTATCGGGAAAACTTGGGTGTTTGATTGTTCGATCGAAAAGTTTAACATTTTCTATTTATCTGAAATGTGATACAATAATTGGAATCAACAAATAGTTATGAGATAACTGAATGAATGTTATAAACATAGCACTTTAGTCTCACTTGATCGGTTGCCACAGAATTTTGATGTGATCAAAAGTCCGTCGCAATCGCGTAGCGTACGCGGATACTCGCCGAGTAAACTTAATAGACAGCCTCGCCCCATAGCCCCGACTAAGTGACTGTAGAAGAGCCCCGTCGCCGAAAGCGTCCGTTTGGGTGCTCGCGTTAGCGGTGTTCCGCCTTGGTGCACTTCGTCGACGGTATCGGGGGTGCAGCCGCCTACTAAAGTTTGCGACGAGCATTCGATCAGAATGTTGGGAATCCTGTTGAATTGCCCGACAAGATATTGAAAAGTATTTTCGATAATAAGACTAAAATGCAGGGTTTATAATTATTAGGCATGCGATGTCTAAGGGATTCATTTGATTAGGCATGCGATGTCTAAAGAGTTTGCGGATTCCAACTGTTGTAGTTTTACACTTTCTTTTCTGTGACCGTAAGTGTAATATGTGATATCGCCAGTTTCGTTGCTATATGTCAACGACAATTGGGATGCGCATATTTACTTACGTTGATGACATGTGATGTTATGCGTTGCTGGATATGTTATATTGGATCGTCGTGTTTGAATAGCCGGGTGGTTTTTATGTGAGATGAGTGTTTTTCATTTTCATTCATGTAAAAACTTGTATGTAATATTCTTTTATTGGGGCACTTCCAGGTTGCGGAAGATGTCACCGTTTGTATATTATTTACATTTCCGCATTAGGATAGACCCAAGGAGGGGAGCACAAGTAACCGGGTTCTAGGGTCCAGAAGGAGACCATCTCGAGGAGTCGAGTCCGGGTCTCCTAACCCTAGAATTGGTAGGGTTGCTTGCCGCTCTCGTAGGGATCTAGGGGTGTGGGATTGGCTATTCATCACGACCGTGGAATCCGTGTTTTATACTGGCTCGTATTAAAAACACGGACGTCCTAGTATATCCAATATTTCATATGATATTTTCTACTGCGTTATCTGTGATGTGATCATGTGATTTGTTCAGATAGATATTATATATAGTATATATGATATATTATATAGACGTTGCTTATGTTTTACACCCGCGCTAGCCCTGCCCCGTTCTGGCGTTAGTTACCTAACCTAACGGTGCAAATGGGACATCCAGACGAATGCGGATGGTATAAGCGTATGCTATATTTATCTGTGATGTTTAGGTGGACTTAAATGATGGGATATTCATTAATGAGATTAATGAAAGAAAATAAACCTAAAAGATGTTGTGGAATCGAATTTCAAAATGAAAACTGGTAGCTACAGTTCTTGCTTTGCATCGCGGTGTTCCTTGAAGAACATCCAGCACCTTATTCGATGAGGAAAGGACCAAGATCCCTTCACCGGGAGTGACTCCTTTAGCAATAACTGGCAGATGCTACACACTCGGTTTATCTTTTGATTGCTTCTATAGTTTCTGCTTTGCACAGTGATATATATGATATATCCCGCACCTCATTCGACGAGGAAAGGGCCGACGATCCCTTCACCGGGAGTGACCCCTTTAGCGAAACTAGAAAAGCTTCAAAAACATTCCATTTAAAAACCATTTGATTCCGCAACGAGATCAAGTTCAAAGCGTTAAAGGTTTTCATAAAATCCATTCGCAACCCTGCGTCATTTTAGGAAGTAGAGTACTTAGTATTCGTGCTGTGTTTGTTGACCTTAGTTAAGGCACAGTGTACGGTAACTAAGTGATGTCTTCCTACACCGCATATGATGCGATTAGTTGGGACAGTCGCGTGACTTTGTTGACCTTAGTTAAGGGTTATGTGGGTGGGTCTAATTAATCATGAAATGACGGGTAGAACTTGACTAGTGCTTATGATTTGTTGACCATAGTTAAGGTCATAGGTGCTAGGGGTAAAAAGCTTTATCGGGAGTTTCAAGTGTTGAAATTTGCAATGAGATTGCATACCTTCTATGTGATAGTTGAATCCCGATACCCACTGCGAGTAATTGTTACTCCTGGGAGAGTTTTGCACTTTACAATTAGCCGATCAAGTAGGTTTCTAGAACGGTGTCAACGGGGTTACGTCTCTGGGAAAACGAGGTTTACAGTAATTAGGTCCGTGCGAAATCACGGGGAACCTCCCTCAAAGTACCGACACTGGCCTGGCTGAAAGATTGGCGAACTTGTAGAGTGTAATTAATCCCGGCTAGTTTTTCCTTTTAGGGTTTGAAGGAATATTTGATAAAAACAGTGGGAGCCATCCTGATTAGATAAAATAAATAACCAATCTAATCTTGCAAGAGCGCACGCAGAGTGTTTTCTTCTCTCTCTCTCCAGGTAGCGACCATATCACGTCTTAATCAAGATAATAATATGGATGAATTGACCGAACCCGCTTGTTATTCTGAGCTGGGGAACGTTGGTCCCGCTCCAACTTATAATTGTTATAAGACAGAGCAGGAAATAGGGGAATACCAGAATTCCTATGGCGCCCAAACGAAGAAAGTGCATATGATGCATCTCCTTCGGGTGTGTTCATTACAAAGAACTGTTTCTCAGTATCCTCTGCATCCTGGGTATTTGATACCGGATCCGGATCCCAGATATTTAATCTGTTACATAGGGCTATAAAAAGGTAGAAAAACTGAGAACGGGTGATAAGTTTCATGAGACAGAAAACGGGGCAAGTGTTGCAGCCAAGTCTGTTGGTCACTGTCACCCTGTATTACCAATACATTGATTCTGAACAAATGCTATTAGATACTGAACCTGATATACAAAATCATATTAGTCTCTTTATTAGTAAAGAAATGATAAAATTTTGTATTGATGGATAATGTTTTGAACATTTCCTATATCAAAAGTTGATCGGTTCAGGCACGTTATCTAAAAGCATTGACGTTCTAAATCAAACTACGGTTCCAAGTATACAGAACACACACAAGAGGAAGAGTTCAGAAATGAACGAATCCTTCTTGAGGCATTGTAGACTAGGTCACATCAATGCGACCCGACTGGCTGAAGTTACATTTTAGATGCATATTTAAATCAGTATTGAATTTACACCTTATGAAACTTATCAGTCATGTCACAAAGATTAGATGACCATAGCCATGTTTATTGGAAACAGAGAAAGAGTTAATGAACTCTTAGGACTGATACATGATAATGTATGTAAGGTCTCCTGTCTACACATGCCAGGACTGGTTCTTTATACTTCATTATATTCTCTGATAATCTCTCAAGATCCAGTCATATGTTCCTGTTGAAACATAAGTCCGAAGCTTTTGAGGTATTCACAGAATATAAGTTGGAAGTAGAGAACCAAAATACGGGTATAAGTATTATGTCCTATGATAAGATCAGAGAGGAGAATACTTGTGCATGGCATTCCTGGACTATTCTAAAAGAAAATGAGATTCTCTCTCAGTATTGCTCCTCTGAATACACCATAGCACAACGGTGTATCAGGGTGGAGCAATCGCACCATATAAGATATAGTGTGCTCTATGATGAGTTCTACTGAGTTACCTGTTTCCTTTTAGGGTTGTGCACTTGAGAAGTTGCATACCTATTGAATAGGGTTCGAATCAAATCAGTGCCTACCACTCCATATGAGATATAATGTGGGAAGAGCCTATCTCTTAAGTAAGTTAAGATTTGGGATTGTCCGGCCTATGTCAAAAGCAAAATCCGGACAAGATCGAGGTAAAGTCAGTTCTGTAGAACTGGAAAGGTTCCAGCTATACAACACTGCAGCTGATGATTTGACAGAACCAAAGGATTCAATAGTCCCCGATGAATCTCAGCCTCTCCGCCGATCTAGTAGGGTTCCTCATCCGCCTGAGAGATACCTCGGTTTCTCGATGACAGTGGGAGCGAGGAATGCATCATGAGATGATGACCCAACTAGTTTCGAGCAGGCCATCGAGAGTAGGGACTCTGTAAGAATGGCTGGATGCTTAGCGATCTGAGATGGAATCCATATACACCAGCAAAGTATGGACTTTGGTTGCGATATCTGAAGGGTTAAATCCCCATCAGGAGCAAGTATATCTTGAGAAAATTACTTGGTGTAGATGGAAAAGTTGAGACTTTCAAAGCTAGACTTGTTAATGGTTTTCATCAACCAGGCATGGATAATGATGAAACCTTTTCCAGGGACTATGCTTAAGTCCATCCAGATCCTACTTGCCATTGCTACATACCATGACTACGATATCTGGTGGTTGGGTGCCATGACTGCTTTTCTAAAATTATGATTTAGAAGAGAAGGTCTATAAGAACACAGCCAGAGGGCTTCGTAAACAGTGGGAGCAGCGGAAACGTGTGCATGTTGCTTTACATAATAAAGCAGGCATCGCGGAGTTGGAACGTCTGTTTTGATGTGATAGTCAAAGTGTTTGACTTCATCAAAAATAATAGATGAACCTTGTATATACAAAATGGTAGTAGAGAGTAAGGTAGTCATCCTCGTATTGTACGTGGACAACATACTCTTGATAGGAAAAGAGTTTCCTATACTACGATCGGTCGATCTCCTCTTATCACAAGGATTCTCCAATAGGATCAAAGTGAAACCTCCTAAATCCTGGGTTTTGGATCTATGAGATAGATCTAAATGGATGTTAGGATTCTCACTAGCTATAGTGAGATAGTATCAGTTGATTCTGGGGAGAATCACTGGAAAGGTTCCAGGGTGATAAGGACGACTGAATGTCAGTCGCAGGCATTGTCTTTACCCTCAGTAAAGGGACGGTATGTTGGAAGAGTTCCAAGCTAGATACCGTGGCAAACTAGACGATAAAGGCTGGTAACATCACTATTAAAGATACTACCAAAGAGGCTGTTTGGGTGTATATTGGTTCATAAGATGAACTAGGTTCCTGCCATTGTATGACAATGGAAGTGTGGCTTTGGCCCTGGAACCCTGGTCCCATCAGTGACCCAGACATATTCTGAGGCAGCATCACCTGATCATGGAGATAGTTGATCTCCAGGGTGATCGAGGTAAGGAGAGTAGAATCAGAGGACAACACAGCGGATCCACTCACGAAGGCCTTTTCCCAAAGAGAGACTTATATGGGATGGTTGAGTATTAGATACTACAACCACTGCTACAGATGGCCCTAATGCAAGTGGGAGATTGTTAGTTATATGTATGCCCTAGAGGCCATTACTGTACATTGGATGTATATAGTAGTGGATGCTGGGACATATATAGGTAGGACTTTCTTGCTCGACATGATAGTATGCTATCTGGTTGCTCTTTATCTTAACATGTATACTTTCTGTCTCTCTGATTACATGTTGATAAAGCCCTTAGGATGTGTACTCGACTTCCAGGACTATGATGTAGATCATACTAGTGGGGCCTGGGTAGTCAATGAGTACATCCTTCATTGTTCCTAGTCGTGGGAATATCGAGACGGGGCATCGATATTCCAGAGTAGACTAGCGTATATCTTCTCGACCCATGTGATGGGCAATGGATGATCCCATATCCATTAGTGTTTGACATCGGAGATGGTATGCGGGTGCTCAGTGGAGACTGGGTACACTGAACGGACTCGCCGAGAACTCCCACATGGTATTATACCTCACGTCAGATGGCAGTTCTCTGGTGACACTGGTACAGCTTAGTCTGTTGACCCGAGATCGTCATAGAGTCTTGTGTGTCTCCCACTGTGCTTTGATTTCCACCCTACCACGGCTCTACAGAGTCGTGAAAACAGGTGGTTTTTGGGTACAGTCCCGATTCACATGGAGGCAATGAGCGATAGGAGGGGATTCGTCTCTCCCGGTATTGGGGGTGGATGTTGCGCTATGCACGACTGACCATAACAGGAAATCCCTGGCCAGGGTTGCAGTGATATACTGGTAAGAGTTATCAGTAGTTTCACGAATGTTATGGACCTCACGTCGGCATGACTTATCGAGCTATTGGGGTCTGACGTTTACCACCCCTAGGCGAGATATGCGACATATCAGATGAACAGACCGGACTGTACGGTAAGTGTTACTGGTTGGATTTACAGGAGTGTGAGCGGGCTTGCTCGTCGATCTTCTGATCGCTCAATACCCGGGTGGCCGTTACGTTTAGCAGACCGCTTGCGGCTTGTGGGTGCTTGATATGATCATCATCTGCTGCCGGCGTATTGACGAGTCTTTAGAGTCCTACACAGAGGTTTCCTGGCTCAAGAAAAACGAAATAGGAGCGCATATGAGATATGTGCAGGACCGAGAGTAATGCGTGTATGTGATACCGTATTCCATTGTAACGTTTTGAAAATCGTTTCGGTGAAATTTCGAAAAAACGGTAAAATAAGGGGGTTTTCTGTAAAAAGTCAAAATGCAAATATCTTTATTAAAAAATTAAATATACATATTCTAGCTATCTAATTGCTAGAATTTGGTATTTATTGAGCCACTGGTGAAATTTCAATTTTTCTGAAAAAAATATTATTTTAATATTATTTTAAGCCGTCACTAATACATTTAATTAGGGAAAATTACAAATTGGAATGAGTTGAAACAAATTTTGTGCAACATAAAACATTAAATAAAATTTTATCATGTGGTTTTTGAAATGAAATCGTTTACCAAAACGGTTTAGAAAATATCGAAGAAAAAGGCTTTTTTCGGTGAAATTAGTGTTAATAGGAATTGGGGTAATACATTTATCTTTTTCCCTCACCCACACTCACCCACACCCTCTCTCCCCTCTCCAAATCAGCAGCCCTAGTGCTCCCTCATTTTCCCCACTTATTTTGCTAAAGAAGAGAAAAGAAAACAAAAAGAAATGTATAAGAAAAGAGATATGGTTGTGTTGACCTTTGACTTCTTTGACTTGGAAACACTTTCCCCACCTCATTCTCTCTCCAATCACTCCTCATTCCAGCCGAAACCCCTCCCCCCTCTCAACAGCAGCTCCTCCCTTTCCTCCCCTCATTTCTCTTGAAAAAATCTCATCAAAATTGCCTCAAAACCCATCAAAAAAAATCCCAACATCCAAATCCAACTCCTACCCATTTTAGTTTAGGCTATCAAGCATGGATTGTGGTGAAAAGAGAGCTTTTTGGATGGCTAGATTTCTAGTTAGATCTACAAATTTGTGGAGGTATAATTTTAACCATGTAGTTAAAATTGTTGGTTAATGCTTATGTTAGCTTAATTAAGTGTTAATTAGGTTTTATATGGGTTCGAATTGCATGATTGAAAAATTCAAGAGAAGGGGTTGTGATCAAACTAGAGTTTGGGGTATTTGGATCATGATTTGTGTGTTGTAATTTGAGATCTTAAGTCATGTAAGGAAAAGCTAATTACTAGTTGCAAATTTTTAGTTTAAATTTTGCTAATTGTGTTAATTTTGTTAACTAGGTTTTGGGAATTTAATTAATTAATTGGGATAAAAATATTATTAGGGTATTCATGACATTGTTAGCATTTTAAGATGTAGTTTAATGTTTTAGATCATGCAAATCCAAGCTAGATTGTTGTATATGCATTTTTGCTAAAATGGTTGAAATTTGGGTAAGATTGCAAACTAGTTTTTTTTGAACGTATATAGTTTGGTGAAATTAAATTGTGGAAATGGTTTGTATGGCTTATTTAAGTTATTTAGTAAATATTATGGTCATTAGCTTTGTTTAAACATCAAGATTTGTATTAATACGGTTAACGACCGCAAACTAGATTTTTGGGAAATAAAACGATTTGTTTACTTTTATGGTTTTGATGAATTAAAACATATTTCTTATATGATTAGTGAGTTTTGAAACCACGATTGGTGCGTTTGAGTTTTTTGCGATCACTCGGCGTTTGTACGCCGATGTCGAGGGTTTTGGGTTGATTTGTGAAAGCAAACCATAGGTTTTGACCTATGTGGGATTCATATGTCGTTTTGGTCATGAGTCGGATTTTAATGCGATATGGTGCGTTATGATATGTAGGTACCCCATGTGGATCGAGACGACAAGAAAGCGCGTGGCGACGTCGGCACCGGCGAGCGAGGACAAGGTGAGTAGATTTATATCTACGGGGAGAAGTCGGGTGGATGGCGTATAGCACCCCCGCAGTCCGTGGTGGTGTATACGGATGCGTATACACACCAACAATTATTATATGTTATTTGGAATTAATAACGATGTTTAGGATGGATATTGGTGTGTTGGATTATTTTAGTGTTGCGAACCCTAGGGTAGTGTTGCACTACACATACATACATACATACTTGCATACATTCCTATTTATATGTGCTTATGGGATTCTTTATAGTTATGTGTTCACATGGGTATGGGACTATGTGTTCACATACGGATTTGAGGACGATACTTGGGATTGAGCTGAATCGATGAGATTTGTTTTGTAGTTGTGATATCGGTTTGTACGAGACTGTCGATAAGTAGTCAGATTATGACTATATTGATGATTTTAGTATTGTACTAGACATAGGTCAGTACCCTGGACTACGATCTTCGATAAAGAGGATACCAGATGAATAGTGTGATGAATATGATATTAACCCGTACCCAGATTTGGGGATGTCGTACGACGGATTTACGTACGAGCTATATTTTGATGATTGACCCGCACTCTTGACTTGGGATGTCTGATTATAGATATGGTATCGGATATGATATTATTGAGGCGGGATCACCGACTAATATATATACAGGTATGTATATGTATCGACTCAGATGTTAGGCGGTTTCCTTACCTGTAGTCCAGCTTGTTAGCTTAGCCCTTTAGTTTAGTTTAGTTGTTAGATTAGATTCGATTCTTACCTATTTCAAAAACTAACGAATCGTGGATATTTTAAAAGACATCCCAAGGGATCCTACGGATATTTCAAAAGACGTATCTTTTCATAAAAACACCGTAACCCCTATTTTCAAAACCCCATGATTCGTGTTATTTCAAAAGGCACCATTTGTAGGACTTATATTAGATTAATGCAGATTAGTTATAGTTGCGTCTAGTATTCAGCTCCCGCTCATTATTGTGGTTCGCTTCGCATCGCATGCTTATATTATGTTTCATACTCCATTATTGATATCATGCTGTTAGGACACCAGCACCATTACCGATGATGAGTATGTACCACGTACACTTACTTGCCGGCTCACACACATCTTCATCGGTAATTGCCATGTCACGTACACCTTAGAAAATATTATTGCTTGACATAGCCTGTTAGCTAATAGTTTAGACATTGTAGTTATTACCTGCTACTTCATGCATACTGTTATTCATTGTTATGCCGCATTCATGGATTCTCATGCATATATTCACTATTTTACGTGTTATTGAAGTTTTGGATTCGGATTTCCATGAGATTTTCTGGATTTGGAGGAAACCGCAAAAAAAAAACATAAATAAACCTTTTCTCTCTTTTAAAATAAAAAGTGCGGTTTTCCCATGATGTATGAGTCGTCCACCATGAGTTTGCTGATGGATTTCGAGACCCGATTCGAGGAGTGGAGGAACCGTTTCGGGTACATGGTGGGCCCGGTGCGGCACCCCGGGGCAAGAGGAATGTGTTGTTGACGTTGAGGCCGGCAGGGGTGCACTACCGACCGGTGATATTACCCAACGCGTCAGATATCCGGAGGATACCGTCGTCGTCTTGAGATGGATGGTAGGGGCCGGTCTGGATTGATGGCACCCTAGATATTGATTTTGAGATATTGAGGTACAGAGATTGTGATACAGAGATATCGAGATATTTGGACACTTGTTTTGTGTCGATGCTGGGCACTGTTTTATGCTGATTTCCTTTATGGTACCTCACTTTAAAAATACAGAAATCTCACTGATTTATGAAAGCAGTTTTCGTCAGTACATGCATTCTGTTCCGTGCATTCATACCTCATTCATATGATATATTGCTACCTGAGGCACTGACACGGGCACATGAGATCACACTCGGGTTAGATATTTCCCTAGCCATTTTTATAGGCTGCATGTTATACATATATTTGAGGATATATTATGATCATTGACCTAGGTTGCGTTATTTATACGATTTCTGTGCGTAGATGTTTTTTCTATTCACGAGTTGGCAACTCACCCCCGTTGTGCCCCAGTTTCTTGCAGGTTTCGCCGTACAGGTTTCTTTACGGCTTTGCGGGTACAGTTTCGTTCGGGTGACTTGCTAGTAGGTGGGTTTATTTGTATCGTACCCATCATTATACATTGTATATTATTATTCAGTTGTATCTAGAAGTTCCATCAACCAAACATGTACTTATTTTGAGATAGAGACCAGCGGTGTTATTCCTTCGACCTTAGAGTCGCGCGTTATATTTCTGTGGTTTTCTTATGGTTTTGAGTTTCCTTTTGAATTTTGATCCTCGCCGTTGGCGTTGTATATTATATTGCTTGTGTGGTTGTGACCGTCGATTGACGAAGAGCTAGCTCCCGCTTGGGGATGCCTTTTTATTGATTTCGTATACTATTCATGTTGTATCCCGTTTGGGGGCTAGTATTTACAAAGGAGACTCTGCCGAAATTTTCGGGAAATATTTGATGTTTTTTTTTAAAAACAGCATAATTCGGCTTATGCTATTAAATTACTTGTTTTAAATTGGTTTTCCTTCACTCTACTACTTTTCTTGGTTTGGATTTCTGGGTTTTCGGCTCACTTAGATTATGTACGCCTTGAGACGTTCGTAGTTTAAGTGCCGGTCATGTTCCGTACTTTCGGGTCGTGACAAAGTTGGTATCAGAGCATTAGGTTTTACCTTCGGAGCGTAGGATGACCCTTGGTTGATGGAATAGGTGACTAAAGTAGAGTGACGTACCGTTGGTATGTTCCGCGGCATATTTACGACACGCCACTCCACTTAAGAAGCCTTAGGATGTACATTTCCTTGTTCAGTATTATATTCCTTCCTGATCTAGCCTCATCGGTATCAGTTTGGTTTTGCTGCCACGATTACGGGCAGGGAGAGCTACGGCTAGAGTTGCGGTCAGCACGAGCTCGTCACGAACGAGGACTGACTAGGGCGTGATTCCGGCGACACCCGATTGTAGAGAGGTGTCTTTTGATTGTGTTTTGCGCCACGAGCGTTGGATGGATCGCCGTATGAGATTGCTCGGACGGGCAGATTAGCACCAGAGGATTGAGCCACCGGTAGAGGCCAGCCATACTTAGATGACCATTGAAGTGATTGAGGCACGGTTCAGCGTGCAGATGAGCGAACCAGTTTTTTGCTGTGAACGACGAGATATCGCCCCATATGTTGGAGCTATTGCGGGACGAGTTGTACTAATAGATGATAGAAGATCGCTAGTCACCCGATGATGAATGATGTAACCCCTTAGAATGTGTTTTGTAGCTATTTATATTTTTAAGTGTGGTTTTAATAAAAAGTTTACCAAATTAAGTTTTAAATATTTTATCCTATTTAATGTGTATTTTATTAGAATTTTGTTAGGCACACACACACTTGTGCATGTTAACTAGAGTGTTAATTAGAGGTTTAACCATTGCTTAATCTAGTTATTATTGTTTAGGTGTTTTGGGTTAAATAGTTATGGTTGTTATTAGGAAATAAAATGAATTTAATTAGGGTTGAAATGTTGACTTGTGTGTGTGATAGAGGGCATGGTGAGCATGGGGTGAACCATGCCTCATTAATGATGAGAGAGAAGGAGAGAGGGAGGGGTTGTAGCCTTGCACTCTTTTCTCTTTCTCTTTTCCCTCATTCTCTCTCTCACAAACACTCACACACTCACTCACAGTAGCAGCAGCAGAAGCAGAAGACAGCAGCAGCAGCAATAGCAACAACAAGAACAACATCATCACCATCAGCACCATCAGCAACTGCAACTGCAGCAACTCAAGAAGACAGCAGCAACAGCAGCAGCTGCCCCAGCAACCCCACAACAACAACAACAACAAAGACTACAACAACCACAAGACAACAGCATCACCATCATAATCCTCAGCAGCAAACGGAAGCAGAAGCAGCAACAGAAGCAGAGGCAGCAGCAGAGCAGGAGGAGTCCCAGCACTTGCAGAAGTTCTTCCTCCCCCATACACCTCTTCTCCAGCTCTTTAGGGTCCAATAGGGTATACTTCCTGAACCCAATCCCTAGTTTGATTAGTTGTGTGATTGTTAGTATCGATTAGTGATAATTGGCTAGATTAGTGCTAAATTATGGTAAATTGTGTGGAAAATTGGTTAAGTCTTGATTGTGTTGGTTAACCTAGCTCAGTGTAGTGTTAATAAGGTCACTTCAACTGAGAGTTGACCCAGATTTCACTAAAATACCATAGGTTTTCCTTCTTGTGCAAAATTGGTGTTTTAAAGCGATATTTGTGACTTTTGTGATCTGCTATAGACCCGATGCCTTCAGGTCAAAATTGAGGAGACTGGGACATGATACCTAGGTCTAGAATACACCACCAGAAGACGAACCCACCACCCCCATTTGAGGCCGCCAATTTTAGCATTCTGGCCGCAATTTGCGGCCAGGATAGGGTTCTGGGTGTTGGGGTTTTGTCTGGGGTAGTCTGCAGTGTTGTGTAGGGTGTTGGTATGTCTAGTTTTGTAAGTTTTGGCCTGTAGGAAAATCTGGGACTATATGTCGTTTTTGGTGTCCGTTGTGTTTGCGCGATACGTGAGTGGGTTCTGTGATCCAGCGTATCGCGGCGTGTCGCGATGGGTTTTAGACGCGTACACACACGATTCAGCGTATCGTACACACGCGCGTTTAGTTCGCGACGCGAATTTCTCGTTTTGGTTCGATATCGCGTTTCGCGGGATTTTTGGCTTATATGTAATTTCTTGTCGTATTTGCAGGGTTGCAGGCAGAAGCTACGGACACGGCTACAGAGGGAGCAGATGGTAGGGTTCACCTAGCGTGGAGTATAGGTGAGTAGATTTAACATCTACAGGGGAATCGCCCGCATGGCGTTATGCGTCTAGGCTAGGATTCAATTACCTGTCGCACATTCTACGTCATTGTAGAATTGCGCCTTACTGCATTTCCTTGATATAGTTATATACTGTGACTAGCAGCCGTAGGACACTGCACACATTATTGACGGTTCATGTTGCACGAGCACGGATTGTATGCTACACACACACCGTCAATAATTGCTATGTCACACACTACCACTTATAGCTGCTATTGCTTGCCACACATGACATCTAGCTTATCGGTATACTTATAGCGTATCATACCTTTAGTGATAGGTATATTTTCACTTTGTGATACAGCTACAGGTATACCTCCTACATATTTTACCTATACCGGGAGGGATTTCCTACATATGTTACTTATACCCAGGGGGTATACGACATCAGTTCCTATAGGTAGATACCTGGGCATTGCTACACCTGTATGTTACACACATATTCAGTTGCAGATACCTATCTACTTTTACTGATGTTACTTAGCTGTACCTTATCTTGATTTCGCATACATCTGGTTCAGCTATATACTTGTGTTTACCTGCTCGCATTCAGATATATCGCATACATCTGGTTCAGCTATATACTTGTGTTTACCTGCTCGCATTCAGATATATCGCATACATCTGGTTCAGCTATATACTTGTGTTTACCTGCTCGCATTCAGATATATCGCATACATCTGGTTCAGCTATATACTTGTGTTTACCTGCTCGCATTCAGATATATCGCATACATTTATTCCTGGATTTGCGCATTGTTATCTGGATTTTATATGATGTTTTCGGGATTTGGGAACCGCGGGAGTTCATGAAATTATGCATACATGGAACAACCCGGTTTCCTTGATATGATATTTGAGCGTCCCCCATGAGTTTTATCGGTGCTGATTATATACTCCATACGAGGTGTGGTTGCCATATGAGAGTACATGGTGGGGCCCGGTATGGCTCCCCTCGGCAAGAAGATCGATGGGTTTGCCGATTGAGCCTGGAGGCGGGCGAGTACCTACCGGTGATTGGTTGGACCTGGCAGTTGTCCGGAGGCTACTGACCAGAGTCGAGAGATGGATGCGGGAGGATCTGTACTGTCGGGGCCGAGGGCCGATACCGCAGACGGACCCCGTGGGCCGATCTGGACTGACGGAGCCCGATATACGAGGATTTCTGTGCCGATGCTTGGCACACTGTTTTCATGATATTTCTTCAACCCCTTTTGTATATATAACAGGGGACTTAGCCGTTGTTATATATACCCTTACACCAATATTAGTGGAATGGGACGCTAATATATGTGTATTGCCCCCATCATATTTATTTCTGTGCATATATGCATACCTTTAGGATGTTAGAAACTTACTTGGGATTCGACTTGGGATATAGGTGATTCATTGAGATTGGATATTGGACATACCTATGTGATTGGTGATTTGTACATTCGGGATATAGGAGATTACTCGATATTGTACATTGAGGAGATGTGAGACTTGTATGATGTGAGTGCCCAATGTGGCGGCTGATTTGAGGATTTGGGATTGGAGTATCTTGATGGATTGTGATCCTGCCACGACGTCAGGTTTCCGTGGGAAATGACATATTCCACCCTATACCTCACCCTTACATACCTTATGCATAGATTCATATATTGGGAGTACTTGTAGTGTACCCTTATGATAGCTGCATATTTGCTTTCTCATATCTCTATTGCATAGTCATTGCATACTTTTATCATGCCATCATTGCTTCACATATTGATTGTACCTGCTAGTGTACTCTCCTTATTTCAGCATTGCATGACATATTATTACTGTAATCGCATATCTTAGATTCATGCTGTACGTGCATTCCTGCGATTACCTGCATATATTTTATTCTATTCACGAGTTGGCAACTCACCCCCGTTGTGCCACAGGTGTTTCAGGTTGTTCCCCAGAGTAGTCGAGGCAGGCTATTCCTCCATTCAGCTATCCAGTTACCATCTTTTGCTACAGATACCGCATCAGCTCACAGTACCATTTTGCTTAGGTGGGTTAGATGGATATCTTTATTTCATATTGTATATTCGTTGTATTTGTACTCTCCATCTACTATTGTATATTTGACATAGAGACTTGGTGAGGACGTTAGTGTGTACTATTGTGGATTTGATGTCTTTTATATACAGCTTCTTCTCTACCGTCCTTATTTCTCTGTTGTATTCATCTTGACTAGTCTTTATAAAAAGGGGGTGTTGCTAAAATTTTAAAGAAAGAAAGTAAGACTTTTAAAGAATTTGGGTTGTGATTTCAATGGTTTCAAAACTTATATTATCTTTTCCTTATTTTTCATGGTTTAGATTTCTGGGTTTTGGCTTTCTTTTACTGCGTTACGTCTTTAGGCGTTGCGTAGTATTAGGGCCGTCACGGGCCAATTTTGGGTCGTGACAAAGTTGGTATCAGAGCGCTAGGTTTTACCTTTCGGAGTGTAGGATGACCTTAGTATGATAGAGTAGGTAGCTTAAGCAGAGTAACGTAGTGTGTGTATGTCTGCAGCATACCCACAGCGCGGTACCTTGCATTAAGTGACCTAAGTACAATTTGCTTGACATTCCTTCCTTGATGATTCATATCTTTGGGATTCGATTTCCTCATTCTTATCGAATCTCATCTTATATCTATTTATAGCCTTGCCGCCGATGACTATGGGGACTCAGAGCGATGCAGCGAGGGCTGAGATCAGGGTTAGCTCGGGTGAGACGAGTACTGACCAGGATGGCACTCTAGTTGCACAGGTGCAGACGGATCAGCCTACGACCTATACTATGGATAGACTTTTGGTAGAGATGCAGGAGTTCCGCCAGACGATGATTTCTTTAGTTGACGTCGTTCGGGAGCTACGACAGGAGGTTGTCACCCCTGTTACTCAGCTATCCCTTACGATCAGTATGCAGCAGTCCGTCACCTACATAGTACCAGTGGTTGCAGCTCCAGTTGACGAGGCATGTATTCCAGGACAGTGGAGGACTCGTACCAGCGTACTAGCCCAGAGACAGAGGTTTGATCGTCGAGACAGATTTCGTAGCCGTCGCGGGAGTAGCAGAGGCTTAGGACAAGGACCGTCGTTCAGCTCTCATCCCCAGGATGGTCAGCAGTCAGCGCGTGGATGCTTTCGATGCGGAGGCCTTCAGCACTTCGTCAGGGATTGTTCCTTAGCACCTCGTCATGATCGTTTTCAGAGAGGCCGTGGACGCGGAAGATTTGCTCAAAAGGCCCAGTCTACCAGAGGAGTTCATCCAGCTGCGAGTAGAGGGCAGACACAGGAGTTTGCTTCTACTCATCGGGACGCGCAGACGTCCAATGTGGAGTTTTCAGGTATCTTTTATTTATATGTTCTTTTGATGTATTCGTTGTCCTCTTGCTTGTACCGTTGTTGGGTAGATTAGTAGTAGTTGTTTTAACTTCTGTCAGCGATCCTTTGGTTGCGCGACACGTATTCAGTTGTGTGCCAAGCAGATAGGAGATAGAGGTTTCGTCCGTCGTTCTGGTCCTTCTTGAGATGTGGGATTTGATGTTCTCCTGGGCACGGATTGGTTAACTACGTGTTAGGCGTCTGTGGACTACCGTGAGGAAACAGTCAGGTTTGTTTTCCCGGCAAGTCAGTTCTGGTTGTGCAGGTGGACAGTTGTGCCGCCTCTCACAGCTTGAATTCAGCCTTTTCGCTAGTCGGCTACTGAGGAGATGTCGTGGATTCTTGGCGTTCATTCGTGATACCGGAGCCACAGTGGGATTGTTGGACCGGGTTCCTTTCGTGCGAGAGTTTTTCCGACGTTGCTCCGGATGGGCCGGCGAAGCTGAGGGAGCTTTTAGGATCAGCTGCAGAGTTGTGGTTTGGGGAGTTTTGTGCGTCTGAGTGTTTCGCTTTTGGAAACTCCTATTTCTGTTCGTCCAGGAGGAAGACGGCAGTTGGAGGTTGTGTATCGACGGATCGTCAATTGAACCGGCTTACGGTGCGGATAGGTATCCTTCACCTCGCCGTGATGATTTCTTCGATCAGCTCCAGAGTGCGAGACATTTTTCTAAGTTTGCCTGGGATCAGGTCATCATTATTGCGGATTCGGAGTGATGGCATTCCGAAGTCTGCCTTATGCGTGCTACGGGCTTTGTGTGTATCGGTGAGTCGTTGGATTCCCTGATGCCCTAGCAGCCTTCGTAGATATGATGAACCAGATTTCTTAAGGCCGTTCCTCGACCAGATTCTGTTGTGTTATTTACGACATTTTGGTCTATTTAATGTGTCTTGAGGGACAGGAGTAGCACTGAGGATCTGTTATGCAGATACTGGGAGAGTACCAGCCGTTGCTAAATTCTCAGAGTGTTTCTTCAGGCTTGTTTTGTGTTGACTCCTAGATCTTGTAGTCACGGGAGACGGTTTCGTATGGTTCCGAGGGAGGTCGTGGCCGTACAGCTTAGGCCCAGACTTGCGTGCCGGACGGAGATCCGCGGATTGTTGGGCTTAGCAGGGTTTTTACCGCCGTTTCTTGCAGGATTGCTAGAGTAGTGCTGCACCGTCGACTGAATTGACCGAGATGGAGGTTTCTTTTCTGTGGACTGGGGCATGTGTACGGAGTTTTCGGCAGCTGAAGATTCTGTTAACAACTGCATCAGTATTCCTTTGCTTGTGGTTCGGGCGACCTTGTTGTTTGACTGTAGTGTTTCTTGAGTGGGCTCGAGGGTGTACTGATGTGACACTACAGAGTCGTCGCTTTTGCTTTCCCTATATTTGGAGGAAGTACGAGGAGGATATTCCACTCATGATCTGAAGATAGCCGTGGTGGTTTTGCGTTGGAAATTTGGAGACACTTCTTGTTCGAGAGTCATGTCAGATTTTCACGGACCACCAGAGCTTAACGTACATCTTCCTGCAGCGGACTTGATTGTTGTGTTAGTCTTCTGCAGATTTACAGTTTTGTGTGATCGCTGAGTATAGCTTAGTTCGTCTCTACGGAGGGGACAGCTTGCTCAAGTCCGCGCTCGACCACTTTCCTTAAATCGTTTTCGCGAGACACTGCCCGTCGAAGCTCGTACGTCAGAGATACTTGAGCATATTCGGCTGGGTAATGATTCGGAGACCTTGATTTGTGACAATGACGTGCTAAGTTAGGGACACGTTTGTGTACCTGCCATTATCAGGTAGAGGCGTGTAATCCTAGCACATGCACATCTGTCAACTCTCTATATACATTCAAGTTCCACCAGCTCTGGCGTGACTTGTGAGATAGTTACGAGTGGACAGGGATGTAAAGAGATGTTTCAGGTTTCGTTTCAAGGTGTCAGTCTTGTTGTGTGCTTGAGTCGAGCATCTGAGGCCGGCTGGAGAGTTGCAATCTTTTACCGTTCCGAAGTAGGAATGGGAGCAGATCTCCATGAATTTCGTTATGGTTTCTACCCAAGTTTAGTCAGGGTATGACTCTAATCGGATTCTTGTCGTCCGGTTATACTCAATGTGCTCTTTGGTGTTTGTTAAGTTGTGTGTTTGTTTTGTTTGGTCGTCAGCAGCCTGGGATCGTCACTCGCCATTGTTAGGGTTCTCTTTCGATAGCTATTATCAGGAGACACGCCAATTGGCCACCCTTAGGCTTAGGGGTTAGGTCGTGTCAATCACCAGCCTGTCGTTCTTCTGACTCCGCGTAAGTAGGACTTTGGACCCCAGCTAGTCTAGAGTTTCGGAGATAGTCCAGTTGTGTTTAGGTCAGGATGAGAATTGCCCATTGCAAACTAATGTCTTATGCGACTGTGCTGGTCGCAGGCTTGAGTGCGCAGTGGCACATCATGTATTCCTACGGACCTTCTGATGAATGACGTGTTGGATTTTGGGAAGTTTGTCCCAGGATTTAGGTCCTTCTGAGATCCTATAAGCGAGTTAGTTTCGTTGCCTTTAAATTGGCACTTCCGCCCAGATTATTAGATTTCCACCCCGTATTCCTTGTGAAGATACTTTACATTTACCTTCATGACATTTCTCACATGATTTAGCACCAGACCTTTTAGCTGGACGCGATCTTTCGTTCACCAGCAGCCATGTGTGTTAATGGCTCGGCAGGTGGAAGGACATCGGTCAAGGGTCTTGCCATCTGTGAAGGGTTTCTTGGGCGTAGCCGTGTAGTGAGATAGTCACTTGGGAGGCTGCGAGCGAGATTTGAGTATTTTAATCTTCTTTTTGAAGGTACGCGTAACAGTATAAGTTTTAAATTCGGGGACGAATTTCTTTTAAAGGGGGGAGATTGTAACACCTTAGAATGTGTTTTGTAGCTATTTATATTTTTAAGTGTGGTTTTTAATAAAAAGTTTACCAAATTAAGTTTTAAATATTTTATCCTATTTAATGTGTATTTTATTAGAATTTTGTTAGGCACACACACACTTGTGCATGTTAACTAGAGTGTTAATTTGAGGTTTAACCATTGCTTAATCTAGTTATTATTGTTTAGGTGTTTTGGGTTAAATAGTTATGGTTGTTATTAAGAAATAAAATGAATTTAATTAGGGTTGAAATGTTGACTTGTGTGTGTGATAGAGGGCATGGTGAGCATGGGGTGAACCATGCCTCATTAATGATGAGAGAGAAGGAGAGAGGGAGGGGTTGTAGCCTTGCACTCTTTTCTCTTTCTCTTTTCCCTCATTCTCTCTCTCACAAACACTCACACACTCACTCACAGTAGCAGCAGCAGAAGCAGAAGACAGCAGCAGCAGCAATAGCAACAACAAGAACAACATCATCACCATCTGCACCATCAGCAACTGCAACTGCAGCAACTCAAGAAGACAGCAACAGCAGCAGCAGCTGCCCCAGCAACCCAACAACAACAACAAAGACTACAACAACCACAAGACAACAACATCACCATCATAATCCTCAGCAGCAAACGGAAGCAGAAGCAGCAACAGAAGCAGAGGCAGCAGCAGAGCAGGAGGAGTCCCAGCACTTGCAGAAGTTCTTCCTCCCCCATACACCTCTTCTCCAGCTCTTTAGGGTCCAATAGGGTATACTTCCTGAACCCAATCCCTAGTTTGATTAGTTGTGTGATTGTTAGTATCGATTAGTGATAATTGGCTAGATTAGTGCTAAATTATGGTAAATTGTGTGGAAAATTGGTTAAGTCTTGATTGTGTTGGTTAACCTAGCTCATTGTAGTGTTAATAAGGTCACTTCAACTGAGAGTTGACCCAGATTTCACTAAAATACCATAGGTTTTCCTTCTTGTGCAAAATTGGTGTTTTAAAGCGATATTTGTGACTTTTGTGATCTGCTATAGACCCGATGCCTTCAGGTCAAAATTGAGGAGACTGGGACATGATACCTAGGTCTAGAATACACAACCAGAAGACGAACCCACCACCCCCATTTGAGGCCGCCAATTTTAGCATTCTGGCCGCAATTTGCGGCCAGGATAGGGTTCTGGGTGTTGGGGTTTTGTCTGGGGTAGTCTGCAGTGTTGTGTAGGGTGTTGGTATGTCTAATTTTGTAAGTTTTGGCCTGTAGGAAAATCTGGGACTATATGTCGTTTTTGGTGTCCGTTGTGTTTGCGCGATACGTGAGTGGGTTCTGTGATCCAGCGTATCGCGGCGTGTCGCGATGGGTTTTAGACGCGTACACACACGATTCAGCGTATCGTACACACGCGCGTTTAGTTCGCGACGCGAATTTCTCGTTTTGGTTCGATATCGCGTTTCGCGGGATTTTTGGCTTATATGTAATTTCTTGTCGTATTTGCAGGGTTGCAGGCAGAAGCTACGGACACGGCTACAGGGGGAGAAGATGGTAGGGTTCACCTAGCGTGGAGTATAGGTGAGTAGATTTAACATCTACAGGGGAATCGCCCGCATGGCGTTATGCGTCTGGGCTAGGATTCAATTACCTGTCGCACATTCTACGTCATTGTAGAATTGCGCCTTACTGCATTTCCTTGATATAGTTATATACTGTGACTAGCAGCCGTAGGACACTGCACACATTATTGACGGTTCATGTTGCACGAGCACGGATTGTATGCTACACGCACACCGTCAATAATTGCTATGTCACACACTACCACTTATAGCTGCTATTGCTTGCCACACATGACATCTAGCTTATCGGTATACTTATAGCGTATCATACCTTTAGTGATAGGTATATTTTCACTTTGCGATACAGCTACAGGTATACCTCCTACATATTTTACCTATACCGGGAGGGATTTCCTACATATGTTACTTATACCCAGGGGGGTATACGACATCAGTTCCTATAGGTAGATACCTGGGCATTGCTACACCTGTATGTTACACACATATTCAGTTGCAGATACCTATCTAATTTTACTGATGTTACTTAGCTGTACCTTATCTTGATTTCGCATACATCTGGTTCAGCTATATACTTGTGTTTACCTGCTCGCATTCAGATATATCGCATACATCTGGTTCAGCTATATACTTGTGTTTACCTGCTCGCATTCAGATATATCGCATACATCTGGTTCAGCTATATACTTGTGTTTACCTGCTCGCATTCAGATATATCGCATACATCTGGTTCAGCTATATACTTGTGTTTACCTGCTCGCATTCAGATATATCGCATACATTTATTCCTGGATTTGCGCATTGTTATCTGGATTTTATATGATGTTTTCGGGATTTGGGAACCGCGGGAGTTCATGAAATTATGCATACATGGAACAACCCGGTTTCCTTGATATGATATTTGAGCGTCCCCCATGAGTTTTATCGGTGCTGATTATATACTCCATACGAGGTGTGGTTGCCGTATGAGAGTACATGGTGGGGCCCGGTATGGTTCCCCTCGGCAAGAAGATCGATGGGTTTGCCGATTGAGCCTGGAGGCGGGCGAGTACCTACCGGTGATTGGTTGGACCTGGCAGTTGTCCGGAGGCTACTGACCAGAGTCGAGAGATGGATGCGGGAGGATCTGTACTGTCGGGGCCGAGGGCCGATACCGCAGACGGACCCCGTGGGCCGATCCGGACTGACGGAGCCCGATATACGAGGATTTCTGTGCCGATGCTTGGCACACTGTTTTCATGATATTTCTTCAACCCCTTTTGTATATATAACAGGGGACTTAGCCGTTGTTATATATACCCTTACACCAATATTAGTGGAATGGGACGCTAATATATGTGTATTGCCCCCATCATATTTATTTCTGTGCATATATGCATACCTTTAGGATGTTAGAAACATACTTGGGATTCGACTTGGGATATAGGTGATTCATTGAGATTGGATATTGGACATACCTATGTGATTGGTGATTTGTACATTCGGGATATAGGAGATTACTCGATATTATACATTGAGGAGATGTGAGACTTGTATGATGTGAGTGCCCAATGTGGGGGCTGATTTGAGGATTTGGGATTGGAGTATCTTGATGGATTGTGATCCTGCCACGACGTCAGGTTTCCGTGGGAAATGACATATTCCACCCTATACCTCACCCTTACATACCTTATGCATAGATTCATATATTGGGAGTACTTGTTGTGTACCCTTATGATAGCTGCATATTTGCTTTCTCATATCTCTATTGCATAGTCATTGCATACTTTTATCATGCCATCATTGCTTCACATATTGATTGTACCTGCTAGTGTACTCTCCTTATTTCAGCATTGCATGACATATTATTACTGTAATCGCATATCTTAGATTCATCCTGTACGTGCATTCCTGCGATTACCTGCATATATTTTATTCTATTCACGAGTTGGCAACTCACCCCCGTTGTGCCACAGGTGTTTCAGGTTGTTCCCCAGAGTAGTCGAGGCAGGCTATTCCTCCATTCAGCTATCCAGTTACCATCTTTTGCTACAGATACCGCATCAGCTCACAGTACCATTTTGCTTAGGTGGGTTAGATGGATATCTGTATTTCATATTGTATATTCGTTGTATTTGTACTCTCCATCTACTATTATATATTTGACATAGAGACTTGGTGAGGACGTTAGTGTGTATTATTGTGGATTTGATGTCTTTTATATACAGCTTCTTCTCTACCGTCCTTATTTCTCTGTTGTATTCATCTTGACTAGTCTTTATAAAAAGGGGGTGTTGCTAAAATTTTAAAGAAAGAAAGTAAGACTTTTAAAGAATTTGGGTTGTGATTTCAATGGTTTCAAAACTTATATTATCTTTTCCGTATTTTTCATGGTTTAGATTTCTGGGTTTTGGCTTTCTTTTACTGCGTTACGTCTTTAGGCGTTGCGTAGTATTAGGGCCGTCACGGGCCAATTTTGGGTCGTGACAAATGACTAGGACAGGTGGTTCGTTCGCCTACCCCGATGCGAGGTCATCAGATAGATTGATTCCAGCTAGAGACGACTTCACGCGGAGACGTTGAGAGTCGACAAAGACGATCGAATGTCAGAAACCTATTATTCCAAGTTTAAAGTAGTCGGAAAGACATGCAGGCAATTCTATGGTCCCTCTAGAAGAATGAAACCCTAACTCGACTTAATGACCGTGTGAAAGCCTTTGAACCTTCGGGTTTGCGGCAGTTCTACGGCGCCATTAGTGAGGCTTGGGTTTGCCCTTCTATGGATGGACCACCGATGCTGTGGTATGTACTCGATACTATTAAATTGTGCCCAAGATGTTGAGCTCTTGGGGATTATGAGGTTTTGACGACTCGATCGGATGGCTCGACTTAATTCGGATGCTAGGTGGTGAGATGCATTTCTTGGGAGACTCCCGATACGAGGATAGCCGTTGGAGCTCAGTCCATGCAGCCACGACGAGACGAGTCCGAAGCGGTCGACATTAGAGAATGGTGAAGTAAGAGGTTCGTACGAGGTCTTGATGAGACGACGTTCCACTCCGCCGACATTAGAGATGCGATGCGCATGCCGAGGCATGGTACTTGGATTTACCTTCCAGAAGGAGTCGCGATGAGTATGCAGTCGTTCCAGAGCAAGATGCAGATATAGGAAAGGACGATGACTTCCGGACAGTTGGAAGAGACGAGACATGGAAGAGACCGTGAGCAGGATTCCTTCCAGGACACTGCTGCAATGATACTTGCACCCAGGATCAGATGTGTCACGTACATTCAGAGAGCCAGAGGCCGACGCCAGTGATATGCTGTCTTACGAGTGGTCGCGATGATTGACCGAGAGATGACCAGAGAAGTCCCAGAACGGAATCATCCCCGTTAGCACACCTGACAGGGCCGATGAGCCGATGGACCGAGAGGTTGGTAATTCACAGTGAAGACCTTGACCCAGGAGTGGTCATTGTTACGCACACCAGCAGGCCAGAGTTCATGATCATCGATGAGACGTCCCACTAGTGACCGCGACAGTTGGCCCGAGATTCTTAGAGGATGCACTTGAGCGGTATTATTCCGCCATTATTGATTTCGATGTTTTGGGTGATTTATTCGCATGATTTGATTTTGATGATTGAGGATTTACGATCTCTGCACAGTGTTCCACTTGATATCGTTTTCGTGCTTTGGTTTCACATGTTTGTGATTTTACGGTTTTAGACATTTGAGTTGATTTTGTGCATATGCACGCACACGATTTGGTTCCTGCACTCTGTATAGTTTATATATGCTTGCAGTGCAGTGATACGCCTTTTGTGCACTTAGATGCACTGGACTTCGATTTCGATTGTGACACTCGATATTTGTTTTGTGCACCTTGTGCACCTGATTTGATTTTACGCATGTTCGGCACTTGATATTGGATTTCATGATTTCGTGCATGATGGATGCCCCTGGTTTTGGGTTTTCACGCATGTTGAGCGCATGTCTTGAGATGCGATTTTGGTGCACACCAGATGCACTAAATCGATGTTTTTTTCGTGCATGTCACATGCACCTGATTTTGCTGTCAGGCACACACGTTGCCTACGACAGATACTTTTTGCACACCCGATGCACTTAGATCTTGTTTCTGTGCACTTATATGGGACGTATATGGATTTTGATTGTCGTGCGCACCAGACGCACGTAGTATTCATACGCATATTTTGGGATTGATTTCTTATAGAGAAGTACGTTTTTTTTAATGATAATTGCGATGTGTTTTCGTACTAAGCAGGACTAGTCAGAGGACAGTACCTGAATGTATTTTGCATGCATTGATAGCTATTGAAGGGAATTCCAAAAAGCGAGCTATAGTCTCAGTATTTACCTACGTGTTTGATATGACGCGAAACGTTTAAAACAAGGAAAACCCTTCAAAATTGTTTCCCAAAACGGCGGAACGTACATTTTAAACAAAGGTATATATGTATATAGTTATTTTCTTATGATAGACGTCCGCCACTGTGCAGTGTTATGTGCATTGCACAGCAACTTAAAGGATTTGGCATGCATTTCCTCCTGATATTTGCATGTATAGTCCCGATTTATAGCATATCGGTCTTGCTTGAGATTTGGCATTCGTGTCTTCACCTTGACTCCGATGATTGCGAGATGCTTGACGGAGTTTTGATTTCGAGTTATCTACTCATTACTCATGCGCATGCATTGCGCTTTGATGTGTTTATGTATTTATGATTTCGGAGCCCCGGCGATTTGATGGTTTTGGCTGAAATATTTTAGTATTTGGGGGGAGTTTTAATTTAAATTCGGGGACCGAATTTCTTTAAGGGGGAAGATTGTAACGTTTTGAAAATCGTTTCGGTGAAATTTCGAAAAAACGGTAAAATAAGGGGGTTTTCTGTAAAAAGTCAAAATGCAAATATCTTTATTATAAAATTAAATATACATATTCTAGCTATCTAATTGCTAGTATTTGGTATTTATTGAGCCACTGGTGAAATTTCAATTTTTCTGAAAAAAATATTATTTTAATATTATTTTAAGCCGTCACTAATACATTTAATTAGGGAAAATTACAAATTGGAATGAGTTGAAACAAATTTTGTGCATCAGAAAACATTAAATAAAATTTTATCATGTGGTTTTTGGAAGGAAATCGTTTGCCAAAACGGTTTAGAAAATATCGAAGAAAAAGGCTTTTTTTCGGTGAAATTAGTGTTAATAGGAATTGGGGTAATACATTTATCTTTTTCCCTCACCCACACTCACCCACACCCTCTCTCCCCTCTCCAAATCAGCAGCCCTAGTGCCCCCTCATTTTCCCCACTTGTTTTGCTAAAGAAAAGAAAACAAAACAAAAAGAAATGTATAAGAAAAGAGATATGGTTGTGTTGACCTTTGACTTCTTTGACTTGGAAACACTTTCCCCACCTCATTCTCTCTCCAATCACTCCCCATTCCAGCCGAAACCCCTCCCCCCTCTCAACAGCAGCTCCTCCCTTTCCTCCCCTCATTTCTCTTGAAAAAATCTCATCAAAATTGCCTCAAAACCCATCAAAAAAAATCCCAACATCCAAATCCAACTCCTACCCATTTTAGTTTAGGCTATCAAGCATGGATTGTGGTGAAAAGAGAGCTTTTTGGATGGCTAGATTTCTAGTTAGATCTACAAATTTGTGGAGGTATAATTTTAACCATGTAGTTAAAATTGTTGGTTAATGCTTATGTTAGCTTAATTAAGTGTTAATTAGGTTTTATATGGGTTCGAATTGCATGATTGAAAAATTCAAGAGAAGGGGTTGTGATCAAACTTGAGTTTGGGGTATTTGGATCATGATTTGTGTGTTGTAATTTGAGATCTTAAGTCATGCAAGGAAAAGCTAATTACTAGTTGCTAATTTTTAGTTTAAATTTTGCTAATTGTATTAATTTTGTTAACTAGGTTTTGGGAATTTAATTAATTAATTGGGATAAAAATCTTATTAGGGTATTCATGACATTGTTAGCATTTTAAGATGTAGTTTAATATTTTAGATCATGCAAATCCAAGCTAGATTGTTGTATATGCATTTTTGCTAAAATGGTTGAAATTTGGGTAAGATTGCAAACTAGTATTTTTTGAACGTATATAGTTTGGTGAAATTAAATTGTGGAAATGGTTTGTATGGCTTATTTAAGTTATTTAGTAAATATTATGGTCATTAGTTTTGTTTAAACATCAAGATTTGTATTAATACAGTTAACGACCGCAAACTAGATTTTTGGGAAATAAAACGATTTGTTTACTTTTATGGTTTTGATGAATTAAAACCTATTTCTTATATGATTAGTGAGTTTTGAAACCACGATTGGTGCGTTTGAGTTTTTTTGCGATCACTCGGCGTTTGTACGCCGATGTCGAGGGTTTTGGGTTGATTTGTGAAAGCAAACCATAGGTTTTGACCTATGTGGGATTCATATGTCGTTTTGGTCATGAGTCGGATTTTAAAGCGATATGGTGCGTTATGATATGTAGGCACCCCATGTGGATCGAGACGACAAGCAAGCGCGTGGCGACGTCGGCACCGGCGAGCGAGGACAAGGTGAGTAGATTTATATCTACGGGGAGAAGTCGGGTGGATGGCGTATAGCACCCCCGCAGTCCGTGGTGGTGTATACGGATGCGTATACACACCAACAATTATTATATGTTATTTGGGATTAATAACGATGTTTAGGATGGATATTGGTGTGTTGGATTATTTTATTGTTGCGAACCCTAGGGTAGTGTTGCACTACACATACATACATACATACTTGCATACATTCCTATTTATATGTGCTCATGGGATTCTTTATGCTTATGTGTTCACATGGGTATGGGACTATGTGTTCACATACGGATTTGAGGACGATACTTGGGATTGAGCTGAATCGATGAGATTTGTTTTGTGGTTGTGATATCGGTTTGTACGAGACTGTCGATCAGTAGTCAGATCATGACTATATTGATGATTTTAGTATTGTACTAGACATAGGTCAGTACCCTGGACTATGATCTTGGATAAAGAGGATACCAGATGAATAGTATGATGAATATGATATTAACCCGTACCCAGATTTGGGGATGCCGTACGACGGATTTACGTACGAGCTATATTTTGATGATTGATCCGCACTCTTGACTTGGGATGTCTGATTATAGATATGGTATCGGATATGATATTATTGAGGCGGGATCACCAACTAATATATATACAGGTATGTATATGTATCGACTCAGATGTTAGGCGGTTTCCTTACCTGTAGCTCAGCTTGTTAGTTCAGCCGTTTAGTTTAGAGTAGTTGTTAGATTAGATTAGACTCCTACCTATTTCAAAACTAGCGGGTCGTGGGTATTTTAAAAGACAGGTCAAGGGATCTACGGATATTTAAAAAGGCGTATCTTTTCATAAAAACACCGTAGCCCCTATTTTCAAAACCCCATGATTCGTGTTCTTTCAAAAGGCACCATTTGTAGGACTTATGTTAGATTTATGCAGATTAGTTATAGTTGCGTCTAGTATTCAGCTCCCGCTCCTTTTTGTGGTTCGCTTCGCATCGCATGCTTATATTATGTTTCATACTCCATTATTGATATCATGCTGTTAGGACACCAGCACCATTACCGATGATGCGTATGTACCACGTACACTTACTTGCCGGCTCACACACATCTTCATCGGTAATTGCCATGACACGTACACCTTAGAAAATATTATTGCTTGACATAGCCTGTTAGCTAATAGTTTAGACATTGTAGTTATTACCTGCTACTTCATGCATACTGTTATTCATTGTTATGCCGCATTCATGGATTCTCATGCATATATTCACTATTTTACGTGTTATTGAGATTTTGGATTCGGATTTCCATGAGATTTTCTGGATTTGGAGGAAACCGCAAAAAAAAAACATAAATAAACCTTTTCTCTCTTTTAAAATAAAAAGTGCGGTTTTCCAATGATGTATGAGTCGTCCACCATGAGTTTGCTGATGGATTTCGAGACCCGATTCGAGGAGTGGAGGAACCGTTTCGAGTACATGGTGGGCCCGGTGCGGTACCCCGGGGCAAGAGGAATGTGTTGTTGACGTTGAGCCCGGCAGGGGAGCACTACCGACCGGTGATATTACCCGACGCGTCGGATATCCGGAGGATACCGTCGTGGTCTTGAGATGGATGGTAGGGGCCGGTCTGGATTGACGGCACCCTAGATATTGATTTTGAGATATTGAGGTACAGAGATTGTGATACAGAGAGATCGAGATATTTGGACACTTGTTTTGTGTCGATGCTGGGCACTGTTTTATACTGATTTCTTTTATGGTACCTCACTTTAAAAATACAGAAATCTCACTGATTTATGAAAGCAGTTTTCGTCAGTACATGTATTCTGTTCCGTGCATTCATACCTCATTCATATGATATATTGCTACCTGAGGCACTGACACGGGCACATGAAATCACACTCGGGTTAGATATTACCCTAGCCATTTTTATAGGTTGCATGTTATACATATATTTGAGGATATATTATGATCATTGACCTAGGTTGCGTTATTTATACGATTTCTGTGCGTAGATGTTTTTTCTATTCACGAGTTGGCAACTCACCCCCGTTGTGCCCCAGTTTCTTGCAGGTTTCGCCGTACAGGTTTCTTTACGGCTTTGCGGGTACAGTTTCGTTCGGGTGACTTGCTAGTATGTGGGTTTATTTGTATCGTACCCATCATTATACATTGTATATTATTATTCAGTTGTATCTAGAAGTTCCATCAACCAAACATGTACATATTTTGAGATAGAGACCAGCGGTGTTATTCCTTCGACCTTAGAGTCGCGCGTTATATTTATGTGGTTTTCTTGTGGTTTTGAGTTTCCTTTTGAATTTTGATCCTCGCCGTTGGCGTTGTATATTATATTGCTTGTGTGGTTGTGACCGTCGATTGACGAAGAGCTAGCTCCCGCTTGGGGATGCCTTTTTATTGATTTCGTATACTATTCATGTTGTATCCCGTTTGGGGGCCAGTATTTACAAAGGAGACTCTGCCGAAATTTTCGGGAAATATTTGATGTTTTTTTTAAAAACCGCATAATTCGGCTTATGCTATTAAATTACTTGTTTTAAATTGGTTTTCCTTCACTCTACTACTTTTCTTGGTTTGGATTTCTGGGTTTTCGGCTCACTTAGATTATGTACGCCTCGAGACGTTCATAGTTTAAGTGTCGGTCATGTTCCGTACTTTCGGTTCGTGACAAAGTTGGTATCAGAGCATTAGGTTTTACCTTCGGAGCGTAGGATGACCCTTGGTTGATGGAATAGGTGACTAAAGTAGAGTGACGTACCGTTGGTATGTTCCGCGGCATATTTACGACACGCCACTCCACTTAAGAAGCCTTAGGATGTACATTTCCTTGTTCAGTATTATATTCCTTCCTGATCTAGCCTCATCGGTACCAGTTTGGTTTTGCTGCCACGATTACGGGCAGGGAGAGCTATGGCTAGAGTTGCGGTCAGCACGAGCTCGTCACGAACGAGGACTGACTAGGGCGTGATTCCGGCGACACCCGATTGTAGAGAGGTGTCTTTTGATTGTGTTTTGCGCCACGAGCATTGGATGGATCGCCGTATGAGATTGCTCGGACGGGCAGATTAGCACTAGAGGATTGAGCCACCGGTAGAGGCCAGCCATACTTAGATGACCATTGAAGTGATTGAGGCACGGTACAGCGTGCAGATGAGCGAACCTGTTTTTTGCTGTGAACGACGAGATATCGCCCCATATGTTGGAGCTATTGCGGGACGAGTTGTACTAATAGATGATAGAAGATCGCTAGTCACCCGATGATGAATGACTAGGACAGATGGTTCGTTCGCCTACCCCGATGCGAGGTCATCAGATAGATTGATTCCAGCTAGAGACGACTTCACGCGGAGATGTTGAGAGTCGACAGAGATGATCGAATGTCAGAAACCTATTATTCCAAGTTTAAAGTATTCGGAAAGACATGCAGGCAATTCTATGGTCCCTCTAGAAGAATGAAACCCTAACTCGACTTAATGACCGTGTTAAAGCCTTTGAACCTTCGGGTTTGCGGCAGTTCTACGGCGCCATTAGTGAGGCTTGGGTTTGCCCTTCTACGGATGGACCACCGATGCTGTGGTATGTACTCGATACTATTAAATTGTGCCCAAGATGTTGAGCTCTTGGGGGATTATGAGGTTTTGACGACTCGATCGGATGGCTCGACTTAATTCGGATGCTAGGTGGTGAGATGCATTTCTTGGGAGACTCCCGATACGAGGATAGCCGTTGGAGCTCAGTCCATGCAGCCACGACGAGACGAGTCCGAAGCGGTCGACATTAGAGAAAGGTGAAGTAAGTGGTTCGTACGAGGTCTTGATGAGACGACGTTCCACTTCGCCGACATTAGAGATGCGATGCGCATGCCGAGGCATGGTACTTGGATTTACCTTCCAGAAGGAGTCGCGATGAGTATGCAGTCGTTCCAGAGCAAGATGCAGATATAGGAAAGGACGATGACTTCCGGACAGTTGGAAGAGACGAGACATGGACGAGACCGTGAGCAGGATTCCTTCCAGGACACTGCTGCAATGATACTTGCACCCAGGATCAGATGTGTCACGTACATTCAGAGAGCCAGAGGCCGACGCCGGTGATATGCTGTCTTACGAATGGTCGCGATGATTGACCGAGAGATGACCAGAGAAGTCCCAGAACGGAATCATCCCCGTTAGCACACCTGACAGGGCCGATGAGCCGATGGACCGAGAGGTTGGTAATTCACAGTGAAGACCCTTACCCAGGAGTGGTCATTGTTAGGCACACCAGCAGGCCAGAGTTCATGATCATCGACGAGACGCCCCACTAGTGACCGCGACAGTTGGCCCGAGATTCTTAGAGGATGCACTTGAGCGGTATTATTCCGCCATTATTGATTTCGATGTTTTGGGTGATTTATTCGCATGATTTGATTTTGATGATTGAGGATTTACGATCTCTGCACAGTGTTCCACTTGATATCGTTTTCGTGCTTTGGTTTCACATGTTTGTGATTTCACGGTTTTAGACATTTGAGTTGATTTTGTGCATATGCACGCACACGATTTGGTTCCTGCACTCTGTATAGTTTATATATGATTGCAGTGCAGTGATACGCCTTTTGTGCACTTAGATGCACTGGACTTCGATTTCGATTGTGACACTCGATATTTGTTTTGTGCACCTTGTGCACCTGATTTGATTTTGCGCATGTTCGGCACTTGATATTGGATTTCATGATTTCGTGCATGATGGATGCCCCTGGTTTTGGGTTTTCACGCATGTTGAGCGCATGTCTTGAGATGCGATTTTGGTGCACACCAGATGCACTAAATCGAGATTTTTTTCGTGCATGTCAGATGCACCTGATTTTGCTGTCAGGCACACACGTTGCCTACGACAGATACTTTGTGCACACCCGATTCACTTAGATCTTGTTTCTGTGCACTTATATGGCACGTATATGGATTTTGATTGTCGTGCGCACCAGACGCACGTAGTATTCATACGCGTATTTTGGGATTGATTTCTTATAGAGAAGTACGTTTTTTTTATGATAATTGCGATGTGTTTTCGTACTAAGCAGGACTAGTCAGAGGACAGTACCTGAATGTATTTTGCATGCATTGATAGCTATTGAAGGGAATTCCAAAAAGCGAGCTATAGTCTCAGTATTTACCTACGTGTCTGATATGACGCGAAACGTTTAAAATAAGAAAAACCCTTCAAAATTGTTTCCCAAAACGGCGGAACGTACATTTTAAACAAAGGTTTATATGTATATAGTTATTTTCTTATGATAGACGTCCGCCACTGTGCAGTGTTATGTGCATTGCACAGCAACTTAAAGGATTTGGCATGCATTTCCTCCTGATATTTGCATGTATAGTCCCGATTTATAGCATATCGGTCTTGCTTGAGATTTGGCATTCGTGTCTTCACCTTGACTCCGATGATTGCGAGATGCTTGACGGAGTTTTGATTTCGAGTTATCTACTCATTACTCATGCGCATGCATTGCCCTATGATGTGTTTATGTATTTATGATTTCGGAGCCCCGGCGATTTGATGGTTTTGGCTGAAATATTTTAGTATTTGGGGGGAGTTTTAATTTAAATTCGGGGACCGAATTTCTTTAAGGGGGGATGATTGTAACGCTTTGAAAATCGTTTCGGTGAAATTTCGAAAAAACGGTAAAATAAGGGGGTTTTCTGTAAAAAGTCAAAATGCAAATATCTTTATTATAAAATTAAATATACATATTCTAGCTGTCTAATTGCTAGTATTTGGTATTTATTGAGCCACTGGTGAAATTTCAATTTTTCTGAAAAAAATATTATTTTAATATTATTTTAAGCCGTCACTAATACATTTAATTAGGGAAAATTACAAATTGGAATGAGTTGAAACAAATTTTGTGCATCATAAAACATTAAATAAAATTTTATCATGTGGTTTTTGGAATGAAATCGTTTGCCAAAACGGTTTAGAAAATATCGAAGAAAAGGGCTTTTTTCGGTGAAATTAGTGTTAATAGGAATTGGGGTAATACATTTATCTTTTTCCCTCACCCACCCTCACCCACACCCTCTCTCCCCTCTCCAAATCAGCAGCCCTAGTGCCCCCTCATTTTTCCCACTTGTTTTGCTAAAGAAAAGAAAACAAAACAAAAAGAAATGTATAAGAAAAGAGATATGGTTGTGTTGACCTTTGACTTCTTTGACTTGGAAACACTTTCCCCACCTCATTCTCTCTCCAATCACTCCCCATTCTAGCCGAAACCCCTCCCCCCTCTCAACAGCAGCTCCTCCCTTTCCTCCCCTCATTTCTCTTGAAAAAATCTCATCAAAATCGCCTCAAAACCCATCAAAAAAAATCCCAACATCCAAATCCAACTCCTACCCATTTTAGTTTAGGCTATCAAGAATGGATTGTGGTGAAAAGAGAGCTTTTTGGATGGCTAGATTTCTAGTTAGATCTACAAATTTGTGGAGGTATAATTTTAACCATGTAGTTAAAATTGTTGGTTAATGCTTATGTTAGCTTAATTAAGTGTTAATTAGGTTTTATATGGGTTCGAATTGCATGATTGAAAAATTCAAGAGAAGGGGTTGTGATCAAACTAGAGTTTGGGGTATTTGGATCATGATTTGTGTGTTGTAATTTGAGATCTTAAGTCATGCAAGGAAAAGCTAATTACTAGTTGCTAACTTTTAGTTTAAATTTTGCTAATTGTGTTAATTTTGTTAACTAGGTTTTGGGAATTTAATTAATTAATTGGGATAAAAATCTAATTAGGGTATTCATGACATTGTTAGCATTTTAAGATGTAGTTTATTGTTTTAGATCATGCAAATCCAAGCTAGATTGTTGTATATGCATTTTTGCTAAAATGGTTGAAATTTGGGTAAGATTGCAAACTAGTTTTTTTTGAACGTATATAGTTTGGTGAAATTAAATTGTGGAAATGGTTTGTATGGCTTATTTAAGTTATTTAGTAAATATTATGGTCATTAGTTTTGTTTAAACATCAAGATTTGTATTAATACGGTTAACGACCGCAAACTAGATTTTTGGGAAATAAAACGATTTGTTTACTTTTATGGTTTTGATGAATTAAAACCTATTTCTTATATGATTAGTGAGTTTTGAAACCACAATTGGTGTGTTTGAGTTTTTTTGCGATCACTCGGCATTTGTACGCCGATGTCGAGGGTTTTGGGTTGATTTGTGAAAGCAAACCATAGGTTTTGACCTATGTGGGATTCATATGTCGTTTTGGTGATGAGTCGGATTTTAATGCGATATGGTGCGTTATGATATGTAGGTACCCCATATGGATCGAGACGACAAGCAAGCGCGTGGCGACGTCGGTACCGGAGAGCGAGGACAAGGTGAGTAGATTTATATCTACGGGGAGAAGTCGGGTGGATGGCGTATAGCACCCCCGCAGTCCGTGGTGGTGTATACGGATGCGTATACACACCAACAATTATTATATGTTATTTGGGATTAATAACGATGTTTAGGATGGATATTGGTGTGTTAGATTATTTTAGTGTTGCGAACCCTAGGGTAGTGTTGCACTACACATACATACATACATACTTGCATACATTCCTATTTATATGTGCTCATGGGATTCTTTATAGTTATGTGTTCACATGGGTATGGGACTATTTGTTCACATACGGATTTGAGGACGATACTTGGGATTGAGCTGAATCGATGAGATTTGTTTTGTGGTTGTGATATCGGTTTATACGAGACTGTCGATCAGTAGTCAGATCATGACTATATTGATGATTTTAGTATTGTACTAGACATAGGTCAATACCCTGGACTATGATCTTGGATAAAGAGGATACCAGATGAATAGTGTGATGAATATGATATTAACCCGTACCCAGATTTGGGGATGCCGTACGACGAATTTACGTACGAGCTATATTTTGATGATTGATCCGCACTCTTGACTTGGGATGTCTGATTATATATATGGTATCGGATATGATATTATTGAGGCGGGATCACCGACTAATATATATGCAGGTATGTATATGTATCGACTCAGATGTTAGGCGGTTTCCTTACCTGTAGTCCAGCTTGATAGCTTAGCCCTTTAGTTTAGTTTAGTTGTTAGATTAGATTCGATTCTTACCTATTTCAAAAACTAACGAATCGTAGGTATTTTAAAAGACAGCCCAAGGGATCCTACGGATATTTCAAAAGACGTATCTTTTCATAAAAACACCGTAGCCCCTATTTTCAAAACCCCATGATTCGTGTTATTTCAAAAGGCACCATTTGTAGGACTTATATTAGATTAATGCAGATTAGTTATAGTTGCGTCTAGTATTCAGCTCCCGCTCATTATTGTGGTTCGCTTCGCATCGCATGCTTATATTATGTTTCATACTCCATTATTGATATCATGCTGTTAGGACACCAGCACCATTACCGATGATGCGTATGTACCACGTACACTTACTTGCCGGCTCACACACATCTTCATCGGTAATTGCCATGTCACGTACACCTTAGAAAATATTATTGCTTGACATAGCCTGTTAGCTAATAGTTTAGACATTGTAGTTATTACCTGCTACTTCATGCATACGGTTATTCATTGTTATGCCGCATTCATGGATTCTCATGCATATTTTCACTATTTTACATGTTATTGAGATTTTGGATTCGGATTTCCATGAGATTTTCTGGATTTGGAGGAAACCGCAAAAAAAAAAAACAAAAATAAACCTTTTCTCTCTTTTAAAATAAAAAGTGTGGTTTTCCCATGATGTATGAGTCGTCCACCATGAGTTTGCTGATGGATTTCGAGACCCGATTCGAGGAGTGGAGGAACCGTTCCGGGTATATGGTGGGCCCGGTGCGGTACCCCGGGGCAAGAGGAATGTGTTGTTGACGTTGAGCCCGGCAGGGGAGCACTACCGACCGGTGATATTACCCGACGCGTCGGATATCCGGAGGATACCGTCGTGGTCTTAAGATGGATGGTAGGGGCCGGTCTGGATTGACGGCACCCTAGATATTGATTTTGAGATATTGAGGTACAGAGATTATGATACAGAGATATCGAGATATTTGGACACTTGTTTTGTGTCGATGCTGGGCACTGTTTTATGCTGATTTCTTTTATGGTACCTCACTTTAAAAATACAGAAATCTCACTGATTTATGAAAGCAGTTTTCGTCAGTACATGCATTCTGTTCCGTGCATTCATACCTCATTCATATGATATATTGCTACCTGAGGCACTGACACGGGCACATGAGATCACACTCGGGTTAGATATTACCCTAGCCATTTTTATAGGCTGCATGTTATACATATATTTGAGGATATATTATGATCATTGACCTAGGTTGCGTTATTTATACGATTTCTGTGCGTAGATGTTTTTTCTATTCACGAGTTGGCAACTCACCCCCGTTGTGCCCCAGTTTCTTGCAGGTTTCGCCGTACAGGTTTCTTTACGGCTTTGCGGGTACAGTTTCGTTCGGGTGACTTGCTAGTAGGTGGGTTTATTTGTATCGTACCCATCATTATACATTGTATATTATTATTCAGTTGTATCTAGAAGTTCCATCAACCAAACATGTACTTATTTTGAGATAGAGACCAGCGGTGTTATTCCTTCGACCTTAGAGTCGCGCGTTATATTTATGTGGTTTTCTTGTGGTTTTGAGTTTCCTTTTGAATTTTGATCCTCGTCGTTGGCGTTGTATATTATATTGCTTGTGTGGTTGTGACCGTCGATTGACGAAGAGCTAGCTCCCGCTTGGGGATGCCTTTTTATTGATTTCGTATACTATTCATGTTGTATCCCGTTTGGGGGCCAGTATTTACAAAGGAGACTCTGATGAAATTTTCAGGAAATATTTGATGTTTTTTTTTTAAAAACCGCATAATTCGTCTTATGCTATTAAATTACTTGTTTTAAATTGGTTTTCCTTCACTCTACTACTTTTCTTGGTTTGGATTTCTGGGTTTTCGGCTCACTTAGATTATGTACGCCTCGAGACGTTCGTAGTTTAAGTGCCGGTCATGTTCCATACTTTCGGGTCGTGACAACCATTCTCGCGATTAATGTGTCGATTGGTTGTATGCGATATAACCTAGTTATCGAATCAAGGAATTATTCGATAAACCGATATATTGAATATTAGTCGGTCATATGCGATATGACCGGATCGTTAAATCAAGTGTTGATTTAATGATTTAATGCATAATTATATATTTGATATATTACTTTGCATTAACTAGTATTTGTTCACTTTAAATGGATTTTCTCACTTGAAGTACACAAGTTGTATATGTGATATACTTTTGTGCACTTGTTTGTATCATGTTTGATGATACATGCTAACTTGAGTTTGTGTGTATGATTAAACCATGGTTATATGAATGGTTATGGTTTTGTTTACTTATTCATTTATTTATTTATTCATTTTGGAAAATAAAAGGAATGGTGGCTTATTTTGTTGTTTTGTTGAAACTTCTTGAAGTGTTGAAAGCTTGACCATTCTTGTTCTTTTCCTTAACCTAACTATTCAACCTTACCCTAGTTCACTCTCTACACTTGACCATGGTTGGTATATGATAAGTATTCATATTATTTTCTATTTTGGATAAAAACTTATCATATTCTTTTCTTCTTCTTCTTCATCTTCAACAAGAAGAAAACCTTGCCTTCATCAATGGCAACTTGAGAAAAAGAGCGAGAAATCCAATTCTAAAGTGAACCCACTTCCTATTTCTTCATCCTTTACCTCTTGCCAAGTAGTATAGGGTGTTTTCTTCACAAGTTTTATGGCTTGGTGAAGTTGGAGCTTGATCTTGTGTTGCCTCGACGTAGATCATCTTCGGCATCGAAGCCGACGACCTAGCCCGCCCATTTCTCCGATGAAGCCGATGCTAGAGTCCGGGATCCGATATGGACAGCGAGGGGACTTCATCACGGAGCCTAGGAAGTGGAGGACCGGATCTACAAAGGTTGTAGCCTCTTTTCTTTAGCAATAAATTCGTTTACATGCATCGCATCGCCTATACATCTAGTTAACGGTCCGTATTAGGGTTTGTAGGCACATGGAAAATTTAGAATTAGCCATGTTTGATCACTTGTGAGACCTCATTAGTGTGCCTAGGAACCCTACAAAGTTCTACCCGTCATTTTCCAGGTTAATTTGAACCCATCCGTTCATACCCTTGACTTTGGCCAAACAAGGCAATACGACTGTCCCAAACCAACGCATTTATCTATGCTACATATGAATATCCAATAGCTACCAAACACTGTGCCTTGACTTTGGCCAAACAAACACAGCTTGAATACTATTGACTATCCATATGAAATGACGGAGGGCTACGACTGGTTTTGGCAAGACCGTGAACGTAGTGAACTTGATATAATCGAAGGAACCTGATACTTTTCAAAAGGAGTGGTTAAAGCTCCGCAATTTAAAAATTCTGATCTTTTAAAAATAACCGAGTGGTTTCTTTTAAATTTGTTCCAACGACTTAACTCTGGTTTATTTTCTTTGCATTATAATAATGCGTCCCATCATTTATCCTATCATTGCAGAAAACAACGAAAATACCACGTCCTCTTATGCCATCAGCATTCGCCACGGGGTCCCGTCATCACCCATTAGGTTACTTAACTAACGACGGAGCGGGGGCTGGGCTAGCGCGGGTGTAAAACATAAGTGACGTCTAATAGCTATCATATATAAATATTGTATATTCGTCAGACGCAGTAATAAGCATTCCAGATCACAGATGAACTTTATTGGATATACTAGCAATCCGCATTTTGCTTTGAGCCTGCAATAAAAGACGGATTACACAGTTGTGATAAATAGCCATTACCCCAACCCTAGACCTCTACGGGTACGGCAAACTACCCGCCAAGTACCCGAAGTGAAGCGGTCTCCCTCAACAACGTGAGTAGGCCACTAAACACTTCAACGACCCGGTAGTTTGTGTACCCCGCCTTGGATCTATCCTAGGAGCAAAAACAGTAAAAAGAAATAATACAACGGTGGCTACAACCGCAACCTGGATGCGCCCCGCAAAAGAATATTACATCATAATACAATTACATCGAATGAATGAATATTAAACCCATCTCAAACCCCGGCTAATCATCACAAAACTCCAATCAAGTCCATTTACACAAACAGTAAACATTACAGAAATGTGCAACCCCCAGCCAACCGACATACTAGCAGTTAGGGGAGGTTTATGAACTCATTAAACATTACAGATAAAAAAACCCCAATTAGAAAATAACTTAGAACATCGATCAACAACCTTTTTCCGGGTCTACCCCAAAAGCAAACCAGCACTGAAGTAACCTGGGCAGAAACAGAACATTCTGGAAAACAGAAAACCATAAAATATGAATTACAGAGGAAATCTTAGTCAACTCGAAGTTGACTCCGCGGCGGATCCGCGGCCAAAATCACCATCTTGCCGCGGATCCGCGGCCCTCTTGCCGAGTTAGGGTCTCGTATTTTCTCAGAATTCTTATATTTCCCTGCTGTGAATTTTAAGGCATATCAAATAATTTTTTAGACTTGTTTAAAATTAACAGAATTGTTTGGGCAAGGTTTTTCGTTTTTCGCATTTTCCGTCGATCGAACTTCTAATTAGTTACTAACAAGCTAGTAATGGTTTAGTTGGCTCTGATACCACTGTAAGTCCATGTCACGCACCCCACGAACATGCGGGGAGGCGGAATATATGAAAAACGATTATCAAAGCTTCGTAACACGGACTTGAGCGCATGAATCGTATCTAAACCGTTACTAGCAAACTACGAGAGGTTTAACTACTCGGATTCGAAGTTATACCTCACGTTACTTGTCCTTCGGGTCTTCATCGCTGTCCTCCACTCCTCGTAGGCTCCTTGGAACATCGGCACCTCAACGGCCTCCTCGAGTCAAAGACGATCCACCCGAGAGCTCCTACGCCAAGCTTGATCTCTAACTTGAGATAACTAGGTTGCTCAAAGTGCTAATCTAAGCTACCTAGGGGATATAGAGTGAGGTTATGGATGTATTAGTCTAGCTAACCCTTGATCTCAACACATGAGAGGTTAAGGTTAGGGTTTCAAGAATGAGAGAGCTTGAGGAGAGAGAAGGTGAGCATAAGAATCCTTTTGGATGAATGAAGTCATATGTGTATATATGAAACATATCATATAATTAAATGAATAATAAATAATGATATGTCATCATGTTTCATTAATACACTAAGTGATTCATCACATGAGTCATATAAAACAGTAAATGAATCATAAACTCAATGTATGAATCACTACATGACTCATTAATCAAATTAATGCATATGCCACCTTAACCCCCAAGTCACCATGCTTCTAGAAGCTTCCCAGAAAATTACGAGAACACCCCTCCAATCCGTGAAAACACGGAAAAACTTTAGACTGTATAAATCCAATAACCTGATACTAGAATCTCGCTTAAACCAAAGCCGGCTAGTAAAAACTGTCCGAACGTCGTACGTGCGTTTAAACACGTATGCGTCCGAACCTTTATCGTAAAACCATACGACCTCTATATCGTTTCGCCTGGAGCAGGGAAACCCTCTGTGTGGGACTCTAAAGACTCGACACTACGCTGGCAGTGGGTTTAACCACAGACCATAAGCGGCACTAGCTGTACGTAACGGTCCCTAGGTAGATGTCGATAAGAAGACCGATGAGGAAACCCATCCGAACTCCTACTGAGCCTGATGTGACAATCTCCGTACAGTCCGGTCTATTCGTCTAAGACTATCGCATATCTAGCCTAGGGGGCGGCAAGCGTCAGTCCCCTAATAGCGGTATAAGTCGTGTCAGAGCGTAGCCCATTACACCCTGAGAAACTACTGGAACCTACCAGTAAATCTCGCTTGCCCTGGCCAGGGACTTTGCGTAATGGCTCTCTGACACAGCGCGATATCAACTCCCAATACCGGGAGAGACGAATCCTTTCTAACCGCCAATGCCTCCAAGTGCTCGGGACTGCACCCAACTGCTACCTGTTTGCACGACTCCTTTGAGCCGTGGTAGGGTAGCAATCTAAGAACAGTGGGACACACTCGAGGCGAAGTAGCAGTGTCAAGTCTACGGACTATGCTGTACTCATGTCACCTGGGAACTGTTAACTGACGATTGGTATAATACCAACCAACAGTTCCCCTGGGAGTCATGTCCGGTGTACCCGTAACCTAACGAGCACCTGTATACTATCTCCAGTACGACGTACTGATGGCTGTGGGACAGACCATCTCCCCAACTGGGATGAGAAGCGTACACACTAGTCTACTCTGGAGTATCGATGCCCAGTCTCGATAATCCTACGACTAGGGACAAGTATAGGATGTTGCTTATAGACTACACATCCCCTACTAGTGTGACTGTCATCACAACGCTGGTAATCAACCAAAGATCCTCTGGGCTCTACTAATATGTATGAGTGATACGTTACAAAAAACATATGCACCTATTAAAGTAGACACAAACCAAGTAGCATACTATCATTTTTAGCAAGATTGTATATACAACTGTGAATATCCCAAGCTTCCATTAAGTAATATACATACAAGTATGATACAAGAATGGCCCCTAGGGCATATACACTAACAAAAACTCTGCTCGCGTGCCTCAGTCCAAAGAAAAGGAACCCCCTTCGTAGTCACTCCGGTCAGCGGGGCAGCGATATTCGAGAAGTCCTGCATGAAACAGTGGTAGTAACCGGCCAAGCCCAAAAAGCTATAGACCTCTGTCACTGATACAGGTCTGGGCCAAAGCTGCACGGCCTCGATCTTCCTTGGGTCCACACGAATTCCGTCTCCCGTAAGCACATGACCAAGGAAGTCAAAACTATCAAGCCAGAAGGCACACTTCTAGAATTTAGCAAACAGCTAGTGCTCTCTCAATGTCTGCAAAGCAATCCTCAAGTGCTGCTCATACTCCTCTCGACTCTTGGAATAAACCAGAATGTCATCAATAAACACAATAATAAACTGGTCGAGGAACGGCCTGAAAATCCGGTTCATCAAATCCATGAATGCTGCTGGGGCATTGGTGAGTCCGAACGACATCACCAAAAACTCATAATGCCCGTAGCACGTACGAAAAGCAGTCTTCGGAATGTCATCATTCCGAACCCACAACTGATGATAACCCGATCTCAAATCAATCTTAGAAAAAATTTCCCGCGCCCTGGAGCTGATCAAGCAAATCGTCATTGCGAGGTAAAGGATACCTATTCCGCACCGTCACTCGGTTCAATTGACGATAATCAATGCATAACCTCAAACTGCTGTCCTTCTTCTTGACGAACAGAACAGGAGCTCCCCAAGGCAAAACACTCGGATGTACAAGTCCCCTATCAAGAAACTCTTGCAGCTGATCCTTAAGCTCCTTATGCTCCGACGGGGCCATCCGGTAAGGCGGTATAGAAATAGGCCCCGTGCCGGGGATCAGATCAATGCAAAACTCAATCTCATGCTCTTGCAGCAATCCAGGTAACTCATCGGGAAATAAGTCGGGAAACTCTCGCACGATAGGAACCCGGTCCAATGAATCTACTGTGGCTCCGGTATCACGAATGAAAGCTAAGAATCCCCGACATCCTCTCCTCAAAAGCCGACTAGCGCAAAGGGCTGAAATCAAACTGTGAGGGGCGGCACCACGGTCCCTCTGCACAAAAAGAACTGACTCGTCGGGAAAACAAAACCTGACTGTCTTCTCATGGCAGTCCACAGACGCGTAGCACGTAGCTAACCAATCCATGCCCAGAAGAACGTCGAAGTCCAACATCTCAAGAAGGATCAAGTCAACGGATGACTCTCTATCTCCAATACAGACGGCACACGAACGAAACACATATCGCGCAACAAACGACTCACCAACAGGAGTAGTCACGACAAGCGGCTGATCTAGCAAACATAACTCTCGGCCCAATCTTGGCACGAAGTGTGTAGAAACATACGAGTGCGTAGATCCCGGATCAAACAAAACGTGTGCATCAAAAGAACATACTGAAAGAGTACCTGAAACCACTGCTTTTGACGCCTGCGCGTCCTAATGAGTCAAAGAAAATACTCGAGCCTTCCCTCTACCTGCAACTGGCTGTCCTCCACCTCTGCCACCCCGTTCTTTCTGAACAAACCCTCCGCGACCAGGACCTTTCTGAGCATAAGTCTGACGTGGAGCTACAACAGGCGCAAGAGGCAACGCTCTCTGAGGTGGAGAAGGTGGTAAGGTAACATACGATACGGTTGCCTCGTCCTCACATGGTGCAGTACAATCTTGAACACGATGATAGAAACTCCCGCACTGGAAACATCCAGACGATGACTGCTGACCCTCCTGGGGACAAGAGCTAAACAATTGGCCTCGTCCCAAGCCTCTGCTACTCCTACAACCTGAACGAAATCTGTCGCGCGGTGTCTAAACATCTGTCTCCATGCTGATACACTAGTACGAACCCTCTTCGGTTCCGGAACTACCGAAGTCTCGGAAAGACGCTCCTCAACTAGTAGGGATGTGTCCACTGCGGCTGCATATGTGTCACAATGCTGTGCGCTGATAGCGAGGAACAACTGGATAAGCAGGCCTCGTACAAACTTCTTGATCCGCATCTCCTCAGTGTCCACTGATTGATCTTTTGGTGTCGTGTTTTGAAAAGTGTAAAGATCACAACCAAAGAAATTTATAACCGCATTCAATTAACGGTGTCGATGTAGCGCGTTAATGAATACGGATCGTCCACTGAGATGTGTGTTTTGATCGATCTTGTTTTAGATGAGTCGAAATAAAAATATAAAAGAAAATGCAAAAAAATTGATTCAAGATTTGAAAGATTTGATTTCAAGAAACATAAAGAAAATAAAGATCTAGACTCAAGAATCAAGAAATGTCCCAATCAATTTAGTTATCAAGATTTGTAAAATAGCTTGTAGGAATCGATCAAATTGGTAGCCATGATGAATACTAATTATAACTAATTTTATCTATTGAGGGATTGTAGCTAGAAAGATGATGATGAATGAAGATTAGGGATCTATTGAAGAAACTAGGGTTTCTCCTTCTATCCCTTGTCTTTTCATAGATCATCATTCAAGTCTAACCTCTAGAAAAGAAAATCATCAATCGTTCATCTCTAATTTGCAACGAAGTTATCACGAAAGTGATCTCGCTCTAAATTAGGTCATCGATAATTCATTTTCCTAGAGTTAACAATTCTCATAAGTAAAAGGATTTCATCACCATTAGATCTACCGATTCTCTCGATTCCTCCAAAAGCGGAGATTTCACTCACACATCATGAAAATTAATGAATCAGGAATCAAGAAGTTTCATAACGCAAGAATTTAAAGAAAGCAAGAATTACAATTATCACCTTTATTAAATCGATGACTAGTTACACATTCCCTCAATTCAAGGTTACAAGACGTTGCTCTCGATCGCTCCTTTTGAAGAGGTAACTAGATCCGTCGAAGCTCGCTCCGCTTGATCTCCGTGAGACTTGGATCGTCGTGGATCTCACGCTCTTGATGGAGATTGGCTTCGCGAATAAAGGATCCTTGATGGTTTCTTGCTTGATTTGCTTCTCAAAATGATCTTGATTTGGCTTTGGAAATGGATTTGGGTTAGGGTTTTGGTATCAAGTTGTGTCACTCAACTTGAATTTGAATTTTGGCTCCAATTGTGTAACTAATTCACCACTAATTAACAAACTATTGAAAAACCCCAAATTATATATCTAGATCTCTTTTTATAATTTCAAAATGAATCTTCCCTCCAAAGCTTGGTAGTTATGCAGAGCCTTTTAGAAGATGCCACGTGGAAATGGAGCGTCCTGAGGAAGCTAGGCCGTTACAAAGAAGGCTCTGGAAAAGTCTCGAGCGCCTATGAGTCAACTCGGCCGCGGAACCACGGCGACTCGGCCTGGCTCGGCCGTGGATCCGCGGCCATTTGAGGAGATCTCTGGTTCATTTTCCTGGGGTGTTTTGGTGTTAGTCTTTGGGTGTTCTTTTGATGTCTGGAATCATTTATATCTTTCTTGGTTGCTGCCAGATTTCAAGTCTTTGACTTGCTGCGCTTTATCGACACTTTTGCGATTCCGGTTCTTTTACCTGAAGAATTTTCTGCACACAATCTCGATAAACAGTGTTGAGATATACAAAATCATGCATGTAGTAATAAACACTCAGTTTCCCTCATAATGCCGGTTATAATGTATAACACATGTTATTTGATATTTTGCAGACGAATTGCTAATATGTGTTGTATTTATACCAAACACCTTTAGATGATTAGAAAGAGTAGGGAAATTGATGTGTTAAGAATGCAATATTTTCGACTGATCATCCACCAAATACGGAGCACACACCGATAGCTGGGTAAACTGCACATCGAACTCTGCCACCGTCATACCCGGAGTCTGGCGTATCGGGAATTTCAAGTGTTGAAATTTGCAATGAGATTGCATACCTTCTATGAGATAGTTGGATCCCGATACCCACTGCGAGTAAGAGTTACTCGTGGGAGAGTTTTACACATTACAATTAGCCGATCAAGTAGGTGTCTAGAAAGGTGTTAACGGGGTTATGCTCCTGGGAAAATGAAGTTTATTTTAATTAGGTCCGTGTGAAAGAACGGGGAACCTCCCTCAAAGTACCGACACTGGTCTGGCCGAAAAATTGGCAAACTTGTAGAGTGTAATTAATCCCGGCTAGTCTTACCTTTTAGGGTTTGAAGGAAGATTTGATAAAAATAGTGGGAGCCATCCTGATTAGATAAAATAATACCAATCTGATCTTGCAAGAGCATACGCTGAATGTTTTCTTCTCTCTCTCTCCTGGTAGCGACCGTAACATGCCATAATCAAGATAATAATATGGATGCATTGACCGAACCTACTTATTATAATGAGCTGGGGAACATTGGTTCCGCTCTATCTTATAATTGTTATAAGTCTGAGCAGGAAATAGGGGAATATACGGATTCCCGTGCCACCCAATCGAGGATTAAGCATGTTGATGCACATTTTTCGGGTGTGTTCGTTATCGAGAACTGTTTGTCAGTGTCCTCTACGTCCTAGGTATGAGATACCGCATCAGGATCCCACATATGTAAGAGTTGCATGGGCTACAGAAAGGTAGAGAACTGAGATCGGGTGATATATCTCTAAAGTGTTAGAGAATGGTGCAATTGTTGCAGCCAAATCAGTTGGCAGATATCACCTTATATTACCAAGTGGTAAATACATTGATTCTGAGCAAATGTTATTAGATACCGAACCTGATATACAAACATTACATCATTTTCTTTATTAAGTTAAAGAAGGATATAATTTTGTATTGCAGGATAATATTGTGAACATTTTCCTGAATCAAGAGTTGATTGGATCAGGCACGTTATGTAATAGCATATACGTTCTAAATCAACCCACGGTTCAAAGTATCTAGAACACATACTAGAGTAGTAGTTCAGAAATGAACGAATCCTTCTTGTGGCATTGTAGACTCGGTCATATCTATGTGACACGACCAGCTAAGTTACATGAGGATGAATATGAGAATCTGTTTGAATTTTCATCTTATGATACTTGCCAGTCTTGTCTCAAAGGTACAATGACCAAAACTCCGTTTACTGGAAACGGAGAAAGAGTTACTGAACTCTTGGGATGCATGCATGATGATGTATACGGTCCTATATCTATAAATGCCAAGGTTGGTTCTTCGTACTTCATTATATTCGGTGATCATCTCTCAGGATTCGGACATATGTTCCTGTTGAAACACAAGTCAGAAACTTTTGAGAAATTCAAGGAATATAAGCTTGAAGTTGAGAACTGAAGGGTAGAAGTATTAAGTCCTTCGATATGATCGAGGAGGACAATACTTGCGCATCCAGTTCCAGGATTTTCTAAACAGGAGAATGGGATTCTCTCTCAGCTTACTCCTTCGAGTACACAACAGCACAACGGTGTATCGGGGCGGAGGTATCGCACCCTATGTGATATGATGCGCTCTATGATGAGTACTACTGAGTTGCCTGTTTCCTTTGGGGTTATCCACTTGAGAAGCTGCACACATATTGAATGGGGTTCCATCCAAATCAGTGCCTACCACTCCATATGAGATATGGTATGGGAAGAGACTATGTCTTAAACGAGTTAAGATATGGGGTTGTCCGGCCGATGTTGAAAGGCAGAATCCGGACAAGCATGAGACAAGGTCAGTTCTGTATAAGTTTGTTAGATATCCTAAACATTTGCGAGGGAATATCTTCTACCACACTAAGGAGCAAAAGGTGTTTTGTTTCTCAACATGCTACCTTTTTAGAAAAGGAATTTCTTATGAAGAAATTAGTGGTCATGAGGTAGAATTGGAAGAAGTTCCAGCTGGACAAACTAACAGCTGATGATTTGGTAAAACCAAAGGATTCAATAGTCTCCAACGAACCTCAGCCTCTCCGCGAATCTGGAAGGTTCCTTATCCATCTGAGAGATACTACGGTTTTCTCGGTGACGGTGGGAGCGATGATTGAATCATGGTAATGATGACCCAACCAGGTCCAGGCAGGCCATCATGAGTGGGGACTCTGTGAAATGGCTGGATGCTATGCGATCAAAGATGGAATCCACGTACACCAACAAAGTATGACTTTGAACGTTGCATCTGAAGGGGTAAAACCCATCAGGAGCAAATGGATCTTGAGAAGATTCTTGGTGTAAATGGAAAAGTTAAGACTTTCAAAGCTATGCTTAAGTCCATCAGGATTAAAGCACGCATCACGGAGTTGGAACATCTGTTTTGATATGGCAGTCAAAGAGTTTGACTTCATCAAAAAGGTAGATGAACCTTGTATATATAAGAAGGTTGTAGAGAGTAAGGATGTCTTCCACGTATTGAACATAGATGACATACTCTTGATAGGAAATGGTTTCCTATGCTACACTCGGTCAAGCTCTTCTTATCACGATGATTCTCCACGAAAGATCTGGATGATACCTACTACATCTTGTGGATTATGATCTATGGTGATAGATCTAAGTGGATGTTGGGAGTGTCCCAAATCCAGGTACATTAACACCATACTAAAGGGGTTTAGTATGGAGGATTCTAAGCGTGGTGGTTCGCCCACTTACTCATGAATCACTCTCTCCAAAAAGATGTCTCCCAAGAATGATTTGGAGAGAGCTCGTGTGCAAGGGATACCCTATGCTTCGGCAGTAGGCTCTATCATGTATGCGATGTTATGTTCCAGACCAGATGTAGCTGACTCATTAGGTGTAGTGATCAGGAATCAATCGGATCTTGGGAGAATCACTGGACAACAACGAAGGACATTCTTAAGAACTTGAGAAGCACTAAAGAAATGTTCTTGGTGTTTGGTAAAGGTGAACTCCATTGGGAGTCCTTTACCAATTCCAGCTCCCAGAGTGATAAGGTCGACTGAAAGTCAGTCACGAGCTTTGTCTTTACCCTCAGTGGAGGGACGGTATGTTGGAAGAGTTTCAAGCTATATACCGTGGCAGACAAGACAATAAAGGCTGAATACATCACTACCAACGATGCTACCAAAGTGGATATCTGGATAATTCTTGTTTATGAGATGAACATGGTTCCCACCATTGAGCATCTAATAACTGTTATTATGACAACAATGGAGTTGTGGCTTTGGCCTAGGAACGCCGGTCCCATCATCAATCCAGACATATTCTGAGGACAGTATCACCTGATCAGGGAGATGGTTGATCTCCAAGGGATCGAGGTAAGGAGAGTTTACGCGAAGGATAACACGGCGGATCCACTCAAAAGAGGTCTTTCCCTAGAGAGACTTCTATAGGACGTTGAGTATGAGATACTACAACAAATGTCCTTAGTGCAAGTGGGAGATTGTTAGTTATATGTATGCCCTAGAGGCCATTATTATACATGTGATGTATATTATAGTGGATGCTTGGACATATATAGGGAGGACTTTCTTTCTCAACATGATAGTATGCTATCTGGTTGCTCTTTATCTTAACATGTACATTTATTATCTCTCTATTACATGTTGATAAAGCCCTTAGGATGAGTACTTGACTACCAGGATTATGATGCGGATCATACTAGTGGGGCAAAGGTAGTCTGTAAGTACATCCTTCAATTGTTCCTAGTCGTAGGAGTATCGAGACAGGGCATCAATATTCCAGAGTAGACTAGCGTATATGCATCTCGACCCATGTGATGGGCGATGGATGATCCCACATCCATTGGTGTTTGACATCATAGAAGGTATACGAGTGCTCAGTGGAGACTGGGTACACTGGACGGACTCGCCGAGAACTCCTAGATGGTACTATACCTATCGTCAGATAGCAGTTCTGTGGTGACACTGATACAGGTTAGTCTGTCGACCCGAGATCGTCATAGAGTCTTGTGTGATTCCCACTGTGCTTTGATTTCCACCTTACCACGTTCAAGAGATCGTGCAAAACGGTGGTTTTAGGGTACAGTCCTGAGTCGCATGGAGGCAACGAGCGATAGGAGGGGATTTCGTCTCTCCCGGTATTAGGGGTTGATGTTGCGCTATGCTCGATTGGCCATAACAGGAAATCCCTGGCCAGGGTTACTGAGATCTACTGGTAAGTGTTATCAGTAGTTTCTCAAAGCGTTATGAGCCTTACATCGACATGACTCATCAGGCTATTGGGGTCAGACGTTATACCACCACCAGGCTGAGATATGCGACATATCAGACGAAGAGACCGGACTGTACGGTAGTGTTACTTGATGGATTCGCAGGAGTATGAGCAGGCTTGCTTGTTGATCTTCTGATCGCTCAATACCCAGGTGGCCGTTACGTTTAGCATACCGCTTGCGACTTGTGGGTGACTGATATGATCACCACCTACTGCTGGCATATTAACGAGTCTTTAGAGTCCTACACAGAGGTTTCCTTACTCAAGCGAAACGAGGTAGGAGCACATATGTGATATATACGGGACCGAGATTAATATGAGTATATGATACCGTATTCTATTCTCGCGATATGTGATATCGGTCGGTTATATGTGATATAGCCGGGTTATCGGATCAAGTGTTGATTCGATAAGTTGATACATATGATATTAGTCGGTTATATGTGATATAGCCGGATTATTTAATCAAGTGTTGATTTAATAATTTAATATATAATTATATATTTGATATATATTTACATTAACTAATATTGGCTCACTTAAACATTTCTTTTTCTCACTTTTGTGTACACTTTAATATATATGTGATATATGTTATTGTGTCATGGTAGTTGATATATGCAACATGGGTGTATGAGACTCACACCATGCTCTTGATAGTTATAGGTTTTTATTTATTTTAGTAATTCACAAATTGGTGGAATTAGTCATGGTAGAAGCTTGTAGAAGCTTGTAGTGTCCATTGACTTAGTCCACTAATTTGTTTTACTTAAGATATTTATTAACCTAACCATTATCCTTAGGTTTATTCTCTACATGACTTAGTGTATGACATAAACTCACCCATGGTTGCTATTCTCACACAACCTAATTCATTCACCATTCTTTCTTCACTTCATCTTCTTCCTTATCTACAAAAGCTTTCTAGGGTTTGGAGAGATGAAGAATCCTGGTGAGAAAAATAAATCCAAAGTGAGAAAAATTCCTACTTCATCATCCTCTACTAGATTAGCCATTTAGTTTAGGGTGTTTACTTCACTAAACCCTAATTTAGTGAAGAGGTAGCTTGGGTTTGAGTCTCCTCGACGTAGATCATTTTCGGCCTCGAAGACTTCAAGCAAGTTAGTTCCTTTCATCTTGTGGAGTCTTTCTAGAGTCCGAGAGATCACTACTTGGAGCGAAGGGATGACTACACGGAGCTATTGAAGTGAACGACCGGTCTACAAAGGTTGTATTCCTTTTTCACTTTGTATGTAAAGTTGTTTGCATGCTTGTTTCGTCTAAATCTCTAGTTAAGATTCTATGTTAGGGTTCTTTAACGCGGCAAATTTTTGAAAATGGCATGGTCTATGCCTCCTGAAAACCAGCGGCGACACTAGGGAACCCAGTATTGGTAAGTGTCAGACCCTAATAACCTGATAATTCGTGTTGATGCGGCTCAAGACCAATCCGGAAAACTAGTGATCAACCTATCAGTAAATCCCAACTGCCTTGGTGATTGTTGAGGAATTTGCGTGCGTTTTAAATTAAAGAATACCGCAATCAAGACGATGTCTCTTGATAGCTAGCCGGTTGAGTACGAGTCGGTCCACAGGGAAATGGTGTTCTTTCTTTAAGTTCTAACGAGGTAAGTCCTATTTTTGGTAGGGTTTGATTTAAGATCTAAGAATGAGATTAAATTGATTTAAAGGCTTGCTAGGGTTAGGATTACGTTAGTTTAGAATAGGGATTCTACTCACTGCTTTTAATGCCCTAGTTAAGAATATAGGTGTTAGGGTAATAGTCAACAAAGGGGATTAGCACGACTAGGAAGAAACTTAGTTTCTTCCTTTTGGTCCTTGTCCGTCCTTTCTTAACTCTTAGCCCTAACCTCCAGTTAATTCAACCACAACCGGTCTAACTAGAAAATCACCGCTATCATTTAGGATAGGGTGCCGTAGTGAGCGGTGTATGGTTGAATTAAATAGAGTCCGTTTTATAAAAATTATAAGGGCAAAGAAAGGAGTGAGAGTGATTTCCTTCTCTCAAACCTTCCCTATCCTAACCCTAACAAGTAAGGAATTACTCACTCATTACGAAAGTGATGATAAAATTCATTTTTATATTTTATTTTAATAGACTATCTAATTTGCAAATAATAAAAGACAGATAAAAAAATAATGCAGAAATTAAATTCAGATAATAAAAGAATGCGAGATAAAAATAGAAACTCTTACTTTTATTGATGACCTCTCAGCGATTACAAGGGAAATTAAAATTTAACTCTAAGAATTAAAAAGAGGCATGCCTAATTAGGCTTCTGGCTTTCCTATTTATAGATAGGAGAAACCCTAGGTTTACATCTGATCCACATTTGAATTTACAAGACTACCCTAAGAAAGCCTGGTCAAAGCACCGACACCCACCGACACATGCACCGACACGTACATTGCACGGCCGCGGTTCCGCGGTAGAAAACCATGTTTGGCCGCGGTTCCACAGCCAATTGGTGGGATCATAAGCTCAACTTCTCAGGGCTACTTCATGTTGCTTTTAACTTCTGTTTTCTTCACTTGGTTCCTCGGAATCTCTTCTATTTTCTTCCAGATTTCCACAGTGCAGAATGTTGTGGACTTTTTGCCGTGAGCTTCACGTTGAAGTCTTGAATCTTGTGCTGCCCTTGTGCTTTGTGCATTGAACTATTCTACTGATTTTCATTTGTTCCTTGAACTGGTAGGCAGCATCATACGGATTCATGTATTGTTGGTCGTAGTCTCACATTTGTAGCGTCTTTTCATGAATTTCACTGTAATGATCTGAGAACCTGTAAACTGCAACTATTTAGCAGACATGGATCAAAAGCACCTATTTATTTATAATGTGATTAAGAATGGGCGATATAATAATGCAAAATTCTGATATGAACAAATACACCCCAAACTTATCTTTTGCTCGTCCCGAGCAAAGCCAATTTTATTCTCGAAAAAAATTCTTAACCTCACTTTCGCAGGGAACGCGATTGCACTGAGCTCATGAAACAAGCCGTTAAACCTCTAGGTGTCCCTAGTAGGAGGAGTGTTGTCTCCTAAGGGTTTTCAGCGGATACTACCCACAAAATCCGATCAATTTGGCATGTTGACTCTCATTCTTCAATTCAGTATTCTAGCAAGAAATTCTATTATCTTCAACTTAGAAATCAGGAACCCGTATTTTTCATACTCACTTATCATTTAACTTAATATCGTATATGTTCTGCAAATTTATTAAGCTTTCAGCATCTTTTGAATTTTCCTTCTAAGGTTCCATCTCAATTCAAGAATTTTTATCATTTTTATTGAAGATATAAGCTCTATCATTCATTCTTATCTCTCATCCAAACCCCAATCATATACCCCCTACGTGTGTGTATGTATCACCCCTACACTTGGAAATTCAATTCAAGCTGTCATACTCTTGTCCATCTTCCAAAATACTTTTAGTTGGTGAATTTTAGATGAAATTGCTCACACATCTTTCATACGACCGTTAATACTCCTTGAGGTACTGAACGACCGATTGCAAAATGTGTTTGCGCATTTAGGCGTAATTACTCGTCTTGCAATACCTAAGGCTTAGTAGTGACTCCCAAACCAGTTGGTCTAAGGCACTAGGTGATGAAGCACCCTTGCTATATTTTTTTATTTATGCAGCCTTAAGTAATTACAAAACCAGTGTTCATATTTTTTTTATCTCTTTATTAACCACTTATACTTTTATTTTATTTTTTTTCTCATACTAAGGATTTTAGACGAGAGCATTTCAAGGTATCCTTTACTATTCCAAGTTTCAAGGTGCGTGTTTGTGCAAGTTGTTGGGTATATATTTTCAGAATTTAGACTAAAGGTTCAGAATTTATTTTTCAGACTTACACTTCAAATAAAAATTTCAATACCCTTCCCTTATTTTGACTTAACCCAAGAACTGAACTCAAAATTTGCCTATTTCTAAATAAACTACAAGGACATGTATTTTCTACAGTTAAACTTTAAGAAAGGTTATTTTTAGGGTTTTAATTTACTAAGTTTAGAATCTAGTTTTTCCTAGCTAGTCAATCGTCTTGTCGAACTTAAGTCAAATATGGCCAAAATTGAATTTTTCAATTTTTATAATTTTTAAAAAAATTCAATTTTTTATTTGATTTTATTTTGATATTTTTTATTTTTATTTTTTAATTTTTTTATATTTTTTTATAAAGATGCAATGCGGAATTAAATATGCAAAAAAAAAAACAAATATGTACAAAAAATTAAAATATACAATGCAATGATAATTATTTACAAACCACCTCCACCCCCAAACTTATCGAAAGCAGTGTCCTCACTGCTCATGGCCTCGTCGTCCCCTCGAACGTGAACGGGAACGTTCCTCTCTCGCCAGCAGGGTGGTCATGCCATGCTCCAACCCTATGACTCGCTGATCCAGGTTGGTCACCATCCCTATCAATCTTTCTATCCCCCTAGTTGCTCTCCTAAGTAAACGTGCTTGTGCCGCGGGGGTAAGCTCTTCCTCGCTCGCGGTCAAGCTGGAGCTGGGTGTCTTGGCGGGTACGTCCCCGGCCAGCTCGATGCACGACCATACATCATGTAAGCGGGTATATGACATGGATACGCCCTCAATAAGAGGTCTAATAGGGATCCTTCCATGTATATAAAACTCAAATTCCTCCACAGGGAGGAAATGGCGACACAGTTGTGTCACCAACATAGGGCATGGATAATTGGAAGCCCTCTTGCCCACACCAATCGAATGAAGTAATACCGTGCACATATCATAGCTGGGGTTCCTAGTCATCAAGGTGTGCACGATATGAAGAGATGGTGTGAAAAATGTCGAATTGTGCGAACTACCAAAAATATTATTTTGTGCCCAGTTGCACACAGTTAATACGTTCGCAAAGTGGGTTCTAGCCTGGATGCCCTTACGTGGCTCCCTTGAACAGTCATTACCCATCAAGGGTAGGTAGTCTTCGAATTGGAGGGGTTGGTCATGAATAGGTAATCTAGGTATTAAGGTGACTTCATGGATGAAGTCCTTATCGATTATTATCTCCCTATCCCCCCAAATTAATCTAATATAATCATGTTGTGAGAGGCAACCATCCTCCATGCACTCATAAAAACGGTTTACAAGATCCGGAAGCGCGAAGGAATTTGGATGGTTGAAAAGTAAAAAGTTACACCCACGCCTTCGGATCTCATCACCGAAATAGCTACCGTAGACCGTGTGTGCAAACATTTGTGAGAAATCTCTTTCGAATTGCAAAGTGGGTGCCATCACAGAGAAGTGCAGAATATTTCTAAAAATTTTAACAGAGAAGATCAGAGAATACAAACCTCCTCTGAAGTTTTCAGAGGGAGAAGACACCAATGAGCGGCGGATGCGCGGTCAGAAAGCGAGTTGGGCGGCGGTTCCGCGGCGGCGAGATGGGATCTCCTTGCTCCGGCTGCTGCGGCGGCTAGGGTTTTGGGAGAGAAATACTTTAGGGTTTGGTAAAATGCAGAGAGGGCTCGGGTTCTTTTTATAGGGGGTGTTTTGGTTATTTGTCAAAAGGCCCTCTTAAAAACAGGAATTTAATTGCAAATAAAATTTTTATTTTATTTTTTTATTAAAACTGAAAATTTACAAAAATACCCCCAAAAATTTTGGGGGGGGGAAATTAATTATTATTTTTTTAATATTTTTATTTTGTTTTAATATAGTTACAAGTGGTACATACCCCCAAACTTATTTGAAACAGTTTTTCCTCTGTTTATGGCTGGATAACCGAAATTTGGGGGTAGATGGAGGAAAATCAGTCAATGTAAATCGGCTCCTGCAACAGCAGGAGCTCCTCCGAAGGGTCCGCAGTGAGAAATGGTTTAAGCCTATGTCCGTTCACTTTAAATAGTGAACCGTCCTCCGGATTCTCTAAATCGACCGCACCGTGCGGATATATGGTGCGTACCAAAAATGGCCCTTTCCATCGAGATCTAAGCTTGCCGGGATGGAAATGTAGCCGGGTGTCGTAAAGTAAAACCTGTTGACCAGGTTTGAATGTTTTGCGCATAAGGTGCTTATCGTGAAACACCTTCGTTCGGTTTTTGACGACAACCGCGTTCTCGTAAGCTTCATCCCGAAGCTCGCTTAATTCATTTAATTGCGGCTTTCTATGGCTGCCCGCATCTCCGAGAGATAGATTCAACTCTTTTATTGCCCAAAATGCTCGATGCTCAATTTCAACTGGAAGCTGGCAAGCCTTTCTATAAACAAGTCTATAAGGAGACATGCCAAGATCGGTCTTATAGGCAGTTCGAAACGCCGAAAGGGCATCAATAAGTTTTGACGACCAATCCTTACGGTTTTTGGAAAACATTTTCTCCAATATCTGTTTAATTTGCCAATTTGAACTCTTGGCTTTCCCATACATTTGGGGATGATAGGGCGTTGACAGCTTGTGATTAATGGAATATTTCTGCATTAAGGACTCGAAGGTCCTATTACAGAAATGAGTTCCATTATCGCTGATGATTGCGCAGGGGTGCCCAAACCGAGAGAAAATGTTTTCTTTGAGGAACCTAACGACAACCTTGTTGTCATTAGTCCGGCTAGGCACAGCCTCCACCCACTTAGAAACATAATCAACAGCGAGGAGAATATACACGTTCCCTAAAGAATTTGGAAACGGTCCCATAAAATCTATCCCCCAAATATCAAAAATTTCTACAACCAATATTGGCTGGAGCGGCATTTCGTTTCTCCTAGATATCCGGCACAAGTGTTGGCACCGGGAGCATGTCTTGCAGTAATCATGAGCGTCTTTAAAAATTTGTGGCCAGTAGAAACCACACTGCAAGATCTTTTCGGCTGTCTTTTTAGGGCCAAAATGCCCGCCACACGCTTGATCGTGGTAGAATGACAGCACGCTCTTAAACTCATTGTCGGGAACACACCGACGAATAATTTGGTCGGGATGGTATTTGAATAGATAAGGCTCATCCAAGTAAAAATGTTTTACCTGTGATAGGAATCGGAGTCTGTCCTGATTTGACCATTCATTTGGTATAAGTCTGGTGGTCAAATAATTTACAATATCTGTGAACCAAGGTTCGCATGATACAGTTAAGAGCTGCTCATCTAGGAAAATGTCTTTTATAGGAAATTGAAGCATCGGCGAAGAAGGGAGGCGTGAAAGATGGTCAGCGACTACGTTTTCGCATCCTCTTTTGTCTCTGATGACAAGGTCAAACTCTTGTAGTAAGAGGATCCAACGTATCAGCCGAGATTTAGCATCCTTCTTTGCAAAATGATGGCGAAGAGCTGAGTGGTCAGTGTAAATGATGACTGGAGAGCCGATTAAGTAGGGCCTGAACTTTTCTAATGCAAACACAACAGCTAAGAATTCCTTCTTGGTTGTTGTGTAATTTAATTGGGCCTCGTTCAAGGTTCGGCTAGCGTAATAAATTACATGCGGCATCTTCTCGATGTGCTATCCATGGACAGCACCAATGGAAAAATCAGATGCATCGCACATAATTTCAAATGGATGCGTCCAGTCAGGAGACGAAAGAATGGGAGCAGAAGTAAGTGAGTTTTTCAATTACTCGAACGCCTTCATACAGCTCGAGTCGAAATCAAATGTGGTGTCCTTGGCCAACAAAAGAGTCAAGGGTCTAGCTATCTTGCTAAAATCCTTAATGAACTGTCTATAGAAACCGACATGGCCAAGGAAGGCTCGAATGTCTCGGACGCATTTGGGAGGAGGAAGATTGGAAATTACTTCAATCTTAGCTTTATATACCTCAATGCCATTTTGCGAGATGATATGTCCAAAGACAATACCTTCTCGTAACATAAAATGGCACTTCTCCCAATTTAAAGTAAGGTTCTTGTCCTTACATCGGGTAAGGACTGCGTCGAGATGTAACAAACACTCATCAAAAGAGTCGCCGAAAATGGAGAAATCATCCATGAAGATCGCCAAGAATTTTTCTACCGTGTTTGAAAAAATTCCCATCATACACCGCTGGAAAGTAGTGGGTGCATTGCATAACCCAAAAGGCATGTGACGGTAAGCAAACGTACCGAAAGGACAAGTGAATGTGGTCTTATCTTAGTCCTTTTCGGCGATGGGAATTTGATTATAGCCAGAGTAGCCATCCAAAAAGCAATAAAATTCATGCACAGCCAATCGTTCTAGCATTTGGTCAATGAAAGGTAATGGAAAATGGTCTTTCCGTGTCGCGGCGTTGAGTTTTCTATAATCGATGCATACTCGCCACCCAGTTTGGGTGCGAGTAGGTATTAACTCATTCGCCTCATTAGTTATGACCGTTATGCCCGATTTCTTGGGGACAACATGAATGGAGCTAACCCACTGGCTATCAAAGATAGGGTAAATGATACCACTATCAAGACACTTTACAATCTCCTTTTTAACAGCCTCCTTTATGACTGGGTTGAGACGTCTCTGTGGATCCCTGGCTGGCTTGGCATCATCTATCATATGAATATGATGTTCAACTATTAGAGGACTAATCCCCTTGATGTCCGCCATAGTCCAGCCAAAAGCTTGCCGATTGCTTTGCAAGACCGTTAAAAGGGCTCTCTCTTGCTCTGGGGATAGAGAAGCCGAGATGATAACATGAAGGGTCTCATTCTCACCTAAGTAAGCATATTTAAGGTGAGACGGCAATAGCTTGAGTTCGAGTGTTGGAGGCAAAACAATTGAAGGTAAAATCGGTGAAATTGTCTCAAACTCGAAGGATTCCAACAAAGGTTCAAAACGAGTGTAAGCAATCAAGTCTGATGGTTCAGCTAACTCATCCAAAAACTCAAAGGATTCAAACTCGGGTGGTGATTGGTCAAGATCGTTCGAGAAAGTGAAACACTCGTAGTCATTATCAGGTGTGAAAGCGGTATCAGATTCAAGGAGGAACGCGCTAGTGGCGTCAAAATTGTTGTGATCGAACAGAAATTTCTCGAGCTCACAGTCCTCCTGGGTGATCTCTTGGATCGAGCAAACATCAAGTATATTAGCATTAGGTTCGGAGGGCTGATTCCCCAACTTAAAAATGTTGAGTTCAATTGTCATATTTCCAAAAGATAGGTTCATCGAACCATTTCGACAATTGATCACAGCATTCGAAGTCACAAGGAATGGTCGACCGAGTATCACCGGAATTTGACTCCGGGGGTTAGCTACAGGCTGTGTGTCCATAACAATGAAATCAGCGGGGAATATGAAGTCCCCTACTTTAATCAACACATCCTCTAACTCACCCCTAGAATGGGTGATGGATCGGTCGGCCATTTGGAGAGTACAATGTGTGGGTTTCAGCTCTCCAACGCCTAATTGCTCATATACTGAATAGGGAAGTAGGTTAACACTGGAACCAAGATCTAAAAGTGCGCGGTTGACGTTCTTATCCCCAATAGTTATTGAAATTGTAGGACAGCCAGGGTCCTTTCGTTTTTGAGGTAAAGGTTGGGAAAGAGCATCACTTACTGCACTAGCCAAGAAAACTTTCTTAGGTACCTGTGATTTCCTCTTCTTGGTGCATAAGTCCTTCAAGATCTTAGCGTAAGAAGGGACTTGTTGGATTGCATCCAAGAGAGGAATGTTAATGCTAACCTATTTAAATAACTCCACAATCTTCTCCATTTGTGGATTTTGTTTATTGGATCTCAATCTGTTTGGAAATGGAACATTTTGAAAATTGGTTGAGTCCAATGTTTGTGGAGGAGATTGCGGAGTTGGAACGGATCCCAGTGCTAGTGTTTTCGTGGAATGAGATGTGGGTCCATTCGGAGTAGTAGAGGAAGTAGAGACTTGTGAATGATGGAGAACAGGCTCTGAAGATGAAGAAGATAAAGATGAAGCGGCGGCCGGGGTGTTATCATTAGTGCCAACATTATTGTGCAACATCCTTCCAGATCTCAATGTAGTCACGGCACTCACATTATGATTTTGTTGTTCAAGAGCAACATGTGCATTTTGTGGGTGACCAGGATTTGGCAGTGGTTGAGATGGAAGCTTCCCCTTTTCTCATTCGCTTAAAGCTGCATTCAGTTGTGCAATTTGGGTTTCAATGGTTTTGATACTTTGCCCGTGTGAAGCAGTGTGTTGCACCAAAGACTGAATGTTGTCGGATGATTGAGTTGATTGTTTTAAAAACGCATCCAGACTTCGTTCTAATGAGGTAACCTTATCGTTATTTTGCGGAACAAAATTTTTTTAAGGAAAAGAGTTGTTTGGTGCAAAATTGTTCGTTTGATTTTGGTAAGGTTGGGGTTGGAAAGGATGTTGATATTGAGTTTGTTGATGAGCTTTTTGTTGAGGAGGAGGCCTCTGGAAATTGTTGTTGCCTTGGAATTGTTGTTGATTTTGATTCCAAGCAAAATTGGGGTGATTCCTCCAACCAGGATTGTAAGTTGAAGAGTATGGATCATTTCTTTGTCTTTGCTGAAAGGCAGCATTGACTTGATCCTGTCCTTGAGCAGGTGGGTTATAAGGACACTCTTCGGTCAAATGGGATGGATCCAAACAACAAACGCGTATAGTGTAAGGGGGTAAAGCAGGGGCAGGAGAAGGCGATGAGAATTTGCTCTCAATTGCTTCTAGTTTTTGTGTAATTGCTGCTATTTCGGCTTTCATTGCAATTGACATGTCAAGTTGATGAACGCCTGCCCTAGACGGACCGGATGAAGTGGTATGTCTAGTGCTTTCCCACTGAAGCGTTTGTTCAGCAAGATCGTCGAGAAATTGCCAAGCTTCCTCATCAGATTTGGTTAGGAAGTGACCTTAACAAATAGTTTCCAGCAACTGCTTAGTTGCTGGGTTCAGTCCTTCGTATAAAGTTTGGCAAAGTTGCCATCTCTCAATACCATGATGAGGGCACTGAACAAGAAGGTCTTTGAATCGTTCGAAACACTTCCAAAAAGGTTCGGAAGGAAGCTGGGAAAATTGGTTAATTTCATTACGTATTCTCGCGGTCTTGTGATGTGGGTAAAAAATTTTAAGAAATGCTTTAACAAACTCTTCCCAACTGTTTATAGAATGTGATGCGGTGTTATACAGCCACTTTTCAGCTAGGTCACACAAAGTGAAAGGAATGACTCGTAACCGTATAGCATCATCGGACAGTTGGGTGGTCTTCATCATTTCACAAACATTATGGAATTTATTGATGAAGATATAGGCATCTTCGGATTCCAGCCCATGAAATTTGGGCAACATATTGATGAAGTGGGGTTTAATTTCGAAGTTGTCCCCATTTGCCGGCGGTAGTGAAAGACAAGTAGGAAGTGCGGAGCGGGTGGGATAGAAACGATCCTAGAGCGCGATTCGCTGTGGCGCTTTAACAGGAGGGTGTTGCAGGTTATTCGCACCTAGTTGAGGTAGAATCAGTCCCGAGGCAGGTAAAGGGTTGTTAGGATTGAATCCTGACATCTCTTTAGAAGATGGTGAATGAAAAGATGAAGGTAAAGATGAAAAAGGAGTGGAGGGAGTTTCGACTTCGGAGTCGAACGCATCTTCAGTAGCGACTAACGAGACACGGACTAAGCGGGCGCTAGTGTCCCTAGTCCAACCGGACATACACTAAACGAGTTTTAGTGTAGTCAAACGTAGAATGTGAGGGTAAGAAAACGTCGATGGGGAAATGTGAATGGAGGTTGGGTGCAATGGAATTCTAGCGACAAATGGCAAGTTTTTGTAAAAATTTTGTTTTGTGTTTTCTTTTTTTATAAAGGGTTTTGCAAAAGATTTTGTACGGAACTATGACACACTTTCAAACAATCACAATTGAAGCATGCACAATCAAGCCTAGAGCTAGGGTCTCCTAAGTCAACTAGACTGCTCCTAACTGGTCCAAAGCGACAAGTTGTGAGATATCCCTCAAATCGCCTCTTCACCGCCAATTGTGGCCAGGTAAGCACAAATGAAGAAAGGAGAGTTCCGCTCACGAATCACCGTGAGACGGGCCTTTTAAAGTTACCTTTCTTACTTGTCTAACCTAGGCACCATAAAGTCAGGTTTAGATAAATGACTGAATGCCCACAACCTTCCTCTATCCTAATGAGCGCGGCAGTCCTTAATTGGCTGAGTCTAGATATTTTTTAATTAGCTCAAGGGTGATGCATATGCTTTTAATGATTTCTGGGGTCTTATGAAGGATAATGAAATCCCCACCCAATCTTGATTGGTGTTAGAGCCCCTTAGATTCCGTTTTAAACATGCAAAGCAGTAACACACAAAATCTAAAACACTTGCCAAAAATTTTTATTTTTATTTGTGGCGCAAAGAATACCTGCACAAAATGATTTATTAGAGAGGGAGAAGAAGTTGCTGTGCAAAGAATACCTACAGGAAAATTTTTCAGTGGAGAGCAGAGGGTAGGAGAAAAGAAGGGAAATACTCACAAAGAAATTTGGAGTGCTGGCGTCACAGGGTGACCGCGGTTCCACGGTCAAACCCCTACTTTAGCCGCGGTTACGCGGTGGTTCAGTTGGTTTAGACCTCAGAGATTTTGATGTGTGCTGTTATGGTTCTCCTCTGTCTGTTCAGATCCTCTGTTTGTTGATTTGTTCACTGGGCTTGCTCCAGATCTGAATCAGTTCGTCTTCCTTTCCTGCACAATTCACACAAAACCGATAAAAAAATAGCAAGATGATTTTTTTTATTTTTTTTATTTTTATTTTTTCAATTTTTATATTTTTTTTCAATTTCAATTAACCCGAAATTACAAAAAGAAAATAACTACCGTTTCCCCGGCGACGGCGCCATTTGATTATTGGAGAATTTTTCCGTGCGTTTTAAATTAAAGAATACCGCAATCAAGACGGTGTCGCTTGGTAGCTAGCCGGTTGAGTACGAGTCGATCCACAGGGAAATGGTGTTCTTTCTTTAAGTTCTAACGAGTTAAGTCTTATTTTTGGTAGGGTTTGATTTAAGATCTAAGAATGAGATTAAATTGATTTAAAGGCTTTCTAGGGTTAGGATTAGGTTAGTTTGGAATAGGGATTCTACTCACTGCTTTTAATGCCCTAGTTAAGAATATAGGTGTTAGAGTAATAGTCAACAAAGGGAATTAGCACGACTAGGAAGAAACTTAGTTTCTTCCTTTTGGTCCTTGTCCGTCCTTTCTTAACTCTTAGCCCTAACCTCCAGTTAATTCAACCACAGCCGGTCTAACTAGGGAATCACCGCTATCATTTAGGATAGGGTGTCGTAGTGAGTGTTAGTGTATATGTCCTAGGGGCCATTATTCTATCATACTGGCTTGTATATTACTTAATGGAAGCTTGGGATATTCACAGTTATATTAACAGTCTCGCTCAATATAGTAGTATGCTACTTGGTTTATGTCTATCTTAATATGTGTATATGTTAGCATATAGCGAATACATATTGATAGAGCCCTTAGGATCTTGCTTGACTACCAGCGTTGTGATGGCAGTCACACTAGTGGGGGCTGGGTAGTCTACAAGCACATCCTTTTTCAGGTCCCTAGTCACAGGATTATCGAGACAGGGCATCGATACTCCGAAGTAGACTAATGTGTACGCTTCTCATCCCAATTGGGGAGATGGTCTGTCCCATAGCCATCAGTACGTTGTACTGGAGATAGTATACAAGTGCTCGTTGGACCGGACAGGACTCGCAGGGAACTGTTGGTTGGTATTATACCCATCGTCAGTTAACAGTTCCCAGGTGACTTGAGTACAGCATAGTCCACAGACTTGACACGCTGCTTCGTCTCGAGTGTGTTCCCACTGTTCTTAGATTGGTACCCTACCACGGCTCAAAGGAGTCGTGCAAACAGGTAGCAGTTGGGTGCAGTCCCCAAGCACTTGGAGGCAGTAGCGGTTAGACAGGATTCGTCTCTCCCGGTATTGGGAGTTGATATCGCGCTGTGTTTGGAGAGCCATTACGCAAAGTTCCTGGCCAGGGAAAGCGAGATTTACTGGTAGGATTTCCAGTAGCTTCTCAAGGTGTAATGGGCTTCACTCCGACATGACTTATACTGCTTTTAGGGGACTGACGCTTGCCGCCCCCTAGTCCCGATATGCGATAGTCCTAGACGAAAAGACCGGACTGTACGGAGATTGTCACTTCAGGCTCAGTAGGAGTTCGGATGGGTTTCCTCATCGGACTTCTTATCGACATCTACCTGGGGACCGTTACGTACAGCTAGTACCGCTTGTGGCCTGTGGTTAAACCCACTGCCATCGTAGTAGTCGAGTCTATAGAGTCCCACACAGAGAGTTTCCCTGCTTCAGGCGAAACGATATAGAGGTCGTATGGTTTTACGACAGGGTTCGGACACATACGTGTATTTATGCACGTACGATGTTCGGACAGTTTATACTAGCGTGTTTTAGTTTAAGCCAGATTCTAGTATTGGATTATTGGATTTATACAGTCTCAGTATTTCCGTGTTTTCACGGATGGGAGGGGCATTCTCGTAATTAGTCGAGAAGCTTCTAGAAGATAAATGAGGTGGAGAGCTTAGGTGGAATTTGTATTAAATGGATTAGTGACTCATGAAATGATTCATCCAAATGAGTTAATAAAGCATTTATTGCTTAATGACTCATGAGATGATTCATCCAAGGTGAGTTAATGAAGTATGGTTGATATTATCATATGTTATTCATTTAGATAATTATCATGCTTCATATATTCACAAATGAGTTAGAATTCATTATCATTCTCACTTTCACATTCTCTCTCCTCAAGCTCTCTCTCTTCAAAGAACTAACCCTAATCCTCTCATGTGTTGAGATCATTCTCACTTTCACATTCTCTCTCCTCAAGCTCTCTCTCTTCAAAGAACTAACCATAATCCTCTCATGTGTTGAGGTCCAAGGGTTAGTAAGACTAAAAGATCCCTAATCCTCTTCTATATCCTCTAGGTTACTTTGATTAGCACTCATAGCCATCTAGTTACCTCAAGTGAGAGGTTAAAGCTTGGAGAAGGAGCTCTCGGGTGGATCTTCTATCACATCGAGGAGGCCGACGAGGAGGTGAACTACCAGAACAAGAAGGACTTGAATCATTAGGTATAATCATCTATCATAGTAGTTAATCACTTCTATATAGTTGTTAGTTAGGGTTTAGCAAAGATCCGTAAAGTTAGTCGATGTTAGTTTAAACAATATGATTGTTTTACCAATTCTGTTGGTGATAGTGCCCTCAGAGTCAATTATTGGATCACAGGCACGTGATTGCAATGATTGAGGGAGGACCTATCCCGGTAGGACAGTCTTACTCAAGATGATAGTATGCTATCTGGTTTATCTTTATCATCGTGTACTGCTTTAGGTGACCTTACAGGTCACTATTGCACGTTGATAGAACCCCTAGGATTCTTGCTTGACTACCAGCAGTATGAGGGCGATCATATACGTGGGAACTGGGGTCTATAAGCACATCCTTAAAAGGTCCCTAGTCGTAGGAGTTTTGAGACTGGGCATCGATACTCCAGAGTAGACTAGTGTATACAGTCGAGACCCCGACGAGGGGCGGTGGCCGGTCTCACAAGCCACTGGTGTCAGTTGGTTCACCTAAGATGTATACAGGTGCTCAATGGGTTATGAGTACACCGGACAGGACTCGCCGGGAACATGCTAGTTGGTCTTATACCTAACGTCAGATAGCAGTTCCCTAGTGACATGTGTACAGGTTAGTTCATCGACCTGAGGATCGTCATTTGTCTCGTATAAGTTCCCACCGTACTTTGATTACTGCCCTACCACGCTCAAAGGAGACGTGCAAACAGGTTTTAGTTGGGTACAGTCCCGAACCACATAGAGGCAGTGAGCGGATCTGCAGGGGTTCGTCTCTCCCGGTATTGGGGGTGAGGTCGCGCTGTGTCTAGGAAAGCCATTACACAAAGCCCTCGGCCGAGGTAGGAGATTTACTGGTAGGTATTCCAGTAGTATCTCAGGGTGTTCTGGACTATACTCCGACACGACTTGTACCGCTTTTGGGGGTCTGACTTTTACCAACCCCCTAGGCCCGCCATGCGATGCTCATAGACGAACGGACCGGACTGTAAGGATATTGTCACTGACAGGCTCAGTAGGGTGTCAGGATGAGTTCGCTCATCGACGTCCCTTTTTGTCAATACCTGGTAGCCCGTCTCGTATAGGCTAATACCTCTGACGTGCTAGTGGTTAAATCCACAGCCAAAGTATTGACGAGTCTTTAGAGCCCCCCACAGACCAGTTTCTCAAGTTTCGGGCGAAGCGCTGTAGAGGCCGTATGGATATATGGCAGGGTTCGATCAGATACGTGCGGTATTGCACGGATCATGATCGAACGGTTAATACTAGCAGGCTTTGGTTTAAGATGGATCCTAGTATAGTACAGTGTAGATTTTGTCTTATTGCATTTGTATTCGGTCGGAATACAAATGCGGGTATGTATATACAGTAGCGGGGTTTTCCTGTAATTTATTACAGGATCAGTTTTCCGAAGTTGCCAGTTTGCTTTCCGTTTCAGCCATTTTCCTTTGTATCTTTTCTTGGCTGAAATATTGGTGGAGGAGGGCTTATTTGCATTTGTGCAAATTAGCATTTGTGGAGGGTGGTCTTTGCATATTGTTGCTTCATGATGTTTGTACCTTCATTTGACTCCATGACTTCATGATGGCTTGACCTTTGTTGGTCATGATTGGGTTTTGGAGTGAGGTTCTTTGATTGTGATCATTGCTTATTATCATGACCCTTTCTCTCTCTTGCATTATTCTTGTGGCTACCTCATTCATACTCTCCTCCCATTCCCTCATGCCAAGGCCGGCCACATTAGGGAGGGGCTGTCCAATTTTGAGAGTGGGGAATTTTGATCTCTTTTGGCTTGCAAAATTCCCATTGCTCCATCTCCAAAAGCTTAGTTCATTTCCTCCACCATATGGCAACTTCCTCAACCCCCTTTTGAGACAAAGAGCACTACACTATTCTACAGCACTTCTTGGGCATGTCGGCTCGCCAACTTCGTGCCCGAGTTGCCTCTGTCCAGAGGTGGGAGCTCGTAAAAGAAGCCTACGATGTGGTTCCCTTCCGGCGACATGGTGGAGACCGGAGATTCCGCAGGGAGATCGGGACGACGACGAGAAGACCGAAAGACACGGATCGCTCGGTATATCTCTCTACCCGTTCTCTTGTTAGCTAGGACTAGATTAATGGCCCGATCCGGGATTTTTGTGCGCGGTGGTGCCGATTTACAAGTTCGTAAAAAGTTTTGTTTCCGCATTCCGGCGTCGGATTGACGGCCAGGACGCCGCCGTGCACTTACATGGTATCAAAGCCACGCCATTAACCTAGTCTAGCTTGGTCTAACGTGTTTACAATTCGATCGATCGGATTTTCAAACACCATATTTTCAACCCAGAAGCCCACTGGAAAAATTGGTGAAATGAAGCTTAATTCCTGCGATGGAACCGCGGCCAAAGTGGGGTTATGGCCGCGGTTTCGCGGCCCTATTGAAGGATCAGGTCACCAAATTTTTACTATGTTCTTACAAAATCCAGCACATGTTTCTGCAATGTACTGAAAAATTTTTGGAGCCAAAAATATTTCGACAGAAACTGATGCTTTTGAAAATGCGGTTTTTGAAAATCCTTTTTGGGCCCAGATTTTCTGTGAGTGCTACAGTAGTGCTTGGGGCCCACTTCGATAAATTTGATCGATCAAGAATTTTAAACATATTAGTTCACAATATTTACATTATATCTGCGACCGTGAATGTCACTCGATCGGCAAATCCTGTCTAACTGCTATAGCCCGGTTAGACGGATTTGCGAACGTGACATTCACGTTAATGTTCTGTGTTGTGCTGTGATGTTGCGGATTGGTCGTGGGGGATAGCCTGGATGCAATGCTAGTACAGTTTTGTTGTATTATGTACATTTGATATTGCAGGGCGAGCGTCCGACATGTGGACTGCCGTCACTGCCTGTTTATATATTATTCTTTTGGGGCACGACCGGGGTGAGGTCGATGTACCCGTTGTATGTATATTTTACTTTCTGTACTAGGATTACCCCAAGGTGGGGTGCACGGATAGCCGGGTTCTAGAGGGAAACGGGCCCGCATCTCATGGCATTGAGACGGAGGGGGCCTCACTCTAGAATTGGTGGGCTATTCGCCGCACTCGTAAGCGGTACAGGTTGACCCAGGAGGGGTGCCCAAGTTAACGGATTCTGTGAAGTGCTGGGTGGTCCATTTGTAGGGTTCCTAGGCACTCTTATGAAGGTTCATAAGGCATCAAACATGCCCGGATAAAAATTTAGACGTGCCGAACAACCCAAAGCCGGGATCTTTGCTAGATTATTAGGGTTAAGCATACAAGATTACATCTTTTAAGCTAAGTGTGAGGGATTACAACCTTTATAGCCCGCTCCTTCGCTTCATAAGCTCCGAGTAGAAGTCCCTTCGCCGCGATCCACGATCTCCCGGACTCAAGAGAGGCTCCACGACTCGAACGATCCATGCTAGCTTGAAGTGTTCCAAATCTCCGATGATCTACGTCGAAGTTTCAATAACTCAAGCTTTCTCACTCTAAAGAGATGAACACACTAATCTCATGGGCTAGATGAGATGAGGATGAGAGAGTAGTATTTATGCTTTCTTTTTAAATCATTTTCTCATAATTTATCATCACAAAATGAATATCTAGTGAGCTCAAAATCAAGAGAGAAGAAGATGATCATGGAAAATGATAATGATAAAAATCCTTTTGTGATGAATAGAAATAAAAGTATATGATTGATGTATCAACCATGGTCAAGGATGAGTGGCTAATAATGTGTAGAGAATAAACTAGAGTTAGGGTTTGGTTGGGTTAGATAATGTGTCATCAACAAATATCTTAACCATGACAAAAGAAATTGCTTCTAAAAGGTGCATGAAGCAACTAACCCTAATCAAACCCTAACCTCATTTAATCATCCTTAAACATGTTTAACAATAAATCATATCATGTCACAATAATATATATCACATATATATTATATATTTGCAACAAAAGAAAATAATACAATTAACATATATCGCATATATATCAATGTATCATCCAGTGAGAAAATGAAATAATAAAGCGAGCCAATATTAGATAATGTAATACAATATATCATATATATTATTATACATTAAATAATCGAATCAACACTTGATCCGACGATCCGGCTATATCGAATATTACCGACTAATATATCATGTACCGATTCATCGAACCAACACTTGATCCGATGACCCGGTTCATATCTAAATATCGCGAGAATATAATACAGTATCTCATATCGCATTATCCTTGGTCCTGCGCATATCACATATGTGCCTCTACTCCGTTTCGCCTGAGCCAAGAAACCTCTGTGTAAGACTCTAAAGAATCGTCAATACGCCGGTAGCAGGTGATGATCATATCAAACACCCACAAGCTGCAAGCGGTCAGCTAAACGTAACAGCCACCCAGGTATTGAGCGATCAGAAGATCAACAAGCTAGCCTGTGCGTTCTCCTGTGAATCCAATCAGTAACACTCCCGTACAGTCCGGTCTGTTCGTCCGATATGTCGCATATCAAGTCTAGGGGTGGTATACGTCAGACCCCAGTAACCGATAAGTCGTGTCGATGTGTGGCTCATAACGGGTCGAGAAACTACTAGTAACACTTACCAGTAAATCTCTATATCATCCCTGGCCAGGGACTTCCAGTTATAGCCAATTGAACACAGCACAACATCAACTCCCTATACCGAGAGAGATGAATCCCCTCCTATCGCTCATTGCCTCCATGTAATTCGGGACTGTACCCAAAAGCCACCGTTTTGCACGCCCTCTTGGACGTGGTAAGGTGGAAATCAAAGCACAGTGGGAATCACACAAGACTCTATGACGATCTCGGGTCTACAGACTACCCTGCACCAGTGTCACCGGAGAACTGCCATCTGACGTGTGGTATATCACCATCTGGGAGTTCTCGGCGAGTCCATCCAGTGTACCCAGTCTCCACTGAGCACCCGTACACCATCTCTGATGTCAAACACCGATGGATATGGGATCATCCATCGCCCATCATATGGGTCAAGATGCGTATACGCTAGTCTACTCTGGTGTATCGATGCCCTGTCTCGATATACCCTCGACTAGGAACAGTTATAGGATGTACTCATCGACTACCATGGCCGCACTAGTATGATCTCATCATAGTCCCTGTAGTCGAGTACAGATCCTAAGGGCTTTATCAACATGTGAGAGAAAAACAGTAAACCAATACAAGTCAACATGTTAAGATAAAGTGAAACCAAATAGCATACTATCATGACGAGCAAGAAAGCCCTCTCTGTATATATCTAAGCATCCATCATAATATACATCATATGTACAACAATGGCCTCTAGGGCATATACATAACTAACAATCTCCCACTTGCACTAAGGCTAGCTGCTGTAGTATCTCATACCTAGCATCCCGAATAATCTCTCAAACTGTATATAGGGAATAGCCTTCGTGAATGGATCCGCAGTGTTGTCCTTCGTATCTACTCTCCTGACCTCGATCTCCCGGCGATAAACTATCTCCCTGATCAGGTGATACCGCCTCAGAATATGTCTGGACTTTTTATGGGATCTGGGTTCCTTGGCCAAAGCAATAGCTCCATTGTTATCGCAATACAGAGGTATTGGATGTTCAATGGATGGAACCACACCAAGTTCACTAATGAACTTCTTGATCCAGACAGCCTCTTTGGCAGCATCGTTGGCAGCGATGTATTCAGCCTCCATCGTCGAGTCTGCAACGGTATCCTGTTTGGAACTCTTCCAACATACCGCCCCTCCATTGAGGGTAAAGACAAAACCCGAGTGCGACTTAGAGTCGTCCTTATCACTTTGGAAGCTGGAATCGGTAAAGGACTCCACCTGGAGTTCTCCGTTACCATACACCAAGAACATCTCCTTAGTCCTTCGTAAGTACTTGAGAATGTTCTTTACAGCTGTCCAGTGACTCTCTCCAGGATCTGCTTGATACCGACTTACTACACTTAGTGAGTATGCTACATCGGGTCTGGTACATAGCATCGCATACATGATAGAGCCTACTGCCGAAGCATAGGGTATCCCTTGCATGCGAGCTCTCTCCAAATCAGTCTTGGGAGACATCTCTTTGGAGAGAGTGAGTCCAGAGATCGTGGGTTGGTTCCCACGCTTGGATTCTTCCATACTAAACCTCTTTAGTATGGTGTCAATGTACCTGGATTGGGACAATCCCAGTATCCGTTTAGATCTATCTCTATAGATCATGATTCCCAATATGCAGGAGGCATCACCTAGATCTTTCATTGAGAATCTCTGTGATAAGAAGAGCTTGACTGATTGCAGCATAGGAATATCATTTCCTATCAAGAGTATGTCATCCACGTACAATACGAGGAAGACAACCTTACCCTTTGCTACCTTCTTATAGACAACCTTCACTTCATAAGCTCCGTGTTGAGGTCCCTTCGCTGCGATCATCGTGTTCCGGACTCTCGAGAGGCTTCACGAAGAGAAAGATGCAATCTTGCTTCCGATCTTCGATAACAAAGATGAGCTACCTTGAAGTTTCATTAACACAAGCTAACACTCACTAAATGAAGTGAACACTCTCATCTAAAGGGCAAGGATAGATGAGAATGATGAAGTGGGATTTTTGCTCTCTTTTATTTTCTTATTCTCACTCATTTTCATCACTTGGAAAAAAGTTAGAAAGCTTTTTCCATGAAAGAAAGAAGAAGGAAGAAGATGAATAATAATCATATTCCTTTTGTGATGAATAATGCAAAGATAAATATGATGAATAATTCAACCATGGTCAACTAAACCCATGTAGAGAATTAACTAGGGCTAGGGTTTGGGTTGGGTTAAAAGTGAGTCACTTGAAAATATCAAGCATAATATCTTTTCCAAGACAAAAGAAAAGCTTCTAGAATCTACTAGAAGTCTTAACCCTAATCCAAACCCTAACCATGTTTAAACTCCACTAAACATGTTGCATTAGTAATCATATCATGTTACAATATTATATATCACATATACAATATTTATTGTAACAAAATAAAATAATACAATTAACATATATCGCATATATATCAATGTATTGCCCGAGTGAGAAAAAGAATCTTTTAGTGAGCTAATATTAGTTAATGTAATTTAATATATAATATATACTATTATACCTTAAATTATCGAATCAACACTTGATCCGACAATCCGGCAATATCGCATATAACCGACTAATACGATGACCCGGCTACATCACATATACCCGGCCGATATCTCATATCGCGAGAATCCAATACGGTATCACATACCGCATTATCCTCGGTCCCGCACATATCATATATGTGCTCCTACTCCGTTTTGCCTGAGTCAAGAAACCTCTGTGTATGACTCTAAAGAATCGTCAATATGCCGGCAATAGGTGATGATCATATCAAACACCCACAAGCTGCAAGCGGTCAGCTAAACGTAACAGCCACCCAGGTATTGAGCGCTCAGAAGATCAACAAGCAAGCCTGTACATTCTCCTGTGAATCCAATCAGTAACACTCCTGTACAGTCCGGTCTCGTCGTCTGATATGTCGCATATCTCGCCTAGGGATGGTAAACGTCAGACCCCAGTAGCTTGATAAGTCGTGTAGATATGAGGTCTATAACAGTTCGAGAAACTACTGATAACACTTACCAGTAAATCTCAGCAACCCTGGCCAGGGATTTCCAGTTATAGCCAATCGAACACAGCGCAACATCAACTCCCTATACCGGGAGAGACGAATCCCCTCATATCGCTCATTGCCTCCATGTGATTCGGGACTGTACCCAAAAGCCACCTTTTTGCACGCCCTCTTGGACGTGGTATGATGGAAATCAAAGCACAGTGGGAATCACACAAGACTCTATGACGATCTCGGGTCAACAGACTACTCTGTACCAGTGTCACCGGAGAACTGCCATCTGACGTGAGGTATAATACCATCTGGGAGTTCTCGGCGAGTACGTCCAGTGTACCCAGTCTCTACTAAGCACCCGTACACCATCCTTGATGTCAAACACTGATGGATATGGGATCATCCATCGCCCATCATATGGGTCAAGATGCGTATACGCTAGTCTACTCTGGTGTATCGATGCCCTGTCTCGATACACCCTCGACTAGGAACAGTTATAGGATGTACTCGTCGACTACCGTGGCCCCACTAGTATGATCTCATCATAGTCCCAGTAGTCGAGTATATATCCTAAGGGCTTTATCAATATGTAACATAGAGACAATCAGAGTACATGTTAAGATAAAGAGCAACCAGATAGCGTACTATCATGTTGAGCAAGAAAGTCCTCCCTATATATGTCCAAGCATCTATTACAATATACATCATATGCACAGTAATGGCCTCTAGGGAATACATATAACTAACAATCTCCCACTTGCACTAGGGCCATCTGTTGTGGTATCACATACCCAACAATTAGCTGTGGTTAAAGTATCTCATACTCAACCATCCCATAAAAGTCTCTACTGGGAAAAAGGCCTTTGTGAGTGGATCCGCGCTGTTGTCCTCTGTGTCTACTCTCCTAACCTCGATCTCCCTGGAGATCAACCATCTCCATGATCAGGTGATACTGCCTAAGAATTATATCTGGATTTCAGATGGGACGGGGGGTTCCTTGGCAAAAGCCACAACTCCATTGTCACACAATGGTAGGAATGAAGTTCATCTCATGAACTTATATGTATCCAGACTGCCTCTTTGGTAGCATCTTTTGGTAACGATGTATCTTGCCTTTAATCGTCTAGTATATTACGGTATCTAGCTTGGAACTCTTCCAACATACTGTCCCTCCACTGAGGGTAAAGACAATGCCTGCGACTGACATTCAGTCGTCCGTATCACCCTGGAACTATTCCAGTGATTCTCCCAGGATCGATTGATACCATCTCACTGCAACTAGTGAGTATCCTAACATCCAATTAGATCTATCTCATAGATCCAAAACCCAGGATTTAGGAGGTATCATCTTGATCCTATATGGAGAATCCTTGTGATAAGCGGAGATTGACTGAGCGTAGCATAGGAAACTCCTTCCCTATCAAGAGTTTGTCATCTACGTACTCTACGAGGATCACCACCATACTCTCTACTACCTTTTTGTTTATACAAGGTTCATCTACCATTTTGATGAAATCAAACTCTTTGACTACCACATCAAAACAGATGTTCCAACTCCGCGATGCCTGCTTTATCCTATAAAGCATCTTGCACACGTTTCCGCTGCTCCCACCTTCTACGAAGCCCTCTAGCTGTGTACTTATAAACGATCTCTTCTAAAACATCATTTAGAAAAGCAGTCATGACACCCAACCACCAGATATCGTAGTCATGGTATGTAGCCGTGGCAAGTAGGATCTGGATGGACTTAAGCATAGCTTTGAAAGTCTCAACTTTTCCATGTACACCAAGTAATCTTCTCAAGATATACTTGCTCCTGATGGGGATTTAACCCTTCAGATAAAGCAACCAAAGTCCATACTTTGTTGGTGTATAAGGATTCCATCTCAGATCGCTAAGCATCCAGCCATTCTTACAGAGTCCCACTCCTGATGGCCAGCTCGAAACTAGTTGGGTCATCATCTCATGATGAAATCCTCGCTCCCACTGTCATAGAGAAACCGAAGTATCTCTCAGGTGGGTGAGAAACCCTACTAGATCGGCGGAGAGACTGAGGTTCGTTGGAAACTATTGAATCCTTTGGTTCTAACAAATCATCTGCTGTAGTTTGTATAGCTGGAACTCTTTCCAGTTCTACCTCATGACCAATAATTTCTTGACAAGAAATTCCCTTTCATAAAGGTGGCATGCTGAGAAACAAAACAACTTTTGTTCCTCGGTTAGGTAGAAGATATTCCCTTGCGAATGCTTGGGATATCCAACAAACTTCCACAGATCTGACTTTGCCTCGAGCTTGTCCGGATTATGCTTTTAGACATAGGCTGGACAACCCCAAATCTTAACAAACTTAAGATATGGGCTCTTCCGTTCCATATCACATATGAAGTGGTAGGCAACTGATTTGATTTGAACCCTATTCAACAGGTATGCAGCTTCTCAAGTGCATAACTCCCAAAAGGAAATAGGAAACTCAGTAGTACTCATCATAGAGCACACCATATCACATAGGGTGCTATTGCTCCGCCCCGATATACCATCGTGCTATGGTGTATCCAGAGGAGTAATGCCGAGAGAGAACCTCATTCTCGTTTAGAATAGTCCAGGAATTCCGTGCTCAAGTATTCTCCTCCCTGATCTCATCAAAGGACATAATACTTATACCCGTTGTTGGTTCTCTACTTCTAATTTATATTCTGTGAATATCTCAAAAGCTTCAGACTTGTGTTTCAACAGGAACATATGTCTGAATCTTGAGAGATCATCAGAGAATGTAATGAAGTACAAAGAACCGGTCTTGGCATGTGTAGACAGGGGACCTTCATACATCAACATGTATCAATCCCAAGAGTTCACTAACTCTTTCTCTGTTTCCAATAAACAGAGCTGTGGTCATCTTATCTTTGTGACATGAATGGCAAGTTTCACAAGATGTAAATTCAAACAAATTTAAATATGCATCTTAATGTAACTTCAGCTAGTCGGGTCGCATTGATATGACCAAGTCTACAATGCCTCAAGAAGGATTCGTTCATTTCTGAACTCTTCCTCTTGTGTGTGTTCTGTATACTAAGAACTGTAATTTGATTTAGAACGTCAATTCTTTTAGATAACGTGCCTGAACCGATCAACTCTTGATATAGGAAATGTTCAAAACATTATCCAACAATACAAAATTATATCCTTTCTTTACTAATAAAGAGACTGATATGATATTGTACATCAGGTTCGGTATCTAATAACATTCATTCAGAATCAATGTATTCTGGTAATACAGGGTGATAGTGACCAACAGACTTGGTTGCAACTCTTGCACCGTTTCTATCTCTTGAAACTTATCACCCGTTCTCATTCCTCTACCTATCTGTAGCCCATGTAACAAATTACATATTTGGGATCCTGATCCGGTATCAAATACCCAGAACGTAAAGGATACTGAGAAACAGTTCTATGTAATGAACACACCCAAAGAAGATGCATCAGCATACACTTTCTTCGTTTGGGCGGCATAGGAATTCTGGTAATCCCCAATTTCCTGCTCTGTCTTATAACAATTATAAGTTGGAGCGGGACCAATGTTCCCCAGCTCGGTATAACAAGCGGGTTCGGTCAATATATTCGTATTATTATCTTGATTAAGGCGTGACATGGTCGCTACCAGGAGAGAGAGAGAAGAAAACACTCAGCGTATGCTCTTGCAAGATTAGATTGGTTATCTAATATATCTAATCAGGATTTCTCCAACTGTTTTAGTCAAATCTTCCTTCAAACCCTAAAAAGAAAGACTAGTCGGGATTAATTACACGCTACAAGTTCGCCAATCTTTCAGCCAGGCCAGTGTCGGTACTTTGAGGGAGGTTCCCCGTGCTTTCGCACGGACCTAATTAAAGTAAACCTCGTTTTCCCAGGGGCGTAACCCCGTTAACACCTTTCTAGACACCTACTTGATCGGCTAATTGTAATGTGTAAAACTCTCCCAGGAGTAAGTCTTACTCGCAGCGGGTATCGGGATCCAACTATCTCATAGAAGGTATGCAATCTCATTTCAAATTTCAACACTTGAAATTCCCAATAATATTTTACCCCTAGCGTCCTATGACCTTGACGAATGCTAAACCACCCATAGTCCGCTAGTCAAGTTCAACCCGTACATTTCATGATTGAATTAAACCTACCCACACGACCCTTGACGAGTGCCAAACAACGTCGTACGAATACCCTAATCCAATCGCATCGTATGCTAGCAGATAAGCACTAGTTAGCTACCGTACACTACGCCTTGACGAATGCCAAACTACCGCAGCACGAATACTAACTAGTACTTATCTGAAATGACGGAGGGCTACGACAGGTTTTTAAAAAAACCCTTTGCGTAATGAACTTGATATCGTTGTAGAATTGAGTGATTTTTAAATGGAATGTTTTTTAGGCTTTTCTAGTTTTTCTAAAGGGGTCACTCCCGGTGAAGGGATCGTCGGCCCTTTCCTCATCAAATAAGGTGCAGGATATTTCATAAATATCACTATGCAAAGCAAGAACTATAGAAGCAATCAAAAGACAAACCGAGTTTGTAGCATCTGCTAGTTTCACTAAAAAATTCACTCCCGGTGAAGGGATCTCGGCTCTTTCCTTATCGAATAAGGTGATGGATGTTCTACAAGGAACACCGCTATGCAAAGCAAGAACTAGAGCTACCAGTTTTTAAACAAGTTTCTACAACATCTTAGGTTTCTTTTATTTCATTAATCTCATTAATGAAGTCCCATTTTATTATGCTTCATAAGCATCACATTTGAAACGAAATCTGCAATATAACATATATCTCATATATATAATATAAACATTCGTCTCAGGCAGTAATATGATCTCATCACAGAACATTGCAGCAGAAGAACATATATGAAATATTGGATATACTAGGACGTCCGTGTTTTTAATACGAGCCTGTATAAAACACGGATTCCACGGTCGCGATGACTAGCTAAACCCACATCCCTAGACCCCTACGAGAGCGGCAAGCAACACTGCCAATTCTAGGATTAGGAGACCCGGTCTTGACTCCTCGAGATGGTCTCCCACTGGACCCTAGAACCCGGTTACTTGTGCTCCCCGCCTTGGGTCTACCTAATGCGGAAAAGTAAATAATATACAATGGTGACATCATCCTCAGCCCGGAAGTGCCCCAATAAAAGAATATTACATACAAATGAATTTTACATGAATGAAAAAGAAAAACTCTCATCTCACATGAAAACCCCGGCTATTCAGAACGCGACGATCCAATATAACATATCACAGCAACACATAATATCTCATATCATCAATGTAAGCAAGTATGCGTATCCCGATTGTCGTTGATGTATAGCAACGAAGCCGGCGATACACCACATACTACGCTTACGGTCACAGAAAAGAAAGTGTAAAACTACAACAGTTGGAATCCGCAACCTCCTTAGACATCGCATGCCTAACCAAATGAATTCCTTAGACATTACATGCCTAACAATTATAAACCCCGTATTTTAGTCTCATTATCGAAAACTCTTTTCAATATCAAGTTGGGCAATTCAACAAGATTCTCGACATCCTGATCGAATGCTCGTCGCAAACATCAGTAGACGGCTGCACCCCCGGATACCGTCGACGAAGTGCACTAAGGCGGAACACCGCTGCCGCGAGCACCCGAACGGATGCTTTTGGCGACGGGGTTCTCCTACAGTCACTTAGTCGGGGCTATGGGGCATAGCTGTCTATTAAGTTTACCCGGCGCGTATCCGCGTACGCTACGTGATTGCGACGGACTTTTGATCACATCAAAATTCCGTGGCAACCGATCATCTGAGACTAAACTGCTATGTTTATAATATTCAAATTAGTTATCTCATAACTGCATGTGGATTCCAAATATTGTATCACATTCCAGATAAATAGATAATGTTAAACTTTCCGATCGAATAGTCAAACACCCAAGATTTCCCCAATATAGCTCAACACTTGAAATCAGTTTTAAAACATCCATCACATGCCACAGTACCAATGGTCCAGTCGTAGAAGGGTCAAGCCAACGCCTCACATGTGGCACGTCGTACTGCCACAAACCCTAAGGTTCATAGGAAGTTCAAGACGGTCACATAATCGAGTTAAGGTTTGTTGTCTTCTAGAGGGTCCACCGCGTTACTTGCACGACTTAGAACGTTCCTAAACTACGAAAAAATCCAACGCTTGGAAATTTTCCGGCAGGGGAAAAAGTGAGTTATTGATATCCGATCGAACTTTTTAACACGATCTAAAAATTACCCGGACAAACTAAACAAAGTTAAATTATCCGATCGAATCAACGAGTGCTCAATACAACCGTAGAAAACTCAACGCTTGAGTGGAATTAAAAAATTCCCAGAAAAAAATGACAAGAAAGGACCTAAGAATAAATATATGAAGTTCCAGGGACTAATTCACAATTTTGGCCACGGAACATCGGCCAAACCTTTGGTTTGGCCGCGGTTCCGCTGTCATATAATCGAGTTAATGGACCGTACTTCACAGTAATTCTTAGTTTTTCTTGCTCTATTTATGAGAATTTTTAATACAGAAAAAATCAACTTTTTGAAAATTATCCAGAGAAGGGTTCAAATTAGGGTTTCGGGGTTCGATCGGACTTTAAACTTTGTCTAGACTTCGCCTAAAGCTCTAGCTTGGCTCTGATACCACTTTAGGGATGCTAGGCACACGCACAAGGGTCTACAAGGCATCAACCATGCCCGATTAAAAATTTAGCCGTGCCGAACAACCCAAAGCCAGATCTTTAAACTAGAGTTTATGCGAAACAATCATGTTAAACACTTTAACACTAAGTGAGAAGGATTACAACCTTTGTAGATCCGGTCATTCACTTCATAAGCTCCGTGTTGAGGTCCTTTCGCTACGATCATCGTGTTCCGGACTCTCGAGAGGCTTCACGAAGAGAAAGATGCAGTCTTGCTTCCGATCTTCGATAACAAAGATGATCTACCTTGAAGTTTCATTAACACAAGCTAACACTCACTAAATGAAGTGAACACTCTCATCTAAAGGGCAAGGATAGATGAGAATGATGAAGTAGGATTTTTGCTCTCTTTTATTTTCTTATTCTCACTCATTCTCATCACTTGGAAAAAAGTTAGAAAGCTTTTTCCATGAAAGAAAGAAGAAGGTGAATAATAATCATATTCCTTTTGTGATAAATAATGCAAAGATAAATATGATGAATAATGCAACCATGGTCAACTAAACCCATGTAGAGAATTAACTAGGGCTAGTGTTTGGGTTGGGTTAAAAGTGAGTCACTTGAAAATATCAAGCATAATATCTTTTCCAAGACAAAAGAAAAGCTTCTAGAATCTACAAGAAGTCTTAACCCTAATCCAAACCCTAACCATGTTTAAACTCCACTAAACATGTTGCATTAGTAATCATATCATGTTAAAATATTATATATCACATATACAATATTTATTGTAACAAAATAAAATAATACAATTAACATATATCGCATATATATCAATGTATTACCCGAGCGAGAAAAAGAATCTTTTAGTGAGCTAATATTAGTTAATGTAATTTAATATATCATATATATTATTATACATTAAATTATCGAATCAACACTTGATCCGACAATCCGGCTATATCGCATATAACCGACTAATACGATGACCCGGCTATATCGCATATAACCGACTAATACGATGACCCGGCTATATCACATATACCCGGCCGATATCTCATATCGCGAGAATCCAATACACATACCGCATTATCCTCGGTCCCGCACATATCACATATATGCTCCTACTCCGTTTTGCCTGAGTCAAGAAACCTCTGTGTATGACTCTAAAGAATCGTCAATACGCCGGCAGTAGGTGATGATCATATCAAACACCCACAAGCTGCAAGCGGTCAGCGAAACGTAACAGCCACCCAGGTATTAAGCGCTCAGAAGATCAACAAGCAAGCCTGTACATTCTCCTGTGAATCCAATCCGTAACACTCCCGTACAGTCCGGTCTCGTCGTCTGATATGTCGCATATCTCGCCTAGGGATGGTAAACGTCAGACCCCAGTAGCTTGATAAGTCGTGTCGATATGAGGTCCATAACAGTTTGAGAAACTACTGATAACACTTACCAGTAAATCTCAGCAACCCTAGCCAGGGATTTCCAGTTATAGCCAATCAAACACAGCGCAACATCAACTCCCTATACCGGGAGAGACGAATCCCCTCCTATCGCTCATTGTCTCCATGTGATTCGAGACTGTACCCAAAAGCCACCTTTTTGCACGCCCTCTTGGACGTGGTATGATGGAAATCAAAGCACAGTGGGAATCACACAAGACTCTATGACGATCTCGGGTCAACAGACTACTCTGTACCAGTGTCACCGGAGAACTGCCATCTGACGTTAGGTATAATACCATCTGGGAGTTCTCGGCGGGTCCGTCCAGTGTACACAGTCTCTACTGAGCACCCGTACACCATCCTTGATGTCAAACAACGATGGATATGGGATCATCCATCGCCCATCATATGGGTCAAGATGCGTATACGCTAGTCTACTCTGGTGTATCGATGCCCTGTCTCGATACACCCTCGACTAGGAACAGTTATAGGATGTACTCGTCGACTACCGTAGCCCCACTAGTATGATCTCATCATAGTCCCAGTAGTCGAGTACATATCCTAAGTGCTTTATCAACATGTAACATAGAGACAATCAGATTACATGTTAAGATAAAGAGCAACCAGATAGCGTACTATCATGTTGAGCAAGAAAGTCCTCCCTATATATGTCCAAGCATCCATTACAATATACATCATATGCACAGTAATGGCCTCTAGGGCATACATATAACTAACAGATTGGGTTCGGTACACTAGATAACGGTATATACGTATTAAACCAATTAAAGATTTTCAATGTCCAGAACACACTAAAAAGAAATTCTCCAGATATAAATCAGGCTTTCTTATGGTATTGTAGACTGGGCCACATGAATGAGACAAGGTTAACTAAGTTACATAAAGAAGGATATTTGGATCAGTTCGAATATCAATCTTATGCCACTTGTCAATCATGTCTCAAAGGAAAGATGACAAAGACTCCATTCACTAGACATGGAGTAAGAGCGAGCGAGCTCTTAGGACTCATACACAGCGATGTATGTGGTCCAATGTCTACACATGCAAGAGGCGATTTTTCATATTTCATTACTTTTACGGATGATTTCTCTACGTATGGATTCATTTTCTTGATGAAACATAAATCCGAGGCCTTTGAGAAATTCCGAGATTATAAGAATGAAGTAGAAAACCAAACCGGCAAAAGTATCAAGACACTGAGATCTGATCGAGGTGGTGAATACTTAAGTGCCGAGTTCCTGGGTTACCTAAAAGAGAATGGAATTCCCTCTCAGCTTACTCCTCCATACACTCCACAGCATAACGGTGTATCAGAGAGACGGAACCGAACCCTATTGGATATGGTACGTTCCATGATGAGTAATGCTGAGTTACTGCGATCTTTCTGGGGTTATGCACTAGAATCAGCTGCATATCTTTTGAACAGGGCTCCTACCAAGACTGTGCCTACCACACCATATCAGATGTGGAGTGGGAAGAAACCCTATCTTCAGTATCTGAAGATATGGGGATGTCCGGCTTTTGTTAAAAAGCAGCATGCGGACAAACTCGAGGCACGCTCAGTACAGTGTAAGTTTGTGGGATATCCAAAGAACTCCAAGGGGTATTTTTTCTATTACGCAGAGGAACAAAAGGTTTTTGTTTCTCGTAATGCCCATTTTCTAGAACAGCAGTTTTTAGAAAAGGAAACAAGTGGGAGTGCAATAGAACTGGAAGAAATTCCATAACCACAAACTACTACTGAAAGTTTGGTAGAACCAGAAGTTCAAGAAGAACAGGACATTCCCGCACCCCTCTGCAGGAGTAGTAGGCCGTCTCATCCGTCTGAGAGATACTACGGTTTTCTCATAGACGGGGATAGAGAAGATTGCGTCATTGATAATGATGAACCTACTAGCTTCCAGCAGGCCATCCAGAGCGGCGACTCAGTAAGATGGTTGGATGCAATGCGGACCGAGATGGATTCCATGTACACCAACAAAGTATGGACTTTGGACTTTGCTCCATATGGGGTAAAACCCAAAGGATGCAAGTGGATCTTCAAGAAAAAGATTGGTTTAGATGGACAGGCGGAAACCTATAAGGCTAGACTTGTTTCAAAGGGTTTTCGTCAAAGACCTGGTTTGGACTATGACGAAACCTTTTCTCCAGTGGCTATGCTCAAATCCATTCGGGTCCTTCTTGCCATTGCTGCCTTCCATGATTATGAGATCTAGCAGATGGACGTAAAGACGGCTTTTCTAAATGGAAATTTGGAAGAGTACGTCTATATGGATCAGCCAGAGGGATTCAATCAGAGTGGGAGCAGCGGGAAAGTGTGCAAGTTGCTTAAGTCCATTTATGGACTAAAGCAGGCATCGCGGAGTTGGAACATCTGTTTTGATGAAACGGTCAAAGAATATGACTTTATCAAAAATCCAGATAAACCATGTATATATAGTAAAATTGTAGCACGAACTGTTGTATTCCTCGTCTTGTACGTGGATGACATTATCTTGATAGGAAATGACATTCCTATGCTACAATCTGTCAAAGGATTCTTGTCACACAGGTTCTCCATGAAAGACCTGGGTGATGCCTCTTACATTCTGGGGATCCAGATCTATCGTGATAGATCTAAGAGGATGTTGGGACTTTCGCAGTCCAGGTATATCAACACTATACTGAAAAGATTCAGTATGGAAGATTCTAAGCGCGGTAGTTTACCGGCTTGTCACGGAATCACCCTATCCAAAGAGATGTCTCCCAAGAATGATTTGGAAAGGGATCGCATGTCGATTATACCCTACTCTTCTGCGGTAGGCTCTATAATGTATGCGATGTTGTGCACCAGACCAGATGTAGCTTACGCACTGAGCGTGGTAAGCCGGTATCAGTCAGACCCAAGGGAGAAGCACGGGATAGCAGTAAAGAACATTCTCAAGTACCTGAGAAGGACTAAGGAGATGTTCTTGGTTTACGGCAGAAAAGACCTCAAGATCGAGGCTTTTGCTGACTCCAGCTTCCAGAGTGACAAGGATGACTCCAAGTCCATGTCAGGTTATGTCTTTACCCTCAATGGATGGGCGGTGTACTGGAAGAGTTCCAAGCAGGACACCGTTGCTGACTCGACGATAGAAGCAGAGTATATAGCTGCTTGCGATGCCGCAAAAGAAGCAGTCTGGATGAAGAAGTTCCTCACAGAACTTCAGGTGGTTCCATCCATTGTAGATCCAATACCTCTGTATTGTGACAATGACGGGGCTATAGCTTTAGCAAAGGAACACTCTGTAGGGTTGCTAGGCACGCGCACAAGGGTCCACGGGGCATCAACCATGCCCGATTAAAAAATTAACCGTGCCGAACAACCCGAATACGGATCTTTAAACTAGAGATTAGGTGAAAAATAACATGCTAAACACTTTAACACTAAGTGAGAGGGATTACAACCTTTGTAGATCCGGTCCTTACTTCATAAGCTCCGTGTTGTGGTCCCTTCGCTGCAATCATCGGGTTCCGGACTCTCGAGAGGTTCCACGAAGAGAAAGATGCAGTCTTGCTTCTGATCTTCGATACAAAGATGATCTACCTTGAAGTTTTATTAACACAAGCTAACACTCACTAAAATTGAGTGAACACTCTCATCTAAAGGGCAAGGGAAGATGAGGATGATGAAGTAGGATTTTTGCTCTCTTTATTTATCTTTTTCTCACATTTATTCATCACTTGGAAAAAGCTAGTGAGCTTTTTCCATGAAGAAAGAAGAAGGAAGAAGATGAAGAATAATGATAGAATCCTTTTGTGATGAATAATGCAAAGAAGATAATGATCAATAATGCAACCATGGTTGTCTAAACCATTGTAGAGAATTAACCAAGGCTAGGGTTTGGGTTAGGTTAAGAATGAGTCACTTGAAAATATCTTTCACAAAACAAAACCAAAACCTTCTAGAATCATCTAGAAAGCTTAACCCTAATCCAAACCATAATCATGTTTAAACTCCACTAAACATGTTGCATTATTTATCATATCATGTTACCATATTATATATCACATATATAATATTTATTGTAACCAAATAAAATAATACAATTAACATATATCGCATATATATCAATGTATTACCCAATGAGAAAAAGAATCTTTTAGTGAGCTAATATTAGTTAATGTAATTTAATATATCATATATATTATTATACATTAAATTATCGAATCAACCCTTGATCCGACAATCCGGCTATATTGCATATAACCGACTAATATTTATCCGTACCGATTCATCGAATCAACACTTGATCCGATGACCCGGCTGATATCATATATCGCGAGAATAGAATACGGTATCTCATATCGCATTATCCTCGGTTCCGCACATATCACATATGTGCTCCTACTCCGTTTTGCCTGAGCCAAGAAATCTCTGTGTAGGACTCTAAAGAATCGTCAATACACCGGCAGTAGGTGATGATCATATCAAACACCCACAAGCTGCAAGCGGTCAGCTAAACGTAACAGCTACCCAGGTATTGAGAGCTCAGAAGATCAACAAGCAAGCCAGTAACTTCTCCTGTGAATCCAAACAGTAACACTCCCGTACAGTCCGGTCTCGTCGTCTGATATGTCGCATATCTCGCCTAGGGGTGGTAAACGTCAGAACCCAGTAGCTCGATAAGTCGTGTTGATATGAGGTCTATAACAGTTCGAGAAACTACTGATAACACTTACCAGTAAATCTCAGCAACCCTGGCCAGGGATTTCCGGTTATAGCTAATCGAACACAGCACAACATCAACTCCCTATACCGGGAGAGACGAATCCCCTCCTATCGCTCATTGCCTCCATGTGATTCGGGACAGTACCCAAAAGCCACCTTTTTGCACGCCCTCTTGGACGTGGTATGATGGAAATCAAAGCACAGTGGGAATCACACAAGACTCTATGACGATCTCGGGTCAACAGACTACTCTGTACCAGTGTCACCGGAGAACTGCCATCTGACGTGAGGTATAATACCATCTGGGAGTTCTCGGCGAGTCCGTCCAGTGTACCCAGTCTCCACTGAGCACCCGTACACCATCCTTGATGTCAAACACCGATGGATATGGGATCATCCATCGCCCATCATATGGGTTAAGATGCGTATACGCTAGTCTACTCTGGTGTATCGATGCCCTGTCTCGATACACCCTCGACTAGGAACAGTTATAGGATGTACTCGTCGACTACCGTGGCCCCACTAGTATGATCTCATCATAGTCCCAGTAGTCGAGTACATATCCTAAGGGCTTTATCAACATGTAACATAGAGACAATCAGAGTACATGTTAAGATAAAGTACAACCAGATAGCGTACTATCATGTCGAGCAAGAAAGTTCTCCCTATATATGTCCAAGCATCCATTACAATATACATCGTATGTACAGTAATGGCCTCTAGGGCATACATATAACTAACAATCTCCCACTTGCACTAGGTCCATCTGTTGTGTTATCACATACCCAATAATTAGCTGTGGTATAAGTATCTCATACTCAACCATCCCATAAAAGTCTCTACTGGGAAAAAGGCCTTTGTGAGTGGATCCGCGCTGTCGTCCTCTGTGTCTGCTCTCCTAACCTCGATCTCCCTGGAGATCAACCATCTCCATGATCAGGTGATACTGCCAAAGAATTATATCTGGATTTCTGATAGGACGGTAGTTCCTTGGCTAAAGCCACAACTCCATTGTCACACAATGGTAGGAACGAAGTTCATCTTATGAACTTATATATATCCAGACTGCCTTTTCGGTAGCATCCTTGGTAACGATGTATCTTGCCTTTAATCGTCTAGTATGTCACAGTATCTAGCTTGGAACTCTTCCAACATACCGTCTCTCCACTGAGGGTATAGACAATGCCTGCGACTGACATTCATTCGTCCTTATCACCCTGGAACCTTTCCAGTGATTCTCCCCAGGATCGATTGATACCATCTCACTACAACTAGTGAGTATCCTAACATCCATTTAGAACTATCTCATAGATCCAAAACCCAGGATTTAGGAGGTATCATTTTGATCCTATATGGAGAATCCTTATGATAAGCGGAGATTGACCGAGCGTAGCATAGGAAACTCCTTCCCTATCAAGAGTATGTTATCCACGTACTCTACGAGGATCACCACCATACTCTCTACTACCTTTTTGTATATACAAGGTTCATCTACCATTTTGATGAAGTCAAACTCTTTGACTACCACATCAAAACAGATGTTCCAACTCCGCGATGTCTGCTTTATCACATAAAACATCTTGCTCATGTTTCCGCTGCTCCCACTTTCTACGAAGCCCTCTGGCTGTGTACTTATAGACGCTCTCTTCTAAAACATCATTTAGAAAAGCAGTCATGACACCCAACCACCAGATGTCGTAGTCATGGTATGTAGCCGTGGCAAGTAGGATCTGGATGGACTTAAGCATAGCTTTGAAAGTCTCAACTTTTCCATGTACACCAAGTAATCTTCTCAAGATATACTCGCTCCTGATGGGGATTTAACCCTTTAGATAAAACAACCAAAGTCCATACTTTGTTGATGTATAAGGATTCCATCTCAGATCGCTAAGCATCCAGCCATTCTTACAGAGTCTCACTCCCGATGGCCAGCTCGAAACTTAGTTGGGTCATCATCTCATGATGCAATCCTCTCTCCCACTGTCATAGAGAAACCGAAGTATCTCTCAGGTGGGTGAGGAACCCTACTAGATCGGCGGAGAGGCTGAGGTTCGTTGGAAACTATTGAATCCTTTGGTTCTACCAAATCATCAGCTGCAGTTTGTATAGCTGGAACCTTTCCAGTTCTACATAACAGACCTTGCCTCGAGCTTGTACGGATTTTTCTTTTAGACATGGGCCGGACAACCCCAAATCTTAACAAACTTAAGATATGGGCTCTTCCCTTTCCATATCACATATGAAGTGGTAGGCAATTGATTTGATTTGAACCCTATTCAATAGGTATGCAACTTCACAAGTGCATAACTCCCTAAAGGAAATAGGAAACTCAGTAGTACTCATCATAGAGCACACCATATCACATAGGGTGCTATTGCTCCACCCCGATACACCGACGTGCTGTGGTGTATACGGAGGAGTAATGCTGAGAGAGAATCTCATTCTCCTTTAGAATAGTCCAGGAATTCCGTGCTCAAGTATTCTCCTCCTTGATCGCATCAAAGGACATAATACTTTTACCCGTAATTTCGGTTCTCTACTTCTAACTCATATTCTGTGAATATCTCAAAAGGTTCGGACTTGTGTTTCAATAGGAACATATGTCTGAATCTTGAAAGATTATCAGAGAATGGAATGAAGTACAAAAAACCGGTCCTGGCATATGTAGACAGGGGACTTTCATACATCAGCATGTATCAATCCCAAGAGTTCACTAACTCTTTCTCTGTTTCCAATAAACAGAGCTGTGGTCATCTTATCTTTGTGACATGACCGGCAAGTTTCACAAGATGTAAATTCAAACTAATTTAAATATGCATCTATATGTAACTTAGCTAGTCGGGTCGCATTGATATGACCTAGTCTACAATACCTCAAGAAGGATTCGTTCATTTCTGAACTCTTCCTCTTGTGTGTGTTCCGTATACTAAGAACTGTAGTTTGATTTAGAACATCAATGCTTTTAGATAACGTGCCTGAACCGATCAACTCTTGATATAGGAAATGTTCAAAACATTATCCAACTATACAAAATTATATCCTTTCTTTACTAATAAAGAAAAAGATATGATGTTGTATATCAGGTTCGGTATCTAATAACATTCGTTCAGAATCAATGTATTCTGGTAATACAGGGTGATAGTGACCGGCAGACTTGGCTGCAACACTTGCACCGTTTTCTGTCTCATGAAACTTATCACCCGTTCTCAGTTCTCTACCTTTCTGTAGCCCATGTAACAGATTACATATGCGGGATCCTGATCCGGTTTCTCATACCCAGGACGTAAAGGATACTGAGAAACAGTTCTCTGTAATGAACACACTCGAAGATGATGCATCAATATGCACTTTCTTCGTTTGGGCGGCATGGGAAATCTGGTATTCCCCAATTTCCTGCTCTGTCTTATAAAAATTATAAGTTGGAGCGGGACCAACGTTCCCCAGCTCAGTATAACAAGCGGGTTCGGTCAATATATCTGTATTATTATCTTGATTAAAGCGTGATATGGTCGCTACCTGGAAAGAGAGAGAAGAAAACACTCAGCGTATGCTCTTGCAAGATTAGATTGGTTATCTAATATATCTAATCAGGATGTCTCCCACTGTTTTAATCAAATCTTCCTTCAAACCCTAAAAGGAAAGACTAGCCGGGATTAATTACACGCTACAAGTTCGCCAATTTTTCAGCCAGGCCAGTGTCGGTACTTTGAGGGAGGTCCCCCGTGCTTTCGCACGAACCTAATTAAAGTAAACCTCATTTTCCCAGAGGCATAACCCCGTTAACACCTTTCTAGACACCTACTTGATCGGCTAATTGTAATGTGTAAAACTCTCCCAGGAGTAACTCTTACTCGCAGCGGGTATCGGGATCCAACTATCTCATGGGAGGTATGCAATCTCATTGCAAATTTCAACACTTGAAATTCCCGATAATATTTTTCCCCTAGCGATCTATGACCTTAACTAAGTCAACAAACCATAAATCGCAAGTCAAGTTCAACCCGTACATTTCCCGATTGAATTAAACCCACCCGTACGACCCTTAACTGAGTCAACAAGGCCGTACGAATACCCTAATCCAATCACATCTCATGTTTTAGCAGATAAATATTACTTAGCTACCGTACACTATGCCTTAACTAAGTCAACAAACATAGCACGAATACTAAATAATATCTATCTGAAATGACGGAGGGCTACGCAGGTTTTTTTGAAAAACCCTGAGCGTAATGAACTTGATATCGTCATAGAATCGAGTGATTTTGAATGGAATTTTTTTGAGGCTTTTCTAGTTTTGCTAAAGGGGTCACTCCCGGTGAAGGCATCGTCGGCCCTTTCCTCATCGAATAAGGTGCAAGGTATATCATATATACCGTTGTGCAAAGCAAGAACTATCGAAGCAATCAAAAGACAAACCGAGTGTGTAGAATCTGCCAGTTATTGCTAAAGGAGTCACTCCCGGTGAAGGGATCTCGATCCTTTCCTTATCGAATAAGGTGCAGGATGTTCTACAAGGAACACCGCGATGCAAAGCAAGAACTAGAGCTACCAGTTTTTAAACAAGTTTCTACAACATCTTAGGTTTCTTTTAGTTTCATTAATCTCATTAATGAAGTCCCATTTAATTATGCTTCACAAGCATCACATTTGAAACGAAATCTGCAATATAACATATATCTCATATATATAATATAAACATTCATCTCAGACAGTAATATGATCTCATCACAGAACATTGCAGCAGATGAACATATATGAAATATTGGATATACTAGGACGTCCGTGTTTTTAATACGAGCCTGTATAAAACACGGATTCCACGGTCGCGATGAATAGCCAAACCCACATCCTTAGGCCCCTACGAGAGCGGCAAGTAACACTGCCAATTCTAGGGTTAGGGGACCCGGTCTCAACTCCTCGAGATGGTCTCCCACTGGACCCTAGAACCCGGTTACTTGTGCTCCCCTCCTTGGGTCTACCTAATGCGGAAAAGTAAATAATATACAACGGTGACATCTTCCGCAACCTGGAAGTGCCCCAATAAAAGAATATTACATACAAATGAATTTTACATGAATGAAAAAGAAAAACTCTCATCTCACATAAAACCCCGGCTATTCAGAACGCGACGATCCAATATAACATATCACAGCAACACATAATATCTCATATCATCAACGTAAGCAAGTATGCGTATCCCGATTGTCGTTGATGTATAGCAACGAAGCCGGCAATACATCACATACTACGCTTACGGTCACAAAAAAGAAAGTGTAAAACTACAACAGTTGGAATCCGCAACCTCTTTAGACATCGCATGCCTAACCAAATGAATTCCTTAGACATCTCATGCCTAACAATTATAAACCCCGCATTTTAGTCTCATTATCGAAAACTCTTTTCAATATCAAGTCGGGCAATTCAACAAGATTCCCGACATCCTGATCGAATGCTCGTCGCAAACTTTAGTAGACGGCCGCACCCCCGATGCCGTCGACGAAGTGCACTAAGGAGGAATACCGCTGCCGCAAGCACCCGAACAGATGCTTTTGGCGACGGGGTTCTCCTACAGTCACTTGGTCGGGCCTATGGGGCGTAGTTGTCTATTAAGTTTACCCGGCGAGTATCCGCGTACGCTACGTATTGCAACAGACTTTTGATCACATCAAAATTCCGTGGCAACCGATCATTTGAGACTAAACTGCTATGTTTATAACATTCAAATTAGTTATCTCATAACTACCTGTGGATTCCAAATATTGTATCACATTCCAGATAAATAGACAATGTTAAACTTTCCGATCAAATAATCAAACACCCAAGATTTCCCCAATATATCTCAACACTTGAAATCAGTTTAAAAACATCCATCACATGCCACAGTACCAATGGTCCAGCCGTAGAAGGGTCAAGCCAATGCCTCACATGTGGCACGCTGTACTGCCACAAACCCTAAGGTTCAAAAGGCAGTTCAAGACGGTACATAATCGAGTTAAGGTTTGTTGTCTTCTAGAGGGTCCACCGCGTTACTTGCACGACTTAGAACGTTCTTAAACACGAGAAAAAATCTAACTTTTGAAAAAATTTCCGACAGGGGAAAAAGTGAGTTATTGATATCCGTTCGAACTTTTTACAGTTTCTAAAAATTATCCGGACAAAACTAAACAAAGTTAAAATATCCGATCGAATCTTTAAGTCCCCAATACAACCCAGAAAACACAACACTGGAGTGAAAATAAAAAATTCCCAGAAGAATCAGGAATTAGCTACGGAGGTTACTGTGCAAACCCTATCCCTCAATCCTTCCTTCTTGCCGTGGAACCGCCGCCAATACCCAGGTTTGGCCGCGGTTCCGCGGTGCTTTGTGGAATTTAGGGGGTCGGGTTTCACAGTAATTTCTATAATTCCCTGCTGATTTTTTTGATTATTTTTAATTCACAAAAAATCACATTTTAGAAAAATTTCCAGAGAAGGGGTTATATCGGGTTTTCCGGGTTCGATCGGACTTTAAACTTCGTCTAGACTTCGCCTAAAGCTCTAGCTTGGCTCTGATACCACTGTAGGGTTGCTAGGCACTCGTACAAGGGTCCACGAGACATCAACCATGCCCGATTAAAAAATTAGTCGTGCCGAACAACCCGAATACGGATCTTTAAACTAGAGATTAGGTGAAAACTAACATGCTAAACACTTTAACACTAAGTGAGAGGGATTACAACCTTTGTAGATCCGAACCTTCACTTCATAAGCTCCGTGTTGTGGTCCCTTCACTGCGATCATCGGGTTCCGGACTCTCGAGAGGTTCCACGAAGAGAAAGATGTAGTCTTGCTTCCGATCTTCGATACAAAGATGATCTACCTTGAAGTTTCATTAACACAAGCTAACACTCACTAAAATTGAGTGAACACTCTCATCTAAAGGGCAAGGGAAGATGAGGATGATGAAGTAGGATTTTTGCTCTCTTTATTTATCTTTTTCTCACATTTATTCATCACTTGGAAAAAGCTAGTGAGCTTTTTCCATGAAGAAAAAAGAAGGAAGAAGATGAAGAATGATGATAGAATCCTTTTGTGATGAATAATGCAAAGAAGATAATGATCAATAATGCAACCATGGTTGTCTAAATCATTGTAGAGAATTAACCAAGGCTAGGGTTTGGGTTAGGTTAAGAATGAGTCACTTGAAAATATCTTTCACAAAACAAAACCAAAACCTTCTAGAATCATCTAGAAAGCTTAACCCTAATCCAAACCATAATCATGTTTAAACTCTACTAAACATGTTGCATTATTTATCATATCATGTTACAATATTATATATCACATATATAATATTTATTGTAACCAAATAAAATAATACAATTAACATATATCGCATATATATCAATGTATTACCCGATGAGAAAAAGAATCTTTTAGTGAGCTAATATTAGTTAATGTAATTTAATATATCATATATATTATTATACATTAAATTATCGAATCAACCCTTGATCCGACAATCCGGCTATATCGCATATAACCGACTAATATTTATCCGTACCGATTCATCGAATCAACACTTGATCCGATGACCCGGCTGATATCATATATCACGAGAATAGAATACGGTATCTCATATCGCATTATCCTCGGTCCCGCACATATCACATATGTGCTCCTACTCCGTTTTGCCTGAGCCAAGAAACCTCTGTGTAGGACTCTAAAGAATCGTCAATACGCCGGCAGCAGGTGATGATCATATCAAACACCCACAAGCTGCAAGCGGTCAGCTAAACGTAACAGCTACCCAGGTATTGAGAGCTCAGAAGATCAACAAGCAAGCCTGTAACTTCTCCTGTGAATCCAAACAGTAACACTCCCATACAGTCCGGTCTCGTCGTCTGATATGTCGCATATCTCGCCTAGGGGTGGTAAACGTCAGACCCCAGTAGCTCGATAAGTCGTGGCGATATGAGGTCTATAACAGTTCGAGAAACTACTGATAACACTTACCAGTAAATCTCAGCAAGCCTGGCCAGGGATTTCCGGTTATAGCCAATCGAACACAGCACAACATCAACTCCCTATACCGGGAGAGACGAATCCCCTCCTATCGCTCATTGCCTCCATGTGATTCGGGACTGTACCCAAAAGCCACCTTTTTGCACGCCCTCTTGGACGTGGTATGATGGAAATCAAAGCACAGTGGGAATCACACAAGACTCTATGACGATCTCGGGTCAACAGACTACTCTGTACCAGTGTCACCGGAGAACTGCCATCTGACGTGAGGTATAATACCATCTGGGAGTTCTCGGCGAGTCCGTCCAGTGTACCCAGTCTCCACTGAGCACCCGTACACCATCCTTGATGTCAAACACCGATGGATATGGGATCATCCATCGCCCATCATATGGGTCAAGATGCGTATACGCTAGTCTACTCTGGTGTATCGATGCCCTGTCTCGATACACCCTCGACTAGGAACAGTTATAGGATGTACTCGTCGACTACCGTGGCCCCACTAGTATGATCTCATCATGGTCCCAGTAGTCGAGTACATATCCTAAGGGCTTTATCAACATGTAGCATAGAGACAATCAGAGTACATGTTAAGATAAAGTACAACCAGATAGCGTACTATCATGTCGAGCAAGAAAGTCCTCCCTATATATGCCCAAGAATCCATTACAATATACATCGTATTTACAGTAATGGCCTCTAGGGCATACATATAACTAACACCCTGGTCCCATCAGAAGTCCAGACACATCTTAAGGCGGTATCACCTGATCAGGGAGATCATAGATCGCCAGGAGATCGAGGTCCGGAGAGTTGCTACAGAGGAGAACACTGCAGATCCAGTCACAAAGGCCTTACCTCAGATTCATCTCGAGAGGCTACTCGAGATGATAGGTCTTCGATATGCCAGTACATGGCCCTAGTGCAAGTGGGAGATTGTTAGTGTATATGCCCTAGGGGCAATTATTGTATCAAACTGGCTTGTATATTACTTAACGGAAGCTTGGGATATTCACAGTTATATTAACAGTCTCGCTCAACATAGTAGTATGCTACTTGGTTTATGTCTATCTTAATATGTGTATATGTTAGCATATCGCGAATACATATTGATAGAGCCCTTAGGATCTTGCTTGACTACCAGCGTTGTGATGGCAGTCACACTAGTGGGGGCTGGGTAGTCTACAAGCACATCCTTTTTCAGGTCCCTAGTCGTAGGATTATCGAGACAGGGCATCGATACTCCGGAGTAGACTAGTGTGTACGCTTCTCATCCCAGTTGGGGAGATGTTCTGTCCCACAGCCATCAGTACGTTGTACTGGAGATAGTAAACAGGTGCTCGTTGGACTAGACAGGACTCGCAGGGAACTGTTGGTTGATATTATACCCGTCGTCAGTTAACAGTTCCCATGTGACATGAGTACAGCATAGTCCGCAGACTTGACACTGCTGTTTCGTCTCGAGTGTGTTCCCACTGTTCTTAGATTGGTACCCTACCACGGCTCAAAGGAGTCGTACAAACAGGTAGCAGTTGGGTGCAGTCCCGAAGCACTTGGAGGCAGTGGCGGTTAGACAGGATTCGTCTCTCCCGGTATTGGGAGTTGATATCGCGCTGTGTTTGGAGAGCCATTACGCAAAGTCCCTGGCTAGGGCAAGCGATATTTACTGGTAGGATTTCCAGTAGCTTCTCAAGGTGTAATGGGCTTCACTCCGACACGACTTATACCGCTTTTAGGGGACTGACGCTTGCCGCCCCCTAGGCCCGATATGCGATAGTCCTAGACGAACAGACCGGACTGTACGGAGATTGTCACATCAGGCTCAGTAGGAGTTCGGATGGGTTTCATCATCAGCCTTCTTATCGACATCTACCTGGGGACCGTTACGTACAGCTAGTACCGCTTGCGGCCTGTGGTTAAACCCACTGCCAGCGTAGTAGTCGAGTCTTTAGAGTCCCACACAGAGAGTTTCCCTGCTTCAGGCGAAACGATATAGAGGTCGTATGGTTTTACGACAGGGTTCGGACACATACGTGTATTTATGCACGTACGATGTTCGGACAGTTTATACTTGCGGGCTTTAGTTTAAGCCAGATTCTAGTATTGGATTATTGGATTTATACAGTCTTGGTATTTCCGTGTTTTCACGGATGGGAGGGGCATTCTCGTAATTAGTTGAGAATCTTCTAGAAGATAGATGAGGTGGAGAGCTTAGGTGGAATTTGTATTAAATGGATTAGTGACTCATGGAGTGATTCATCCAAATGAGTTAATGAAGCATTTATTGCTTAGTGACTCATGAGATGATTCATCCAAGGTGAGTTAATGAAGCATGGTTGATGTTATCATATGTTATTCATTTAGATAATTATCATGCTTCATATATTCACAAATGAGTTAGAATTCATTATCATTCTCACTTTCACATTCTCTCTCCTCAAGCTCTCTCTCTTCAAAGAACTAACCCTAATCCTCTCATGTGTTGAGATCATTCTCTCTCCTCAAGCTCTCTCTCTTTAAAGAACTAACCCTAATCCTCTCATGTGTTGAGATCCAAGGGTTAGTAAGACTAAAAGATCCATAATCCTCTTCTATATCCTTTAGGTTACTTTGATTAGCACTCATAGCCACCTAGTTACCTCAAGTGAGAGGTTAAAGCTTGGAAAAGGAGCTCTCGGGTGGATCTTCTATCACATCGAGGAGGCCGACGAGGAGGTGAACTGCCAGAACAAGAAGGACTTGAATCATTAGGTATAATCATCAATCATAATAGTTAATCACTTCTATATAGTTGTTAGTTAGGGTTTAGCAAAGATCCGTAAAGTTAGTCGATGTTAGTTTAAACAATATGATTGTTTTACCTATTCCGCCTCCCCGCATCATGTGGGGTGTCTAACATCGACTTACAGTGAGCGGTGTGTAGTTGAATTAAATAGAGTCTGTATTATAAAAATTATATGGGCAAAGAAAGGAGTGAGAGAGATTTCCTTCTCTCAAACCTTCCCTATCCTAACCCTAACAAATGAGGAATTACTCACTCATTAGGAAAGTGATGATAAAATTCATTTTTATATTTTATTTTAATAGACTATATAATTTGCAGATAATAAAAGACAGATAAAAAAAATAATGCAGAAATTAAATTCAGATAATAAAAGAATGCGAGATAAAAATAGAAACTCTTACTTTTATTGATGACCTCTCAACGATTACAAGGGAAATTAAAATTTAACTCTAAGAATTAAAAAGAGGCATGCCTAATTAGGCTTCTGGCTTTCCTATTTATAGATAGGAGAAACCATAGGTTTACATCTGATCCACATTTGAATTTACAAGACTACCCTAAGAAAGCCTGGTCAAAGCACCGACACCCACCGACACATGCACCGACACGTGCATTGCACGGCCGCGGTTCCGCGGCAGAAAGCCATGTTTGGCCGCGGTTCTGTGGCCAATTGGTGGGATCATAAGCTCAACTTCTCAGGGCTGCTTCATGTTTCTTTTAACTTCTGTTTTCTTCACTTGGTTCCTCAGAATCTCTTCTATTTTCTTCCAGATTTTCACAGTGCAGAATGTTGTGGACTTTTTGCCGTGAGCTTCACGTTGAAGTCTTGAATCTTGTGCTGCCCTTGTGCTTTGTGCATTGAACTGTTCTACTGATTTTCATTTGTTCCTTGAACTGGTAGGAGGCATCATACGGATTCATCTATTGTTGGTCGTAGTCTCACATTTGTAGCGTCTTTTCATGAATTTCACTGTAATGATCTGAGAACCTGTAACCTGCAACTATTTAGCAGCCATGGATCAAAAGCACCTATTTATTTGTAATGTGATTAAGAATGGGCGATATAATAATGCAAAATTCTGATATGAACACTTGGCCATGGTCTTATGGTCGTTCCTTCGCTAAAGCTATAGCCCTATTGTTATCGCAATACAAAGGTATCGGATCAACAATGGACGGAACTACCTGAAGTTTAGTAATAAACTTCTTCATCCAGACTGCTTCTTTTGCGGCATCGCTCGCAGCAATGTATTCAGCCTCCATCGTCGAGTCTGTGACGGTATCCTGTTTGGAACTCCTCCAACACACCGCCCCTCTGTTGAGGGTAAACACAAAACCCGAGACAGACTTGTTGTCATCCTTATCACTCTGGAAGCTTGAATCGATAAAGGACTCGACCTTGAGGTCTCCATTACCGAAAACCAAGAACATCTCCTTAGTCCTTCTCAGGTACTTGAGAATGTTCTTCACTGATGTCCAGTGGTTCTTACCTGGGTTCGACTGATACCGGCTCACCACGATTAGCGCGTAAGCTACATCAGGTCTTGTACATAGCATTGCATACATTATAGATCCAACCGCCGAAGCATAGGGTATAGTGCTCATGCGAACACTCTTCTCATCAGTCTTGGGAGACATCTCCCTAGAGAGGGTGATTTCGTGCAATGCGGGTATGTTACCGTGCTTGGAATCTTCTATACTAAATCTCTTTAGTACGGTCTCTATGTACCTGGACTGCGAAAGTCCCAGTAATCTTTTGGATCTATCCCTGTAAATCCTGATCCCCAGAATGTACGAGGCATCACCCAGGTCCTTCATGGAGAACCTTTATGATAAGAACAGCTTGACCGATTGTAGCATGGGAATATTGTTTCCCATCAAAAGAATGTCGTCCACGTACAAGACTAGGAATATGACAGTTCGTCCTACAAACTTCTAATAAATACATGGCTCATCCTCGTTCTTGATGAAGTCAAATTCCTTGACTGTTTCATCAAAATAGATGTTCCAGATCCTCGATGCCTGCTTCAATCCATAAATGGATTTGAGTAACTTGCACACCTTCCCGCTGCTCCCACTGTCTACAAAACCTTCTGGCTGATCCATATAAACGAACTCTTCCAAACTACCATTTAGAAAAGCTGTTTTTACGTCCATCTGCCAGATCTCATAATCATGGAAGGAAGCAATGGCAAGTAGGATCCGAATGGATTTGAGCATAGCCACTGGAGAAAAGGTTTCGTCATAGTCCAATTCTGGTCTTTGACGAAAACCTTTTGCTGTTAGTTATATGTATGCCCTAGAGGCCATTATTATACATGTGATGTATATTATAGTGGATGCTTGGACATATATAGGAAGGACTTTCTTGCTCGACATGATAGTATGCTATCTTGTTGCTCTTTATCTTAACATGTACACTTATTGTATCTCTATTACATGTTGATAAATCCTTTAGGGTGAGTACTTGACTACCAGGATTATGATGCAGATCATACTAGTGGGGCAGAGGTAGTCGGTAAGTACATCCTTCAATAGTTCCTAATCGTGGGAGTATCGAGACGGGGTACCGATATTCCAGAGTAGACTAGCGTATACGCTTCTCGACCCATATGATGGGCGATGGATGATCCCATATCTATTGGTGTTTGACATCAGAGATGGTATACGGGTGCTCAGTGGAGACTGGGTACACTGAACAGAATCGCCGAGAACTCCTAAATGGTATTATACCTATCGTCAGATAGCAGTTCTATGGTGACACTGGTACAGGTTAGTCTGTCGACCCAAGATCGTCATAGAGTCATGTGTGATTCCCACTGTGCTTTGATTTCCACCTTACCACGTTCAAGAGATCGTGCACAACGGTGATTTTTGGTTACAGTCCCGAGTCACATGGAGGCAATGAGCGATTGGAGGGGATTTCGTCTCTCCCGGTATTGGGGGTTGATGTTGCGCTATGCTCGATTGGCCATAACATGAAATCCCTGGACAGGATTGCTGAGATTTACTGGTAAGTGCTATCAGTAGTTTCTCGAACCGTTATGGACCTTGCATCGGCATGACTTATCAGGCTATTGCAGTCTGACGTTATACCACCCCCAGGCTGTGATATGCGACATATCTGACGAAGAGACCGGACTGTACGGTAGTGTTACTGATTGGATTCGCAGGAGTATGAGCAGGCTTGCTTGTTGATCTTCTGATCGCTCAATATCCGGGTGGCCGTTGCATTTAGCAGACCGCTTGCGGCTTGTGGGTGTTTGATATGATCATTACCTACTGCCGGCGTATTGACGAGACTTTAAAGTCCTATACAGAGGTTTCCTGGTTCATGCGAAACGAAGTAGGAGCACATATGTGATATGTGCGGGACCGAGAATAATGCGCGTATGTGATACCGCATTCTATTCTCGCGATATGTGATATCGGACGGTTATATGTGATATAGCCGGGTTATCGGATCAAGTGTTGATTCGATAAGATGTTACATTTGATATTATTCGGTTGTATGTGATATAACCGGATTATTAAATCAAGTGTTGATTTAATAATTTAATGTATGTTCCCGCCAAAATTTTGGCTCAAAACCTGCTCCCTTATAAAATAATAACAATAAAATGAACAAATAAAGGAAAAAACTCCATGTGCAAAGAATGTAACAAATACCTCAAAGCCAAGAGTTAAAACATTCTGAAGCAGCGCTTCATAGCAGCGCTAAGTGCGCTGCACTCTGAAGCAGCGCACCCCGTGCAAAGCGCATAGGCGATAGCGCTAGATACGCTGCGCTCCAAGTAGCGCACCACGTGCAAATCACGTGTGCGCTAGCGCTAAGAGCGCTGCGCTCCAAATAGCGCACCATGGGCAGAGCGCATAAGCGCTAGCGCTGGAACTAAATGTTCCTCACCGTTGGATCAAATATCCAACGGATATGATTAAATCATCAATTAACAAAAATGAAATTCTGTTGAATCTTTCGAAACAGAAAAGATTGTGCCCTGAATTTGGAACACCGTTGGATCAATGATCCAATGGTGATTAAAAATCACTAAAATACAGAACAAATTCTGTAAGGGGGAAAGATTTCTCAATCTTGTTAAAACAAGAAGATTATCTTCTGTAAACCAGAAGCCCTTGGATCAAAGATCCGACGGTAGCGAAATTCCCAAATCAATCAGAGAAAGATCTCTTTAACTGATTCAACAAATTAGCCTGCCCTATAAAAAGGCCCCTAGACTTCAAGTCTCAGATATACAGAAGAGAGATAAACCACCCAAAAAAAAACTTAGAGAAATTCAAAGAGCAAGCTCTTGCAAGAAGATTTTTCTTCAAGGTAAGAATGAATGGTGATGAACACAGAGATGAAATCATCTCATGACTAAGAAGAATTCATTTCTTTAAAAAGATCAAAGATCTACAAAGACAAAAAGTCTTTCACAAAGAGATCAAAAGATCTCATCATAAAATAAAAGAAGAACTTACTTGTCACAGATCATAGATCTATAAGACTAAAGTCTTTCTCAAAGAGATTATGAACATCTCATTATAAAAAGGAGGGGAGAATAATTCAATTCACTTAAGGATCATAGATCCATAAAGGCAAAGCCTTTCATCAATATAAGAGATTGAAAAAAAATAAGTGTTAGTTATATGTATGCCCTAGAGGCCATTACTGTTCATACGATGTATATTGTAATGGATGCTTGGATATATATAGGGAGGACTTTCTTGCTCGACATGATAGTATGCTATCTGGTTGTACTTTATCTTAACATGTACTTTGATTGTCTCTATATTACATGTTGATAAAGCCCTTAGGATATGTACTCGACTACTGGGACTATGATGAGATCATACTAGTGGGGCCACGGTAGTCGACGAGTATATCCTATAACTGTTCCTAGTCGAGGGTGTATCGAGACAGGGCATCGATGCACCAGAGTAGACTAGCGTATACGCATCTTGACCCATATGATGGGCGATGGATGATCCCATATCCATCGGTGTTTGACATCAAGGATGGTGTACGGGTGCTCAGTAGAGACTGGGTACACTGGACGGACTCGCCGAGAACTCCCAGATGGTATTATACCTCACGTCAGATGGCAGTTCTCCGGTGACACTAGTACAGAGTAGTCTGTTGACCCGAGATCGTCATAGAGTCTTGTGTGATTCCCACTGTGCTTTGATTTCCATCATACCACGTCCAAGAGGGCGTGCAAAAAGGTGGCTTTTGGGTACAGTCCCGAATCACATGGAGGCAATGAGCGATAGGAGGGGATTCGTCTCTCCCGGTATAGGGAGTTGATGTTGTGCTGTGTTCGATTGGCTATAACCGGAAATCCCTGGCCAGGGTTGCTGAGATTTACTGGTAAGTGTTATCAGTAGTTTCTCGAACTGTTATAGACCTCATATTGACACGACTTATCGAGCTACTGGGGTCTGACGTTTACCACCCCTAGGCGAGATATGCAACATATCAGACGACGAGACCGGACTGTACGGGAGTGTTACTGTTTGGATTCACAGGAGAATGTACAGGCTTGCTTGTTGATCTTCTGAGCGCTCAATACCTGGGTAGCTGTTACGTTTAGCTGACCGCTTGCAGCTTGTGGGTGTTTGATATGATCATCACCTACTGCCGGCGTATTGACGATTCTTTAGAGTCCTACACAGAGGTTTCTTGGCTCAGGCAAAACGGAGTAGGAGCACATATGTGATATGTGCGGGACCGAGGATAATGTGATATGTGATACCGTATTATATTCTCGCGATATTTGATATCAGCCGGGTCATCGGATCAAGTGTTGATTCGATGAATCGGTACGGATATATATTAGTCGGTTATATGCGATATAGACGGATTGTCGGATCAATAATATATATGATATATTAAATTACATTATCTAATATTTGCTCACTAAAAGATTCTTTTTCTCACTCGGGTAATACATTGATATATATGCGATATATGTTAATTGTATTATTTTATTTGGTTACAATAAATATTATATATGTGATATATAATATTGTAACATGATATGATTACTAATGCAACATGTTTAGTAGAGATTAAACATGGTTAGGGTTTGATTAGGGTTAAACCTTTCTAGATGTTTCTAGAAGGTTTTCTTTTTTTTGTTTTGGAAAAGATATTTTAGCATGATATTTCTTAACCCAACCACACCCTTTAACCCTAGTTCAATCTCTACAATGGTTACTTGACCATGGTTGCATAATTCATCATTATCTCCTTTGCATTATTCATCACAAAAGGAATTCTATCATATTGTTCATCTTCTTCCTTCTTCTTCTTTGCTTACAAAGCTTTCTTGCTTTGATATTTGTGATGAAAATATGTGACAAAAAGATAAATAAAGAGAGCAAAAATCCCACTTCATCATCCTCATCTTCCCTTGCCATTTAGATGAGGGTGTTCACATCATTTCATGAGTGTTAGCTTGTGTTAACGAAACTTCAAGGTAGATCATCTTTGTATCGAAAATCGGAAGCAAAGGTTGCATCTTTCTCTTCATGGAACCTCTCGAGAGTCCGGAACCCGATGATCGCAGCGAAGGGACCACAACACGGAGCATATGAAGTGAAGGACCGGATCTACAAAGGTTGTAATCCCTCTCACTTAGTGTTAAAATGTTTAGCATGTTAGTTTTCGCCTAATCTCTAGTTTAAAGATCCGTATTCGGGTTGTTCGGCACGGCTAATTTTTTAATCGGGCATGGTTGATGCCTCGTAGACCCTTGTGCGCGTGCATAGCAACCCTACAGTGGTATCAGAGCCAAGCTAGAGCTTTAGGCGAAGTCTAGACGAAGTTTAAAGTCCGATCGAACCCGGAAAACCCGATATACCATAGTTTCTGGAAATTTTTCAAAACTGTGATTTTTTCCAAATTAAAAATGCTCAAAAAATTCAGCAGGGAATTGGAAGAAATACTGTGAAGCACGTGCGCCAGATTCCACCAAAGCGCGGCGGAACTGCGGCACAAGCATGGCTTGTGCGGCGGTTCCGCGGCCATTTAGTCACATAAGAATTTTAAATTAGCACAGTAATTCTTATCTTTTAGTGCTGTATTTTCTGGGAATTTTTAATATTTATTCAACTGTTGAATTTTCTGGGTTGTATTGGGGATTTGATGATTCGATCGGGAACTTTAACTGCGTCTTTGTGTTTTTCCGGATAATTTTTAGAAACTGTTAAAAAGTTCGAACGGATATCAATAACTCATTTTTTCCCCTGTCGGAAAATTTTTCAAAAGTTGGATTTTTTTTCTCGTGTTTAAGAACGTTCTAAGTCGTGCAAGTAACGCGGTGGACCCTCTAGAAGACAACAAACCTTAACTCGATTATGTGACCGTCTTGAACTGCCTTTTGAACCTTAGGGTTTGGGGCAGTACGGCGTGCCACATGTGAGGCGTTGGCTTGACCCTTCTACGGCTGGACCATTGGTACTGTGGCATGTAATGGATGTTTTTAAACTGATTTCAAGTGTTGAGATATATTGGGGAAATCTTGGGTGTTTGATGATTCGATCGGAAAGTTTAACTTTGTCTATTTATCTAGAATGTGATACAATATTTGGAATCCACACATTGTTATGAGATAACTGATTTGAATATTATAAACATAGAAGTTTGGTCTCAAATGATCGGTTGCCATGGAATTTTGATGTGATCAAAAGTCTGTCGCAATCACGTAGCGTACGCGGATACTCGCCGGATAAACTTAATAGACAGCTACACCTCTTAGCCCCGACCAAGTGACTGTAGGAGAACCCCGTCGCCGAAAGCATCCGTTCGGGTGCTTGCGGCAGCGGTGTTCCGCCTTAGTGCACTTCGTCGACGGCATCTGGGGGTGCGACCGTCTACTAAAGTTTGCGACGAGCATTCGATCAGGACGTCGGGAATCTTGTTGAATTGCCCGACTTGATATTGAAAAGAGTTTTCGATAATGAGACTAAAATGCGGGGTTTATAATTGTTAGGCATGCGAAGTCTAAGGAATTCATATGGTTAGGCATGTGATGTCTAAAGAGGTTGTGGATTCCAACTGTTGTAGTTTTACACTTTCTTTTCTGTGACCGTAAGCGTAGTATGTGGTGTATCGCCGGCTTCGTTGCTATACATCAACGACAATCGGGATACGCATACTTGCTTACGTTGATGATATGAGATATTATGTGTTGCTGTGATATGTTATATTGGATCGTTGCGTTTTGAATAGCCGGGGGTTTTATGTGAGATGAGAGTTTTTTCTTTTTCATTCATGTAAAATTCATTTGTATGTAATATTCTTTTATTGGGGCACTTCCAGGTTGCGGAAGATGTCACCGTTGTATATTATTTACTTTTCCGCATTAGGTAGACCCAAGGAGGGGAGCACAAGTAACCGGGTTCTAAGGTCCAGTGGGAGACCATCTCGAGGAGTCGAGACCGGGTCTCCTAACCCTAGAATTGGCAGTGTTACTTGCCGCTCTCGTAGGGGTCTAAGGATGTGGGTTTGGCTATTCATCGCGACCGTGGAATCCGTGTTTTATACAGGCTCGTATTGAAAACACGGACGTCCTAGTATATCCAATATTTCATATATGTTCTTCTGCTGCAATGTTCTGTGATGAGATTATATTACTGCCTGAGACGAATGTTTATATTATATATATGAGATATATGTTATATTGCAGATTTCGTTTCAAATGTGATGCTTGCGAAGCATATTAAAATGGGGCTTCATTAATGAGATTAATGAAATAAAAGAAACCTAAGATGTTGTAGAAACTTGTTTAAAAACTGGTAGCTCTAGTTCTTGCTTTGCATAGCGGTGTTCCTTGTAGAACATCCAGCACCTTATTCGATAAGGAAAGGACCGAGATCCCTTCACCGGGAGTGACTCCTTTAGCAATAACTGGCAGATGCTACAAACTCGGTTTGTCTTTTGATTGCTTCTATAGTTCTTGCTTTGCACAGTGATATATATGATATATCCTGCACCTCATTCGACGAGGAAAGGGCCGACGATCCCTTCACCGGGAGTGACCCCTTTAGCAAAACTAGAAAAGCCTCAAAAACACTCCATTTAAAATCACTCGATTCTACAACGATATCAAATTCATTACGCAAAGGGTTTTCTTAAAAACCTGTCGTAGCCCTCCGTCATTTCAGATAAGTACTAGTTAGTATTCGTGCTGCGGTAGTTTGGCCTCCGTCAAGGCGTAGTGTACGATAGCTAACTAATGCTTATCTGCCAGCATACGATGCGATTGGATTAGGGTATTCGTACGGCGTTGTTTGGCCTCCGTCAAGGGTCGTGCGGGTGGGATTAATTCAATCAGGAAATGACGGGTTGAACTTGACTAGCGGACTATGGGTAGTTTGGCCTCCGTCAAGGTCATAGGACGCTAGGGGTAAAATATTATTGGGAATTTCAAGTGTTGAAATTTGCAATGAGATTGCATACCTTCTATGAGATAGTTGGATCCCGATACCCGCTGCGAGTAAGAGTTACTCCTGGGAGAGTTTTACATATTACAATTAGCCGATCAAGGAGGTGTCTAGAAAGGTGTTAACGGGGTTACGCCTCTGGGAAAACGAGGTTTACATTAATTAGGTTCGTGCGAAAGCACGGGGGACCTCCCTCAAAGTACCGACACTGGCCTGGCTGAAAGATTGGCGAACTTGTAGCGTGTAATTAATCCCGGATAGTCTTTCCTTTTAGGGTTTGAAGGAAGATTTGATTAAAACAGTGGGAGACATCCTGATTAGATATATTATATAACCAATCTAATCTTGCAAGAGCATACGCTGAGTGTTTTCTTCTCTCTCTCTCCAGGTAGCGACCATATCACGCCTTAATCAAGATAATAATACAGATGTATTGACCGAACCCGCTTGTTATACTGAGCTGGAGAACGTTGGTCCCGCTCCAACTTATAATTGTTATAAGACAGAGCAGGAAATTGGGGAATACCAGATTTCCCGTGCCGCCCAAACGAAGAAAGTGCATGATGATGCATCATCTTCGGGTGTGTTCATTACAGAGAACTGTTTCTCAGTATCCTTTACGTCCTGGGTATTTGATACCGGATCAGGATCCCGTATATGTAATCTGTTACATGGGCTACAGAAAGGTAGAGAACTGAGAACGGGTGATAAGTTTCATTAGATAGAAAATGGTGCAAGTGTTGCAGCCAAGTCTGTTGGTCACTGTCACCCTGTATTACCAGAATACATTGATTCTGAACAAATGTTATTAGATACCGAACCTGATATACAAAATCATATCAGTCTCTTTATTAGTAAAGAAAGGATATAATTTTGTATTGTTGGATAATGTTTTGAACATTTCCTATATCAAGAGTTGATCCGTTCAGGCACGTTATCTAAAAGCATTGTCGTTCTAAATCAAACTACAGTTCTTAGTATACGGAACACACACAAGAGGTAGAGTTCAGAAATGAACGAATCCTTCTTGAGGCATTGTAGACTAGGCCATATCAATGCGACCCGACTAGCTGAAGTTACATAAAGATGCATATTTAAATTAGTTTGAATTTACATCTTGTGAAACTTGCCGGTCATGTCACAGAGATAAGATGACCACAGATCTGTTTATTGGAAACAGAGAAAGAGTTAGTGAACTCTTGGGATTGATACATGTTGATGTATGAAGGTCCCCTGTCTACACATGCCAGGACTGGTTCTTTGTACTTCATTATATTCACTGATGATCTCTCAAGATTCAGACATATGTTCCAGTTGAAACACAAGTCCGAACCTTTTGAGATATTCACGGAATATAAGTTAGAAGTAGAGAACCAAAAACGGGTATAAGTATTATGTCCTTTGATGAGATCAAGGAGGAGAATACTTGAGCACGGAATTCCTGGACTATTCTAAAGGAGAATGAGATTCTCTCTCAGCATTACTCCTTCGAATACACCACAACACGTCGGTGTATCGGGGCGGAGCAATAGCACCCTATATGATATGGTGTGCTCTATGATGAGTACTACTGAGTTTCCTATTTCCTTTTGGGAGTTATGCATTTGAGAAGCTGCATACCTATTGAATAGGGTTCAAATCAAATTAGTTTCCTACCACTTCATATGCGATATGGAAAGGGAAGAGCTCATATCTTAAGTTTGTTAAGATTTGGGGTTGTCCGGCCTATGTCTAAAAGCAAAATCCGGACAAGCTCGAGGCAAGGTCTGTTATGTAGAACTGGAAATGTTCCAGCTATACAAACTACAGCTGATAATTTGGTAGAACCAAAGGATTCAATAGTTTTCAACGAACCTCAGCCTCTCCGCCGATCTAGTAGGGTTCCTCACCCACCTGAGAGATACTTTAGTTTCTCTATGACAGTGGGAGCGAGGATTGCATCATGAGATGATGACCCAACTAGTTTCGGTCTGGCCATCAGGAGTGGGACTCTGTAAGAATGGCTGGATGCTTATCGATCTGAGATGGAATCCTTATACACCGACAAAGTATGGACTTTGGTTGCTTTATCTGAAGGGTTAAATCCCCATCAGGAGCGAGTATATCTTGAGAAGATTACTTGGTGTACATGGAAAAGTTGAGACTTTCAAAGCTATGCTTAAGTCCATCCAGATCCTGCTTGCCACAGCTACATACCATGACTACGATATCTGGCGGTTGGGTGTCATGACTGCTTTTCTAAATTATGTTTTAGAAAAGAGAACGTCTATAAGTACACAGCCAGAGGGCTTCGTAGACAGTGGGTGCAGCGGAAACGTGTACAAGATGTTTTATATGATAAAACAGGCATCGCGGAGTTGGAACATCTGTTTTGATGTGGTAGTCAAAGAGTTTGACTTCATCAAAATGGTAGATGAACCTTGTATATACAAAAGAGTAGTAGAGAGTATGGGGGTGATCCTCGTAGAGTACGTGGATGACATACTCTTGATAGGGAAGGAGTTTCATATGCTACGCTCGGTCAATCTCCGCTTATCACAACGATTCTCCATATAGGATCAAAGCGATACCTCCTAAATCCTGTGTTTTGGATCTATGAGATAGTTCTAATTGGATGTTAGGATACTCACTAGTTGTAGTGAGATGGTATCAATCAATCCTGAGGAGAATCACTGGAAAGGTTCCAGGGTGATAAGGACGACTGAATGTTAGTCGCAGGCATTGTCTTTACCCTCAGTGGAGGGACGGTGTGTTGGAAGAGTTCCAAGCTAGATACCGTGACATACTAGACGATTAAAGGCAAGATACATCGTTACCAAGGATGCTACCAAAGAGGCAGTCTGGATATATATATAACTTCATAAGATGAACTTCGTTCCTACCATTGTGTGACAATGGAGTTGTGGCTTTAGCCAAGGAACTACCATCCCATCAGAAATCCAGATATAATTCTTAGGCAGTATCACCTGATCATGGAGATGGTTGATCTCCAGGGAGATCGAGGTTAGGAGAGCAGACACAGAGGACGACAGCGCGGATCCACTCACGAAGGCCTTTTTCCCAGTAGAGACTTTTATGGGATGGTTGAGTATGAGATACTTCAACCGCGGCTAATTGTTGGGTATGTGATACCACAACAGATGGCCCTAGTGCAAGTGGGAGATTGTTAGTTATATGTATGCCCTAGAGGCCATTACTGTACATACGATATATATTGTAATGGATGCTTGGATATATATAGGGAGGACTTTCTTGCTCGACATGATAGTATGCTATCTGGTTGTACTTTATCTTAACATGTACTTTGATTGTCTCTATATTACATGTTGATAAAGCCCTTAGGATATGTACTCGACTACTGGGACTATGATGAGATCATACTAGTGGGGCCACGGTAGTCGATGAGTATATCCTATAACTGTTCCTAGTCGAGGGTGTATCGAGACAGGGCATCGATGCACCAGAGTAGACTAGCGTATACGCATCTTGACCCATATGATGGGCGATGGATGATCCCATATCCATCGGTGTTTGACATCAAGGATGGTGTACGGGTGCTCAGTAGAGACTGGGTACACTGGACGGACTCGCCGAGAACTCCCAGATGGTATTATACCTCACGTCAGATGGCAGTTCTCCGGTGACACTAGTACAGAGTAGTCTGTTGACCTGAGATCGTCATAGAGTCTTGTGTGATTCCCACTGTGCTTTGATTTCCATCATACCACGTCCAAGAGGGCGTGCAAAAAGGTGGCTTTTGGGTACAGTCCCGAATCACATGGAGGCAATGAGCGATAGGAGGGGATTCGTCTCTCCCGGTATAGGGAGTTGATGTTGTGCTGTGTTCGATTGGCTATAACCGGAAATCCCTGGCCAGGGTTGCTGAGATTTACTGGTAAGTGTTATCAGTAGTTTCTCGAACTGTTATAGACCTCATATCGACACGACTTATCGAGCTACTGGGGTCTGACGTTTACCACCCCTAGGCGAGATATGCAACATATCAGACGACGAGACCGAACTGTACGGGAGTGTTACTGTTTGGATTCACAGGAGAATGTACAGGCTTGCTTGTTGATCTTCTGAGCGCTCAATACCTGGGTAGCTGTTACGTTTAGCTGACCGCTTGCAGCTTGTGGGTGTTTGATATGATCATCACCTACTGCCGGCGTATTGACGATTCTTTAGAGTCCTACACAGAGGTTTCTTGGCTCAGGCAAAACGGAGTAGGAGCACATATGTGATATGTGCGGGACCGAGGATAATGCGATATGTGATACCATATTATATTCTCGCGATATTTGATATCAGCCGGGTCATCGGATCAAGTGTTGATTCGATGAATCGGTACGGATATATATTAGTCGGTTATATGCGATATAGCCGGATTGTCGGATCAAGTGTTGATTCGATAATTTAATGTACAATAATATATATGATATATTAAATTACATTATCTAATATTTGCTTACTAAAAGATTCTTTTTCTCACTCGGGTAATACATTGATATATATGCGATATATATTAATTGTATTATTTTATTTGGTTACAATAAATATTATATATGTGATATATAATATTGTGACATGATATGATTACTAATGCAACATGTTTAGTAGAGATTAAACATGGTTAGGGTTTGATTAGGGTTAAACCTTTCTAGATGTTTCTAGAAGGTTTTCTTTTTTTTGTTTTGGAAAAGATATTTTAGCATGATATTTCTTAACCCAACCACACCCTTTAACCCTAGTTCAATCTCTACAATGGTTACTTGACCATGGTTGCATAATTCATCATTATCTCCTTTGTATTATTCATCACAAAAGGAATTCTATCATATTGTTCATCTTCTTCCTTCTTCTTCTTTGCTTACAAAGCTTTCTTGCATTGATATTTGTGATGAAAATATGTGAGAAAAAGATAAATAAAGAGAGCAAAAATCCTACTTCATCATCCTCATCTTCCCTTACCATTTAGATGAGGGTGTTCACATCATTTCATGTGTGTTAGCTTGTGTTAACGAAACTTCAAGGTAGATCATCTTTGTATCGAAGATCGGAAGCAAAGGTTGCATCTTTCTCTTCGTGGAACCTCTCGAGAGTCCGGAACCCGATGATCGCAGCGAAGGGACCACAACACGGAGCATATGAAGTGAAGGACCGGATCTACAAAAGTTGTAATCCCTCTCACTTAGTGTTAAAATGTTTAGCATGTTAGTTTTCGCCTAATCTCTAGTTTAAAGATCCATATTCGGGTTGTTCGGCACGGTTAAATTTTTAATCGGGCATGGTTGATGCCTCGTAGACCCTTGTGCGCGTGCATAGCAACCCTACAATAAGAACGGTTGTTCTTAAATCCTAAGACAAAGTCTCTTTTAAAAGAACATAAATTGTTTCTCAAATCATAAAATTAATCAGATGCGCTTTGCGCTCTTGAACTGCGCTTCTGCGCTCTCTGGACTGGCGCTCAGCGCCAAATGCGTCACGTGTCAATCGCGCATGTACTGCTTAACAACTAGCGCCTTGCGCTTCTGAAATAGCGCACTGCGCTCATGGGCTGGCGCTCAGCGCCAAGCGCACCACGTGCCACTCACATGTGTGCCACTAAACTGAAAGCGCAATGCGCTCATGAACTAGCGCTCTGCGCTCATAAATTGGCACCATGCGCTCATCATCTGGCGCCTAGCGCCGAGCGCGACACGCGTCCCTTACATGTGCGCTACTTGACAGAAGCACACTGCGCTCTTTGACTGGCGCAAAGCGCCAAGCGCACCATGTGTTGCACTGACAGAACATAAATTGTTCTTTAATAAGCCCAGAGCTATGATGAATGCTCAGCATTCAATAAAAGACAAAACATTGTCAAGATATAGATCAATGCTCAGCATTGTTAAAAGGGCTAAGCCCAAATAAAATCTCAACAACCCAAACATTTTAACTTGATTGGACTTAGCCCAAGATTGGCCATAAGTCCTCAAATTCAGATTTATTGAGCCCACATGCTCATAAATCTTTTAACATATCTTAATTCCAAATTGGACCATAGGTCTTTCAACCAAAATCGGTTCAAGGGTACATCTCTGAACCCCTCTGATATATGTCGTTGTAATCCTTCAACGTCTTCTGAGAGGTGACGGGTCCCGACAACCATACATTTCATAGACCATGATGTCTTTAAACTGGACTGTGGGGTCCTTAAGCCCACGGACTATGACGTCCTTAACCTCGACCGCAATGTCTTTAAACTAACATTGGACCGAGATGTCCTTAAACTAACATTGGACCACCATGTACTTAAACTGGTAATCGACCGCAATGTCTTTAAACTAGCATTGGAACGAGATGTCCTTAAACTAACATTGGACCACCATGTTCTTAAATTGGTAAACGACCGCAATGTCCCTAAACTAAACAATAGAGTCCAAATGCTCTCTTGTTGGATCTAAACGATCCCGTTAAGTTGATCTTAATCTAAAATTAGACTAACGTATCCTTAACAAACGTTTAAGTTGATCTTAGTCCCAAATGCGACTAACGTATCCTTAAACCCAACCCCCAAACCCAAATCTAAGAAGATACGGATTTGGACTAATCCACGCCCTACGGGCGACAACATAAATTAGTCTTCGTATACAATCCACGGGCAACCAAAAACAAAACAAACACACACGACACGAAGTGACCATCTAGAGAAGGAGAAAGTGGTTACCGCGATGCGGTAGCGTAATTAACTACAGGGGCTTGCGCCTGCAGGGAAGAGCGTCCCCACAATCAAAAACCTCTCAAATGAGGGGGAATCTGACGACGCCTGCTACATCGGCCGCATCCGTCTAAACCTCCGATACACGGTGTCATAAATCAACTTGGCATCTTCGGAGAGGTGGACGGATAGCACCAATTAGCATCTGCCCTCGGAATTCAGGCCCCGACGTCCTAACGTCCCGGTCGTGTCTTTCGGCGAAGAACAGATTCTGGCACGCCCGGTGGGACCTTTTCCTCTTTCCACTCCACACTTCGTGTGTCGTGTTCGCGAACGAATCGCGGTTTGCTATGGTTGCCTGTGGATTCAAGGTACTAAGATTTGGTGTCTTGCTCCGTGCAGAAATACAGAACATCAATGGCCTCCAACTGCTCCAGCTGCAACTGCAACTCCCGTTCCGCCTCATCTGAAGGTGTAACCTATGGGCCCCAAGCGGCCTCCCTGTTCAAGATGTCGGTGGAGCAAGTAACTCAGGCCACCACTGGACTATTCTTTGGGACCATGCTCCCACCCATGAACTTCAATGCCCCGTTGCCATTGCAGGAAGCCCCAAAGAAGTCGGTCTTTGATCGACTTACCACCACTGCGTCCCCTTTCAACGGGTCGTCCAGCTCCAATGCCTTAGTCTTTGACAGACTGGGCCAAAACTCCAACGGGCCCATAAAGAAGCCCGCATTACCGGAAAGGGTTATCCCAAAAAGGATAGCCATTCCTGCTCTCGAAGTTGTCAAGGCAGCTTCTCCTTCCAAAGGGTCGGTCTTCACAAGACTGACTGTTCCGGCTACCGCTTCAGGCGAAGTCCTCAAAGCTGCTTCCCCTGCCCAGAGGTCTGTCTTTGATAGATTGGACATTGCTTCTCAACAGACATCGGTCTTCAAGACGCTAATGCCGGAGACAACCCTTCGCCAACACAGGGGGTATGAGGAAGACACCCATATAGCTGAACCAACTCCAATTGCACGACATGCTCGACGTCGCCACTGGCGCCGAGTAAGGAAGGCTGAGGGCAGCTCCCCTTCTGGACTGACTCCACCGGCTCCAACGGTGGAAATCGATGCTGCTGTTCCAACTGGGAACAGCTTTGAACTGCTTAATAAGGTGCGCAGGAACTCTCCTACTGCAGTGCTGAAGTGATCTCTTCCACCTATGGAGAATACACCAAAGGCGAAGCCGGAGCAGCCCCCTCAGCGACTGTCCTCCAAAATTTACAAAGTCTGGCGACAGGTTCAAGGGTCGGTGATTGACCAAGACTATTCCCGCCGATCAAAGAAGATTAAAGCTCGGCAAGAAAAAGACCATCCCGTGATACCACAGAAGATGTCACCGATCTGGGTGCCCGCTGCAACGGCTCCCTCAACTTCAACTGCTCAGAAACGAAGGAGGAAGGAGAAAGCCCCTGTGACCGCGGCGAACCGCAAAGACGCTGAATCTAAACGCCCCAAGTCTGGGGACATGGTAACGCATACCGTTTATATGGCTTCCGGAAAAGAGGAAAGTCGTGCTTCTACAGGTCATCGACCGCTCACCCGATCGATAACAAAGGCTCAAGAGCAGCAGTAGCAGAAACTTCAGGAGATGCTAACTGCAATGGCCGCACTCACTGGGCCGAAAGAAAATCCGAAGACTTCAGAGAAGCGTCAGGAACAAGAAACCGATGCTGAATTCCTCTGAAGAATGCTCGAGAGAAAAGAAAAAAAGGCCGCGGAGCAAGCGGCCAACATAAAACGAATGGCTCTTTTGTTCCAAGACATGGCTGGGATGATGCTACAGCCGGAGCCTCCAGCTGAAGACCTTCCGATTATCATTGAAGATGACAGAGGGGAGACATCGAACCCTCCTCCGGCTCTGTCAGCAGCTAAGGAGGAGACCATCTCCAAGGCCGCTTTGGATGATTACATTTCTCAGCAAATACGAGCTCACCAGGTGAATGAAGTGGCTGGGCAGATAGTTAAGACTGGACGACCCTATCCGGGCTGGTATGACCAAATAAGGTACCCGCCAGGATATATGATCCCCAAATTCCACATATATAAGGGGACGGGAAATCCGCATCAGCACGTCGCTCAATTCAGAGCCTTGTGTGGCAACACTGGAGGTGACAATAAACTGCTACTTCGCCAGTTCGTCGGCAGCTTGTCGGAGGCAGCGTTCGAATGGTACTCTGTACTCCCGAACGACTCTGTCAAGACATTTGCGGAGATGGAGCTGCTGTTTACACAGAGATTCGCAAGCGCTAGCGAGCGTACTCCGATTACCGCACTGATTAACGCCAGGGTGAAGCCAGGCGAAACATGGGTGCAATATGCAATACGGTGGCGGAATTTATGGTCGAAGTGCGAGCAGCGCATCAAAGAAGCGTCTGCGGTGGGCATGTTCGTGGGCACTCTTGACCCTCAAGCGACCATCTCCCAATTTATGATGTTTTTCAAGCCGACCACTTTCGAGGCTTTGATTGACAAACTGGCCCAAATGGACCAGATGGGTAACATGCCTTCCTCTTCGAAGCCGGAGCCTCGAAACGAAAAAAGGAAAGGGAACGCGACTTTTGTTGCCAATACTCAACAACAGCCGAGCAACTTAAAGCCAGTTGTTCGCCAAAACAATGTGTGTCCACGCCCATCCCTCGAGGAGAGACTGGGACGTCCTTACTCGTTCCCTCGCGATAAAACGAGGAAACTGTTCGAGTTGGCAGTGCACAATAGACTCATCAATCTGCCAGATCCAAAACGTCCGTTGTAGCCAAGCGATGTCAACAATCCTAATTACTGCCCTTACCACCAAGCAGTAAGCCATCCAATCGAAGATTGCTTCATCTTCAAAGGTTGGATTGAGGATCAATACCAACTGGGCAAATTCGCGCTGTCCGAAAAATGGAAGGTGAACCCGCCACAACCACATGATCCGAAAAAGATGGACATGCCGGGGGCATCGTGCTCATTCATAGAGAAAGCCCCATGGACCGAAAAGTCCATAAACTAGAAACTCGCCTCAAATATGGCAACGGTTGACCGAAACGTCGTTAAACTGACGATGGACCTCTATGTCCTAAAACTGGCCATTGACCGAAACGTCGTTAAACTAACAATGGACCACTATGTCCTAAAACTGGCCATTGACCGAAACATCGTTAAACTACTACCAACCCGCGGCAACTTCAGGCTGACGTGGTGTAAAAAAAAACGGTACGTCCACAAGCGAGATGGACACGGATGAAAACCCGAAAGGGCTCCGTGAGTAAAAACAGCAGGACTACCAGCGAGTTTGTGAAAACCCGAAAGGGCGCAATCTCGTTAAAAGACACTTGCAAGGTCCCTTCGACCTTGTGAGGAGAAAATACCTGCGTGAGATCCTTACGACTCATAAGGGAGCAACACACTTAGGGATCTCCATGATTCCTAAGGAGAAATTACACTTACGAGATCCTCACGACTCGTAAGGAGAATTCCCCTTTGAGACCCTCACGGCTCATAGGATTCAAAAGCCTTAAGCTACAGGGATCTGAACCTGTTCTTAAGCCATCACATTTCCAGATTCCCCTACAAGCGGTTCAATATTGACCCTTGTATATAATCCACGGGCGTGAATAAACATTTCCCTAACAAAGTCATACCCGCGACTAGGGATATGTTTGCACAGTAGACAGCCCTTGTAAGTCATCTCGACTTATAAGGAGAAAATACTCTTGTAAGATCCTTACGACTTATCAGAGACCATACGCTTGGGAATCCTTACGATTCTTAAGGAGAAAACGCACTTACGAGATCCTCACGACTCGTAGGGAGAAATACCTTTATGAGACCCTTACGGCTCATGAAGTCAAAAAGTCTTAGTCAACAGGATCTTAACCCTGTTTGCTATCTTAACTGCAGGGGCTTGCGCCTGCAGGGAAAAGCGTCCCCACAATCAAAAACCTCTCAAATGAGGGGGAATCTGACGAAGTCTGCTACATCGGCCGTATCCGTCTAAACCTCCGATACACGGTGTCATAAATCAACTTGGCATCTTCGGAGAGGTGGACGGATAGCACCAATTAGCATCTGCCTTCGGAATTCAGGCCCCGACTTCCCAACGTCTCGGTCGCGTCTTTCGGCGGGGAACAATGTATAATTATATATTTTATATATTATCTTACATTAACTAATATTAGCTCACTTAAACATTTCTTTTTCTCACTTGTGTGCATATAGTATATATGTGATATATATTAATGTACATTTTATTTTTGTCATGCTTGATGCCACATGCTTCATGGGTGTATGAGACTTACACTATACTCTTGATAATTATAAGTTTTTATTTATTTTTGTATTTCACAAATTGGTGGAATTATGTCATGGCTAGAAGCTTGGAGAAGCTTGTTGTGTCCATTGACTTAGTCCACTAATTTGTTTTACTTAAGATATTTATTAACCTAACCATTATTCTTAGCCATAGTTTAGTCTCTACATGAGTTAGTGTATGACATAAACTCACCCATGGTTGCTATTCTCACCTTATGAGTTTCATTCTCATCTCTACTTCATCTTCTTCTTCCTCATAAGAAATCTTTCTAGCTTTTCAAATGGTGATGAAATATTATGAGAAAAATTAATCTAAAGTGAGCCCAATTCCTACTTCATCATCCTCTACTATATTAGCCATTTAGTTTAGGGTGTTTGCTTCACTAATCTACCATTAGTGAAGAGGTAGCATGAGCTTGAGTCTCCTCGACATAGATCATCTTCGGCCTCGAAGATTTCGAGCAAGCTTGTTCATTTCTTCATGTGAACCGTTACTAGAGTTCGGGTGTTCACTACTTGGAGCGAAGGGACTACTACACGGAGCCATAGAAGTGAAGGACCGGTCTACAAAGGTTGTATTCCTCATTCACTTAGATGTAAGGTTGTTTGCATTGCTAGTTCGTCTAAATCTCTAATTAAGATTCTAGGCCTAGGGTTCTTTAGTACGGCAAATTTTTGAAATTGGTATGGACGATACCTCCCGAAACCTTGCTGCTGCCCTAGGGAACCCTGCAGTGGTATCAGAGCAATGCTAGAGAATTAGACGATGTGTATAGGATTACGAAACCGAAACAACTCCGAAACACCCAATACTAAAATCTAGTTTTTGTCGATTTTTTCAAAGTCTCTAAAATTTTTTTAAGCAACTGCAGAATATTATATGAGATATAACATGAACACAGTAGAAATTTGAACCCTCCCGGCCTGTTTTTGGCTGGTCACAAGCCATGAAAATCCGAGCTCATCGGTTTTCCTGGGGCTTTTTGGCTTCAAATTTTTCCTGTGTTCCAGTCTCTGGGTTTTGGTATTTCAGGTGTTGCTTGTTTTTGCTAAATTTGCATTTGATGTTATTTTTGTGCGAAGGCAATTTGGAGTGTTTCATAATCATAATTCTAACATCTTTTCGGGTTATTTAGACGACGTTAAAAGATTCAAACGGATATCAATAACCCATATTTTCCCTCGCTGGAAATTTTCCAAGAGTTGGATTTTTTCCAAGTTTAAAATCTTCAGAAAATCATGCAGGTGATTCGGTGGACCCTCTAGAAGAACGAAACCCTAAGTCGATTCTGTGGCCGTCGGAACCGCTACCAAACCCTAGGGTTTGTGGTAGTTCCGCGGCACCATAAGTGAGGCAAGTGTTGACCCTTCTTCGGCTGGTCCATAGGTGTTGTGGAATGTTCTGGGTACTTTTTAAACTCCGCTCAAGTGTTGAGCTCTTTGGGAAATTTTGGGTGTTTGTTAATTCGATCGAAAAGTTTAACAACGTCAAGTTATCTGTGATTGTGATACAATATTTGGAATCCACATAATTAGTTATGTGATAACTAGTTTGAATTTTATAAATCTAGCAATTTAGTCTCATTTGATCGGTTGCCACGGAATTTTGATGTGGATCAAAAGTCTGTCGCAATCACGTAGCGTACGCGGATACTCGTCGAGTAACCTTACTAGATAGCCACACCCCATAGCCCCGACCAAGTGACTGTAGGAGAACCCCGTCGCCAAAAGCATCCGTTCGGGTGCTCGCGGCCGTGGTGTTCCGCCTTAGTGCACTTCGTTGATGGCATCGGGGGTGCGGCCGTCTACTAAAGTTTCCGACGAGCATTCGATCAGGTTGTCGGGAATCTTGTTGAATTACCCGACTGGTTATTGGAAAGTGTTTTCAATATCGAGACTAAAATGCGGGGTTTATAATTGTTAGGCATGTGATGTCTAAGGAATTCATTTGGTTAGGCATGAAATCCAAAGATACATTGGGTTTATGATGTCTAAGGTGATTGCGGATTCCAATTGTTGTAGTTTTTCACTATCTTTTCTGCGGCCGTAAGTGTAATATGTGGTATATCGCCGGTTTCGTTGCTATATGGCAACGACGATCGGGATACGCATATTTACTTACGTTGATGACATGTGATGTTATGTGTTGCTGTGATATGTTATATTGGATCGTCGTGTTTTGAATAGCCGAGGTTTTTTATGTGAGATGAGAGTTTTTCATTTTCATTCATGTAAAAGCTTGTATGTAATATTCTTTTATTGGGGCACTTCCGGGTTGAGGATGATGTACCATTGATGTATATTATTTATTTTTCCGTATTAGGATAGACCCAAGACGGGGAGCACAAGTAACCGGGTTCTAGGGTCCAATGGGAGACCATCTCGAGGAGTCGAGACCGGGTCTCCTAACTCTAGAATTGGGAGGGTTGCTTACCGCTCTCGTAGGGGTCTAGGGATGTGGGTTTGGCTATTCATCGCGACCGTGGAATCCGTGTTTTTTTTTACTGGCTTAATTTAAAACATGGAATTCCTAGTATATCCAATATTTCATATGTGTTCTTCTGCTGCTGATTTTCAGTGATGTGATCACTTGATATGTTGAGACAAATGCTTATATTATATATATGATATATAATAAATATTGATGTTTTCGTTTCTTCTGTGATGCTTAGGAAGCATAATTGATGGGACTTCATTAATGAGATTAATGAAATAAAAGAAACCTAAAGATGTAGCAGAATCTTGTTTTAAAAACTGGTAGCTCTAGTTCTTGCTTTACATAGTGGTATTCCTTGTAGAATATCCAGCACCTTATTCGATAAGGAAAGAGCCGAGATCCCTTCACCGGGAGTCACCTCTTTAGCGAAACTGGCAGATGCTATAACCCACTCGGTTTGTCTTTTGATTGCTTCTATAGTTTTTGTTTTGCATAGTGGTATTTGTGAAATATCATGCACCTCATTCAATGAGGAAAGAGCCGAGATCCCTTCACCGGGAGTGACCTCTTTAGCAAAACTAGTAAAAGCCTCAAAAACACTCCTTTTCAAAATCACTCGATTCTACAACGATATCAAGTTCATTACACAAAGGGTTTTCTTAAAAACCTGTCGTAGCCCTCTGTCATTTCAGATAAGTAGTATTTAGTATTCGTGCTACGTTTGTAGGCTTTCATCAAGGCGTAGAGTCCAGTAGCTGATTAGTGCTTATCTGCTTAAGCATGTGATGCGATTGGATTAGGGTAGTCGTACGAATTTGTTGGCTTCCGTCAAGGGTCGTGCGGGTGGGTTTAATTCAAGCATGAAATGTACGGGTTGAACTTGACTAGTGGACTATGGTTTGTTGGCTTTCGTCAAGGTCATAGGACGCTAGGGGCAAAGTATTATCGGGAATTTCAAGTGTTGAAATTTGCAATGAGATTGCATACCTTCTATGAGATAGTTGGATCCCGATACCCACTGCGAGTAAGAGTTACTCCTGGGAGAGTTTTGCACATTACAATTAGCCGATCAACTAGGTGTCTAGAAAGGTGTTAACGGGGTTACACCCCTAGGAAAACGAGGTTTATTTTAATTAGGTCCGTGCGAAAGCACGGGAAACCTCCCTCAAAGTACCGACACTGGCCTGGCCGAAAGATTGGTGAACTTGTAGGGTGTAATTAATCCCGGCTAGCCTTACCTTTTAGGGTTTGAAAGAAGATTTGATAAAAACAGTGGGAGCCATCCTTATTAGATAAAATAATAACCAATCTGATCATTCAAGAGCGCACGCAGAGTGTTTTCTTCTCTCTCTCTCTCCTGGTAGTGACCATGTCATGCCTTAATCAAGATAATAATATGGATGCATTGACCGAACCTGCTTATTATACTGAGCTGGGGAACGTTGGTTCCGCTCCCACTTATAATTGTTATAAGTCTGAGCAGGAAATAGGGGAATATCCGGATTTCCATGCCACCCATTCAAGGAATGTTCTTGTTGATGCATCTTTTTCGGGTGTGTTTGTTACTGAGAACTGTTTCTCAGTATCCTCTACGTCCTAGGTATGAGATACCGGATCAGGATCCCATATATGTAATCTGTTACATGGACTACAGAAAGGTAGAGAACTGGGATAGGGTGATATATCTCTAAATGTTAGAGAATGGTGCAAATGTTGCAGCCAAACCAGTTGGCAAATATCACCTTGTATTAATACATTGATTCAGAACAAATGTTATTAGATACCAAACCTGATATACAACATTACATCAATTTCTTTATTAAGTTAAAGAAGGATATAATTCTGTATTGGAGGATAATGTTGTGAACATTTTCCTGAACTAAGAGTTGATTGGATCATGCACGTTATGTAATAGCATATAAGTTCTAAATCAAACCACAGTTCAAAGTATCTAGAACACACACAAGAGGAGTAGTTCAGAAATGAACGAATCCTTCTTGTGTCATTGTAGACTAGGTCATATTAATGCGACACGACCAGCTAATTTACATAAGGATGAATGTGAGAATCTGTTTGAATTTTCATCTTATGATACTTTCCAGTCTTGTCTCAAATGTAAAATGACCAATACTCCGTTTACTGGAAACAGAGAAAGAGTTACTGAACTCTTGGGACGGATACATGATGATGTATACGGTCATATGTCTACAAATGCTAAGGTTGGTTCTTGGTACTTCATTACATTCATCAACGATCTCTCAAGATTCGGACATGTGTTCCTGTTGAAACACGAGTCTGAAACTTTTGAGAAATTCAGGGAATATAAGCTTGAAGTTAAGAACCAGACGAGTAGAAGTATTAAAGTCCTTCGATGTGATCGAGGAGGCGAATACTTGGGCATAGAGTTCCTGGATTTTCTAAACAGAGAATGTGATTCTCTCTCAGCTTATTCCTTCATATACACCACAGCACAACGGTGTATCGGGGCGGAGGTATCGCACCCTATGAGTTATGGTGCGCTCTATGATGAGTACTGCTGGGTTACCTGTTTCCTTTTGGGGTTATGCACTTGAGAAGCCGCATACCTATTGAATGGGGTTCCATCCAAATCAGTGCCTACCACAACATATGAGATATGGAATGGGAAGAGACCATGTCTTAAACGAGTTAAGATATGGGGTTGTCCGGCCTATGTTGAAAAGAAAAATCCGGACAAGCTCAAGGCAAGATCAGTTCTGTATAAGTTTGTTAGGATATCCCAAACATTTGCGAGGGAATATCTTCTACCACACTGAGGAGCAAAAGGTGTTTTGTTTCTCAGCATGCCACCTTTTTAGAAAAAGGAATTTCTTGTGAAGAAATTAGTGGACATGAGGTAGAACTGGAAAGAGTTCCAGCTAGACAAACTAACAGCTGATGATTTGGTGAAACCAAAGGATTCAATAGTCTCCAACGAACCTCAGCCTCTCCGTGAATCTGGTAGGGTTCCTCATCCACGTGAGAGATACCACGGTCTTCTCGGTGACGGTGGGAGCGAGGATTGCATCATGGTAAATGATGACCAGGTTCAGGCAGGCTATCACGAGTCGGGACTCTGTGAAAAGGCTGGATGCTATGCAATCAAAGATGGAATCCATGTACACCAACAAAGTATGACTTTGCATGTTGCACCTGAAGGGGTAAAACCCATTGGGAGCAAATGGATCTTGAGAAGATTCTTGGTGTAAATGGAAAAGTTAAGACTTTCAAAGCTATGCTTAAGTCCATCAGGATTAAAGCAAGCATCGCGGAGTTGGAACATCTGTTTTGATGTGGAAGCCAAAGTGTTTGACTTCATCAAAAAGGTAAATGAACCTTGTATATACAAGAAGGCTGTGGAGAGTAAGGCTGTCTTCCACGTATTGTACATAGATGACATACTCTTGATAGGAAATGGTTTCCTATGCTACACTCGGTCAAGCTCCACTTATCACGAGGATTCTCCATGGAAGATCTGGATGATACCTACTACATCTTGTGGATTATGATCTATGTTGATAGATCTAAGTGGATGTTGGGATTGTCCCAAATCCAGGTACATTTGTTAGTTATGTATATGCCCTAGAGGCCATTTTGTACATATGATGTATATTATAATGGATGCTTGGATATATAGAGAGAGTACTTTCTTGCTCGTCATAATAGTATGCTATTTGGTTTCACTTTATCTTAACATGTTGACTTATATTATTTTACTGTTTTACTCTCACATGTTGATAAAGCCCTTAGGATATGTACTCGACTACTGGGACTATGATGAGATCATACTAGTGGGGCCACGGTAGTCGATGAGTACATCCTATAACTGTTCCTAGTCGAGGGTGTGTCGAGACAGGGCATCGATACACCAAAGTAGACTAGAGTATACGCATATTGACCAATATGATGGGCGATGGATGATCCCATATCCATCGGTGTTTGACATCAAGGATGGTGTACGGGTGCTTAGTGGAGACTGGGTACACTGGACGGATTCGCCGAGAACTCCCAGATGGTATTATACCTCACGTCAGATGGCAGTTCTCCGGTGACACTGGTACAGGTTAGTCTGTAGACCCGAGATCTTCATAGAGTCTTGTGTGATTCCCACTGTGCTTTGATTTCCACCTTACCACGTCCAAGAGGGCGTGCAAAATGGTGGCTTTTGGGTACAGTCCCGAATCACATGGAGGCAATGAGCGAGAGGAGGGGATTCGTCTCTCCCGGTAAAGGGAGTTGATATTGTGCTGTGTTCGATTGGCTATAACTGCAAGTCCCTGGCCAGGGCGGATATTGAGTACTACTGGTAAGTTTTATCAGTAGGTTCTCGACCTGTTATGAGCCTCACATCGACACGACTTATCGGTTACTGGGGTCTGACGTATACCACCCCTAGACTAGATATGCGACATATCAGACGAAGAGACCGGACTGTATGGGAGTGTTACTGATTGGATTCACAAGAGAATGTACAGGCTTTCTTGTTGATCTTCTGATCGCTCAATACCTGGGTGGCTGTTACGTTTAACTGACCGCTTACAGCTTGTGGGTGTTTGATATGATCATCACCTGCTACCGGCGTATTGACGATTCTTTAGAGTCCTACATAGAGGTTTCTTGACTCAGGAAAAACGGAGTAGGAGCACATATGTGATATCTGCAGGACGAGGATAATACGATATGAGATACCGTATTATATTCTCGCGATATTTTGATATGAGCCGGATCATCGGATCAAGTGTTGATTCGATGAATCGGTACATGATATATTAATCGGTTATATGCGATATAGCCGGATTGTCGGATCAAGTGTTGGTTCGATAATTTAATTTATAATTATATATGTGATATATTACATTACATTATCTAATATTGGCTCGCTTTATTATTTCATTTTCTCACCGGATAATACATTGATATATATGCGATATATGTTAATTGTATTATTTTCTTTTATTACAAAATATATTATATATGTGATATATAATATTGTAACATGTTATAATTACTAATGCAACATGATTAGTGGAGATTAAACATGGTTAGGGTTTGATTTGGGTTAGTTCTTTCATGAAGCTTCTAGAAGCTTTTCTTTTGTTTCTTGCAAAGATATTATGATGGATATTTTGTGAGATATTTTCCTAACCCAAACCACACCCTTAACCCTAGTTAACTCTCTACAATGGTTTTCCTTGTCATCTTTGACCATGGTTGAATTTGTAATCATATATTCTTTTTCATTATTCATCACAAAAGGATTATTCATTCATCTTCTTCTTCTTCCTCCTTGCAAAGCTTTCTAGCTTTGAGATTTGTGATGAGTTAGTATGAGAATTTGATACTAAAAGAGAGCATAAATCCTACTTCATCATCCTCATCTAATCTAGCCAATTAGATTAGGGTGTTCACCTCATTAGTGAGAAAGAGCTTGGTTTAAAGAAACTTCAAGGTAGATCATTGGAGAAAAGGAAGACTACAAGCTAGCATGGATCATTCAGGTTGTGGAGCTTCTCTTGAGTCCGGGAGATCGTGGATCGCGGCGAAGGGACTTCTACTCGGAGCTTATGATGCGAAGGAGCGGACTACAAAGGTTGTAATCCATCACTCTTAGTTGTAAAGAAGTTTACTTGCATGTTAAACCCTAATAATCTAGCAAAGATCCCGGTTTTGGGTTGTTCGGCACGTCTAAATTTTAAATCGGGCATGGTTCATGCCTTATAGACCCTTATATGAGTGCCTAGGAACCCTACAGTAGTATCAAAGCCTAGCTAGAGCATTAGGCGACGTGTATACGAAGTTAAAAGTCCGATCGAACCCCGATACGTCGGTTTTGACCCCCTCTCTGGAAATTTTGTAAAAATGTGATTTTTTCTGCATTAAAAATACTCAAAAAAATCAGCAGGGAATTCTAAGGATTACCCTAAAATACGACACCCTAACTCCTTGAAGTCGCCACGGAACCGCAGCAGAAACATGCTTCCCGCGGCGGTTCCGCGGCCGAACTTGGGTGTTAGGGGTTCGTATTGGAAGGGTTAATCCTGTAAGTCGATGTACAACACCAAACGAGTTGCGGGGAGGCAGAAATATGAAAAACAATCAAGTTCTTTGGATTAACATCGACTAACCGAAGAATCTTTGCTAAACTATAACTAACATATACATAGGAGTTCTTAACTACTATGAAAAGAGATTATACCTAGTGAACCTAGTCCTTCGTCTTTTCGTTATCAACCTCCTCCTCGGCCTCCTATACGTAATAGACGATCCACCCGAGAGCTTCTATTCCAAGCTTCACCTCTAAACTTGAGGTAACTAGGTTTCTTTAGTTGATAATCAATTGCACCTAGGTGATATAGAGAGAGGTTATGGATTAATTAGTCTATCTAATCCTTGATCTCAACACATGAGAGGGGAGGATTAGGGTTTGAAGAGAGAGCTTGAGGAGAGAGAAGGTGAGCAAGAGAATGATAATGAGATAATGATCTCTCTTGAATATATGAAGCATAATGATTTAACAAAATAAATAAATAAAATGATTAATCATCATGCTTCATTTATTTATATGAGTGATTCATCTACATGAGTCATTAACCATTTAATGATGCATTAATGATATGGATGAATCACATAAATGAGTCACTAAATCATTTAATGCTTATGCCACCTAAACCCCCAAGTCATCATCCTTCTAGAAGCTTCCCGCCAAATTACGAGAACGCCCCTCCTATCCGTGAAAACACGGAAAAACTTTAGACCGTATAAATCCAATAACCCAATACTAGAATCTGGCTTAAACCAAAGCTGGCTAGTAAAAACTGTCCGAACGTCGTACATGCGTTTAAACACGTATGCGTCCGAACCCTTGTCGTAAAACCATACGACCTCTATATCGTTTCGCCTGGAGCAGGGAAACTCTCTGTGTGGGACTCTAAAGACTCGACTACTACGCTGGCAGTGGGTTTAACCACAGACCGCAAGCGGTACTAGTTGTATGTAACGGTCCCCAGGTAGATGTCGATAAGAAGGCCGATGAGGAAACCCATCCGAACTCCTACTGAGCCTGGTGTGACAATCTCCGTACAGTCCGGTCTGTTCGTCTAGGACTATCGCATATCGGGCCTAGGGGGACGGCAAGCGTCAGTCCCCTAATAGCGGTATAAGTCGTGTCGGAGTTAGCCCATTACACCTTGAGAAACTACTGGAACCTACCAGTAAATCTCTCTTGCCCTGGCCAGGGACTTTGCGTAATGGCTCTCTGACACAGCACGATATCAACTCCTAATACTGGGAGAGACGAATCCTGTCTAACCACTACTGCCTCCAAGTGCTCGGGACTGCACCCAACTGCTACCTATTTGCACGACTCCTTTGAGCCGTGGTAGGGTAGCAATCTAAGAACAGTGGGACACACTCGAGGCAAAGTAGCAGTGTCAAGTCTGCGGACTATGTTGTGCTCATGTCACCTGGGAACTGTTAACTGACGACGGGTATAATACCAACCAACATTTCCCCGTGAGTCCTGTCCGGTGTACCCGTAACCCAACGAGCACATGTATACTATCTCCAGTACGACGTACTAATGGCTGTGGGACAGACCATCTCCCCAACTGGGATGAGAAACGTACACACTAGTCTACTCCGGAGTATCGATGTCCTGTCTCGATAATCCTACGACTAGGGACCTGAAAAAGGATGTGCTTGTAGACTACCCAGCCCCCACTAGTGTGACTGCCATCACAACGCTGGTAGTCAAGCAAGATCCTAAGGGCTCTATCAATACGTACACATATATTAAGATAGATAAAACCAAATAGCATACTACCATGTTTAGCAAGACTGTTATATAACTGTGAATATCCCAAGCTTCCATTAAGTAATATACAAGCTAGTATGATACAATAATGGCCCCTAGGGCATATACACTAGCAATCTCCCACTTGCACTAGGGCCATGTACTGGCATATCGAAGACCGATCATCTCGAGTAGCCTCTCAAACTGAATCTGAGGTAAGGCCTTTGTGAATGGATCAGCAATGTTCTCCTCTGTAGCAACTCTCCGGACCTCGATCTCCCGGCGATCTATGATCTCCCTGATCAGGTGATACCGCCTTAAGATGTGTCTGGACTTCTGATGGGACCTTGGTTCCTTTGCTAAAGCTATAGCTCCGTTGTTGTCGCAATACAGAGGTATTGGATCAACAATGGTAAGAACCACTTGAAGTTCTGTTAGGAACTACTTCATCTAGACCGCTTCTTTTGCGGCATCGCAAGCAGCAATATACTCCACTTCCATCGTCGAGTCAGCAACGGTGTCCTGCTTGGAACTCTTCCAGCATACCGCCTCTCCATTGAGGGTAAAGACATAACCTGACATGGACTTGGAATCGTCCTTATCACTCTGGAAGCTGGAATCAGCAAAGGCCTCCATCTTGAGGTCTTTTCCGCCGTAAACTAAGAACATCTCCTTAGTCCTTCTCAGGTACTTGAGAATGTTCTTTACTGCTATCCAGTGCTTCTCCCCTGGGTCTGACTGATACCGGCTTACCACGCTCAGTGCGTAAGCTACATCTGGTCTGGTGCACAACATCGCATACATTATAGAGCCTACCGCAGAAGCGTAGGGTATAATCGACATGCGATCCCTTTCCAAATCAGTCTTGGGAGACATCTCTTTGGATAGAATGATTCTGTGACAAGCCGGTAGATTACCGCTCTTAGAATCTTCCATACTGAATCTTTTCAGTATAGTGTTGATATACCTGGACTGCGAAAGTCCCAACATCCTCTTAGATCTATCACGATAGATCCGGATCCCCAGAATGTAAGAGGCATCACCCAGGTCTTTCATGGAGAACCTGTGTGACAAGAATCATTTGACAGATTGTAGCATAGGAATGTCATTTCCTATCAATAGAATGTCATCCACGTACAAGACGAGGAATACGACAGTTCGTGCTACAATTTTACTATATATACATGGTTCATCTGGATTTTTGATAAAGTCATATTCTTTGACCGTTTCATCAAAACAGATGTTCCAACTCCGCGATGCCTGCTTTAGTCCATAAATGGACTTAAGCAACTTGCACACTTTCCCGCTGCTCCCACTCTGATTGAAGCCTTCTGGCTGATCCATATAGACGCACTCTTCCAAATTACCATTTAGAAAAGTCGTCTTTACGTCCATCTGCCAGATCTCATAATCATGGAAGGCAGCAATAGGAAGAAGGACCTGAATGGATTTGAGCATAGCCACTGGAGAAAAAGTTTCGTCATAGTCCAAACCAGATCTTTGACGAAAACCCTTTGCAACAAGTCTAGCCTTATAGGTTTCCACCTGTCCATCTACACCAATCTTTTTCTTGAAGATCCATTTGCATCCTATGGGTTTTACCTCACCTGGAGCAAAGTCCAAAGTCCATACTTTGTTGGTGTACATGGAATCCATCTCGGTCCGCATTGCATCTAGCCATCGTACCGAGTCGCCGCTCTGGATGGCCTGCTGGAAGCTAGTAGGTTCATCATCATCAATGATGCAATCCTCTCCATCCCCATCTATGAGAAAACCGTAGTATCTCTCAGGCGGATGAGACGGCCTACTACTCCTGCGGAGGGGTGCGGGAATGTCCTGTTCTTCTTGAACTACTGGTTCTACCAAACTTTCAGTAGTAGTTTGTGGTTCTGGAATTTCTTCCAGTTCTATTTCGCTCGCACTTATTTTCTTTTCTAAAAACTGATATTCTAGAAAATGGGCATTACGAGAAACAAAAACATTTTATTCCTCTGCGTAATAGAATAGATACCCCTTGGAGTTCTTTGGATATCCCATAAACTTACACTGTACTGTTCGTTCCTCGAGCTTGTCCACATGCTGCTTTTTAACAAAAGCTGGACATCCCCATATCTTCAGATACTGAAGATAGGGTTTCTTCCCACTCCACATCTGATATGGCGTGGTAGGCACGGTCTTGGTAGGAACCATGTTCAATAGATATGCCGCTAATTCTAGCGCATAACCCCAGAGAGATCGCGGTAACTCAGCATTACTCATCATGGAACGTACCATATACAATAGGGTTCGATTCCGTCTCTCCGATACACCGTTATGCTGTGGAGTGTATGGAGGAGTAAGCTGAGAGAGAATTCCTTTCTCTTTTAGGTAACCTAGGAACTCGGCACTTAAGTATTAACCACCTCGATCAGATCTTAGTGTCTTGATACTTTTGTCGGTTTGGTTTTCTACTTCATTCTTATACTCCTGGAATTTCTCAAAAGCCTCGGATTTATGTTTCATCAGATAAATGAATCCGTACCTTAAGTAATCATCCGTAAAAGTAATGAAATAGGAAAAACCACCTCTTGCATGTGTAGACATTGGACCACATACATCATTGTGTATGAGTCCTAAGAGCTCGCTCGCTCTTACTCCATGTCCAGTGAATGGAGTCTTTGTCATCTTTCCTTTGAGCCATGATTGACAAGTGTCATAAGATTGATATTCGAACGGATCCAAATATCCTTCTCTATGTAACTTAGTTAACCTTGTCTCATTGATGTGACCTAGTCTACAATGCCATAAGAAAGCCTTATTTAAATCTGGAGACTTTCTTTTTAGTGTGTTCTGGACATTGAAAATCTGTAGTTGGTTTAAGACATATATATTGTTATCCAGTGTACCGGGCCCAATCAAATTATGATTAAGGTGGATGTTAACAACATCACTTACAAACGTGAAATCATAACCTTTATTTGATAACAAGGAAACTGATAAGATATTACACTTTAAGCTAGGTACACAAAAACAGTTATGTAAAACCAAAATGTGTCCACTTGTCAATCCCAGGTGATAATCCCCTACGGACACAGCTCCCACGCTAGCTCCGTTAGCAACCTTTAGGGTCATATCACCATCCTTCAGCACCCTACGGTTTCTCAGTGCCTACAATGAATTGCATATATGAGATCCTGATCCGGTATCCAATACCCAGGAAGTAGAGTTGATTGACAGACAATTCTCAATTACAAACACACCTAAAGTCGAAGCCACATCTTGCTTCGGTCCCTGGTTCTCGGCGTTCCACGCCTTGCAATCTTTCTTCCAGTGCCCTTTCCTATGAAAATGGAAGCACTCATCCTGGACCACTACTGGCACCGCAATCTTTTTCTTTCCCTTCGCTCCCACCTTACTAACACCTCCTCTAGGTTTGGTGGCGGCCTTCTTCTTCCTTCCTTTGGCCCTAGCCTTGGACCCGGAAGAAGAAGCACCGCTAACAAACATAGCGGGTGTTTCCCTTGCCTTCTGCAAGGTGCCCTCTGCACTCCTCAACATGTTAAGGAGTTCTGGAAGTTCAACTTCTTTTCTTTGAATGTTGAAATTCAGAATAAACTGGGTGTAGGTGGAAGGAAGGGATTGGAGAATCAAGTCTGTATAGAGCTCATTATCCAAAGTCATCCCAAGGTCTGCGAGCTCTTCAATATAGCCAATCATCTTTAGGACATATTCTCCTACCGATGATTCGACGGCCAACCTCGCTCGAAACAAGTTCTTTGAGGTCTCGTATCTTGCTATACGAGATTGCTCTCCATAAAGTTCCTTTGTATGGAGAAATATGGCATCAAGATCATATCCTCGTGCCTCCTCTGATGTTCATCGTTCATCGAGGCAAGCATAATGCACTTGGCCTTCGCGCAATCATACTCCCAGGTTTTGCGGATTTCCTTATCCGCATTACTGTATTTGGGACCTGGGACTGCAGGTGCCTTAGCGGTGAGGACATACCCCAACTTGTCATAGGTCAAAGCCATTTTGACATTCCGCAGCCAATCTTTATAGTTTGGCCCTGTCAGTATATATTTTTTTCTAAAAGTAACTTAAGTCCAGACATTTTCAGGGTCGCTGCAAGTAGGAGAGAGAGAAGAAACACTTTAGCATGATGCTCTTGCAAGTTTAGAATGGTTTTTAATTTATCTAAACTGGATGGCTCCTACTGTTTCTCGAATCCTTCCTCAAACCATAAAAGAAGAATTAGCCAGGACTATTCTCACCATACAATACTTGCTTAACCGTTCAGCCAGGCCAGTGTCGATACTTCGAGGGAGGTTTTCCAACGCTTTCCCGAAGTTCCTTAATTAAATAACCTCTTTTCTCTGGGGGCGTAGCTCCGCTGACACCTTTCTCGGCACCTACTTGGTTTATAGCATTGATCGTTAAGTGACGAATCTCCTGATGAGTAGCATATACTCACAGTAGGATCGGGATCCAAATATCATCGTTTGATAATGTTGAAGGAATCCTACCAACATTCATCAAACTCCAAATGGTATGCATCTCTTTGCAAATTTCAGTTTCTTTAGAAATTCCCGATATAAATTTTTGCCCCATGCTCTTATGACCTTGGCGTTGGTCAAAATGTCATAAGTCATATGTCAAATTCTACCCATCATTATCTTGTTAATTTGACATATCCTTAACGTTGGACAAAATGATAATACGACTGTCCCAAACTAACTCATCTATCTATGCAACAAATGAATACCCAGCAGCTACCAAACACTATGCCTTGGCGTTGGTCAAAATACATAGCTTGAATACTACTGAATACCCAAATGAAATGACGGAAGGCTACGAATGGTTTTGGCGAAACCGTGAACGTAGTGAACTTGATATGACCAAAGGAACCTGATAGCTTTAAAAAGGAGTGGTTAAAGCTCCGCAATTAAAAATATCTTTTGTTTTTAAAAATAACCGAGTGGTTTCTTTTAAACTGTTCCAATGATTCAACTTTGGTTTATTTTCTTTGCATTAATAATAATGCGTCCCATCATTAACCTATCATTGCAGAAAACAACGAAAATACAACGTCCTCTTATGCTATCCGCATTCGCCACTGGGTCCCGTCATCACCCGTTAGGTTACTTAACTAACGACAGAGCGGGGGCTGGGCTAGTGCGGGTGTAAAACATAAGTGACGTCTAAATAGCTATCATATATAGATATTGTACATTCTTCAGACGCAATAATAGGCATTCCAGATCACAGATGAACATTATTGGATGTGCAAGCAATCTGCGTTTCTTTTGAGCCTGCAACGAAAGACGGATTACACAGTTGTGATGAATAGCCATTACCCCACCCTAGACCCCTACGGGTACGGCAAACTACCCGCCAAGTACCCGAAGTGAAGCGGACTCCCTCAACAACGTGAGTAGGCCACTAAACACTTCAAAGTACCCGGTAGTTTGTGCACCCCACCTTGGGTCTATCCTAGGAGCAAAAACAGTAAAATGAAATAATACAACGGTGGCTACAACCGCAACCTGGATGTGCCCCGCAAAATAATATTACAACATATTACAGTTACATCGAATGAATGAATATAATAACCCATCTCAAACCCCGGCTAATCATCACAACAATCCAATCAAGTTCACAATCACAAACAGTTAAAAACATTACAGAAATGTGCAACCCCCTGCCAACCGACATACTAGCAGTTAGGGGAGGTTTATGAACACATTATACAGTTCACAGATATAATCTTATTAGCCAAACATCGTATAATTTCGATCGAGCAAACACATTAGATTCTACTCTGAAACTTCTCTGTGCACCGGAGACTTGAGCAGAAAATAAACATTCCAAAAAATACAAAAACATCACAGAAGAGTTACTGGGTTAAACTGGGCTGAATCGGCTTCAACTCGGCCGCGGATCCGCGGCGGATCTGTGGGATTGGCCGCGGTTCCGCGGCGGTTTGGCCGATTCATGGACCCATTTTTCTCCAGTAATCTTAAAATTCCCTGCTTGTATTTTTAGAGGTCCCTGAAAAATTTTTAGGGCCTGTTTTAAAATCGACAGAAACTCAGTGATTTTGATGTTTTTTCCGGTTCGTTTTGCGTTCGAAATTCTTACGACTTTGCTAATGAGTTAATTATTGTTTAGCGAGGCTCTGATACCACTGTAAGTCGATGTACAACACCCCACGCGTTGCGGGGAGGCTGAAATATGAAAAACAATCAAGTTCTTTGGATTAACATCGACTAACCGAAGAATCTTTGCTAAACTATAACTAACATATACATAGGAGTTCTTAACTACTATGAAAAGAGATTATACCTAGTGAACCTAGTCCTTCGTCTTTTCGTTATCAACCTTCTCCTCGGCCTCCTCTACGTAATAGACGATCCACCCGAGAGCTTCTAATCCAAGCTTCATCTCTAAACTTGAGGTAACTAGGTTTTTTTAGTTGCTAATCAAAGGCACCTAGGTGATATAGAGAGAGGTTATGGATTAATTAGTCTATCTAATCCTTGATCTTAACACATGAGAGGGGAGGATTAGGGTTTGAAGAGAGAGAGCTTGAGGAGAGAGAAGGTGAGCAAGAGAATGATAATGAAATAATGATCTCTCTTAAATATATGAAGCATAATGATTTAACAAAATAAATAAATAAAATGATTAATCATCATGCTTCATTTATTCATATGAGTGATTTATCTACATGAGTCATTAACCATTTAATGATGCATTAATGATATGGATGAATTACACAAATGAGTCACTAAATCATTTAATGCTTATGCCACCTAAACCCCCAAGTCATCATACTTCTAGAAGCTTCCCGCCAAATTACGAGAACGCCCCTCCTATCCGTGAAAACACGGAAAAAACTTTAGACTGTATAAATCCAATAACCCGATACTAGAATCTGGCTTAAGCCAAAGCCGGCTAGTAAAAACTGTCCGAACGTCGTACGTGCGTTTAAACACGTATGCGTCCGAACCCTTGTCGTAAAACCATACGACCTCTATATCGTTTCGCCTGGAGCAGGTAAACTCTCTGTGTGGGACTCTAAAGACTCGAATACTACGCTGGCAGTGGGTTTAACCACAGACCGCAAGCGGTACTGTAACGTTTTGAAAATCGTTTCGGTGAAATTTCGAAAAAATCGGTAAAATAAGGGGGTTTTCTGTAAAAAGTCAAAATACAAATATCTTATTATAAAAATTAAATATACATATTCTAGCTATGTAATTGCTATTATTTGGTGTTTATTGAGCCGCTGGTGAAATTTCAAATTTTCTGAAAAAAATATTATTTTATTATTATTTTAAGCCGACACTAATACATTTAATTAGGGAAAATTACAAATTGGAATGAGTTGAAACAAATTTTGTGCATCATAAAACATTAAATAAAATTTTATCATGTGGTTTTTGGTACGAAATCATTTTCCAAAACGGTTTAGAAATTATTGAAGAAAAAAGTCTTTTTTTAGCGTAAATGGATGTTTGGGGTCTTGTATTTATTATTTTTCATCACCCCACACCCGTACCCACACCCACACCCCCCATTCACTTCTCCCCTTGGCTGAATTCAGCAGCCCCCTCTCTTGTCCCCACTTGGTTTGCAAAAGAAAGAAAAGAAAAGAAAAGAGAAGAAAATGATATAATTTGAGTTGACTTTGACTTGAACTAACTTTCTCCACCTCACTCTCTCTCCTCCCTCACCCAACCCCCCACATTTCTGGCCGAAACCAGCAACCCCCCCCCCAACAGCCCATTTTTCCTCTTCTCTTCTCTTTGTTCCATCAAAGAAAATCCAAAGAAAAATCAACTAAAAATCAAGCAAAAATCCAAATCAAAATCCGACTCCTACCCATTTTAGCTTAGCCCGTATAGCATGGATCTTTGTGAAAAAAGAGCATTTTGGGAGGCCATAGATGCTTGTGGATCTTCAAATGTTTTTGGGTATAATTCTAAACATTTTTGCTTAATTTGTTACTAATTTCTTAAAGCTAAGTTAATTAAGTGTTTAATTAGGTGTTTAAGAAAGAAAAAGGTTTTGAATTAAAGTTTGAAATTTCAAGTGTATGGTTTTGAATGAAGATTAGGGTTTGAGCATTTGATTAGGATTGTGATGGGTAGATTAACATATAATTGCTTGCAAAAATCAAATCTAGTTGCTAGTTGCATTTTTGTTAATTTAAATTTGTGATAAGTATATATATTGCAAACTAGTTTTTTTGTAAATATTGTGTTAAATTGAGAATTAAAATATGGTTAGAGTTTTTATCATATTATTAACTTTATTAAGTGTAGTTTAACACTTTAGTTCATGGAAATCCAACCTAAATTGTAGTTTGTGCATTTTTGCTATGAAATTGTAAAAAGGGTATTTTGTAAACTAGAATATTAGGGTTTTTGGAATTTAATGAGATTAAATTCCGGAAATTGTTTCTATAACTTATTTAAGATATTTAATAAGTATATTGGCCGCTACATTCATTTAAACGTCATGTTTTGTACAAAAACGGCAAATTGTGCTTGCTAGATTTTCGGAAAAATGACTTTTTAAGTGAAATTGGGGTTTTTGTGAGTTTTAACCTAGTCTATATTAAAATTAGTGTTCGTGAATGCGCAAATGAGTGTGATTGGATTTTTCTCGATGGTTTGACGTTTGTACATCGACATCGAGGGTTGGTTTGACTATTCTTGCATGCGTAGGCGATAGGTTTAGACCTATGCGTGATACGCGTGCCGATGTGATTTTCGTATGCCGTTTCGATTTCGAATTTAGTTTTAATGCGATATGGTGCGTTATGATATGTAGGTACCCCATGTGGACTTCGAGACGACAAGCAAGCGCGTGGCGACGTCGGCACCGGCTAGCGAGGACCAGGTGAGCAGATTTATATCTACGGGGAGAAGTCGGGTGGATGGCGTATAGCACCCCCGCAGTCCGTGGTGGTGTATACGGATGCGTATACACACCAACAATTATTATATGTTATTTGGGATTAATAACGATGCTTAGGATGGATATTGGTGTGTTGGATTACTTTAGTGTTGCGAACCCTAGGGTAGTGTTGCACTACACATACACACATACATACTTGCATACTTTCCTATTGTTATGTGCTCATGGGATTCTTTATAGTTATGTGTTCACATGTGTATGGGACTATGTGTTCACATACGGATTTGAGGATGATACTTGGGATTGAGCTGAGTCGATGAGATTTGATTTGAGGCTGTGAGATCGGTGATATAGCAGGGTTCGTATCTTAGATACGACATGACGTTGTAGGGGTCCTTGACGTAGTTTTTACACACGTGCATGCATACTTAGGCGATATCAGTATTGTACTAGACGTAGATCTGTACCAGATCATGATATTGATAAAGAGGATACCAGGTGAATAGTATGATGAATGTGATTTTGACCCGTACCCAGAATTGGGGGATGACGTACGACGGATTTACGTACGAGCTATATCTTGATGATTGATCCGCACTCTTGACTTGGGATGTCTGATTATAGATATGGTATCGGATATGATATTATTGAGGCGGGATCACCGACTAATATATATACAGGTATGTATACGTATCGACTCAGACGTTAGGCGGTTTCCTTACCTGTAGTCCAGCTTGTTAGCTTAGCCCTTTAGTTTAGTTTAGTTGTTAGATTAGATTCGATTCTTACCTATTTCAAAGCTTACGAATCATGCGTATTTTAAAAGATAGGTCAAGGGATTCTACGGATATTTCAAAAACGTATCTTTTCTTAAAAACACCGTAGCCCCTATTTTCAAAACCCATGATTCGTGTTATTTCAAAAGGCACCATTTGTAGGACTTATAGTAGATTAGTGCAGATTAGTTATAGTTGCGTCTAGTATTCAGCTCCCGCTCATTTTTACTGTTCGCTCCGCATCGCATACTTATATTATAATTTCTTATTGCATTATTAATATCATGTTGTTAGGACACCAGCACCATTACCGATGACGCGTATGTACCACGTACACTTATTTGCCGGCTCACACACATCTTCATCGGTAATTGACATGTCACGAACACTTTAGAAAATACTATTTCATTTGACATAGGTTGTTAGCTAATAGTTTAGACATGATATTAGTGTACTTGCCTTATATGCTAGTTAGACATTGTAGTTATTGCCTACTACTTCATGCATGTTATTATTCACTGTTGTGTCGCATTCATGGATTCTCATGCCTATATTCACTGTTTACATGCTATTGATGACTTGGATTCGGATTTCATGAGATTTCTTGGATTTGGAGGAAAACCGCAAAAACATGAATAAACCTGTTCTCCCTTTTAAAATAAAAGTGCGGTTTTCCCATAATGTATGAGTCGTCCACCATGAGTTTGCTGATGGATTTTGAGACCCGATTCGAGGAGTGGAGGAACCGTTTCGGGTACATGGTGGGCCCGGTATGGTACCCCGGGGCAAGAGGAATGTGGTGTTGACGTTGAGACTGGCTGGGGAGCACTACCTACCGGTGATATTACCCGACGCGTCGGATATCCGGAGGATACCGTCGTGGTCTAGAGATGGATGGTAGGGGCCGGTCTGGACTGACGGCGCCCTAGATATTGAGATTGAGACATTGATAGTTCGAGACATTGAGATTTATGTTTTGTGTCGATGCTAGACACTGTTGATACTGATTTCATTTATGATACCTCAGTTTAAAAAAAACGAAGGAAATCTCACTGATTTATGAAAACAGCTTCTTCATTTACATGTATTCTGTTTTCATGCATTCATACCTCACTCATATGTTATATTGCTACCTGAGGCACTGACACGGGCATATGAGTTTTCACTCGGGTTAGATATTTACCCTAGCCATTGTTATAGGCTGCATGTTATATACATTTTTGAGGATATATTATGATCATTGACCTAGGATTGCGTTATTTATGCGATTTCTGTGCGTAGATGTTTTTCTATTCACGAGTTGGCAACTCACCCCCGTTGTGCCCCAGTTTCTTGCAGGTTTGCCGTACAGGTTCCATTACGGCTTTGCGGGCTCAGTTTCATTCGGGTGACTTGCTAGTAGATGGGTTTTTCTTGTATCGTACCCATCTTATTACCTTGTATAATATTATTCTGTTGTATCTAGAAGTTCCATCAACCAAACATGTATTTATTGAGATAGAGACTAGTGGTGTTTATTCTTTCGACCCTAGAGTCGCTCGTTATATTTCTGGTGGTTTTGAGTTTCCTTTTGAGGTTTGATCCTCGCCGTTGGCGTTATATATTATATTGCTTGTGTGGTTGTGACCGTCGATTGACGAAGAGCTAGCTCCCGCTTGGGGATGCTTTTTTCTTGATTTCGTATACTATTCATGTTGTATCCCGTTTGGGGGCCAGTATTTACAAAGGAGACTCTGCCGAAATTTTCAGAAATTTTTTGATGTTTTAAAAACCGCATAATTCGGCTTATGCTATTAAAACTACTTGCTTTAAGTTGGTTTTTCCTGCACTCTACTACTTTTCTTGGTTTGGATTTCTGGGTTTTCGGTTTACTTAGATTACGTACGCCTCGAGACGTTCGTAGTTTAAGTGCCGGTCATGTTCCGTACTTTCGGGTCGTGACAAAGTTGGTATCAGAGCGTTAGGTTTTACCTTCGGAGCGTAGGATGACCCTTGGTTGATGGAATAGGTGACTAAAGTAGAGTGACATACCGTTGGTATGTTCCGCGGCATATTTACGATACGCCACTCCACTTAAGAAGCCTTAGGATGTACATTTCTTTGTTCAGTATTATATTCATTCCTGATCTAGCCTCATCGGTACCAGTTATGGTTTTGCTGCCACGATTACGGGCAGGGAGAGCTACGGCTAGAGTTGCGGTCAGCACGAGCTCGTTACGAACGAGGATAGACCAGGGCGTAATTCCGGCGACACACGATTGCAGAGATGTGTCTTTTTATTGTGTTTTCACGCCACGAGCGTTTGGATGGATCGCTGTACGAGATTTCTCGGACGTGCCGATCAGTACCGGAGGATCGAGCCAATGATAGAGGCCAACCAGATTTTGATGACCGTTGGTGTATTGCTTATTCATGATGTTTGAGGCACTGTTCAGCGTGCAGACGAGTGAGCTAGTTATTGCTGCGAACGACGAGATATCGCCCCAGATGTTGGAGCTATTGCAGTACGAGTTGTATTAAGAGATGATAGAAGGTCGCTAGTCACCAAGGATGAATGACTAGGACATGTGGTTCATTCGCTAGCCCAATGCGAGGTCATCCGATAGATTGATTCCAGCTAGAGACGACTTCAGGCGGAGACGTTGAGAGTCGACAGAGACGATCGAATGTCAGAAACCTATTATTCCAAGTTTAAAGTAGTCGGAAAGACATGCAGGCAATTCTATGGTCCCTCTAGAAGAATGAAACCCTAACTCGACTTAATGACCGTGTGAAAGCCTTTGAACCTTCGGGTTTGCGGCAGTTCTACGGCACCATTAGTGAGGCTTGGGTTTGCCCTTCTACGGCTGGACCACCGATGCTGTGGTATGTACTCGATACTTTTAAACCGTGTCCAAGAGGTTGAGCTCTTGGGGGATTATGAGGTTTGACGACTTGATCGGATGGCTCAACTTGTAGGGTTCCTAGGCACTCTCAAGAGGTCTCACAAGGCATCAACCATGCCAATTTCAAAAATTACGGTGCCGAGAAACCCTAGTGTACGGATCGTTGGCTAGAAATCTAGGCGAATATAAAACTAGTTAACAACTTAACTAAAGTTTAATCGGAAATACAACCTTTGTAGATCCGGTGCTCCACCTCCATAGCTCCGCAACGAAGTCCCCTCGCTGTCCAAATGAATTCCCGGGCTCTAGCGTCGGCTTCGTCGGAGAAATGGCGAGCTAGGTCGTCGATGTCCATGCCGAAGATTATCTACGTCGAGGCATCGCTAAATCAAGCTCCACCTTCACAAAGCCTTGGAAACTTGTGAAGGAAACACACTCTACTACTTGGCAAGAGGTAGAGGATGAAGAAATAGGAAGTGGGTAGACTTTAGAATTGGATTTCTCACTTGTTTCATCAATCCACCATTGATGAAGTAAGGTTTCTTCATGAAGAAGAAGAAGAGGAAGAAGATGATAAGTTATGATATTCATTAAAGAATAGAAAAGAATAATCATTCTTATCATAATCAAACCATAGTTAGGTGTAGAGAATTAACAAGGGTTAGTGAATGGTTGGGTTAGGACATGAAGACAAAATGGTCACTTTGGTCAAACCTTTATGAAGGTTCATAAACAAACAAAGAAAGCCACCATTATCTCTTCATTATTTTCTTTTGCCAAAATAAATAAATGAATAAATGAAGCAAAAGAAACCCTAACCATTGACCAACCATGGTTTAATCCATACACCAAACTATCATGTATCATCAAACATGATACAATCAAATGTACAAATGTATATCACATATACAATGTGCACAATCCAAGTGAGAAAAATCCATTTAAAGTGAACCAATACTAGTTAAAGTAATATATCAAATATATAATTATGCATTAAATCATTAAATCAACACTTGATTCAATGATCCGGTCATGTCTCACACAACCGACTAGTATTCAATGTATCGGCTTATCGATTCAACGCTTGAATCGATAACTAGGTTATATCGCATACAACCATCCGACACATTGATCGTGAGAATGAAATACGGTATCACATACACGCATTATTCTCAGTCCCGCACATATCTCATATGCGCTCCTATTTCGTTTCGTTTGAGCCAGGAAACCTCTGTGTAGGACTCTAAAGACTCGTCAATACGCCGGCAGCAGATGATGATCATATCAAGCACCCACAAGCCGCAAGCGGTCTGCTAAACGTAACGGCCACCCGGGTATTGAGCGATCAGAAGATCGACGAGCAAGCCCGCTCACACTCCAGTGAATCCAACCAGTAACACTACCGTACAGTCTGGTCTCGTCGTCTGATATGTCGCATATCTTGCCTAGGGGTGGTAAACGTCAGACCCCAATAGCTCGATAAGTCGTGTCGATATGAGGTCTATAACAATTCGAGAAATGACTGGTAACACTTACCAGTAAATCTCAGCAACCCTGGCCAGGGATTTCCTGTTATAGCCAATCGAACACAGCGCAACATCAACTCCCTATACCGGGAGAGACGAATCCCCTCCTATCGCTCATTGCCTCCATGTGACTCGGGACTGTACCCAAAAACCACCGTTTTGCACGCCCTCTTGGACGTGGTAAGATGGAAATCAAAGCACAGTGGGAACCACACAAGACTCTATGACGATCTCGGGTTAACAGACTACTCTGTACCAGTGTCACCAAAGAACTGCCATCTGACGTGAGGTATAATACCATCTGGGAGTTCTCGGCGAGTCCGTCCAGTGTACCCAGTCTCTACTGAGCACCTGTATATCATCTCTGATGTCAAACACCGATGGATATGGGATCATCCATCGCCCATCTATATGGGTCGAGAAGGTACACGCTAGTCTACTCTGGTATATCGATGCCCCATCTCGATACACCCACGACTAGGGACTTTGAAGGATGTACTTATGGACTACCATGTCCCCACTAGTATGATCCGCATCATAGTCCAGGTAGTCAAGTACGCATCCTAAGGGCTTTACCAGCATGTAACAGAGAGACAATCAGTGTACACGTTAAGGTAAAGAGTAACCAGATAGCATACTATCATGTCGAGCAAGAAAGTCCTCCCTATATATGTCCCAGCATCCACTACAATATACATCCAATGTACAGTAATGGCCTTTAGGGCATACATATAACTAACAATCTCCCACTTGCACTAAGGCCATCTGTAGCAGTGGTTGTAGTATCTCATACTCAACCATCCCATAAAAGTCTCTCTCTGGGAATAGGCCTTTGTGAGTGGATCCGCTGCGTTGTCCTCTGAGTCTGCTCTCGTAACCTCGATCTCCTTGGAGATCAACCATCTCCATGATCAGGTGATACTGCCTTAGAATATGTCTGGATCACTGATGGGACCTGCGTTCCTTGGCATAAGCCACAACTCCCATTGTCACACAATGGTAGGAAGGTAGTTCATCTCATGAACCATACACCCAAACAGCCTCTTTGGTAGCATCTTAAGTAGCGATGTATCGTGCCTTTATCGTCTAGTATGTCACGGTATCTAGCTTGGAACTCTTCCAACATACCGTCCCTGTACTGAGGGTAAAGACAATGCCTGTGACTGACACTCAGTCGTCTTTATCACCCTGGAACACTTCCAGTGATTCTTCCCAGGATCGATTGATACCATCTCACTACAACTAGTGAGAATCCTAACATCTAATTAAGTCTATCTCATAGATCTAAAACTCAGGATTTAGGAGGTATCATTTTGATCCTATATGGAGAATCTTTGTGATAATCGGAGATTGATCGAGCGTAGCATAAGAAACTCCTTTCTTATCAAGAGTATGTCATCCACGTACTCTACAAGGATCACCACCATACTCCCTACTACCTTTTTGTTTATACAAGGTTCATCTACCATTTTGATGATGTCAAACTCTTTGACTATCTATCAAAACAGATGTTCCAACTCCGCGATGCATGTTTTATCCTATAAAGCATCTTGCACACGTTTCCGCTGCTCCCACTGTCTACGAGGCCCTCTGGCTGTGTACTTATAGACGTTCTCTTCTAAATCATCATTTAGAAAAGCAGTCAAGACACCCAACCACCAGATATCGTAGTCATGGTATGTAGCCGTGGCAAATAGGATCTAGATGGACTTAAGCATAGGTACTGGAAATGGTTTCATCATTATCCACGCCTGTTCAATGATGCAAACCTTTAATAAGTCTAGCTTTGAAAGTCTCAACCTTTCCAAGTACACCAAGTAATCTTCTCAAGATATATTTGCTCCTGATGGGGATTTAACCCTTCAGATATAGCAACCAAAGTCCATACTTTGTTGGTGTATAAGGATTCCATCTCAGATCGCTAAGCATCCAGCCATTCTTATAGATTCTTACTCTTGATGGCCAGCTCGAAGCTAGTTGGGTCATCATCTCATGATGCAATCCTCGCTCCCACTGTCATCGAGAAACCAAAGTATCTCTCAGGTGGGTGAGGAACCCTACTAGATCGGCGGAGAGGCTGAGGTTCGTTGGTTACTATTGAATCCATTGGTTTTATCAAATCATCTGCTGTCATTTGTATAGCTGAAACCTTTCCAGTTATACTTAACAGACCTTGCCTCGAGCTTGTCCGGATTTTACCTTTAGACATTGGCCGGACAACCCCAAATCTTAACTAACTTAAGATATGGGCTCTTCCCTTATCATATCAAATATGAAGTGGTAGGCAACTGATTTGATTTGAACCTATTCAATAGGTATGCAGCTTCATAAGTGCATAACTCCTTAAAGGAAATAGGTAACTCAGTAGTACTCATCATAGAGCACACCATATCATATAGGGTGTGATTTCTCCGCCCCGATATACCATCGTGCTATGGTGTATACATAGGAGTAATTCTGAGAGAGAATCTCATTCTCCTTTAAAATAGTCCAGGATTTCCGTGCTCAAGTATTCTCCTCCTTGATCTCATCAAAGGACATAATACTTATACCCATATTTTGGTTCTCTACTTCTAACTTATATTCTGTGAATATCTCAAAAGGTTCGGACTTGTGTTTCAACAAGAACATATGTCTGAATCTAAAGAGATCATCAGAGAACGTAATGAAGTATAAAGAACCAATCTTGGCATGTGTAGACAGGGGACCTACATACATCAACATGTATCATCCCAAGAGTTCACTAACTCTTTCTCTGTTTCCAATAAAAGAGCTATGGTCATCTTATCTTTGTGACATGACTGGCGAGTTTCACAAGATGTAAATTCAAACTAATTTAAATATGCATCTATATGTAACTCCAGCTAGTCGGGTCGCATTGATATGACCTAGTCTACAATACCTCAAGAAGGATCCGTCCATTTCTGAACTATTCCTCTTGTGTGTGTTCTGTATACTAAGAACTGTAGTTTGATTTAGAACATCAATGCTTTTAGATAACATGCCTGAACCGATCAACTCTTGATATAGGAAATGTTCAAAACATTATCCAACAATACAAAATTTTATCATTTCTTTACTAATAAAGAGACTGATATGATTTTGTATATCAGGTTCGGTATCTAATAACATTCGTTCAGAATCAATGTATTCTGGTAATACAGGGTGACAGTGACCGACAGACTTGGCTGCAACACTTGCCCCGTTTTCTGCCTCATGAAACTTATCACCCGTTCTCAGTTTTTCTACCCTTTTGTAGCCCTATGTAACAGATTACATATCTGGGATCCTGATCCGGTATCACATACCAAGGATGCGTAGGATACTGAGAAACGTTCTTTGTAATGAACACACCCGAAGATGATGCATCAACATGCACTCTCTTCGTTTGGGCGGCATGGGAAATCTGGTATTCCCCAATTTCCTGCTCTGTCTTATAACAATTATAAGTTGGAGCGAGACCAACGTTCCCCAGCTCAGTATAACAAGCGGGTTCGGTCAATAATCCGTATTATTATCTTGATTAAGGCGTGATGTGGTCGCTACCAGGAGAGAGAGAGAAGAAAACACTCAGCGTGCGCTCTTGCAAGAATAGATTGGTTATTATTTTATCTAATCAGGATGGCTCCCACTGCTTTTTATCAAATCTTCCTTCAAACCCTAAAAGGAAAGACTAGCCGGGATTAATTACACACTACAAGTTCGCCAATCTTTCAGCCAGGCCAGTGTCGGTACTTTGAGGGAGGTCCCCCGTGCTTTCGCACGAACCTAATTAATGTAAACCTCGTTTTCCCAGAGCCGTAACCTCGTTGACACCTTTCTAGACACCTACTTGATCGGCTAATTGTAATGTATAAAACTCTCCCAGGAGTAACTCTTACTCGCAGCGGGTATCAGGATCCAACTATCTCATAGAAGGTATGCAATCTCATTGCAAATTTCAACACTTGAAATTCCCGATAATATTTTGCCCCTAGCGTCCTATGACCTTGACGCAGGCCAACAAACCATAGTCCGCTAGTCAAGTTCAACCCGTCATTTCCTGATTGAATTAAACCCACCCGCACGACCCTTGACGCAGGCCAACAAAGTCGCACGACTACCCTAATCCAATCTGCATCATATGCATAAGCAGATAAATACTAGTTAGCTACCGCATACTACGTCTTGACGCAGGCCAACAAACGTAGCACGAATACTAAATAGGACTTATCTGAAATGACGGAGGGCTACGACAGGTTTTTCTGAAAACCTATTGCGTAATGAACTCGATATCATTGTAGAATCAAATGATTTTTAAAATGGAGTGCTTTTGAGGCTTTTCTAGTTTTGCTAAAGGAGTCACTCCCGGTGAAGGGATCGTCGGTCCTTTCCTCGTCGAATGAGGTGCGGGATATATCATATATATTGCTGTGCAAAGCAAAAACTCTTAAAAGCAATCAAAAGACAAACCGAGGGTGTAGCATCTGCCAGTTATTGCTAAAGGAGTCACTCCCGGTGAAGGGATCTCGGTCCTTTCCGTATCGAATAAGGTGCAGGATATATCACATATATCACTGTGCAAAGCAAAAACTGTAGCTACCTGTTTTATTTTGAAATTCGATTCTACAACATCTTAGGTTTCTTTTATTTCATTAATCATATTAATGAAGTCCCATCATTGAAGTACCTAAACATCACAGATAAATACGACGTACACTTATGCTATCCGCATTCGCCTCGATGTCCCCTCGTGCACCGTTAGGTTAGGTAACTAACGGCAGAGCGGGGCAGGGCTAGCGCGGGTGTAAAACATAAGTAACGTCTATATAATATATCATATATACTATATACTGTATCTATCATAGAACATCACATGATCACATCACAGATATCGCAGCAGAAGAATCATATGAAATATTGGATATACTAGGACGTCCGTGTTTTCAATACGAGCCAGTATAAAACACGGATTCCACGGTCGTGATGAATAGCCAAACCCACACCCCTAGACCCCTACGAGAGCGGCAAGCAACCCTACCAATTCTAGGGTTAGGAGACACGGACTCGACTCCTCGAGTTGGTCTCCCACTGGACCCCAGAACCCGGTTACTTGTGCTCCCCTCCTTGGGTCTATCCTAGTGCAGAAAAGTAAATAATATACATCAACGGTGACATCTTCCGCTACCTGGAAGTGCCCCAAATAAAAGAATATTACATACAAGTTTTTACATGAATGAAAATGAAAAAACACTCATCTCACATAAAAACCTCCGGCTATTCAAACACGACGATCCAATATAACATATCCAGCAACACATAACATCACATGTCATCAACGTAAGTAAACATGCGTATCCCAATTGTCGTTGACATATAGCAACGAAACCGGCGATATCACATATTACACTTACGGTCACAGAAAAGAAAGTGTAAAACTACAACAGTTGGAATCCGCAATCACCTCAGACATCGCATGCCTGACCAAATGAATTCTTTAGACATCGCATACCTAACAATTATAAACCCCGCATTTTAGTCTCATTATCGAAAACACTTTTCAATATCAAGTTGGGCAATTCAACAAGATTCCCGACATCCTGATCGAATGCTCGTCGCAAACTTCAGTAGGCGGCCGCACCCCCGATACCGTCGACGAAGTGCACCAAGGCGGAACACCGCTGCTGCGAGCACCCGAACGGATGCTTTCGGCGACGGGGTTCTCCTACAGTCACTTGGTCGGGGCTATGGAGTGAGGCTGTCTATTAAGTTTACCCGGCGAGTATCCGCGTACGCTACGTGATTGAGACGGACTTTTGATCACATCAAAATTCCGTGGCAACCGATCAAGTGAGACTAAAGTGCTATGTTTATAACATTCATTCAGTTATCTCATAACTTCTTGTGAATTCCAATTATTGTATCACATTCCGGATAAATAGAAAATGCTAAACTTTTCGATCGAACAATCGAACACCCAAGTTTTCCTGATACAGCTCAACACATGAAATAAGTCTAACAGCATTCAGTCCGTGCCTCAGTACCAACGGTCCAACCGTAGAAGGGTCAAGCCAACGCCTCACATGTGGCACGCCGTACTGCCCCAAACCCGAAGGTTCAAAGAGCAGTTCAAGACGGTCACATAATCGAGTTAAGGTTTGTTGTCTTCTAGAGGGTCCATCGCGTTACTTGCACTACTTAGAACGTCGTTAAACTACGGAAAAATCCAACACTTGGAAATTTCCCGACAGGGGAAAAATTGGGTATTTATATCCGGTCGAACTTTTTAACATATTCTAAAATTTACCCGGAAAGCCACACAGACAAAATTTGATAATCCGATCGAACATACGAATCCCCAGAACAACCTCAGAAAATTCAACTCTTGAATAAATATTAAAAATTCCCAGAAAATCCAACTTCAGAAAATAGGAATTACTGTGCAAACAAAGGAAGCTGACGTCATCAATGGGCCGCGGAACCGCCGCAGAAGCTAGGCTTCTGCCGCGGTTCCGCCGCAGTTATGACTGTTCATGAGAAACTTTTTGCGCCGTAATTCTTAGATTTCCCTGCTGAATTTTCTGCATATTTTTAATGTTGAAAAATCCCAGATTTTAGAAAAAGGACAGAGAGCATTTTTGAGTTGGGTTTCGGGTTCGTTCGGGTTTCAAATTCCGTCTAGACTTCGCCTAAGGCTCTAGCTAGGCTCTGATACCACTGTAGGGTTCCTAGGCACTCTCAAGAGGTCTCACAAGGCATCAACCATGCCAATTTCAAAAATTACGGTGCCGAGAAACCCTAGTGTACGGATCGTTGGCTAGAAATCTAGGCGAATATAAAACTAGTTAACAACTTAACTAAAGTTTAATCGGAAATACAACCTTTGTAGATCCGGTGCTCCACCTCCATAGCTCCGAAACGAAGTCCCCTCGCTGTCCAAATGAATTCCCGGGCTCTAGCGTCGGCTTCGTCGGAGAAATGGCGAGCTAGGTCGTCGATGTCCATGCCGAAGATGATCTACGTCGAGGCATCGCTAAATCAAGCTCCACCTTCACAAAGCCTTGGAAACTTGTGAAGGAAACACACTCTACTACTTGGCAAGAGGTAGAGGATGAAGAAATAGGAAGTGGGTAGACTTTAGAATTGGATTTCTCACTTGTTTCATCAATCCACCATTGATGAAGTAAGGTTTCTTCATGAAGAAGAAGAAGAGGAAGAAGATGATAAGTTATGATATTCATTAAAGAATAATCATTCTTATCATAATAAAACCATAGTTAAGTGTAGAGAATTAACAAGGGTTAGTGAATGGTTGGGTTAGGACATGAAGACAAAATGGTCACTTTGGTCAAACCTTCATGAAGGTTCATAAACAAACAAAGAAAGCCACCATTATCTCTTCATTATTTTCTTTTGCCAAAATAAATAAATGAATAAATGAAGCAAAAGAAACCCTAACCATTGACCAACCATGGTTTAATCCATACACCAAACTATCATGTATCATCAAACATGATACAATCAAATGTACAAATGTATATCACATATACAATGTGCACAATCCAAGTGAGAAAAATCCATTTAAAGTGAACCAATACTAGTTAAAGTAATATATCAAATATATAATTATGCATTAAATCATTAAATCAACACTTGATTCAATGATCCGGTCATGTCTCACACAACCGACTAGTATTCAATGTATCGGCTTATCGATTCAACGCTTGAATCGATAACTAGGTTATATCGCATACAACCATCCGACACATTGATCGTGAGAATGAAATACGGTATCACATACACGCATTATTCTTAGTCCCGCACATATCTCATATGCGCTCCTATTTCGTTTCGCTTGAGCCAGGAAACCTCTGTGTAGGACTCTAAAGACTCGTCAATACGCCGGCAGCAGATGATGATCATATCAAGCACCCACAAGCCGCAAGCGGTCTGCTAAACGTAACGGCCACCCGGGTATTGAGCGATCAGAAGATCGACGAGCAAGCCTGCTCACACTCCAGTGAATCCAACCAGTAACACTACCGTACAGTCCGGTCTCGTCGTCTGATATGTCGCATATCTTGCCTAGGGGTGGTAAACGTCAGACCCCAATAGCTCGATAAGTCGTGTCGATATGAGGTCTATAACAATTCGAGAAACTATTGGTAACACTTACCAGTAAATCTCAGCAACCCTGGCCAGGGATTTCCTGTTATAGCCAATCGAACACAGCGCAACATCAACTCCCTATACCGGGAGAGACGAATCCCCTCCTATCGCTCATTGCCTCCATGTGACTCGGGACTGTACCCAAAAACCACCGTTTTGCACGCCCTCTTGGACGTGGTAAGATGGAAATCAAAGCACAGTGGGAACCACACAAGACTCTATGACGATCTCGGGTCAACAGACTACTCTGTACCAGTGTCACCAGAGAACTGCCATCTGACGTGAGGTATAATACCATCTGGGAGTTCTCGGCGAGTCCGTCCAGTGTACCCAGTCTCTACTGAGCACCCGTATATCATCTCTGATGTCAAACACCGATGGATATGGGATCATCCATCGCCCATCTATATGGGTCAAGAAGGTACACGCTAGTCTACTCTGGTATATCGATGCCCCATCTCGATACACCCACGACTAGGGACTTTGAAGGATGTACTTATGGACTACCATGTCCCCACTAGTATGATCCGCATCATAGTCCAGGTAGTCAAGTACACATCCTAAGGGCTTTACCAGCATGTAACAGAGAGACAATCAGTGTGCACGTTAAGGTAAAGAGTAACCAGATAGCATACTATCATGTCGAGCAAGAAAGTCCTCCCTATATATGTCCCAGCATCCACTACAATATACATCCAATGTACAGTAATGGCCTCTAGGGCATACATATAACTAACATGACTTAATTCGGATGCTAGGTGGTGAGATGCATTTCTTGGGAGACTCCAGATACGAGGATAGCCGTTGGAGCTCAGTCCATGCAGCCATGACGAGACGAGTCCGGAGCAGTCGACATTAGAGAAAAGTGGAGTAAGAGGTTCGTACGAGATCTTGATGAGACGACGTTCCACTCAGCCGACATCAGAGATACGGTACGCATGCTGAGGCATTGTACTTGGATATACCTTCCAGAAGGAGTCGCGATGAGTATGTAGCCGTTCAGGAACGAGAATAGATCTAGTAAGGGACGATGACTTCCGGACAGTTCGGCAGAGACGAGATTTAGGAGAGATCTCGATAGGACCTTTCTGGAATAAATTACGAGAAGACTTGGACCCAGTAGTGGTCATGTTATGCACACCGGCAGGCCAGAGTTCAGGATCGTCGACGAGACATGCTATGAGTGACCACGACAGTTGGCCAGAGATTCTTGAGTATGTGCTTGAGCGGGACTATTCCGCCATACTTGATTTTGGGTATTTTGGGCGATCTATTCACATGATTGATTTTGATGATTGAGTTTCACGATATTTGTTTTCATGGACCATGGTTGCACCTACTGAGTATTTACGATTTTGCACAGTTGTTGCACTTGACAACGTTTTCGTGCCTTGGTTTCTCATGTTTATGATTTTATGGGTTTCATACAGTTGAGTTGATTTTGTGCATGATGGATGCACCAGATTTGGATTTTTAGCGCATGTTGGGCACCTGTTATGAGATGCGATTTGGTGCACACCAGATGCACTGAATCGGGATTTTTCGTGCATGTCAGATGCACCTGATTTTGCTGTCAGGCATACACGTTGCCTATGACTGATGTTGTGTGCACACCCGTTGCACCTAGATGTTGTTTCTGTGCACATGTATGGCACATTTATAGATTTTGATTTCTGTGCGCACCTGACGCACGTAGTATTCATATATATATTTGTGATTGATTTCTTATGGAGCAGTACGTTTTTTATGATATTGCTATGTGTTTTCGTACTGAGCAAGACTAGTCAGAGGACAGTACCTGAATATATTTTGCATGCATTGATAGTTATTGAAGGGATTTCCAAAAAGCGAGCTATAGCCTCAGTATTTACCTACGTGTCTGATATGACACGAAATGTTTAAGACAAGGAGACCCTTCTAAATTGTTTCCAAAACGGCGGAACGTACATTTCAAACAAAGGTATATATGTATATAGTTATTTTCTTATGATAGACGTCCGCCACTGTGCAGTGTTATACGCGTTGCACAGCGACTTAAAGAGATTTGGCATACATTTCCTTCAGATACTTACAGATATAGATTCGATATTTACATGTATAGTTTCGAGTTATATCATATTGGTTTTGATTTGGATTTGGCATTGATGTCTTCTCCATGACTCCGATGATTGCGGGATGCTTGACGGAGTTTTGATTTGAGTTATATACTCATTTTTCAAGCGCATGCGCTGCACTACGAATTGTCTTATGTATTTACGATTTCGGAGCCCCGACGACTTGATGGTTTTTCTTAGATGTTTTAGTATTTGGGGGAGTTTGAATTTAAATTCGGGGACCGAATTTCTTTAAGGGGGAAGATTGTAACGTTTTTAAAATCGTTTCGGTAAAATTTCGAAAAAATCGGTAAAATAAAGGGGTTTTCTGTAAAAAGTCAAAATACAAATATCTTATTATAAAAATTAAATATACATATTCTAGCTATGTAATTGCTATTATTTGGTGTTTATTGAGCCGCTGGTGAAATTTCAAATTTTCTGAAAAAAATATTATTTTATTATTATTTTAAGCCGACACTAATACATTTAATTAGGGAAAATTACAAATTGGAATGAGTTGAAACAAATTTTGTGCATCATAAAACATTAAATAAAATTTTATCATGTGGTTTTTGGAACGAAATCATTTTCTAAAACGGTTTAGAAATTATTGAAGAAAAAAAGCTTTTTTTAGCATAAATGGATGTTTGGGGTATTGTATTTATCATTTTTCATCACCCCACATCCGTACCCACACCCACACACCCCCATTCACTTCTCCCCTTGGCTGAATTCAGCAGCCCCCTCTCTTGTCCCCACTTGGTTTGCAAAAGAAAGAAAAGAAAAGAAAAGAGTAGAAAATGATATAATTTGAGTTGACTTTGACTTGAACTAACTTTCTCCACCTCACTCTCTCTCCTCCCTCACCCAACCCCCCACATTTCTGGCCGAAACCAGCAACCCCCCCCCCCAACAGCCCATTTTTCCTCTTCTCTTCTCTTTGTTCCATCAAAGAAAATCCAAAGAAAAATCCACTAAAAATCAAGCAAAAATCCAAATCAAAATCCGACTCCTACCCATTTTAGCTTAGCCCGTATAGCATGGATCTTTGTGAAAAGAGAGAATTTTGGGAGGCCATGGATGCTTGTGGATCTTCAAATATTTTTGGGTATAATTCTAAACATTTTTGCTTAATTTGTTACTAATTTCTTAAAGCTAAGTTAATTAAGTGTTTAATTAGGTGTTTAAGAAAGAAAAAGGTTTTGAATTGAAGTTTGAAATTTCAAGTGTATGGTTTTGAATGAAGATTAGGGTTTGAGCATTTGATTAGGATTGTGATGGGTAGATTAACATATAATTGCTTGCAAAAATCAAATCTAGTTGCTAGTTGCATTTTTGTTAATTTAAATTTGTGATAAGTATATATATTGCAAACTAGTTTTTTTGTAAATATTGTGTTAAATTGAGAATTAAAATATGGTTAGAGTTTTTATCATATTATTAACTTTATTAAGTGTAGTTTAACACTTTAGTTCATGGAAATCCAACATAAATTGTAGTTTGTGCATTTTTGCTATGAAATTGTAAAAAGGGTATTTTGTAAACTAGAATATTAGGGTTTTTGGAATTTAATGAGATTAAATTCCGGAAATTGTTTATATGACTTATTTAAGATATTTAATAAGTATATTGGCCGCTACATTCATTTAAACGTCATGTTTTGTACAAAAACGGCAAATTGTGCTTGCTAGATTTTCGGAAAAATGACTTTTTAAGGGAAATTGGGGTTTTTGTGAGTTTTAACCTAGTCTATATTAAAATTAGTGTTCGTGAATGCGCAAATGAGTGTGATTGGATTTTTCTCGATGGTTTGACGTTTGTACATCGACATCGAGGGTTGGTTTGACTATTCTTGCATGCGTAGGCGATAGGTTTAGACCTATGCGTGATACGCGTGCCGATGTGATTTTCGTATGCCGTTTCGATTTCGAATTTAGTTTTAATGCGATATGGTGCGTTATGATATGTAGGTACCCCCATGTGGACTTCGAGACGACAATCAAGCGCGTGCGACGTCGGCACCGGCTAGCGAGGACCAGGTGAGCAGATTTATATCTACGGGGAGAAGTCGGGTGGATGGCGTATAGCACCCCCGCAGTCCGTGGTGGTGTATACGGATGCGTATACACACCAACAATTATTATATGTTATTTGGGATTAATAACGATGCTTAGGATGGATATTGGTGTGTTGGATTACTTTAGTGTTGCGAACCCTAGGGTAGTGTTGCACTACACATACACACATACATACTTGCATACTTTCCTATTGTTATGTGCTCATGGGATTCTTTATAGTTATGTGTTCACATGTGTATGGGATTATGTGTTCACATACGGATTTGAGGATGATACTTGGGATTGAGCTGAGTCGATGAGATTTGATTTGAGGCTGTGAGATATAGCAGGGTTCGTATCTTAGATACGACATGACGTTGTAGGGGTCCTTGACGTAGTTTTTACACACGTGCATGCATACTTAGGCGATATCAGTATTGTACTAGACGTAGATCTGTACCAGATCATGATATTGATAAAGAGGATACCAGGTGAATAGTATGATGAATGTGATTTTGACCCGTAGCCAGAATTGGGGGATGCCGTACGACGGATTTACGTACGAGCTATATCTTGATGATTGATCCGCACTCTTGACTTGGGATGTCTGATTATAGATATGGTATCGGATATGATATTATTGAGGCGGGATCACCGACTAATATATATACAGGTATGTATATGTATCGACTCAGACGTTAGGCGGTTTCCTTACCTGTAGTCCAGCTTGTTAGCTTAGCCCTTTAGTTTAGTTTAGTTGTTAGATTAGATTCGATTCTTACCTATTTCAAAGCTCACGAATCATGCGTATTTTAAAAGATAGGTCAAGGGATTCTACGGATATTTCAAAAACGTATATTTTCTTAAAAACACCGTAGCCCCTATTTTCAAAACCCATGATTCGTGTTATTTCAAAAGGCACCATTTGTAGGACTTATAGTAGATTAGTGCAGATTAGTTATAGTTGCGTCTAGTATTCAGCTCCCGCTCATTTTTACTGTTCGCTCCGCATCGCATACTTATATTATAATTTCTTATTGCATTATTAATATCATGCTGTTAGGACACCAGCACCATTACCGATGACGCGTATGTACCACGTACACTTATTTGCCGGCCCACACACATCTTCATCGGTAATTGACATGTCACGAACACTTTAGAAAATACTATTTCATTTGACATAGGTTGTTAGCTAATAGTTTAGACATGATATTAGTGTACTTGCCTTATATGCTAGTTAGACATTGTAGTTATTGCCTACTACTTCATGCATGTTATTATTCACTGTTGTGTCGCATTCATGGATTCTCATGCCTATATTCACTGTTTACATGCTATTGATGACTTGGATTCGGATTTCATGAGATTTCTTGGATTTGGAGGAAAACCGCAAAAACATGAATAAACTTGTTCTCCCTTTTAAAATAAAAGTGCGGTTTTCCCATGATGTATGAGTCGTCCACCATGAGTTTGCTGATGGATTTTGAGACCCGATTCGAGGAGTGGAGGAACCGTTTCGGGTACATGGTGGGCCCGGTATGGTACCCCGGGGCAAGAGGAATGTGGTGTTGACGTTGAGCCTGGCTGGGGAGCACTACCTACCGGTGAAATTACCCGACGCGTCGGATATCCGGAGGATACCGTCGTGGTCTTGAGATGGATGGTAGGGGCCGGTCTGGACTGACGGCGCCCTAGATATTGAGATTGAGACATTGATATTTCGAGACATTGAGATTTATGCTTTGTGTCGATGCTAGACACTGTTGATACAGATTTCATTTATGATACCTCAGTTTAAAAAAACGAAGGAAATCTCACTGATTTATGAAAACAGCATCTTCATTTACATGTATTTTGTTTTCATGCATTCATACCTCACTCATATGTTATATTGCTACCTGAGGCACTGACACGGGCACATGAGTTTTCACTCGGGTTAGATATTTACCCTAGCCATTGTTATAGGCTGCATGTTATATACATTTTTGAGGATATATTATGATCATTGACCTTGGATTGCGTTATTTATGCGATTTCTGTGCGTAGATGTTTTTCTATTCACGAGTTGGCAACTCACCCCCGTTGTGCCCCAGTTTCTTGCAGGTTTGCCGTACAAGTTCCATTACGGCATTGCGGGCTCAGTTTCATTCGGGTGACTTGCTAGTAGGTGGGTTTTTCTTGTATCGTACCCATCTTATTACCTTGTATAATATTATTCTGTTGTATCTAGAAGTTCCATCAACCAAACATGTATTTATTGAGATAGAGACCAGTGGTGTTTATTCTTTCGACCCTAGAGTCGCTCGTTATATTTCTGGTGGTTTTGAGTTTCCTTTTGAGTTTTGATCCTCGCCGTTGGCGTTGTATATTATATTGCTTGTGTGGTTATGACCGTCGATTGACGAAGATCTAGCTCCCGCTTGGGGATGCCTTTTTCTTGATTTCGTATACTATTCATGTTGTATCCCGTTTGGGGGCCAGTATTTACAAAGGAGACTCTGCCGAAATTTTCAGAAATATTTTGATGTTTTAAAAACCGCATAATTCGGCTTATGCTATTGAAACTACTTGCTTTAATTGGTTTTTCCTGCACTCTACTACTTTTCTTGGTTTGGATTTCTGGGTTTTCGGTTTACTTAGATTACGTACGCCTCGAGACGTTCGTAGTTTAAGTGCCGGTCAAGTTCCGTACTTTCGGGTCGTGACAGGTACTAGCTGTACGTAACGGTCCCCAGGTAGATGTCGATAAGAAGGCCGATGAGGAAACCCATCCGAACTCGTACTGAGCCTGATGTAACAATCTCCGTACAGTCCGGTCTGTTCGTCTAGGACTATCGCATATCGGGCCTAGGGGTGGCAAGCGTCAGTCCCCTAATAGCGGTATAAGTCGTGTCGGAGCGTAGCCCATTACACCTTGAGAAACTACTGGAACCTACCAGTAAATCTCGCTTTCCCTGGCCAGGGACTTTGCGTAATGGCTCTCTGACACAGCGTGATATCAACTCCCAATACTGGGAGAGACGAATCCTGTCTAACCACTACTGCCTCCAAGTGCTCGGGACTGCACCCAACTGCTACCTGTTTGCACGACTCCTTTGAGCCGTGGTAGGGTAGCAATCTAAGAACAGTGGGACACACTCGAGGCGAAGTAGCAGTGTCAAGTCTGCGGACTATGCTGTACTCATGTCACCTGGGAACTGTTAACTGACGACGGGTATAATACCAACCAACAGTTCCCCGCGAGTCCTGTCCGGTGTACCCGTAACCCAACGAGAACATATATACTATCTCCAGTACGACGTACTGATGGCTGTGGGACAGACCATCTCCCCAACTGGGATGAGAAGCGTACACACTAGTCTACTCCGGAGTATCGATGCCCTGTGTCACGACCCGCAAGGTACGGAATGCGACCGGCACTTAAGTTACGAAACGTCTCAAGGCGTCCGTATACTAAGTAAGCCGAAGCCCAGAATACAAAACCAAATAAGATTTTTAGAGTGAAGGAAAAACCAATTAATTTAAGCTTTTACCTCATTACCTAATCAATTTGCCCTTATTCCAAAATTCCAGCAGAATATAAAAGAAATCAGTGCATGAGGAATAACATGTCGACTCAAGTGAGCTCGACCCAGATACATCATAAATAAATCCTCAAGTCACACAATCTCACATCTAGGTCAATATACAGTCATCCGAATAAAACAGGTACAACTGAACTGATAGTAGCAACAGTAGATACAGTAACATCAGTAGAACAGTAGAAACGGTGACGACAGTAGATGGAGTACTCTAGATACAATGAGCATATATAAGGTGGTACAAACTGATAATAATCCACCTATGAGCAAAAGCTTCTAGTCCAGGCAAGAAGTACAAATGAAGCAAAGGTACCCGCCGCTACAGTGCTGACGGGATGGACCTGCAGAGAAGCTGTGGCACAACGGGGGTGAGTTGCCAGCTCGTGAGTAATAGATAACATTTACTAAGGCTATCGTATACATGCACACAAGTGTCCTGACATCCCTAAAACAGGTATAGCTATATGTACCAGCAGGTGTGTATGCATCAACAGTATACTAGCAAGTATATGTCACATGGACGTGATAACAGGTATGTATGCCACATGAAAATACAATCAAGTGTGTATGAGAATTATTCTTCCTTTGTTTTGAAACTCCCCTTTTTAAACATCAATAATAATATCTAGGAAAACAGTAAAATCCGTGTCCAGCAACGACACCTCAAAACTGACCAAATCTCATATATCCATGTCCAATATCTCTGGCCTCAGCCATCCGGCTGATCCACATCAAAATCCATATCTCAATCCAGCGGCCACAGTCGGTATCCTCTGGATATCCGCCGTGCCAAATGAAATCACCGGTAGGTAATCCGTCCCCTGCCAGGCTCAACGCCATCATCTGCGATCTTCTTGCCCCGGGGTACCGTACCGGGCCCACCATGTACCCGAGACGGTTCATCCACCTCCTCGAAACGGGTCTCAAAAACCACAGCAAACTCATGGTGGACGACACTTTACATCACTAGAAAAACCGCAGCTTTTATATTTTTAACAATTATCAGTTGAAATCTTGCGGCTTTCCCCCGAAATCCAGAAATATCATAAATCTCACAAAATTATCATAAATGCATATGCCGATGATTATGAATGCTTATGGTATCAATTTAAATACTTGTTTCAATGTCACATTTCTAGGCAGTTAACATGTTCCAGATTTAAAGTTATTTAGTGTCGTGACATGGCAATTACCAGGGTGTGTGTGTCCACATGAATAGTGCTCGTGCAACATATAAAACCTGGTAATAGTGCATGTGTCCTATAATGAATCTGCGTATATGGAATATCATGTAGATACTGACTACAGCAATTATCATGCAAGTTTTATCATTATTACTCCAATGTTACCAGTAATACCAAGTCTACTAAAATCTATCGGGCGACTCGCGCCATCCAAACGATTGTCCCCCGCAGATGTTAAATCTACTCACCGTGGTCCTGTGCTAAGTGTGTCCGACCACCTGTTTTCCCTTTTCAGCTGCGCTTGAAGTTCCTGCCGACGAACCTAGAATTCACATGAGTCGCCATATAAGGAAAAGTCATGCAAAACGCAATATATCGACAAAAGGAAACGCGTGCGTGAAACCAAACGCGTGTGCACACGACGCGACGCGACGCACACAAACCACCAGAACCACGCTGTGTCGCGTGGCGCGCCACAGAAACACGCGTATCACGCGCGTGTCGCACAAGTCTTAAAACATTGTAAACACGTAACTAGTTCTAGATTTTGCTTCAGGGCCTAACTTGAAAAGTTAGAGATACCAAAAATCCTAGCTACCAAGACCAAACCCACACCCCAAAATCCAACACCCCCACCCCCTTCCTGGCCGCAATTTGCGGCCAGAACTCAATAAATGGCGGCCAAGTTAGGGAGGTGGGTCCCCGTGCTCTGGGTGTGTGTTCCTAATCATCTCACCATGCTACAGTCTTCTCAAAATTATTCTGAAGTGATCGGGTCAACAGCAGATTTCAGAAAGGCTAAAAAGTCGCTAAAACTGCCAAAATACGCCAAGTCGGGTAAATCGGGTGTCGACATGGAATCTGGGGAATTTCTCTGGTTGACTGGCCTCACTAGGACCTAAGAGGTTTATTATAACTAACGTAACTCTCACTTTGCTCAAAATCTCCATAAAACACCCAATATCACTACTAAGCAGGATATGGACACCGATTAAGCTAGATTATCGAGATTTTAGCAATTTAAGGTTAATCCTCGAATTTAATGACACCACTAGGCTTAAACATATTAGTTAACACCAAAAATGGCTCATTAAACTACATGTATTCTAAAGTGACTAAATCTAACATCACTGCACAATTCTAGCATGAAAATTCTATTTATCGCAACAACTAGCTAATCAAGCACCTAATCTACGTAATATGGGAAAAGTTTAGGAGTTATACCCTCTAAGAACCTTGCAACAAGGGAGAAGGAGAAGGAGAAGAAGAAGAGGTTAGGTGCATCAAAACGTGGCTGGAACGGAGTTGCTGTGCACTGCTGTTGCTAAGGCTGATGCTGATGCTGATGCTGAACTTGTTGTTGCTGATTGCTGAATGTTGATGTTGCTGTTGTTGTTGTATGGAGTTGTGTGGTGTGGTATGGAGTGGTATGTGGTGTGGTGTGAGGTGGTGTGTGGTGTGGTGTGAGGTGGTGTGTGTGGTATGGAGTTGAGGGTTGAAGTAGCAGCTGTTGCTGCTTGATGTCTGCAGAATTTTGAAGGCTGAAGTGCTGAAATGATTAAATGGCTGAAGTCTTGGAGCTGGTATGGAATTTGAAGCAGGTTAAGTGGACTTTTTGGTGTTAGGGTGGCTGTAGCAGCTGCATAGGGTGGGGGGGCTGATGCTATGAGATTTGATTGATGAATTTGAGCAGGAGATTGTGCTGGTGATAATGATGGGCTAAGTCAGCTGCTGATGTATATTTCTGGCTGGCTGATTTGATGCAATTTGGCTGATGTGATAGTTTAGTAGCTGTTGTAGAGTGGTAGGGGGGCTGATGCAATTGATGGGGCTAGCCTCGGCTGAATTTCCATGAGTTTAGGTGGCTGATGCAGCAGCCATAGCTGACCATCAAGGCTGAAATTGCGCACAAATTGGCTGATGTGATGTGGGTGCTGCTGTTGCAGCAGCTACGGCTGAGCTATAGGGTATAGGAGTTGTCAAAGTTGACTGTTGGTGGCTGAAATAATGATATGTGGCTGATCTGTCTTTGGGCTGATGTGCTGAGGTTGAAATGTGCCGATATGTGGGATTGAAATGTGATGTTTTGATGGCTATATGCTGGTGTGTGGTCGAGATAACATTCCACAAAAATAACCACAAAACCAGATAGTTTATAAGAAACCCGTTTTTGGTAAACTTTTTACCAAAAGATCCCACATTAACACGAAATTACTACTAAACACAGACTCAGGTGTTACAGTCTTCCCCCCTTAAGAAAATTCATCCCCGAATTTTAAAATATGCAACTACGCGTACCTTCAAAAAGATGAGGGAATTTCGTCCGCATTTCTCCCTCGGCCTCCCAAGTGATCTCTTCGCTGCTTGGGCTGCGCCAAAGAACTTTTACGGACGGCAGGACCTTTGATCGGAGTTTCTTCACTTGCCGATCTAATATCTCAACTGGCTGTACGGTGAACGAAAGGTCGGGCTCGAGCTGAACTGTCTGATGCTGAATCGCGTGGGAAGGGTCATGAAGATAACGGCGTAGCATCGATACGTGGAAAACGGGATGAACATCTGAAAAACTAGGTGGAAGAGCTAAACGATACGCAACAGCGCCGACACGCTCGAGAATCTCGAAGGGACCTACGAATCTAGGGCTAAGCTTCACCTTTCGCCCAAAACGCATCACGCCCTTCATCGGAGAGATTCTCAGAAAAACATGGTCGCCAACTGCGAACTCTAATTTGCGACGGCGCCTGTCTGCATACGATTTCTGCCTGCACTGGGCTGCCCTCATCCGATCTCGAATCAGCTGCACTTTCTCGGTCGTCTCTTGCACGATTTGTGGCCCGAAGATACTGCTCTCGCTCAACTCGGTCCAACAAACGGGCGATCTACATCTTCTTCCATACAACGCCTCGAAAGGTACCATCTGAATAGTATCCTGGAAGATGTTGTTATAGGAGAACTCCACTAAAGGTAAATGACGATCCCAGCTACCTCCAAAGTCTAACACACATGCTCGAAGCATGTCCTCGAGAGTCTGAATGGTCCGCTCTGATTGTCCGTCGGTCTGCGGATGAAATGCTGTGCTAAAACTCAAACGAGTGCCCAATGCCTTCTGAAGTTTCTGCCAAAGTCGGCTGGTGAACTGAGTGCCTCGATCTGACACGATACAAGTCGGTACGCCATGCAATCGTACGATCTCGTCGATGTAAAGCTGGGCATACTGAGCGAAGCTAAAAGTGGTCTTCACTGGCAGGAAGTGAGCCGCTTTCGTCAATCGATCCACGATCACCCAAATGGAGTCGTACCCTCGACTGGTCCTGGGTAGACCCACAACGAAATCCATCGAAATCTGCTCCCATTTCCACTCTGGAATGGGTAACGGCTGTAGTTCTCCTGCGGGCCTCTGGTGCTCGGCCTTGACTTGTTGACAAGTCAGGCATCTTGATACGAACTCTGCGATGTCCCTCTTCATTCCGTCCCACTAGTAGGTCTCTCTCAAATCATGGTACATCTTGGTGGAACCGGGATGGACACTATACGCCGATCGGTGTGCCTCCTCAAGAATATCGCGCAGCAAACCCTCAGCATCTGGTACGCACAGTCTGGATCCAAATCGTAAAATTCCCTGTTCATCAACCACGAACTCGGAAAATCTGCCCTGTCCCATCTGTGCTATGATTTCTGCACAACGGTCATCGCTGCGTTGTGCCTCATATATTCGGTCAAGCAACTGTGGGCGCGCACGAACATGCGCGAGCTGTCCCCCTGTTGGAGGGAACTCGAACTCAACTCGGCTGTCGCATAAAATCTGCCAATCTGCTGATGACTGCCTCTGCATTGCGCACATATAAGATAGACTACCCCCGGGCCTCCTGCTCAGAGCATCCGCTAGTACATTTGCCTTGCCCGGGTGGTACAAGATTTCGCAGTCATAGTCCTTCACCAACTCCATCCAACGACGCTGTCTGAGGTTCAGATCTCGCTGCTGAAATATATATTTTAAGCACTTGTGGTCAGTGAATATCTGGCACGACTCGCCGTATAGGTAATGTCGCCAGATCTTAAGTGCAAAGACCACTGCAACCATCTCCAAATCGTGAGTGGGGTAGTTCTGTTCATGTTTCTTCAATTGCCGCGAAGCATACGCGATCACCCTGTCATGCTGCATCAATACACATCCTAGCCCCACTCGTGAAGCGTCACAATAAACCACGAATCCGCCTGATCCTGAAGGTAATGATAATACCGGTGCCGTAGTCAAACAGGTCCGTAGTTGCTGAAAACTTTGCTCGCATTCCTCCGTCCAAATGAAAGGAACTCCCTTCCGGGTCAAACCTGTCAAAGGTGCAGCAATACGGGAGAAATCTTGTACAAATCTCCTGTAGTAGCCTGCAAGGCCTAGAAAACTACGGATCTCCGTAACCGATGTCGGTCTGGGCCACTGCTGGACGGCCTCGATCTTCTTCGGGTCCACACATATGCCGTCTCTCGTAATCACATGACCCAAGAATCCGACGCTGTCCAACCAGAATGCACACTTAGAAAATTTTGCGAAAAGCTGGTGCTCCCTCAAGGTCTGTAACGTAATCCGCAGGTGCTGCTCGTGCTCCTCTCGGCTCCGGGAATACACCAAAATATCGTCGATGAACACGATGATGAACAAGTCAAGATACGGTCTGAATGTACGGTTCATCAAATCCATGAATGCAGCTGGGGCGTTGGTGAGTCCGAACGACATCACCAGAAATTCATAGTGGCCATAGCGTGTACGAAAGGCTGTCTTTGGTACATCCTCCTGTCGGACTCGCAGCTGGTGATATCCTGATCGTAAGTCGATCCTTGAAAAATAACCCACACCCTGTAGCTGGTCGAATAAATCATCTATGCGTGGCAACGGATATCTGTTCCGTACGGTAACCTTGTTCAGCTGGCGGTAGTCGATGCACAGGCGCAAACTTCCGTCCTTCTTCTTGACAAACAGGACCGGAGCACCCCATGGTGAAACGCTAGGTCGAATAAGTCCCTTATCTAACAATTCTTGCAGCTGAACCTTCAATTCACTAAGTTCCGCTGGGGCCATTCGATAAGGCGGTATAGAAATAGGTCCCGAGCCAGGAATTAAATCAATACAGAACTCGACATCGCGCTCAGGCGACAGTCCAGGAAGCTCATCAGGGAAAACATCAGGGAACTCACAAACAACCGGGACCTGGTCCAACAGAACATATGTAGCTCTAGTATCACTGACATAAGCCAAGAATCCCTGACATCCCTTCCTCAATAGCTGGTTAGCGTGAAGAGAAGAAATCAACATGTGAGGGGCGGCACCACGGTCCCCCTTCACAACAAAAACTGACTCGCCGGGAAAACAGAATCTAACTGTCTTCTCACGGCAGTCCACAGACGCATAGCACGTGGCTAACCAATCCATGCCCAAAAGAATGTCGAAGTCCAACATCTCCAGAAGGATCAAGTCGACAGGCAGCTCTCGCTCGCCAATACGAACGGTATAGGATCGGAACACGTGCTTAGCAACAAAGGACTCTCCCATAGGAGTGGTCACAACAAGCGGCTGATCAAGCAAACCGAACTCTCTACCCAAACTCGGTACAAAGTGTGTGGAAACATAAAAGTGCGTGGATCCGGGATCAAATAACACGTGTGCAACAACAGAACAAACTGATAGAGTACCTGTAACGACGGCATTGGATGCCTGCGCATCCTGGGGTGTCAATGCAAAAACTCGGGCCTGACCTCCTCCGATAGCGGGCTGACCTCGGCCTCGGCCTCTGCCTCCTCGTCCTCTCTGGATCGGTGCGCCGCGTCCACGGCCTCTGGGTATACCTAACTGGCGTGGAGCATTGCCTGTGGCAGGAAGTAGGGCTCTTTGAGGAGGGGGCGGTGATGGAGGTAGAGTCACGTGCGGAACGGTCGTCGCTCCCTGTCGCCTCGCTGGACAGTCTCTAACACGATGGTGCAGACTCCCGCACCCAAAGCATCCTGGCGACGACTGCTGTCCCTGTGTATACGATCCATATATATGACCTCGTCCAAATCCTCTGCCGGTCCTATCTCTTGGAAGGAATCTGGCATGATGCCTCTGATCTGGCGTGCCAGTACGAATCCTCTTCGGCCCGGTAACAGCCGAAGTTGCTGAAATACGTGCCTCCATCCGCAATGCTGTATTCATAGCTGCCGAATAGGTATCGAAATGCTGGGCGCCAATGGCAAGATATAACTGGGCATCCAGTCCCTGTATAAACCTCTTCACTCTCTTCGCTTCGGTATCCACCAGATACGGAGCATATCGGGACAACTGTGTAAACTGAACATCATACTCAGACACTGTCATCCCTGGTGTCTTGACCAAGGCCTCGAAACTACGAGCTCTGACGTCGCGAACGCTCTCCGGGAGGAATCGGGCAAGAAAAACTGCTGTGAACTCGGTCCAGGTCATGGGCGATAGACCTGCAGCTCGACCTTTCAGAACTGACTCCCACCATATCTGTGCGAGACCCTCTAGTCGGAAACTCGCAAGCTCTACCCAGCGATCATCGGAACATCTCAGCGAACGGCAGATCCTGGCCAAGCTGTCAAGGAACGTCTGCGGGTCCTCTGCTACCTCGGTACCCGTGAAGACTGGAGGTCTCAGCCTCATGAAATCCTGTAGCGAAACCGGGATGGTCATGGTGGTAGTAGTAGGAGCAGGTATCACAGTAGTCTGGGATGCAGTGGGTACGTCCTCCGGCCTCGGTGCATGACTGGCCGCAACGAAGGATCCTACCATCTGACGTAGCTCCTGCATACTCCACATCATCTGTCGCAACTCCTCCATACCAGTCTCCAGTCTATCCATACGGCCTGGGGAAAGCAGATCGGTTTGTTCCTGCGGTGTGGGCATACTACCCTGCTCAGTCCTAGTCTCGGATGAGCCAGCTCGAATCTCGTCTCGGGCGGCAGCCCTCTGTGCTCTGGTAGTTTTTGGCGGCATAGTAGCTGGTACAGGAACATGACAATAAGATCGATGCAATAGGATTGTAGGATACACGGAATTGAAGAAGGAATTTCAAGCAAGTATATCCTAAAGTCACCTAGGCGGAGTAACGCATCGCAAGTATGCCGCGGACATACGTACGCTACGCTACCCTGCTTAAGTCACTTACTCCATCTACTAAGGGTCATCCTACACTCAGAAAGGTGAAACCTATCGCTCTGATACCAACTTTGTCACGACCCGCAAGGTACGGAACGCGACCGGCACTTAAGTTACGAAACGTCTCAAGACGTCCGTATACTAAGTAAGCCGAAGCCCAGAATACAAAACCAAATAAGATTTTTAGAGTGAAGGAAAAACCAATTAATTTAAGCTTTTACCTCATTACCTAATCAATTTGCCCTTATTCCAAAATTCCAGCAGAATATAAAAGAAATCAGTGCATGAGGAATAACATGTCGACTCAAGTGAGCTCGACCCAGATACATCATAAATAAATCCTCAAGTCTCACAATCTCACATCTAGGTCAATATACAGTCATCCGAATAAAACAGGTACAACTGAACTGATAGTAGCAACAGTAGATACAGTAACATCAGTAGAACAGTAGAAACGGTGACGACAGTAGATGGAGTACTCTAGATACAATGAGCATATATAAGGTGGTACAAACTGATAATAACCCACCTATGAGCAAAAGCTTCTAGTCCAGGCAAGAAGTACAAATGAAGCAAAGGTATCCGCCGCTACAGTGCTGACGGAATGGACCTGCAGAGAAGCTGTGGCACAACGGGGGTGAGTTGCCAGCTCGTGAGTAATAGATAATATTTACTAAGGCTATCGTATGCATGCACACAAGTGTCCTGACATCCCTAAAACAGGTATAGCTATATGTACCAGCAGGTGTGTATGCATCAACAGTATACTAGCAAGTATATGTCACATGGAGGTGATAACAGGTATGTATGCCACATGAAAATACAATCAAGTGTGTATGAGAATTATTCTTCCTTTGTTTTGAAACTCCCCTTTTTAAACATCAATAATAATATCCAGGAAAACAGTAAAATCCGTGTCCAGCAACGACACCTCAAAACTGACCAAATCTCATATATCCATGTCCAGTATCTCTGGCCTCAGCCATCCGGCTGATCCACATCAAAATCCATATCTCAATCCAGCGGCCACAGTCTGTATCCTCTGGATATCCGCCGTGCCAAATGAAATCACCGGTAGGTAATCCGTCCCCTGCCAGGCTCAACGCCATCATCTGCGATCTTCTTGCCCCGGGGTACCGTACCGGGCCCACCATGTACCCGAGACGGTTCATCCACCTCCTCGAAACGGGTCTCAAAAACCACAGCAAACTCATGGTGGACGACACTTTACATCACTAGAAAAACCGCAGCTTTTATATTTTTAACAATTATCAGTTGAAATCTTGCGGCTTTCCCCCGAAATCCAGAAATATCATAAATCTCACAAAATTATCATAAATGCATATGCCGATGATTATGAATGCTTATGGTATCAATTTAAATACTTGTTTCAATGTCACATTTCTAGGCAGTTAACATGTTCCAGATTTAAAGTTATTTAGTGTCGTGACATGGCAATTACCAGGGTGTGTGTGTCCACATGAATAGTGCTCGTGCAACATATAAAACCTGGTAATAGTGCATGTGTCCTATAATGAATCTGCGTATATGGAACATCATGTAGATACTGACTACAGCAATTATCATGCAAGTTTTATCATTATTACTCCAATGTTACCAGTAATACCAAGTCTACTAAAATCTATCGGGCGACTCGCGCCATCCAAACGATTGTCCCCCGCAGATGTTAAATCTACTCACCGTGGTCCTGTGCTAAGTGTGTCCGACCACCTGTTTTCCCTTTTCAGCTGCGCTTGAAGTTCCTGCCGGCGAACCTAGAATTCACATGAGTCACCATATAAGGAAAAGTCATGCAAAACGCAATATATCGACAAAAGGAAACACGTGCGTGAAACCAAACGCGTGTGCACACGACGCGACGCGACGCGCACAAACCACCAGAACCACGCTGTGTCGCGTGGCGCGCCACAGAAACACGCGTATCACGCGCGTGTCGCACAAGTCTTAAAACATCGTAAACACGTAACTAGTTCTAGATTTTGCTTCAGGGCCAAACTTGAAAAGTTAGAGATACCAAAAATCCTAGCTACCAAGACCAAACCCACACCCCAAAATCCAACACCCCCACCCCCTTCCTGGCCGCAATTTGCGGCCAGAACTCAATAAATGGCGGCCAAGTTAGGGAGGTGGGTCCCCGTGCTCTGGGTGTGTGTTCCTAATCATCTCACCATGCTACAGTCTTCTCAAAATTATTCTGAAGTGATCGGGTCAACAGCAGATTTCAGAAAGGCTAAAAAGTCGCTAAAACTGCCAAAATACGCCAAGTCGGGTAAATCGGGTGTCGACATGGAATCTGGGGAATTTCTCTGGTTGACTGGCCTCACTAGGACCTAAGAGGTTTATTATAACTAACGTAACTCTCACTTTGCTCAAAATCTCCATAAAACACCCAATATCACTACTAAGCAGGATATGGACACCGATTAAGCTAGATTATCGAGATTTTAGCAATTTAAGGTTAATCCTCGAATTTAATGACACCACTAGGCTTAAACATATTAGTTAACACCAAAAATGGCTCATTAAACTACAATTATTCTAAAGTGACTAAATCTAACATCACTGCACAATTCTAGCATGAAAATTCTATTTATCGCAACAACTAGCTAATCAAGCACCTAATCTACGTAATATGGGAAAAGTTTAGGAGTTATACCCTCTAAGAACCTTGCAACAAGGGAGAAGGAGAAGGAGAAGAAGAAGAGGGTAGGTGCATCAAAACGTGGCTGGAACGGAGTTGCTGTGCACTGCTGTTGCTAAGGCTGATGTTGATGCTGATGCTGAACTTGTTGTTGCTGATTGCTGAATGTTGATGTTGCTGTTGTTGTTGTATGGAGTTGTGTGGTGTGGTATGGAGTGGTATGTGGTGTGGTGTGAGGTGGTGTGTGGTGTGGTGTGAGGTGCTGTGTGTGGTATGGAGTTGAGGGTTGAAGTAGCAGCTGTTGCTGCTTGATGTCTGCAGAATTTTGAAGGCTGAAGTGCTGAAATGATTAAATGGCTGAAGTCTTGGGGCTGGTGTGGAATTTGAAGCAGGTTAAGTGGACTTTTTGGTGTTAGGGTGGCTGTAGCAGCTGCATAGGGTGGGGGGGCTGATGCTATGAGATTTGATTGATGAATTTGAGCAGGAGATTGTGCTGGTGATAATGATGGGCTAAGTCAGCTGCTGATGTATATTTCTGGCTGGCTGATTTGATGCAATTTGGCTGATGTGATAGTTTAGTAGCTGTTGTAGAGTGGTAGGGGGGCTGATGCAATTGATGGGGCTAGCCTCGGCTGAATTTTCATGAGTTTAGGTGGCTGATGCAGCAGCCATAGCTGACCATCAAGGCTGAAATTGCGCACAAATTGGCTGATGTGATGTGGGTGCTGCTGTTGCAGCAGCTACGGCTGAGCTATAGGGTATAGGAGTTGTCAAAGTTGACTGTTGGTGGCTGAAATAATGATATGTGGCTGATCTGTCTTTGGGCTGATGTGCTGAGGTTGAAATGTGCCGATATGTGGGATTGAAATGTGATGTTTTGATGGCTATATGCTGGTGTGTGGTCGAGATAACATTCCACAAAAATAACCACAAAACCAGATAGTTTATAAGAAACCCGTTTTTGGTAAACTTTTTACCAAAAGATCCCACATTAACACGAAATTACTACTAAACACAGACTCAGGTGTTACACCCTGTCTCGATAATCCTACGACTAGGGACCTGAAAAATGATGTGCTTATAGACTACCCAGCCCCCACTAGTGTGACTGCCATCACAACGCTGGTAGTCAAGCAAGATCCTAAGGGCTCTATCAATACGTACACATATATTAAGATAGATAAAACCAAGTACCATACTACCATGTTTAGCAAGACTGTTATATAACTATGAATATCCCAAGCTTCCATTAAGTAATATACAAGCTAGTATGATACAATAATGGCCCCTAGGGCATATACACTAACAAATCTGTAGGTGTTTGTACATGATTCTGGGTATTTTTAATCTTGCTCAAGTGTTGAGTGTTCTGGGGATTCCTTTGTATTCGTTGATTCGATCGGAAAGTTTAATTTCGTTTTGTTTTCCGGATATTTTAGAAACTGTTAAAATGTTCGAACGGGTATTATTAACTCACTTTTTCCCGGCACGAAAAACTTTCAAGTGTTGAATTTTTCTTGAGTTTAAATCTTTCGGAAAAACGTGCAAGTAACGTGGTGGACCCTCTAGAAGAACACAAACCTTAACTCGATTATGTGACCGTCTGAACCGCCTCTAAATCTTAGGGTTTGGGGCAGTAGGGCGTTGCCACATGTGAGGCATTGGCTTGACCCTTCTAAGGCCGGACCATTGCTACTCTGACATATTCTGGGATTTTTGGAACTCCGCTCAAGTGTTGAGCTATTTAGGAAATCTTGGATATTTAATTATTCGATTGGAAAGTTTAATATTGTCTATTAATCTGGAATGTGATACAATATGTGGAATTCATATAGTTAGGCATGAAATGCAAAGTATGTGATATTTCGGATTTATGATGTCTAAAGAGATTGTGGATTCCAAATGTTGTAGTTTTACACTTTCTTTTCTGTGACCGTAAGCGTAGTATGTGGGGTATCGCCGGCTTCGTTGCTATACATCAACGACGATCGGGATACGCATATTTGCTTACGTTGATGATATGAGATATTATGTGTTGCTGTGATATGTTATATTGGATCGTCGTGTTATGAATAGCCGGGGGTTTTATGTGAAATGAGAGTTTTTTTATTTTCATTCATGTAAAATTCATTGTTTGTAATATTCTTTTATTGGGACACTTCCGGGATGAGGTTGTTGTCGCCACTATATATTATTTACTTTTCCGCATTAGGTAGACCCAAGGAGGGGAGCACAAGTAACCGGATTCTAGGATACAGTGGGAGGCCATCTCGAGGAGTCGAGACCGGGTCTCCTAATCCTAGAATTGGCAGTGTTACTTGCCGCTATCGTAGGGGTCTAGGAATGTGGGTTTGGTTATTCATCGCGACCGTGGAAACCGTGTTTTATACAGGCTCGTATTAAAACACGGACATTCTAGTATATCCAATATTTCATATGTTATCTTCTGCTGCAATGTTTTATGATGAGATCATATTACTGCCTGAGATGAATGCTTATACTATATATATGTGCTGATATATAAATATTACTGCTTTCGTTTATTCTGTGATGCTTAGGAAGCATTAATTGATGGGATTTTTATTAATGAGATTAATAAAAGAAAAGAAACCTAAAAGATGTTGTAGAATCAAAACTTTATAAAAAGGGTAGCTACGGTTTTGCTTTGCACAGCGGTATATATGATATACCCTGCACCTTATTCGATGAGGAAAGAGCCGAGATCCCTTCACAGAGAGTGACCTCTTTAGCAAAACTGGAAGATGCTACAAACTCACGGATTAGTTTTTTACAGCTTAAATAGTTCTTGCTTTGCACCGCGGTATATATGATATACCCTGCATCTTATTCGATGGGGAAAGAGCCGAGATCCCTTCACCGGGAATGACCTCTTTAGCGAAACTAGAAAAGCCTCAAAAACACTCCTTTTCAAAAATCACTTATTTCTACAACGATATCAAGTTCATTACGCTCATGGTTTTCTGAAAAACCTGCGTAGCTCATGGTTTTCGTGCTGCGTTTGTTGACCTTAGCCAAGGCGTGGTGTACGGTAGCTAATCAGTATTTATCTGCTAAAACATGAGATATGATTGAGTTAGGGTAGTCGTACGACTTTGTTGACCTTAGCCAAGGGTCGTACGGGTGGGTTTAATTCAATCGGGAAATGACGGGTTGAACTTGGCTAGCACTTATGATTTGTTGACATTAGCCAAGGTCATAAGTTGCTAGGGGCAAAAGCATTATCAGGAATTTCAAGTGTTGAAATTTTCAATGAGATTGCATACCTCCTATGAGATAGTTGGATTTCGATACCCACTGCGAGTAAGAGTTACTCCTGGGAGAATTTTACACAGGACAATTAGCCGATCAAGTAGGTGTCTAGAAAGGTGTTAACGGGGTTAGGCCTCTGGGAAAATGAGGTTTATTTTAATTAGGTCCGTGCGAAAGCACGGGGAACCTCCCTCAAGTACCAACACTGATCTGGCTGAAAGATTGACGAAATTGTAGGGTGTAATTAATCCCGGCTAATCTTAACTTTTAAGATTTGAAGGAAGATTTGATAAAAACAGTGGGAGATATCCTGATTAGATAAGATAATAACCAATCTAATCTTGAAAGAGCATATGCTAAAGTGTTTCCTTCTCTCTCTCTCCAGGTAGCGACCATGTCAGGCCTTAATCAAGATAATAATATAGATGTATTGACTGAACCCGCTTATTATACTGAGCAGGGGATCGATGGTCCCGTTTTTTCTTAAAAGAGTTATAAGACTGAGCAGGAAACAGGAGAAAATCTGGATTCTCGCACCGCCCAAACGAAGAACAAGCATGTTGATGCGTCTTCTTCGGGTGTGTTAGTTATTGAGAACTGTTTCTCAGTTCACCCTACGTCCTGGGTATTAGATACCGGATCGGGATCCCACATATGTAAATTGTTATGTGGGCTACGTAAAGGTAGAGAACTGGGAAAAGGTGATCATTCCGTACAAGTAGGGAATGGTGCAAGTATTTCAGCCAAAGCAGTTGGCGAATATCATCTTGTATTACCAAGTAGTAATACAATGATTCTGAATGAGTGCTATTATATACCGAACATGATGTGCAATATTATATCAGTTTCTTTATTAAGTAAAGAAGGATATAATTTTGTAGTACAGGATAATGTTATGAACATATTCCTAGATCAAAAGTTGATTGGATCAGGCTCGTTATATAATGGCATATACGTTCTCAATCAAAATACAGTCCTTAATATACAAAACACACACAAGAGGAAGAGTTCAGAAATGAACGAATCTTTCTTATGGCATTGTAGACTTGGTCATATCAATGCGACACGTCTAGCAAAGTTATATAAGGATGGATATTTGAATCTGTTCGAATTATCATCTTATGATACTTTCCATTCATGTATCAAAGGTAAAATGACCAAAACTCCGTTTAGTGGACACGCAGAAAGAGTTGAGGAACTCTTAGGACTGGTACATAGTGATGTATGTGGTCCCATGTCTACACATGCCAGGAACGGTTCTTCCTACTTCATTACATTTACTGACGATCTCTCAAGATACGGACATGTGTTCCTGATGAAACACAAGTCTGAAGCTTTTGAGAAATTCAGAGAATATAAGCACGAAGTAGAGAACCAAACGAGCAAAAGTATTAAGATCCTTCGATCTGATCGAGGAGGAGAATACTTGAGCAATGAGTTTCTAGACTATCTAAAAGAGAATGGGATTCTCTCTCAGCTTACTCCTCCTTATACACCACAGCACAACGGTGTGTCGGAGCGGAGGAATCGCACCCTATTAGATATGGTGCGCTCTATGATGAGCAATGCTGAGTTGCCTATTTCCTTTTGGGGGTATGCGCTTGAGACAGCCATATACCTATTGAATAGAGTTCCAACTAAATCAGTGCCTACCACTCCATATGAGATATGGAATGGGAAGAGACCATCTCTTAAACGAGTTAAGATATGGGATTGTCCGGCCTATGTTAAAAAGCAAAATCCGGACAAGCTCAAGGCAAGATCAATTCTTTGCAAGTTTGTGGGATATCCAAGTAATTCGTATGGATATCTATTCTACCTAAGTGAGGAACAAAAAGTGTTTGTTTCTCAACATGCCACCTTTTTAGAAAAGGAATTTCTTGCAAAAGAAATTAGTGGCGATACGGTAGACCTAGAAGAGGTTCCAGCACCACAAACTACAACTGATGATTTATTGGAACCAGAGGATTCAGTAGTTCCCGATGAACCCCAGCCTCTCCGCCGATCTAGTAGGGTTTCTCATCCACCTGAGAGATACTACGATTTTCTCATTGATTGTGGGAGTGAGGATTGCATCATGGAAAATGATGACCCGACTAGTTTCGAGCAAGCCATCACGAGTGGTGACTCTGTGAAATGGCTGGATGCAATGCGATCTGAGATGGAATCCATGTACACCAACAAAGTGTGGACTTTGGAAAATACTCTTGAAGGGGTAAAACCCATTGGGAGCAAGTGGATTTTTAAAAAGAAAATTGGTGTAGATGGAAAAGTTGAGACTTTCAAAGCTAGACTTATTGCAAACGGTTTTCGTCAACGACCAGGTGTGGATTATGACGAAACCTTTTCTCCAGTGGCTATGCTTAAGTCCATCCGGATCTTACTTGCCATTGCTGCATACCATGACTACGAAATCTGGCAAATGGATGTTAAGACGGCCTTTCTAAACGGTGATTTAGAAGAGTGCGTGTACATGACTCAGCCAGAGGGCTTCGTAGATAGTGGGAGCAGCGGAAAGGTGTGCAAACTGCTTAAATCCATCTATGGGTTAAAGTAAGCATCGTGGAGTTGGAACATCTGCTTTGATGTTGTGGTCAAAGAGTTTGAATTCATCAAAAATGTAGATGAACCTTGTATTTATAAGAAGGTTGCAAAGAGTAAGGTTGTCTTTCTCGTATTGTACGTCGATGACATACTCTTGATAGGAAATGATATTCCTATGCTGCAATCAGTCAAGCTCTTCTTATCACAAAGATTCTCAATGAAAGATCTAGGTGATGCCTCCTGCATGCTGGGAATTATGATCTATAGAGATAGATCTAAAGGGATACTGGGATTGTCCCAATCTAGGTACATTGACACCATACTAAAGAGGTTTAGTATAGAAGAATCCAAACGTGGGAACCTACCCACAATCTCTGGACTCACTCTCTCCAAAGAGATGTCTCCCAAGACTGATTTGGAGAGAGCTCACATGCAAGGGATACCCTATGCTTCGGCAGTAGGCTCTATCATGTATGCGATGCTATGTACCAGACCCGATGTAGTATACTCACTAAGTGTAGTGAGTAGGTATCAAGCGGATCCTAGAGAGAGTCACTGGATAGCTGTGAAGAACATTCTTAAGTACTTGAGAAGAACTAAAGAAATGTTCTTGGTGTATGGTAACGGAGAACTCCAGGTGGAGTCCTTTACCGATTCAAGCTTCCAAAGTGATAAGGACGACTCTAAGTCGCACTCGGGATTTGTCTTTACCCTCAATGGAGGGGCGGTGTGTTGGAAGAGTTCCAAACAGGATACCGTTGCAGACTCGGCGATGGAGGCTGAATACATCGCTGCCAACGATGCTGCCAAAGAGGCTGTCTGGATAAAGAAGTTCATTACTGAACTTGGTGTGGTTCCATCCATTGAGCATCCAATACCTCTGTATTGTGATAACAATGGAGCTGTGGCTTTGGCCAAGGAACCCAGGTCCCATCAGAAGTCCAGACATATTCTGAGGCGGTATCACCTGATCAGGGAGATAGTTGATCGCCGGGAGATCGAGGTCAGGAGAGTTGATACGAAGGAAAACACTGCGGATCCACTCACAAAGGCCATTCTCCAGATACAGTTTGAGAGATTATTCGGGATGCTAGGTATGAGATACTACAGCAGCTGGCCTTAGTGCAAGTAGGAGATTGTTAGTTATGTATATGCCCTAAAGGCCATTGTTGTACATATAATGTATATTATAATGGATGCTTGGATATATATAGAGAGGACTTTCTTGCTCGTCATGATAGTATGCTATTTGGTTTCACTTTATCTTAACATGTTGACTTATATTAGTTTACCGTTTTACTCTCACATGTTGATAAAGCCCTTAGGATATGTACTCGACTACTGGGACTATGATGAGATCATACTGGTGGGGCCACGGTAGTCGATGAGTATATCCTATAACTGTTCCTAGTCGAGGGTGTGTCGAGACAGGGCATCGATACACCATAGTAGACTGGCGTATACGCATCTTGACCCATATGATGGGTGATGGATGATCCTATATCCATCGATGTTTGACATCAAGGATGGTGTACGGGTGCTCAGTGGAGACTGGGTACACTGGACGGACTCGCCGAGAACTCCCAGATGGTATTATACCTCACGTCAGATGGCAGTTCTCCGGTGACACTGGTACAGGTTAGTCTGTAGACCCAAGATCGTCATAGAGTCTTGTGTGATTCCCACTTTGCTTTGATTTCCACCTTACCACATCCAAGAGGGCGTGCAAAATGATGGCTTTTGGGTACAGTCCCGAATCACATGGAGGCAATGAGCGATAGGAGGGGATTCGTCTCTCCCGGTATAGGGAGTTGATGTTATGCTGTGTTCAATTGGCTATAACTGCAAGTCCCTGGACAGGGCGGATATTGAGTACTACTGGTAAGTGTTATCATTAGGTTCTCGTCCTGTTATGAGCCTCACATCGAAACGACTTATCGGTTACTGGGGTCTGACGTATACCACCCCTAGACTAGATATGCGACATATCAGACGAAGAGACCGGACTGTACGGGAGTGTTACTGATTGGATTTACAGGAGAATGTACGGGCTTGCTTGTTGATCTTCTGATCGCTCAATACCTGGGTGGCTGTTACGTTTAGCTTACCGCTTGCAGCTTGTGGGTGTTTGATATGATCATCACCTGCTACCGACGTATTGACGATTCTTTAGAGTCCTACACAGAGGTTTCTTGACTCAGGCAAAACGGAGTAAGAGCACATATGTGATATGTGCAGGACCGAGGATAATACGATATGAGATACCGTATTATATTCTCGCGATATTTTGATATGAGAATGATCATCGGATCAAGTGTTGATTCGATGAATCGGTACATGATATATTAATCGGTTATATGCGATATAGCCGGATTGTCAGATCAAGTGTTGATTCGATAATTTAATGTATAATTATATATGTGATATATTACATTACATTATCTAATATTGGCTCGCTTTATTATTTCATTTTTTCACCGGATAATACATTGATATATATGCGATATATATTAATTGTATTATTTTCTTTTATTACAAAATATATTATATGTGTGATATATAATATTGTAACATGTTATAATTACTAATGCAACATGATTAGTGGAGATTAAACATGGTTAGGGTTTGATTTGGGTTAGTTCTTTCATGAAGTTTCTAGAAGCTTTTCTTTTGTTTCTTGCAAAGATATTATGATGGATATTTTGTGAGATATTTTCCTAACCCAAACCACACCCTTAACCCTAGTTAACTCTCTACAATGGTTTGCCTTGTCATCTTTGACCATGGTTGCATTTGTAATCATATATTCTTTTTCATTATTCATCACAAAAGGATTATTCATTCTTCTTCTTCTTCTTCCTCCTTGCAAAGCTTTCTAGTTTTGAGATTTGTGATGAATTAGTGTGAGAATTTGATAATAAAAGAGAGCATAAATCCTACTTCATCATCCTCATCTAATCTAGCCAATTAGATTAGGGCGTTCACCTCATTAGTGAGAAAGAGCTTGGTTTAAAGAAACTTCAAGGTAGATCATCGAAGAAAAGGAAGACTACAAGCTAGCATGGATCATTCGGGTTGTGGAGCTTCTTTTGAGTCCGGGAGATCGTGGATCGCGGCGAAGGGACTTCTACTCGGAGCTTATGAAGCGAAGGAGCGGACTACAAAGGTTGTAATCCCTCACTCTTAGTTGTAAAGATGTTTACTTGCATGTTAAACCCTAATAATCTAGCAAAGATCCCGGCTTTGGGTTGTTCGGCACGTCTAAATTTTAAATTGGGCATGGTTGATGCCTTATAGACCCTTGTATGAGTGTCTAGGAACCCTACAACATTAACACCATACTAAAGGGGTTTAGTATGGAAGATTCTAAGTGTGGTGGTTCGTCCACTTACTCAGGAATCACTCTCTCCAAAAAGATGTCTTCCAAGACTGATTTGGAGAGAGCTCGCGTGCAAGGGATACCCTATGCTTCGGCAGTAGGCTCTATCATGTATGTGATGTTATGTACCAGACCAGATGTAGATCACTCACTAGGTGTAGTGAGCAGGAATCAATCGGATCTTGGGAGAATCACTGGACAGCTGTGGAGGACATTCTTCAATACTTGAGAAGCACTAAATGAATGTTCTTGGTTCGAGCTTCTAGAGTGATAAGGTTGACTGAAAGTCAGTCACATGCATTGTCTTTACCCTCAGAGGAGGGACGGTTTGTTGGAAGAGTTCCAAGCTAGATACCGTGGCAAACTAGACGACAAAGGCTAGATACATCGCTACCAACGATGCTACCAAAGTGGATGTCTGGATAATTCTTGTTCATGAGATGAACATGGTTCCTACCATTGAGAATCCAATAATTGTTATTGTGACAACAATGGAGTTGTGGCTTTGGCCTAGGAACACCGGTCCCATCAGCGATCCAGACATATTCTGAGGCAAGTATCACCTGATCAGGGAGATATTTGATCTCCAAGGAATCGAGGTAAGGAGAGTTGACGCAAAGGATAACACGGCGGATCCACTCACAGAGGCCTTTCCCTAGAGAGACTTCTATAGGACATTGAGTATGAGATACTACAACAAATGGCCTTAGTGCAAATGGGAGATTGTTAGTTATATGTATGCCCTAGAGGCCATTATTATACATGTGAGGTATATTATAGTGGATTCTTGGACATATATAGGGAGGACTTTCTTGTTCGACATGATAGTATGCTATCTGGTTGCTCTTTATCTTAACATGTACACTTATTGTATCTCTATTACATGTTGATAAAGCCCTTAGGATGAGTACTTGACTACCAGGATTATGATGCAGATCATACTAGTGGGGCTGAGGTAGTCGGTAAGTACATCCTTCAATAGTTCCTAGTCGTGGGAGTATCGAGACAGGGCATCGATATTCCAAAGTAGACTAGCGTATACGCTTCTCGACCCATATGATGGGTGATGGATGATCCCATATCCATTGTTGTTTGACATCAGAGATGGTACGGGTGCTTAGTGGAGACTGGGTATACTGAACGGACTCACTGAGAACTCCTAGATGGTATTATACCCATCGTCAGATAGCAGTTCTCTGGTGACACTGGTACAGGTTAGTCTGTCGACCCGAGATTGTCATAGAGTCTTGTGTGATTCCCACTGTGCTTTGATTTCCACCTTACCACGTTCAAGAGATCGTGCAAAACGGTGGTTTTTGGGTACAGTCCCGAATCACATGGAGGCAATGAGCGATAGGAGGGGATTTCGTCTCTCTCGGTATTGGGGATTTATGTTGTGCTATGCTCGATTGGCCATAACAGGAAATCCCTGGCCAGGATTGCTGAGATTTACTGGTAAGTGTTATCAGTAGTTTCTCGAACCGTTATGGATCTTGCATCGGCATGGCTTATCAAGCTATTGGGGTCTGACGTTATACCACCCCCAGGCCGTGATATGCAACATATCTGATGAAGAGACCGGACTGTACGGTAGTGTTACTGATTGGATTCGCAGGAGTATAAGCAGGCTTGCTTGTTGATCTTCTGATCGCTCAATACCCGGGTGGCCGTTATGTTTAGCAGACCGCTTGCGGCTTGTGGGTGTTTGATATGATCATTACCTACTGCCGGCGTATTGACGAGTCTTTAGAGTGCTACACAGAGGTTTCCTGGTTCATGCGAAACGAAGTAGGAGCACATATGTGATATGTGCGGGACCGAGATTAATGCGCGTATGTGATACCGCATTCTATTCTCGCGATATGTGATATCGGACGGTTGTATGTGATATAGCTGGGTCATCGGATCAAGTATTGATTCGATAAGATGTTACATTTGATATTAGTCGGTTGTATGTGATATAGCCGGATTATTAAATCAAGTGTTGATTTAATAATTTAATGTATAATTATATATTTGATATATTATCTTACATTAACTAATATTAACTCACTTAAACATTTCTTTTTCTCACTTGTGTGCATATAGCATATATGTGATATATATTAATGTACATTTTATTTGTGTCATGCTTGATGCCACATGCTTCATGGGTGTATGAGACTTACACTATACTCTTGATAATTATAGGTTTTTATTTATTTTAGTAATTCACAAATTGGTGGAATTATATCATGGCTAGAAGCTTGGAGAAGCTTGTTGTATCCATTGACTTAGTCCACTAATTTGTTTTACTTAAGATATTTATTAACCTAACCATTATCCTTAGCCATAGTTTAGTCTCTACATGAGTTAGTGTATGACATAAACTCACCCATGGTTGCTATTCTCATCTCATGAGTTTCATTCTCATCTCCACTTCATCTTCTTCTTCCTCATGAGAAAGCTTTCTAGCTTTTCAAATGGTGATGAAATATTGTGAGAAAAATTAATCTAAAATGAGCCCAATTCCTACTTCATCATTCTCTACTATATTAGTCATTTAGTTTAGGGTGTTTACTTCACTAATCTACCATTAGTGAAGAGGTAGCATGAGCTTGAGTCTCCTCGACGTAGATCATCTTCGGCCTCGAAGACTTCGAGCAAGCTTGTTTATTTCCTCATGTGAACCCTTACTATAATTCAGGTGTTCACTACTTGGAGCGAAGGGACTACTACACGGAGCCATAGAAAAGAAGGACCAGTCTACAAAGGTTGTATTCCTCATTCACTTAGTTGTCAGGTTGTTTGCATTGCTAGTTCGTCTAAATATCTAGTTAAGATTCTAGGCCTAGGGTTCTTTAGTACGGTAAATTTTTGAAATTGGCATGGACAATGCCTCCCGAAACCTTGCTACCGCCCTAGGAAATCCCGCATTTGCAACAAGTCTAGCCTTATAGGTTTCCACCTCCCCATCTACACCATTCTTCCTTTTGTAGATCCATTTGCATCCAACGGGTTTTACCCCAGGTAGAGCAACTTCCAAGGTCCACACTTTATTGGTGTACATGGACTCCATTTCGGATCGCATAGCATCCAGCCACTTATCAGAGTCCCTACTGATAATGGCGTGCCTGTAACTAGTAGGATCATCTTCTTCTAAGATGCAATCATCTCGATCCCCGTTTATGAGAAAACCATAGTATCTCTCGGGCGGATGAGAAATCCTACTAGATCTGCGGAGTGGTTGGGGTTCGTGCAGGGTCATCGAATCTAGGGGTTCTACCAAATCTGCTGTTACAGTTTGTGGTTCAGAAATTTCTTCCAGTTCTACCGCACTCCCACTAATTTCTTTTGCAAGAAATTTCCACTCTAAAAAGGTGGCGTGACGAGCAACAAACACCTTCTTTTCCTCGGTGTGGTAGAAAAGGTACCCCCGTGAATGCTTAGTGTATCCCACAAACTTGCACAATACAGATCTTGCCTCGAGTTTACCTGGGTTCTGCTTTTTAACAAAGGCAGGACTCCCCCATATCTTAATTTAATTAAGACATGGTCTCTTCCCACTCCATATTTCATATGGGGTGGTAGGCAATGATTTGGTCGGTGCTCTATTCAATAAGAATGCAGCTGATTCAAGAGCAAACCCCCAGAATGAAAAAGGTAACTTAGCATTACTCATCATGGAGCGAACCATGTCCAATAGGGTACAGTTCCTCCTCTCCGATACACCGTTGTGCTGTGGTGTATACGGAGGAGTAAGCTGAGAGAGAATTCCATTATCTTTTACGTATTCTTAGAATTTCGTGCTTAAGTACTCCCCTCCTCTATCAGATCAGATGATCTTAATACTTTTATCAGCCTGGTTCTCTACTTCCTTTCTGAATTCTTTAAATTTCTCAAAAGCTTCAGATTTGTGTTTCATAAGATACACATACCCGAACCTAGAGAGATCGTCAGTGAATGTGATGAAGTACGAGAACCCACCCCTTGCATGTATAGACATCGTACCACATACATAACTGTGTATGAGTCCCAAGAGCTCTGCTGCTCTTTCTCCGTGTCCGGTGAACGGAGATTTGGTCATCTTTCCCTTGAGACAAGACTGACAAGTTTCATAAGATGAAAATTCGAACGTATTCAAATATCCATCATTATGCAACTTACTTAGTCTTTTCTCTCCAATATGACCAAGTCTACAATGCCACAAGTAGGATTCGTTCGTATCTGAACTCTTCCTCTTGCGTGTGTTTTGTACATTAAAAACTGTGTTTTGATTTAGAACATAGATACCATTAAACAATGTACCTTCTGCAACCAGTACCTTATCAAGGTAAATGTTCATGATATTTCTATCAAGAACAAAGTTATATCCATCTTTATTGAGTAAAGAAACTGATATTATGTTGCAAACCATGGAAGGTACATAGTAGCAATTGTTCAAAATCATAGTATTGCCATTTGGCAACACTAAGTGATATTCACCGATGGAAGCAGTATCAACTTGTGCTCTGTTCCCTACTCTGAGAGACATCACCAGGTCCAACTATCCTACTTTTTCTCAGTCCCTGCAATAAATTACAGATATGAGATCTTGATCCGGTATCTAGTACCCAGGAGGTAGGACTGATCGAAAAACAGTTCTCAATAACAAAAACACCTGAAGGACATGCAATAGTATGCTTCTTCTTCGTTGGGTCATCAAGGAATTCATGCAATCCTCTTTCCTCGGCACATACTCATGACAGTTGTCATAAGTTAGACCTGAACCGACGTTCCCCAGCCCCGAATAAGAATTCGGATCGGTCAAGCGATACATTTTATTATCTTGATTAGGGCGTGAAATGGTTACTGCCTGGAGAGAGAGAAAAGAAACACTTAGCATGCGCTCTTGCAAGATCAAATTGGTTATTAATTTATCTAATCAGGATGGCTCCCACTGTTTCCTCAAATTCTTCTTCAACCCCTAAAAGAAGAACTAGTCAGGATTAATCACACGTCACAATACTTGCTTAACCTTTCGACCAGGCTAGTGTCGGTATTTCCAACGCTTTCGTGAAGTTCCTTAATTATGTAACCTCTTTTCCCTGGAGGTATAGCCCCGCTAACACCGTTCTAGACAGCTACTTGGTTTATAGCATTGATTGTTAAGTGAAATAACCTCCTAAGAGTAATCTTACTCATCAGTGGGATCGGGATCCAACTATCATTGTGTGATGACCTAGATGGAATCCACTCTAGTCACCACACTCCAGAAGGTATGGTAAAACTGCAAGTTTCCTGTATATTTGAAACTCCCGATGTAGTTTTTGCCCCTGACACTTATGACCTTGACGCAGGCCAACATATCATAAGTTGTTAGTCAAGTTAAACCCGTCATTATCCTGGATTAACTTAGACCCACCCATACAAGTCCTTGACGTAGGCCAAAATAACTGTACGACTGTCCCAAATAATCGCATATCTATGCAGCAAAAAAGCATTACCCAGCTACCATTCACTATGCCTTGATGTAGGCCAACATACATAGCATGAATACTAGATGATACTTGTATGAAATGACGGAGGGCTACGGCTGGGTTTTTGGCGAAAAAAACGTTAACGTAATGAACTTGATATCGTTGAAGGAACCTGAGCAGTTTTGAAAAGGAGTGGTTTAGGCTCCGCTTTTGAAAACTTCTGGTTTTGAAGAAAACCGAGTAATCTATAGTATAGACTTTTGCTCAAGAGGTTACTCCCCGTGAAGGGATCTCGGCTCTTGCCTCCTGGAATGAGGTGCTGGATATTCATGACCGAATCCACTATGCAAAGAGAAAGAAAATTACTACAGTTTTTCGAAATTTGTTCCAACAACAACTTTTTAGGTTTCTTTTCTTGCATTAATCACAATTAATGCGGTCCCATCATTTAACCTATCACACCAGAAAAGAACGAAAATACAATGCACGTATATGCCATCCGCATTGGCCACTGGGCCCCGTCATCACCCGTTAGGTTACTTAACTAACGACAGAGCGGGGGCTCAACTAGCGCCGCTGTAAAACATATACAACATCTACTAGTATATATATATAATATTCGTCCCAGGCATGATAATAAGCAACATCACATAATCTCAGCAAGCAACACAGAAAAGTGGATAATCTTGGAGCCACGGGTTTCATTTGAGCCGCAAATAAAAGCCGACGTTCCCGGTCGTGTGGATAGCCTGTGCAATGAAAACCTGGACCCCTACAAGCGCGGCAAGTTACCCACCAATCCCAGAAGTGAGGCAACCCCAATCAATAAAGTGAATGGGCCACTCAGCACTCCACGGGATCCGTTAACTTGAGCGCCCCTCCGTGGGTCATCCTATACTCCCTACGAGTGCAACGAATAGCCCGCCAATTCTAGAATGAAGCCCCCTCCGTCTCAACGCCATGAGATGCGGGTTTGTTGCCTTCTAGAACCCGGTTATTCGTGCACTCCACCGCTGGGTAATCCTAGTACGGAAAATGAAAATAATATGTACAATGGTGACAACGACCTCAACCTGGTCGTGCCGCAAACAAATAATATGTGTCAAAATGGGATGAATTTGTTGCAGCATTCCTTAAGAAATTTTATCCCAATCATAAGACCAGCCGTGTTCGGAGCGAAATCTTCAAATTTACCCAACTTCCCAATGAACCATTCTGGAAATGCTTTGAACGGTTCAAGGATCTTCTTTTACAATGTCTTCATCACGGAATCCCTAGAGGGATCTGTGTCGAGTTATCTATGAGGGTATTGATCTCACGACTAAACAGATGCTTGAAACCATGTGTCATTGTCAATTCCTATCTAAAGATGATGGTGAAGCTTGGAAATACCTAGAAGATTTAGCTCAAAACATATTACAATGGGAAAGTGTTAGACCACTTTCGTCTAGGGATGATATCAATCAGCTCGATGTTTCCGTCATGATGAGAGCCGAAATGGCCGCAATACAAAGCAAACTCGACGCTATAGAAAACAGAATTTCTTCAGCCCCTTAAACCAATACACACTTCCCAAAACTGTGTGTGGTTGCTATTCCAATCCATCACATTTGACGGAAACATGTCTTTTGAATGTACCGTTTCAAGGTCACACTAATGTTGCATTTCAGCAAAGACCTGGAAACGATCCTTCTTCTTCATCATATAATCAAGATTGGAGGAATTACCCTGATCTTTCTTGGATCCAACACCAAACTCAATACACGGATCCAAACCAGAATAATTTTCAATGGGTCCCTCCACCACAACAGCAACCACCACAACTGAGTCAGCACTCCTATCAACCACAAAACTTTCAAAACCCGGCCAACAACTTTGATCCATTTTCTGCCGGTACCAATAACACCTCTGCACTTGAACAAACCATGAGTTTGCTTCTGACAAATTCGATTCAAATGTCGGCTGATTTTAAGTCTTCTATCGATGATATAAAGAAAAACTCCGCCTCCCAAGGTGAGATTATTAAATCGATGGAAGCACAAATTGCACAGTTAACAGCCGAAATGAGTGCTAGAGAGAAAGGGAAACTTCCAGCTCAACCCCTACCTGATCATGGACCTTCGCATTATAATGATGTGAATGATATGACCACGTTGAGATCTGGAAGAGTGCTAGACAATCATGTGGGTGAACAGATTAATGTTGAGGAATCAATTGAACCCCTGGCTTCCACTTTCACTTCCACTCCCACTTCTGCTTCTTACCCTATTTCGTCTAATTTACCTTCTTCTTCCGAGCCTATTCTCCGTTTTCCCAAAGGCTCGAACCCTCCACCCACTTCATCTTTTCCACCCCCACAAACTTCTCTACAAATGTTGGACCCAACACTTATTGATAAAGCTCCATTTCCAGATAGGTTGAGGCCCAACAAACCCAATGCACAAATGGAGAAACTTGTGGAAATGTTTAAGCAAGTTAACATCAGCATCCCTCTCCTAGATGCTATACAACAAGTTCCGTCATATGCGAAAATTCTAAAGAACTTGTGCACTAGGAAGAGGAAGACTCAAGTGCCGAAAAAAATGTTCATGTCGAGTACTGTAGACACAGCTTTTCCCCAACAATTACCAAGGAAACGTAAGGACCCTAGCTGTCCTACTATTTCTATTTCTATTGGGGATAAACACAATAACCGTGCTTTACTTGACCTTGGCGCTAGTGTTAACTTGCTTCCTTACTCAATTTATGAGTAATAAGGTATCGGAGAGTTAAAACCCTCGAACACAACTCTCCAGATGGCGACCGATCAATCACCAAACCTAGGGGTGAACTTGAAGATGTGTTGATAAAAATCGGGGAATTTGTATTCCCTGTGGACTTTATTGTTCTTGATATATAGCCTGTAGTGAACCCACGGAACCAAATTCCTGTGATTCTCGGTCGACCCTTTCTGGCTACTTCCAACGCTGTAATCAATTGTCGAAACAGCTCTATGAACCTATCTTTCGGGAATAGGTCAATTGAGCTCAACATTTACAAGTTGGGAAGTCAACCCTCCGATCCTCATGCTCGAGTATGTTCTGTCGAATTAATGGATGTCGACAGCAGCGAATTTGATCAGCTTCACGATACAGATCCAGACTTCTTTTATACGTTGTTGTTTGACCCAGATATGTATCATATATATACGGACCCTTCTTTCGAGTTGTCCGGGTCAACATCTAACGTCGATGATGAACTTTTTATGGAGTCTGTGTATCATCCCGTTCTTTCCAATGACATTATTCTTCGGGATATCGATGAAAGTTTCGCTGATGAACTCGTATTTTTAGAAAACACGGGTGTTGAGATGAATCATCTTCAAAACAAAGAAATTGAACCTCCACACCTACTTTTTGACATTCATAAGAATGCGAGTTATCCATCACTATCACTGTGTCGTCTCTCCAGAATGAGACACAAATCCATTCCATCACACCACTTATCTCTTCCCTGCTTCTTTCTGGCTCTATATAACATGTTCTTCCACCAACCGGTGCGTTTCACTGATAAAATCTTCGAATGGTTGGTGTTGACTTTTGGTCTTTACAAAGCCTTATTTTGACCAAATAACTTTACCCCCTCTCAAAATGCTTAATATTGTTTAACTCAAGTTTTGGGGGGTATATATTTTTGGCTCTTGAAAATAAAAGTTGTCCTCAAAATTGTGAGCCAAAAATAATTTTGGGGAGGATTTTCCCTTTCACTTATTCTTGCCCCCATTAATAATGTCCTCCCAAGCTTACAGGTTTTTGAGCATTAGCAGAAGACAACAGTGAGGACACTGTTGAAAACAAGTTTGGGGGAGATTTGTGCTTATTTACGCATCACTTTGCATCATATTTTGCATAAGCACAAAACAAAATAAAAAATAAAAAAATAAAAAATATTTTTTTACATAAATAAGATAATAAAAGATTAGATAATGAAAAATTACATCCAAAAGATTAGAAAAATTTAAGAAAACTAGTAATAAGTAGTTATCAGCCGTTGTCCCAAGGGTTAGTAAGATGAAAGAAGTCACTAATCTGCAGATAAAAATAAGTCTGAAAAATAGTTTCTATTCTGGAAGCCAAACATTTGAATGTTGATACCCTACTATATGCACTTACACACGTCTTGAAACTTGGGATAGTAGAGGATACCTTGAAATGCTCTTGTATAAATGCCAAAGTATGAAGGAAATAATAAATGGAAAATAAAAGATAAAATGGTGAAGAAAAATGAACACTGGTTTTGTTATCACCAAGGCAGCAATAAAAAAAATATAGCGAGGGTGCTTCATCACCTAGTGCCTTAGACCAACTGGTTTGGGAGTCACTGCTAAGCCTTAGGTGTTGCAAGACGAGGAAAATACTAATACACCTATTCAGCAAGCACATGAGTAATCGGTTGGTTAGTACCTCAAGAAGTATTAGCGGTCGCATGAAAAATGTGTGAGCAATTCCATCTAATATTCATTAATTAAAAAGTACTGAGGTAGATGGACAAGAGTATGATAGCTTGAATTGAATTCTCCGAGTGTAGGGATGTTCTTTACACACACGTAAGGGTATATGATCAATGTTTGGAAGAAAGGCAGGAATAAAGAATAAAGACGATGTTTTATTGAGGGATGACGTGATCTCTAACATTTTTTCATGACTATTAAGATAGGGCACATGACAACTGAAAAGCTAGTATAGTTGGAAACTCTGATTTTCAAAGTCTTTCTTTTACAATTCTTATCTTTATATGTAAATTTCACAGTCTTCCTTTTATTATAGGATTTTATGGGTGCAATCCGCTAAAAACTCTCAGGAGACAACACTCCTCCTACTAGGGACACCTAGAGGTTTAAAGGCTTATTGCACGTGCTCGGTGCAATCGTGTTGCCTACGAAAGTGTGCTAGTTAGTTTTTCTTTTTCTTTATTTTCTCCTTCTCTTAAATAAAAATAAAATATATTTGCTCGAGACGACCAAAATTAAGTTTGGGAGAATTTGATCAGTCGAAAATATTGCATTCTTAACACATCAATTTCCCTACTCTTTCTAATCATCTAAAGGTGTTTGGTATGAATATAGCACATATTAGCAATTCGTCTGCAAAATATCAAATAACATGTGTTATACATTATAACCGGCATTATGAGGGAAATTGAGTGTTTATTACTACATGCATGATTTTTGTATATCTCAACATATTTTATCGAGATTGTGTGCAGAAAATTCTTCAGGTAAAAGAACCGGAATCGCAAAAGTGCCGATAAAGTGCAGCAAGTCAAAGACTTGAAATCTGGAAGCAACCAAGAAAGAATTATAAGATTCCAATCATCAAAAGAACACCCAAAAGACAACACCAAACATATGCAGAAAACTTATGCAGAGATCTCCCTATATGGCCACGGATCCGCGGTCGATCCAGGCCGAGTCGCCGCGGTTCCGCGGCCGAGTTGACTCGTTGGCGCTCGAGACTTTTCCAAAGCCTTCCTTGTAACGGCCTAGCTTCTTCAGGACGCTCCATTTCCACGTGGCATCTTCTAGAAGGCTCTACATAACAACCAAGCTTATGAGAGAAGATTAAATGAGTGGCTATAAAAAGGGATCTAGATCTATAATTTGGGGTTGTTCAATAGTTAGTTAGATAATTTGAGCCAAAATTCAAATTCAAGTTGAGTGACACAACTTGATACCAAAACCATAACCCAAATCCATTTCAAAAGCCAAATCAAGATCATTTTGAGAAGCAAATCAAGCAAGCAACCATCGATCCTTTATCCGCGAAGCCAATCTTCATCAAGAGCGCGAGATCCACGACGATCCAAGTCTCACGGAGATCTAGCGGAGTGAACTTCGACGGATCTAGTTACCTCTTCAAAAGGAACGATCGAAAGCAACATCTTGTAACCTCGAATTGAGGGAATGTGTAATTAGTCGTCGATTTAATAAAGGTGATAATTGTAATTCTTGCTTTCTTTACATTCTTGCGTTATGAAACTTCTTGATTCTTGATTCATTAATTTTCATGATGTTTGAGTGAATCTCCGCTTATGGAGGAATCGAGAGAATCGGTAGATCTAATGGTGATGAAATCCTTTTACTAATTTTAAGTCTTATGAGAATTGTTAACTCTAGGAAAATGAATCATCGATGACCTAATTTGGAGCGAGATCATTTTCGTGATAACTTCGTTGCAAATTAGAGATGAATGATCGTTGATTTTCTTTGCTAGAGGTTAGATTTGAATGATGATCAATGAAAAGACAAGGGATAGTGAAGGAGAAACCCTAGTTTCTTCAATAGATCCCTAATCTTCATTCACCATCATCTTTCTAGCTACAATCCATCAATAGATAAAATTAGTTATAATTAGTATTCATCATGGCTACTAATTTGATCGATTCCTACAAGCTATTCTACAAATCTTGATAACTAAATTGATTGAGGCATTTCTTGATTCTAGATCTATTTTCTTGATGTTTCTTAAAATCAAATCTTACAAATCTTGAATCAACTTTCTTGCATTTTCTTTTATATTTTAATTTCGACTCATCTAAAACAAGATCGATCAAAACACACATCTCAGTGGACGATCCGTATTCATTAACGCGCTACATCGACACCGTTAATTGATTGCGGTATAAATTTCTTTGGTTGTGAAATATTTTAATACACACAAAAGATGATCAATCAGACATACATATCCAATATACCGTACAGTCCGGTCTCTTCGTCTGATATGTCGCATATCGAGTCTGGGGGTTGGAATCGTCAAACCCCGATAACTCGATAAATCATGCCGATGTGTGGTCTATAACCATTCGAGAAACTAATAATAACACTTATTAGTAAATCTCATCAGCCCTGGCCAGGGACTTGCGGTTATAGCTAATCGCGCATTGCACAACATCAACTCCCAATACCAGGAGAGACGAAACCCCTCCTTTCGCTCACTGCCTCCATGTGTCTCGGGACTGTACCCAAAATCCACCTGTTTATACCACTCAATAGATCCGTGGTAGGGTAGAAATCAAAGCACAGTGGGAAGCACACAAGACATTATGACGATCTCGGTTCTACAGACTAACATGTACAAGTGTCACCGGAGAACTGCTAATTGACGATAGGTATAATACCATTTTGGAGTTCTCGGCGAGTCCGTTCAGTATACTCAGTCTCTAATGAGCACCTGTATACAATCTTTGATGTCATACACCAATGGATATGGGGTCATCCATTGCCCTTAAACAGGGTCAAGAAACGTATACACTAGTCTACTCTAGAATATCGATGCCTTGTCTCGACACTCCATCGATTAGGAACTTTTAAGGATGTGCTTATGGACTACACATGCCCTACTAGTATGATCGGCATCATAGTCATGTTAGTCAAGCAAATATCCTAAGGGATTTATCAACATGCATCAAATAGACAGTAAACATAATCAATTGAACATGTCAGGATAAAGAACAACCAGATAGCATACTATCATGTCGAGCAAGAAAGTCATATGTGTGTGTGTGTGTGTGTATACATATATATACACACACATATATATATACATATATATATACACACATATATATACATATATATATACACACACATATATATACATATATATATATACATGTCCAAGCATCCACTATAATATACAATAATAGTCTCTAGGGAATACATATATCTAACATGATGGAGGTCAACAAGGCTGTGTGACTGTCTCTATCGATCGCATCAACATGCTACAGATAAGTATTACCCAACTACCGTACACTGTGCCTTGATGGAGGTCAACAAACACAGCACGAATACTAAACACTATATATCTGAAATGACGAAGGGTTACGGCTGGTTTTGAAGAAAACCTTTAATGTAATAAACTTGATATCGTTGTAGAACCTAGTGATTTGAAAAGAAGTGGTTTAAGCTCTGCTTTAAAAATTGAGTAGTTTTTCAAAAAAAACAGAGTGGGTTGTAGCATATGCTAGTTTTTGCTAAAGAGGCCATTCCCGATGAAGGGATTTAGGCACTTTCCTCATCGAATGAGGTGTTGGATATTCATAATGGAATACCACTATGAAAAGCAAGAACTAGAGCTACCTTTTTGAAAAAGTGATTCTACAATATATTTTAGGTTTCTATTCTTTTCATTAATCTTATTAATGAAGTCTCATCATTTATGTTTCCTAAACATCACAGAAAAAACGAAAATAAAACACACATATATGACATCCGCATTCGTCACAGGGACCCGGGTCTTCACCGTAAGGTTACTTAACTTATGGCAGGGCGGGGTTAGGACTAGCGCGGATGCAAAATATATATAGTGTCTACTAATATATCATATATATAAGTAGTATTCGTCTCACGCAGTTATATGATCACATCACATCACAGAACATCAGAAGCAGATATATGAAATATAGGATATACTAGGAGGACCGTGTTTTAGATTAAGCCAGAAACGAAAAACACGGATTCTACGGTCGTGATGAATAGCCAAGTCTACACCCCTAGACCCCTATGAGAGCGGCAAGCAACCCTGCCAATTATAGAGTTAGGCGATCTGTCTCGACTCCTCGAGATAGCCTCCCACTAGACTCTAGAACCCGGTTACTTATGCTCTCCGCCTTGGGTCTATCGTAATGCGGTAAAGTAAATAATATATATTGAATGGAGACAACAACCTCAACCCGGAAGTGTCCCAATAAAAGAATATTGCATATAATTATTTACATGAATGAAAATTGAAAAACTCTCATCTCACATAAAATCCCCGCTATTCAATCACGACGATCCAATATAACATATCGATAGCAACACAATAACATCTGTTGGTTATAGTGTCCTCAAGGCAATTATCATAGTCGAAGGCAGGTGATTATGATGATTGAGGGAGGACCTATACCGGTAGAACAGTCTTACTCGAGATGATAGTATGCTATCTGGTTTGTCTGTATCATCACTATTACATGTTGATAGAGCCCATAGGATTCTTGCTTGACTACCAGTATTATGATGGCGATCATATACGTGGGAGCTAGTGGTCTATAAGCACATCCTTAAATGTCCCTAGTCATGGGAGTTTCGAGACTGGGCATCGATACTCCAGAGTAGACTAATGTATACTGATCAAGACCCCGACGAGGGGCGGTGGCCAAGTCTCACAAGCCATTGGTGTTAGTTTGTTCACCTAAGATAGTATACAGGTGCTCATTGGGTTATGAGTACACTGGACGGACTCGCCGAGAACCTGCTAGTTGGTACTATACCTATTGTCAGATAGTAGTTCCCAGGTGACATGTGTACAGGTTAGTCTGTCGACCTGAGATCATCATTTGTCTCGTGTGAGTTCCCACTGTGCTTTGATTACTACCCTACCACGGCTCAAAGGAGTCGTGCAAACAGGTTTTAGTTGGGTATAGTCCCGAGCCACATGGAGGCAGTGAGCGGATTGTCGGGGATTCGTCTCTTCCGATATTGGGGGTCGATGTCGCGCGGTGCACGGGCGGCCATCACTAGAAATCCTTGGCCAAGGTAGTCGAGAATTAATGATCTAGGATCAGTAGTTTCTCATGTGGTGATAGGTTTCATACAGACACGAATTATCGCGTTATTAGGGATCTGACTTTATCCACCCCCCTAGACTCGATATGCGATATTCATAGACAAACATACCGGACTGTACGGATATTTTCACTGTCAGGCTCAGTAGGGGTTTGGATGAGTTTGCTCGTCAGCCTTCCTTTCGCTCAATACCTGGGTAGCCGTTACGTACAGCTAGTGCCGCTGATGTGCTTGTGGTTAAACCCACTGCCAGCGTATTGACGAGTCTTTAGAGTCCCACACAGAGAGTTTTCACGGTTCAGGCAATATGGTGTAGATGACGTATGTTGGTACATACAAGTGTCCAATTAAATATGTGTATAGGCTACACAGACTTTAATCGGACGGTTGATAATACTAGCGGCTTAGGATTAAGCCGGATTATTAAATCAGGTTTTGATTTAATAATTTATATATGTATTTATATATATATGTATTCTAGTATTATTATTCACTATTCATTTTCTCTTGGCTATTCGTATTTTTGTATGAATACGCGTATATGTATTTCGATACGTATACCAGGTTGTATTCCGTATTTATACGGAATTGTTTCTAGAAGATGGCCACCTCATTAATTGATTTTCATTTTAGAAAATCAATTGGGAAATGAGGTGGAGGGTGAGTTAGCATGAACATGGGTCATGGCATGTAGAGAGGTATGGCATGCAATTGTTTATTGGAAAATGATGGAGATATTTTTCATTTGCATGATTGGAAAAAAGAGGGGGGCTGCCACATTCTCTATGGGGCTTGCTCATTTCTTTTCTCCACTTTCTTTTCTTTACTTGCTTCATGATTCTCATTTCTCACTTGGAGAAAAGACTTAGCCACATTTTCTTTAGTTGCTCATGCCACATGTTTCCTCACCTCCTCTTGATCTTCTATGGTTGCTCATGGAGCATTTGTGATGAGAGATAAATTATAGTGACACATTTCTACACCTCCACTCTCCATTGCTAGCAATCTTGGAGCGTCGGTTGCCTCGCTTGGCGAGGCTGAAGCTTGCGCCGTTTCCCTCAGGTGGATCATCGTAGATGGAGGAAGACCAGCAACCAAACTCAATCCGCAACCACTAGGAGCTTGGGATGATAGTTGAAGACACGAAGGACTTGGTTCATTCGGTATAACCATCTAACTCCTTTTTATATGTTTGCTAGTATAGAGTTTAGGGTAGATCCGGGCATCGGGTAATAGTAGCGCCAGTTTAGAAAAAAATTCCGCATTTGGCCACGGTTTGATGGCCGGGGCGCTGCCGTAACCCAACATGGTATCAGAGCCAACCCGTAAAACCTTTACTAGCTTGTTTAGACGATGTTAAAATATCGAAATCGAAACAACCCCGAAATGATACCCTGCAGATTCCAGTCTCTGTCGTTTTTCCAAAGTCTTAAAAAAAATTAGCAACTGCAGAAGACTACTATGGTGACCACTAGACTACATCCCAAAAACGAGCCAGTTTCACCCGTATTGGACCGGCCACATTAAGAAAATTTCCGAGATGGCCGGCCCTGCAGTCGAGTTTAGGTTTCGTATTTTGGGTATGGTCTGGTCTCTGGAATTTTGGTGCAGTGGTATTGCTTGTTTTGCCCATTTTGGATATTATGTTATCTTTTGTTCATGGGCAATTCGGGGTGTTTCGAAGTCGATAATTTAACATTGTTTAAATGTTTACAGTACATGCATTACTATCTGCGACCGTGAATGTCATTCGAGCGGTACAACTCGTCTAATTGCTATATATTCTTTTAGACGAGTTTGCGAACGTGACATTCACGTTGATGTTCTATGTTGTGCTGTGTTGTGGTTGGATCGTCGTGGTGGATAGCTTGGGTGCAATATTAGTACAGTTTAGTTTCATTTGTACATTTGATATTGCGGGGCGAGCGTCCGACATGTGGACTGCCGTCACTGCCTGTTTGTATATTATTTGTTTGGGGCACGACCGGGTTGAGGTCGATGTCACCCTTGTACATATTATTTTCTTTTCTGCACTAGGATTATCTCGCGGTGGAGTGCTTGAATAGCCGGGTTCTAAAGGGCAACGGATCCGCATCTCATGGCGCTGAGACGGAGGGGACCTTACTCTAGAATTAGCGGGCTATTCGCCACACTCGTAGGGGGTATAAGTTGACCCACAGAGGGGTGCCCAAGTTACCGGATTCCGTGAAGTGCTGGGTGGCCCATTCACGTTGATGATTGGGGTTGCCTCGCTTCTGGGATTGGCGAGTAACTTGCCGCACTCGTAGGGGTCTAGGTTTTCATTGCATAGGCTATCCACACGACAGGGAACGTCGGGTCTCATTTGCGGCTCAAATGAAACCTGGGGCTCCAAGATTATCCACCATTCTGTATTGCTTCTGTGATGTTTCTTTATATCATGCCTGGGACGATTGTTATATATATTTATATATATAGTGGATGTTGTATATGTTTTGCACCCGCGCTAGTCCAGTCCCCGCTCTGTCGTTAGTTAAGTAACCTAACGGGTGATGACGGGACCCAGTGGCGAATGCGGATGGCATATACGTACATCATATATTTTCGTTCTTTTCTGGTGTGATTAATTGATGGGACTACATTGATTCTTATCAGTGCAAGGATAAAGCAAACCTTTATATGATGTTGTTGGAACCAAGTTTTTTAAAACTTAAATTACAGACGTTTTCTTTTGCTTTGCACAGTGGTATTCGGTTATGAATATCCAGCACCTCATTCGACGAGGCAAGGGCCGAGATCCCTTCATCGGGAGTGACCCCAGAAGTTTGCGTCAACGTAATAACTTTACTATTGTCGATTCTTTTGCTTTGCATCGTGGTATTCAGATTGGAATATCCTGCACTTCATTCGACGAGGAAAGAGCCGAGATCCCTTCACCGGGAGTGACCTCTTTAGCAAGAGTTTTCGCCTCTATACATTTGTAAAACCACTTGGATTCCTTCAACGATATCAGGTTCATTACGTTAAAGGTTTTTCGCCAAAAACCAGCCGTAGCCCTCCGTCATTTCAGAAAAGTAGCGCCTAGTATTCGTGCTATGTTTGTTGGCTTCCGTCAAGGCATAGTGTGCGGTAGCTATGTGTTACTTTTCTGTAGCATGGATATGCATTAATCTAGGACAGTCGTACAGCCTTGTTGACATCCATCAAGGGCGAGTACGGGTGGGTCTAAATTAATCAGGACAATGACGGGTAGAACTTGACTTGCAACTTATGATTTGTTGGCATCCGTCAAGGTCATAAGCTGCTTGGGGTAAAAATCACATCGGGAGTTTCAATCATACAGGAAACTTGCCATGAATGCGCATACCTTCTGGAGTGTGATAACTTGAGTGGCTTCCATCAAATTATCATGCTATGATAGTTAGATCCCGATTCCCACTGATGAGTAGGAACACCTCGAGTGATTTTAGATGATCCCGACTAATTCTCCTTTTGGGTTTGGAGGAGAATTCGAGGAAACAGTGGGAGCCATCCTGATTAGATAAAGTGATTAACCATTTTGATCTAGGTTAGAGTGCACGCTGAGTGTTTCTTTTCTCTCTTTCTCTGGCAGCGACCATGGCCCGGCCCTAAACTAAAACTCATGAACCTAGTTAACCGAACCTTCTTAAAACACTTTGGCTTTTGGAATATCATGGTGTCGCATATATCATTGCCACTTCTATATCACCTTTGCATTTCTCCAGAACACCCCGTATCACTACGAACATCCACTCCTATTGAATAAATCCATCGTATAGTTACATACGAACTCGAAGGAACTTGTTCCAGATTCGAGAATGGATTCTGGTTCTGGAGAGATTGAATAAGATTATTCGGTAGTATTTTCCCTTTACCTTCTCTCAGGTTGTGAGGGCTCCTAGGATTAGGAGAGGGTACACCTATTGAGCTTATTGGATAGTCTTCCTCCAAACCATAGGAAGGTGCCGAACGGTAGGGAAGGAAGAAAACCAATTAGCCGTGTACAGAAGATAATAAATAAAGACAAATAAAGGGATCGGAATAACGGCAAAGAAAATTGCAACTACTATCATTCACGACAAAACCGTGTATACCCATGTCACTCCCACAATCACTTTGGATTTCTCCAGAACACTTTGTATCATTACGAACGTCCATAATGCTTGGATATGCCATCGTATAGTTACATACGAACTCGAAGGAATTCGTTCCAGATTCGAGGATGGTTTCCGGTTCAGGAGAAATAGAATAGGATTATTCAGATGTCTTTTCCCATTACCTTCTCTCAGGTTGCGAGGGCTCCTGGCATAAGGAGTGTACACCTATTACGCTTATTGGATAGTCTTCTTCCAAACCTTAGGCCGGTGCCGAAGGGTAGGGAAGTAAGAAAACCAATTAGCCTAAAGAAGATGTACAGAAGCTAATAAGTAAAGACATAATAAAGGGATTGGAGTGAGGGTGCGGAAGTATACGGTTACAGTCATGAATCAGGATAGTGGAAGAGGCATTACTAGGAATACCCGGTTACCCCTTCGAAACATTTTCATGTTTCAGTTTCACTGTGCGGTGTTAATTGAAAACTGTTTTCCCAAATTGGAATCTAACTCCAGAGTATGTATTTACCAGATCAGTTTCTCACATCTATATGTTAGTACAGATGGTGAGTGGGAGTAAGATATTGGGAATTGGGTGATTAGATCCTCATAATATCGGAATTCGTTGTAATTGGTGATATTTGAGAAAATCACCTGGGTTTTGCCTAACGACAAGTATTTGGTTTTGAATATCCGTTGTTATGCACCAATTTCAAACTGATATATCTGTACGTTTATTTTATAAAGTGAGGTATAACCTTTTGAAATTATGTCTGTGACATTTACCTATATCAGTTGATGGTTAGGTAAGGTGCATTCAACTGCGGTGTAATTCTTCTTAAGCATAGTACAGTTTCAACCTACGACGCACAGAGTTTGAGTTGTTAAACTCAGTGGACTTATACAAAGTATTGTATGTTTTCCAGTGTCCATTAGGACAAAGAGGTTGGTACTCGTACTATATTCTGTTTACTTGTGACTTCTCCAGTTCTGGACAAGTATTTCGTTGAAATGCAAGGTCCGGATACTGAGAAGTTATAGGTATAAGAATAAAGTAGATAACCATTTGTTGGAAGTATCAGGATTCTTCGAGGTAGTCGAAGATGTAGATACTTGTTTTTGGTATTCCGTTGATAGTAATGGTTTTGAGAACTTGCTTCTCTTTCGGGTTACTCATATATGGATGCACTCCTAGTTGAGTAATGCTGATTGGCCTCATTCCATTTGGTTGATATGCACTGGAGACAGCTGCATGATTTTGAATCTGGTTCCAATTAAATTAGTGCTTTGTTTCTATATTGGATATATATAGAATCAATTTATATCTTAACAATGTTAAGGTATAGGGAGTTGTCTGGCTGATGCTTAAAACCAGAATCCGGATAAACTCGAGGCACGTTTCAGTAATGGCAGTTTGTGGGTTATCCCGGGCTTTGACGAGGGTTAACTTTCTACCATCAGGAAGATCAATGGTGATATTGTTCTTGACTCGCCATAGTTTTAGTAAAATGGATTTTTTCAGAAAACAAAAGTGGGAGTATGGTAGAACTGGAAATGATTCTAGAACCACAAACGATTACTGAAAATTTAAAAGAACCTAAGGATTCAATTGGATTTGATGTTCCATCAGAGCATTTGGTTTAACCTGTGTTCGAGTTAAAGTTTGGCTATATGGGGTCTAGGCATACGCTTGTGTTACCTAGGCTTTACCTTATAGGACTTAGACTTGACTTTGGGGGTCTTATACCCGAACTTTCGTTATATAGGATGACCTTGGTTGATGAAGTAGGTACTAAGTAGAGTGACGTACCGTACATATATTCCGTGGCATATTTACGATATGATACTCCGCCTAAGTTATCTTAGGATTTATATCTTGAGATCTTCCTTCTATGCGTTCCGTTGATCTATCCTTGTCAATGCATGTTGATTGTTCTGGTCTCCATGTCTACGTGAGCCGAGAGGACTGCGGTTAGAGACACGGTCAGGGCAGACTTGTCGGGGACGAGGACTGACCAGGGTGACATTCCGGTGACATAGGGACATGTTGTTTATCCTTATTAATCGAGTTTCTAATGTTGAGGCGAGTTTCTTCAGGATCCGCACCAGATGGTCGAGTCATTGCTGGAGATTAGCCAGACTTGAGGTGTGATGTTTTTCCCTCTCCGAAGATCATAGTGTTGTGTGTTGTTCAGACAGCGGTACCAATCATTGCTGAGGTTATTGAGGTGTTGCGTCCAGAGTACATGAAGTTGAAAGTTGTCGATGTTTACAAGTGTAGTTGGATCAGAGAATTAGTAGTCATTCAAATAAGAGATGACAAGGACTTTTAGTCCGTTATGGCGCTCCGATATGAGGTTGGTGAAGTTGATTAGCTTCTTCCGATGGGTCTTGCTCAGACCTGGTGCAAGTCGCTCGAGAAAGAGATCGTGTAGTAAGTTTTCCTCCGATGGATTGAGACGAGTTCTCGAAGGTGAGCTTAGCCAGATTCTTCTACAGGGTATCAGAGATGCCGGATTCGTATTTCGAGTTTTATGTAAAGCTCCGGGCTTGGTCATAACCAAGTATGACTTGCAATTCGTGTAACTATCGCGATATGCTCCTTAATTGATTGATATTGGAGAGTAATGAAACAAGAGATTGGTGCGAAGTTTCAGTGGGCAGTTGTTCTTCACCGTCAATATTGAAGATTTGATGCATATGCAGAGGTGCGTACGACCAAACATCATAGGAAAATCTTGAGAAAATGGCAGTTGATACGAAAAAGAAAGTGGATTCAGAAATGAGTGCTAGTCCCGGGCAGGCTGAGTATATGAGATAAGCAGGAGAATTGATGGGCTCTTTCCAGAAATTAATAATAAGTAAGATTTGACCGAGGATCAGTTGTTGGCGCACACAGAAAGATTAGAGATTACCGTCATCAACATGTTGAGTTGCGAGAAACTGGACTACTGGTCAAGAAGATGTGGTGAGAGGTATTAGCAGCAGGACTGATTGTGTCGTTGCTCCTCACCGGACGATTGCATAAAAGAGGCCATGGCGTTAGAGATCCGCAAGAAGAATCAGAATTCAGGGACAAAGAACGCTAGACCGGGGCAGTAGGCAAGTAGTAATCTTTGCTCTGCCAGTTCCGGGTGTATAAGCACCTTTTGACATTGAGGAAGATACACTTCAATGTCATTATTTTCGATTTACGTTTTTATGATTTTTCAAACATTGAAAAAGGGACAACTCAACGTCCGTTATTTTGACATATGTATTTTGAGGATTTGAGAGTTACACAAGGTTTTGTGCACACCAGGTGCACTTGTTTGAGATTTCTGCGTGAGGTGACTGCACTTGATTGGAGTGTTATGTACACCGGATGCACTAAACTGATATTTTCCGTGCATATCAGTTGCACATGATTAAGAGATTATATATATAAATACTCTAGGTATACTCGATATGTTTTGTGCACACCAGTTGCACATTTTGATGTTTTGTGCACCCCGATGCACTTGAGATTTGTTTTGTGCACCCGATGCACTTGATATTTGCTCCATGCATAGTTGATGCAGTGGATATTGTTTCGTGCACCCTGTGGCACTTGTGCAATTTTTGTTTCCATGCACACCCGTTGCAAGTGATTTGGATTTTTGTGTAAAACCGTTAGAGTTGATTTTGTTTTCGTGCCTTGCACTTGATAGGATATGTTATAGAATTGATTTCTATATTTTCGCTTGGTCATGTGCTACCGATATTGCACTACGACTATGGCATTGATTGTGTACTTGGTATACACAACGATTTTCGTATTTGAAATTTTGCATCATAACCGGAGTAATCCTCATAGCAACCGCTAGAGTTACAGTTATGTGAGTTTTATACCTTTTTGATGTTTCACGCACACTGTTGCGTTATGTTACATATTAGCTCGTGTGGGACTTTGGAGTCCTGTTATATTGAGCGAACAATGTATATTAAAATTTGGACCCCGGCAAAATTGTTTGAAATGAGTCAATTGGATTGAGAAAAATGTTTAAGAAGGGGTTTTATTTTAAATTCGGGGACCGAATTTCTTTAAGGGGGAGAGATTGTAACATTTTGGAAAATTATAAATATTAATTTATAAATTTTAATATGAATTTAATAAGTCTACAAAATGATATCGCTTATGAAATTGGGTATCGGAATTATATCCGAAAAATGTAATTATTTCGATAAATATGAATAAAAGTGTGTGGTGTCATAAAAATGATATTTTAATTATTTTAACATGATATTGTATTTTACATTAAGCTAATGACATTTAAGTGATAGATTAATCATTCCATATCTTTTATTTTACATGGATTTAAATTGTAACATGAAAGGTTTTGATATTTTGATAATTCTTTTAATGATTGATATATCTTAACCTAGGCTAAACTCTCACAACACCACATCCTCATCCATGCTCGACTTCTTCCACCTCCTTCTTCTCAACTTTACACCTCCTATTTCTCCCATGACACCTCCACCTTACAACCCTCCACCCCATGCTCTCTCTACACACAACATAACTCCTTATCTTATCAACACTTAGAAATTCTTAAGCCTTCCTCAAACTGAACTATATGTTTATTCAAACTCCAAACAAAAATAATTCTAAGTGTTCATCACATCCAAAGAGTAAAACCTTGACCCTCTCCTCAAAATTGTGCACATCATCAAGCTAGAGCCTCTACAAAACCTTGATGCTTCCACACACACTTCTTGAGCAGGATTTCCTTGTACTACCACTCTATAGGTATATCTCCTTCCTTCTTTGCATATTCAATTCTGTTTGATAGTTGGTTTTAGTGTGCAGTATAGGAAAACAGTTTGTTTTGTGATATTTAGCCTACTGAACTTGAATCTGGAACTACTAGGTATAACCACTAAAAAACTAACAATACCATAAGTATCATGAGACCACTAGGAAACTACACTTAAAGCCCGAGCTCCAAACTCCCTACCAAGTCCGGCGACATTCACAAATTTTCCGGCGCCGCCGGCCCCCCTAGGCTGGTTGGTGTTGGTTTTTCTTCTGTAGCTTTAGTTTGGTATTTTATGAGTTACTGTATTGTTTGATTTGTTCCAGTATTCTTACAGAGAAATCTGGGAATGTTTTAGTAAGGGTTTTATCAAGTTTCCGATATTCCGATACGGGTTTTTCGTATTTTGTACTGCGACTGAAATATTGACGTTCGTACGTTAATTTCAGGGGCATTTGTTTGTTTTTAGGGTAAGTGAGTTGTAGGTTCTAACCTATGGATGCTTAGCTTGTTGTTTGATTTTGATATGATATTTACGCCGATTTTCATAACTGTGATTATAGATACGATCGCGAAGGTTTCCGAGATAGAGTTGACGGACATAAAAATCATGTATTCGACGAGCTCGACAAGTTGGTGAGTAGATTTTTATCTACGGGGGAAGTCGAGTGGATGGCGTATAGCACCCCCGCAACCTTATAAATAGTAGTATGATATATAGTTAGTTTTAGTATTTATTCAAGATATTGATATTGGAGTTAATTTGCCTCTAGCATAATATCCATTCGCATGTAGTTTATTTATGGTTTGGTAAATTGGTATGAAGGGTCATGCCGTACTAGAGATGATTTAGATATAGTGATAATGTGAGGTATTATACGAGGAATTATACCGTATTGGTGGTGATGAGATTCGTATTCCGAATAACGGCCAAGTTTTCTTTAAACTCATAAAATAATGTTTTATTTCGTTTTAGAACGTAATACTTGAGTGAGCTATACTCTTTTAAAAACTAACGATTCGTTTCCCTTTTTGATGATAAAAGACAAGGATGCGATGCCAATTTCCAAAACAAATATCCATTTTCAACCCAAGGCAGCGTCCTAATTTCAAAACCAACGTTTCGTTTCCTTTTCAAAGATAATGGTATAACTCATAGCAAGTAGTTACATTTATTAGTTGTGCTTAGATTTACTTTACTTGTTCGCGTTATAATTATTGATATTATACGTTTCCGTAATACGAACACTCTGATAGAACACTGCACAACTACCAATGAGTACTATGTTGCACAAGCACGTACACATCTGTTACACTACACCTCATTGGTACTGCCATGTCACTGTAGGACCGTTATGTTATGTAATGCGTATGTAGATGTTGATATGAGTGGGCTATTACACTTCTAGAACACTTGCACAAATACTAATGATTGCCAAGCTGCATGAGTACAGACGCGTATGTTACAATACACATCATTAGTAGTGCCATGACACGGTAGAATTGATCTCTTTGTGCATGTATGATTTATTTACGCAGTCTTCCTTTATTACCTGTTGCGTATTGCGAATACCAGTACTACGGATGTTCATATTTGATTCTTATGGGTTTTCTGGATGTTTTACTCTTAATGATATATATCAGTGGTATGGGACGCTGTTATATATGTATATATATAATATATCATCAGAATGATCTGTGCAAGTATTCTCGTTCTTTACTTGATGTTTCTGGATATGATGAGTTGACGTCCACCATGAGCTTGATGTTTTCTGATTGTTTTATTCTGAACCGAGTGGGGGAGATATACGGTTTCGGACTTGCTACTTATCCGGGCTGAGTGGGGGAGTATACAGACGGATACATGATGGACCCGATCGATATCGAGGGGCAGGATAGCCGCATTAGAGGCGGGGAGCCTAACGAGGATACTCGATACTGGAGATAGAGATGAGCACGGCAGATTGTTAGTGTATATGCCCTAGAGGCCATTACTGTATCATACTAGTTTGTGTATTACTTAATGGAAGCTTAGGATATTCACAGTTGTATAGACAATCTTGCTCAAAATGGTAGTATGCTACTTGGTTTGTTTCTACTTTAATATGTGCATGTGTTTCTTTTAGCATATCGCTTATACATATTAGTGGAGCCCTTAGGATTTTTGCTTGATTACCAGCGTTGTGATGGCAGTCACACTTGTGGGGGCTGGGTAATCTATAAGCACATCCTTATACAGGTCCCTAGTCGTAGGATTATCGAGACAGGGTATCGATACTCCAGAGTAGACTAGCGTATGCGCTTCTCATCCCAGCAGGGGAGATGGTTTGTCCCACAGCCATCAGTACGTCGTACTGGAGATAGTATGCGGGTGCTCGTTAGGTTACGAGTACACTGGACAGGACTCGTCGGGAACTGTTGGTTGGTACTATACCTATCGTCAGATAACAGTTCCCAGATGACATGAGTACAGCTTAGTCCGTTGACTTGACACTGTCACTTCGCCTCGAGTGTGTTCCCACTGTTCTTTGATTACTACCCTACCACAGCTCAACGGAGTCGTGCAAACAGGTAGTAGTTGGGTGCAGTCCCGAAGCACTTGGAGGCAGTGACGGTTAGACAGGATTCGTCTCTCCCGGTATTGGGGGGTTGATATCGCGCTGTGTTTAGGAGAGCCATTACACAAAGTCCCTGGCCAGGGCAAGCGAGAATTACTGGTAGTGTTTCCAGTAGTTTCTCAGGGTGTTCTGGGCTGCACTCCGGAATGACTTGTACCGCTATTAGGGGTCTGACGTTTACCGCCCCTCTAGGCCCGCCATGCGATACTCTCAGACGAAGAGACCGGACTATACAGAGATTGTCACATTCAGGCTCAGTAGGAGTTCGGATGGGTTTACCTCATCGGCCTTCTTATCTACATCTACCTGGGGACCGTTACGTACAGCTAGTGCCGCTTGCGGTCTGTGGTTAAACCCACTGCCAGCGTAGTGTCGAGTCTTTAGAGTCCCACACAGAGAGTTTCCCTGCACTGGGCAAAAGGTGTAGAGGCCGTATGGTTTTACGGCAGGGCTACGATTACTTACGTGCACTTGTGCTCGTATGCTGTTCGGGCAGACAATGCTAGTGGGCTTTGGTTTAAACCGGATCCTAGTATTGTATGGATGGATTAGTTTTGTCTTCTGTGCATTCGCATTCTACGGAATGCAGATGCGGGTGTGTATGCACAGTTGTGAGGAGCGAAGAAGAAGGAGGTGCCTCATTAGGGTTTTGACAGTTGGTTCGGTCAAAACCATTATGAGGCCGGGACATTATTTACTAATCTTTAATTATGATAATTATGTTATGACTAATTGCTTTGACCATTTGACCATACTTGACTTTGTTGACAATTTGACCATTGTTGACTAAGATCTTTCATGTGAGATGTAGAGTCTTCTTTTTTTTGATTGATTTGGTTTTATTTTGAGATGATAATGGTCATATCAATGTAGCCATCAACATTATCATCATAAAAGATTACTAAATATTTTTTTCTAGCATCATTATCTCTTTGGCTTTCTCTCTCATCAAAAGAGAGCTCCCATAGTTCCTCCTCCTTCTTCCTCCTCTAGATTTTTCCTTTTCTCTCATGTGTTGAGAAAATAAGGATCTAAATTGACAAACAAATCCATCTTCTTCTTCTACACCACCTAGGACATCAAGCATAGCACACTTGTTGCCCTAGTTACCTCGGCTTGAGGTGGAGCTCGGAACACAAACTCTCGGGTGGATCGTCTTCGACTCAAGGAGGCCGCGGAGGTGAGCGAGATCCGGATCGATCCTTGGAGCTTGCATGGACGAGGAGGAAAGAGGAGAGAAGACCCGAAGGACTTGGTTCGTGAGGTATAATCTATTGAGCATAGTAGATAGAACCTCTTCTACTTTTGTTAGCAATGGTTTGGCAAAGATCCTCAAGCTTTTAGTCCATGTTATCTTGTGACAAAAATTTGATTTTTACCTTTTCCGCCTCCCCGTAAGCACCGGGGTGGGTAACGTAGACTTACAGTGGTATCAGAGCCTCGCTAAACCATTACTAACACGTTAGCAAAATGTTAGAAAATCGATAGCCGGAAAAAATCGCAAAACTTGTCCAAAACATATGCTTTCTGCCGATTTTTAAAACTGCTCTAAAAAATAATTCCACATACCTTAAAAATCAGTGCAGGGTTTTTTGGGAACATGCAGAAAAAATGAGACCACGACTCGGTCAACTCGCCGCGGAAGCACGGCGAAACCACACGTTTCGCCGCGGATCCGCGGCCGAGTTAACTCGGCCGCGACTCGTCTTTGCTGCAGTTTGTTCAGTGTTCTGTTTTGGGATTTTTAGGATATTTTGTTTCTGCCCAGAATTTCCAGAGAACAATGTTGTGCTTGGGGTAGTTTCAAATCAAGTTTTTCGATCGAAATTCTAAGTACTTTTGCTAATCGGATATTCTGTGATGTGATATATGTATTGAACGTCTACTAATCGCTATACGTCGATTAGTGGGGGTTATACATATCTGTGATCTGTGATGTTGGATTGTGTATATGAACTTGTTGGATTGTCGCGGATGAATAGCCGAGGTTTGTGAGATGAGAGTTTCTTTATCTTTCATTTGATGTAACATGTAAATTGATGTAATATTATTTTTATGGCCGCACATCCGGGATGAGGTTGTAGCCGCCATTGTATATTATTTCTTTTATTGTTTTTGCTCCTAGGATAGACCCAAGGTGGGGTGCACAAACTACCGGGTATTTTGAAGTGCTGAGTGGCCTACTCACGTTGTTGAGGGAGGTTGTTCCACTTCGGGTACTTGGCGGGTAGTTTGCCGCACCCGTAGGGGTCTAGGGTAGGGTTTGGCTATTCATCGCGACCGTGTAATCCGTCTTTCGTTACAGGCTCGAACGAAATGCGGATTCCTAGTATATCCAATGTGTTCATCTGTGATCTGGAATGGCTATCATTGCATCTGACGAATGTATATATCTATATATGATATCTAGTAGGCGTTGCTTATGTTTTGCATCCGCGCTAGTCCAGCCCCCACTCTGTCGTTAGTTAAGTAACCTAACGGGTGATGACGGGGCCCCGTAGCGAATGCGGATGGCATAAGCGTACGTCATATTTTCGTTGTTTTCTGCAATGGTAGGATTAATTGATGGGACGCATTAAATTAATGCAAGAAAACAAACCAAAGTTAAATCGTTGGAACAATTTCAAAAACCACTCGGTTTCTTTTCAAAACAGAAAACTTTTTAAAACGCGGAGCTTAAACCACTCCTTTTAAAAGCTATCAGGTTCCTTCGATTATATCAAGTTCACTACGTTCACGGTTTCGCCAAAACCATTCGTAGCCCTCCGTCATTTCAGTTAAATATTCAGTAGTATTCAAGCTATGTATTTTGACCTTCGCCAAGGCATAGTGATTAGTACCCTCAGAGTCAATTATTGGATCACAGACACGTGATTGCAATGATTGAGGGAGGACCTATGCCGGTAGAACAGTCTTATTCAAGATGATAGAATGCTATCTGGTTTATCTTTATCATCGTGTACTGCTTTAGGTGACCTTACAGGTCACTATTGCGCGTTGATAGAGCCCTTAGGATTCTTGCTTGACGGCCAGCAGTATGATGGCGATCATATACATGGGAGCTGGGGTCTATAAGCACATCCTTAAAAGGTCCCTAGTCGTGGGAGTTTTCGAGACAGGGCATCGATACTCCAGAGTAGACTAGTGTATACAGTCGAGACCCCGACGAGGGGCGGTGGCCGGTCTCACAAGCTACTGGTGTCAGTGGTTCACCTAAGATGTATACAGGTGCTCATTGGGTTATGAGTACACCGGACAGGACTCGCCGGGAACATGCTAGTTGGTCTTATACCTGACGTCGGATAGCAGTTCCCTGGTGACATGTGTACAGGTTAGTTCATCGACCTGAGATCGTCATTTGTCTCGTGTGAGTTCCCACTGTACTTTGATTACTACTCTACCACGGCTCAAAGGAGTCGTGCAAACAGGTTTTAGTTGGGTACAGTCCCGAGCCACATGGAGGCAGTGAGCGGATCTGCAGGGGTTCGTCTCTCCCGATATTAGGGGTGAGGTCGCGCTGTGTCTAGGAGAGCCATTACACGAAGTCCTTGGCCAAGGCAGGAGATTTACTGGTAGGTATTCCAGTAGTATCTCAGGGTGTTCTGGGCTACACTCCGACACGACTTGTACCGCTTTTAGGGGTCTGACTTTTACCAAACCCCTAGGCCCGCCATGCGATGCTCATAGACGAACGGACCGGACTGTACGGATATTGTCACTGACAGACTCAGTAGGGTGTCAGGATGAGTTCGCTCATCGACCTCCTTTTTGGTCAATACTTGGTAGCCCGTTACGTACGGCTAATACCTCTAACGTGCTAGTGGTTAAATCCACAGCCAAAATATTGACGAGTCTTTAGAGTCCCCCACAGACAGTTTCTCAAGTTTCGGGCGAAACGCTGTAGAGGTCGTATGGATATATGGCAGGGTTCAATCATATACGTGCGGTATTGCACGGATCATGATCGGACGGATAATACTAGCGGGCTTTGGTTTAAGCCAGATCCTAGTATTGTATAGTGTAGATTTTGTCTCATTGCATTTGTATTCGGTCGGAATACAAATGCGGGTATGTATATACAGTCGCGGGGTTATCCGGTAATTTGTTGCTGGATCGCTTTTTGAAGTTGCCAGTTTGTATTTCGTTTCGGCCATTTTCCTTTGTTTCTTTCCTTGGCTAAATATTGATGGGAGGGGCTTATTTGCAAATGTGCAAATTAGCAATATGGAGGGTGTTCTTTGTGATGGAGGGTTCATCATGGTTATAGCCTCTTATGATTGCCTTTTGGGTTCATCATTACTTGCTTTTGGTGATGGGTTTTGGATTTGACTTGGTTGTGATCATTGGTTCTCATGATCACCCACTTTTCTCTTATGCTCACCCCCTTGACTTCTTTCCCTCCTCCATGATGTATGGCCGGCCACAAGAAGGTTGGGGGCTGTCCAAATTTTTGAGAGTGGGATTTTGATCTCTTTTGCTTTGCACAAAATCCCTTAGTTCATCCAAAAAGCTTGCATCTCCTTCTCCACTTCCAAATGGCAACTTCGTCAACCCCTTGGGACAAAAGAGTTCTACACTATTCTACAGCAATCTTGGACACGTCGGCTTGCCAACTTCGTGTCCGAGTTGCCTCGGTCCAGAGGTGGGAGCCCGTAAAATGACTTCTCGATGTGGTGCCCTTTCCGACTAGGAGATCGAGACCGGAGATTCCGCAGGGAGATCGGGATGGTGGCCGAAGACCGAAGGACACGGATCGCTCGGTATAGCTCTCTACCCTTTCTCTAGTTAGCTAGTAGTAGGTTAATGGTCCGATCCGGGTTTATCGTCCGCGGTAGCGTCAGTTTCTAGTTATAGAAAAGTTTTTGTTTTCCGCATTTTGGCCTCGTTCAGACGGCCGGGGCGCTGCCGTGCACTTACATGGTATCAGAGTCACGCCATTAACCTTTACTAGCTTGCTCTAACGTGTTTACAAGTTCGATCGAATGAATTTCCAAAAACCACATTTTCCAAGCATCAATTTCTGTCGAAATTTTTTAGTTGTCAAAAAATATTTGGTGTATTGCAGAAATATGTGCAGGCTTTTTCAAGAGAACTGAAGAAATTTGGTCGGCTGATTTCACTGTAGCGCGGCGGATACGCGGCCGTAACCACGTTTTGGCCGCGGATCCGCCGCCGTACTGTAGCCACAGTGCACCAAATTTCTTCAGTAGGTCTCTGTGTTGGAATTGGGGGTTTTGGTATATTCTGTTTGGGCCCAGATTTATTTTGTGTACTGAGTATTGTGCTTGGGGCCCACTTCGGGAATTTTTGTCGATCGAAAATTTTAAACATGTTAGTTCACAGTATTTACATTATATCTGCGACCATGAATGTCATTTGATCGGTAAATCCTGTCTAACTGTTATAGCCCTTTTAGACGGATTTGCGAACGTGACACTCACGTTGATGTTCTGTGTTGTGCTGTGATGTTGCGGATTTGTCGTGGTGGATAGCCTGGATGCAATGGTAGTACAGTCTGGTTATTTATGTACATTTGATATTGCGGGATGAGCGTCCGACATGTGGACTGCCGTTACTGCCTGTTTGTATATTATTCTTTTGGGGCACGACCGGGCTGAGGTCGATGTACCCGTTGTATATATATTTTACTTTCTGTACTAGGATTACCCCATGGAGGGGTGCACGGATAGCCGGGTTCTAGAGGGCAACGAGCTCGCATCTCATGGCATTGAGATGGAAGGGGCTTTACTCTAGAATTGGCGGGCAATTCGCCGCACTCGTAGGGGGTACAGGTTGACCCAAGGAGGGGTGCCCAAGTTACCGGATTACGTGAAGTGCTGGGTGGTTCATTCACGTTGCTGAAGGGGGCTGCCTCGCTTCAGGTTTTGGCGGGTAACTTGCCGCGCCCGTAGGGGTCTAGGATTTCATTGCACAGGCTATCCATACGACCAGGGGAACGTCAGGTTTCAGTAGCGGCTCTATGAAACCTGGGGATCCCAGATATCTGTATTGTTCTGTGATGCTTATTACATTTCTGTGATGTTGCATTTTATCACGCCTTGAGCGATTATTATATATTGATATATATACTAGTAGATGTTGTATATGTTTTACATCCGCGCTAGTCCAGTCCCCGCTCTGTCGTTAGTTAAGTAAACTAACGGGTGATGATGGGACCCAGTGGCGAATGCGGATGGCATATACGTACATCGTATTTTCGTTCTTTATTGGTGTGATCAATTGATGGGACTGCATTGATTCGGATCAATGCAAGCTAAAACAAACCTATTCTGATGTTGTTGGAACACTTTTCAAAAAGCTGTTATTGCAAGAACGTTCTCTTTTGTTTTGTACAGTGGTATTCGGTTATGAATATCCAGCACCTCAGTTGACGAGGCAAGGGTCGAGATCCCTTCACCGGGAGTGACCCCTTGGAAAGAAGTTTGCGTCAGGGCAATAACTTCACTATAGCCGATTGCCTTTTGCTTTGCATCGCGGTATTCGGTTGGAATATCCTACACCTCATTCTACGGGGAAAGAGCCGAGATCCCTTCACCGGGAGTGACCTCTTTAGCAAAGGTTTTCGCCACTATACTTTCATAAAAAGCTATCCGGTTCCTTCAACGATATCAAGTTCATTACGTTAAAGGTTTTTTGCCGAAAACCATTCGTAGCCCTCCGTCATTTCAGAAAGGTAGCACTTAGTATTCATGCTATGTATGTTGGCTTTCGTCAAGGCATAGTGTATGGTAGCTATTTGTTACTTTTCTGCAGCATAGATAGATGCGTTGGTTTGGGACAGTCGTACTACTATTTTGGCCTTCGTCAAGGGTATGTATGGGTGGGTTCAAATTAACCTGGATAATGATGGGTAGAACTTGACATGTGACTTATGATATGTTGGCCTTCGTCAAGGTCATAAGAGCATGGGGTAAAAATCACATCGGGAGTTTCTAAAGAAACTGAAACTTTCCAGATATGCGCATACCTTCTGGAGTGTGATAATGTGAGTGGATTCCATCACATTATCATGCAATGATAGTTGGATCCCGATTCCCACTGATGAGTTGGTTTACTCCTCGGGTGATCCCGACTAATTCTTCTTTCAGGTTTGGAGGAGAATTTGACGTTACAGTGGGAGGTTTCCTGATTAGATAAATTGGTAACCATTTTGATCTAGGTTAGAGTGCACGCAGAGTGTTTCTTTTCTCTCTCTCTTTGGCGGCGACCATGACCCGACCCTTGACTATAACTCAGTGACCAAGATTAACCGAACCTTCTTAAAACACTGGCTTTTGGATTGTCAGAGTTGCACACTTCATTGCCACTCCTACTTTTACCCTTTTCTCCATAACACCCCGTATTATTACGAACGTCAACTTCCATTGGATAAAACCATCGTATGGTTATATACGAACTCGAAGGAACTTGTTCCAGATTCGAGGATGGTTTTCGGTTCTGGAGAAAACGAATATGACTATTCAGTTGTCTTTTCCTTTTACCTTCTCTCAGGTTGCGAGTGCTCCTTGGATTAGGGATAGTACACCTGTTACACTTAAGGGATAGTCTTCTTCCAAACCTTAGGCTGGTGTCGAACGGTAGGGAATGAAGAAAGCCGATTAGCCTAAGTATGGTGTACAGTAGGTATTAAGTAAAGACAAATAAAGCGATTAGTAAGAGGGCAAAGTAAACTGCGACTGCTATTCACGACCAAACCAAGTATTTCATCGCCACTCCTACTTCACTTTTGTATTTCTCCAGAACACTCCGTATCACTACGAAGATCCACAGTTATTTGGATACTCCATCATATGGTTATATACGAACTCGAAAGGAACTTGTTCCAGTTCGGGGATGGATTCTGGTTCAGGAGAAATAGGAATAAGGTTTATTCAGGTGTCTTTTATCTGTCCCTTCTCTCGGGTTGCGAGTGCTCCTAGGATTAGGACAGTATACCCATTATGCTTATTGGATAGTCTTCTTCCAAACCGTAGGTTGGTGCCGAACGGTAGGGAAGGAAGAAAACCATTTAGCCTAAGAGGGTGTACAGAAGGTAATGAATAAAGACATATGAAGGGATTTGGAGAGATGGCAAAGAAATATACGGTTACAGTTGTGAATCTGGATAATGGTAGAGGCATTACTAGGAATACCCGGATACCCCTACGAAACATTTCAATGTTTCAGTTTCACTGTGTACTGTTAAAAGAAAACTGATTTCCCAATTAGCCCTTGCTCCAGGGTATGTATTTACCAGGTATGATTCTCACATCTGTATGGTTTTACAGATGATGAGTGGGAGTAAGTTATTGGGAATTAGGTGATCATCCTCATTATATCGGAATTCGTTGTAATTGGTGATATTTGAGGAAATCGCCTGGGTTGTTTGCCGGACGGCAAATATTTGGTTTTGAATATCCGTTGTTATGCACCAATTTCAAATTGACATATCTGTACGTCTATTTTAATAGAGCGAGATATAACTTTTTGAAATTATGTCCATGACATTTACCTATATCAGTGGATGATTAGGTAAGGAGCATTAAACAGCGGTGTAATTCTGCTTAACCATAAGTACAGTTTTCAACCTATGACACACAGGGATTGAGTTATTAGACTCAGGGGAATTATACAGAGTATTGTATGTTGTCCAGTGTCCATTAGGACAGAGGGGTTGGTACTCGTGCTCTATTCTGATTACTTGTGACTTCTCTAGTTCTTAGACATGTGTTTCGTAGAAACACAAGGTCCAAGTTTTGAGAAGTCATAGGTATATGAATAAAGTAGAGAACCAGGTGTTGCAAGTATCAGGATTCTTCAAGGTGATCGAAGATGTAGATACTTGTGTATGGTATTCAGTTGATAGTAATGGTTTTGAGAAACTTTTTTCTCTTTCAGGTTACTCATATCTGGATGCATTCCTAAGTTGAGTAACGCTGATAGGCCTCCTTCCATTTAGTTGACATGCACTGGAGACAGCTGCATGATTTGAATCTGGTTCCAATTAAATCAGTGCCTCTATTTCTATATTGGATATAGAAAAGTTCATATCTTAACGATGTTAACGTACGGGGAGTTGTCCGGCTTATGCTTAAAACCAGACTCTGGATAACTCAAGGCACGTTTCTGTAATGACTGTTTGTGGGTTGACCCAGGCTATGACGAAGGTTGACTTTCTACCATCTGGAAGATCAATAATGATATTGTTCTAGACTCACCACAGTTTAAGTAAAATGGATTTTTTTTCAGAAAACAGAAGTGGGAGTATGGTAGAACTGGAAGTGATTCCAGAACCGCAAACGATTACTGAAAATTTGATAAGAACCTAAAGATTTAATCTGGTTTGACATTCCATTGGCCACTCCGCAGATATGGTGGGTAACCTCAGGCACCCGAAAAGTACTTCGGTAGCCTCAAGGACGGTGACAGGGAGGTTCTTGTTTACCCAGACTTGACACTACTATTGTTCCAGACTATGAGACCCGGCGGGAAGACGAATATAGCGTCGTTCTGAACTGGATTTAGAAGTGCACGTGTATATGATTCTGCCAGAGGGTTGTCGTAGTCAGTGGGAGCAGCGGAAGTGTAGTGGATAAGTAGCTTATGTCTATTTATGGACTAAAGCAGATATAGCGGAGATAGATCATCTATTTCTGATGTGACAGTCATAGGTTTGACTTCATCAGAATAGGGGATGGATCTGTTAAGAAAGTAGTAGGGTGTGATGTCCTGGTATTTGGATGACATACACAGAGTAGGAAGTGAAATTCCTATAATACAATCGGTTATACTTTGGTTGTCACACAGTGGTTTCTCCATATAGGATATGGATATTATATCAGATATTCTGGTTACTAGATCTATGGTTTTAGGTCTAGTTTTGGGAAGTATCCCAATCAGGGTACTTAGACAGCATTCTAAAGGTGTTTTAGAATGGACGACTCCAGGCACGGTAGTGTACCTGCAGGTGATGGAGTCACCCTCTCTAAAGGTGTCTTATAGACTAAAGGGGAGAGGGATGTGCATGATCGGCAGATCACTTGCTTAGGCAATTGAGTTGATCATGAGATGTCAAGTACCACACCAGATGTTGTTTTTGCAATAGATGCAATAAGTTGATATTGATCCAATCCTGGAGGAACATTCGGAAGCAATTTTAGAACATAAGTGGATGTTCTAGGCATATGATAACGACAGCCTCATTCGGGAGACAGTTATCATTCCAGGCTTCCAAGGTGACCTGGATGACAGAGTGACTGTCAGAGTTATAGTTTTTCCCTCTGACGAGGGGCAGTGTTTTGGACAGATAATCCAAGTGGACACTGAGGGAGGCATTACACAGGATACTGATTAAGTTCAGTTGACGATACAGTCTAAGAAGTTTGGATTTGGAGTTCATTTATGAGCTAGGTCCCATCAGATATCCAGACACATTCTAAGACACGTATTGCTCATTTCGGGAGATGGCTTTCTCCGCGAATTTGAGATAAAGAGAGCCATAGAAAGAAACATCAGAGCGGATCCACTCACTGAGGCTATTCCTCGAACGCATTAGTTTCGCAAACTAGTTTTGTGAGACTGATTAGTAGAGGAGTTGGGTGTTCGGTATCACACGGGCTGTGAGTATGCGACATTGCAATAATTAGCCTTGAGTGCAAGTGGGAGATTGTTGGATATAGTGCCCTCAGAATCAATTATTGGATCACAGGCACGTGATTGCAATGATCGAGGGAGGACCTATGCCAGTAGAACAATCTTACTCAAGATGATAGTATACTATCTGGTTTATCTTTATCATCGTGCACTGCTTTAGGTGACCTTACAGGTCACTATTGCGCGTTGATAGAGCCCTTAGGATTCTTGCTTGATGGCCAGTGTTCACACCATAATATTGCATTGTTATATTCCCCATTCTTATTCTTTTTATAAATAAACAGGTGCTTTTGACGCATGTCTGCTACATGTTACAGGTTACAGGTTCTTGAACAGGAAACAGTGAAAACGATGTAAAGACGATGAAAATATGGACTTTTGACCAACAATTAGGAGGATCTTAGTCAAGCCTAGACGAAGAACAGTTCACAATCAACAAGGCAATGCAAGGTCCAAGAATACAAGACAAACGGTTAAAAAGCCATTGCAAATTGTTCACTGAAGATCTGGAACCAATGTAGAAGCCCAAATGGAGAAAACAATAAAGAAATGAAAAGCCCAAAAGACACTGAAGCAGCCCAGAAGAAATAATCATCTGAACTTACTAAAGGGCCGCGGAACCGCGGCCCAAGCCCACCATTGCCGCGGTTCCGCGGCCATAAGAAGACAAAAGGAAGATTTTATTTTACCAAAATTCATTTGCGGCTTTTACTAGTTGACCTAGGGCTATTTTTGTAATTATAAACATGCGGATCAAATGTAACCCTAGGGTTTCCTATTCTCTATAAATAGGAACTCTACAGATTGTAATTCTTTATGCCTCCTTTTAATAAAAATTCAAAAATCCTTTTTGGAGAGCATCAGTGTTTCTTCTCCATTCTGAAATTCAGATCTGACAACCCTGCATGGACGATTGGAGGGATGCATCTGTAAGTAATTTAATTTCTTGCCCTAGTGTAAATTTAAATTCCTTGCCCTAGGAAGATTTAATTTCATGCCCTAGGAACTTGTTTAGAGTTAGCTTTGGGGAAGGATTTTGAGAGATGAGATCTCTCATCCTTTTCTTACCCACTAAATATTTACAATAGGACTCCATGCATACATGCACATACCGCTCCCTACGGCACTCTATCCCTCGAGGTAGCGGTGATACCGTAGTATAAAGGCCCGGGTGTGATGTTTTCCATGGAGGTTAGGGTAAGGATCTCTAAAGGAAGGACAAGAACCTAGAGGAAGGAACACCTTCCCGAACGGATCTACTCCACTTTATTGATAATTACCATAACTCCTCACAGATCTTCATTCGGGTATTGAAAGCGGTGAGATTTAATTACATTTCCAAACCATCCCTAAACCTAGCCCTAGCAAGAGTAGATCTAGATAATTGCCCTAAGTTAATTAGATTTTTAGATTTAATAATCAACCGAACACCCTTCGGAATTAACTCGTTAGCGCGACTAGGAGATTCACAAAATCCCTGTGGACCGACCCGTATTCACCGGCTAGCTACATGCGACGCCGTTCTTGATTGCGGTTACAAATATTTTTGATCTATCTTTTAGAAAGCGCAAGCACGCTAAATCATTCAATCAAATAGCGCCGTTGCCGGGGATGGCGTAGAACTTTCCTTTTCGCAATTTCGGGTTAATCATAAAATTTAAAAAAAATCATAAAAATCTGAAAAATCAAAAAAAAATATAAAAATATATAATCTGTTATTTTTGGAAGGGATACTTTGTTGTTTGAATTTTGCAGGATATACGAAAATCGGATCTGGAAATCTACAGAGATCAAAACAGAAAAAAAACATATCGGAGCAACAGAAGATCACAACAACCGAGGAACAGAAGAAATTTGGAGGACCGAGTCTACAAGTTAACCGCGGTGATCTGGTTCAAAAAAAAAAGTTGGCCGAACCGACCAAAGCGCGGCGGAACCGCCGCGCCAACCCCCTTTTGGCCGCGGAACCGCCGCGGTCTAGTCGAATCAGGGCTTAAAAAAAGGGGCAGAAGCACGATAAAAAATAAAAAAAATTGTTCCGCCACTGCAAATTTCTGTGAGTTTTCTCTCTCTCCTCCTCTGCAAATCTTGATATATCTTCTGTAAATTTGCCTGCAGGATTTCTTTGCGCTCAAAAATCTTTTCCCTTTCAAATAACAATCTTGTGCAGGATTCTTTGCGCCGCGCATAAAATAAAAATAATTGATTGCAAGTGATTTACTGTTTTGCATATCTTTAATTGGACTTTAAGGGGCTTTTTGACCAATTCAGATTGGGTGGGGATTTCATCACCCTTCCCAGGACCCCAGAAATCACATAAGGCATTTGCATTGACCATATCTTAATTAAAAAATACTAGACTCGGCCCTAAGGACGTCGCGCTCAATAGGACAGAGGACTAGTATAAGCATCGACCGTTTATCCTAACCTGACTTTGCGGTGTCTAGGCAAGTGTGTCAAGGCTAGTGGTTTTTAATTAGGCCCACAGTGTGGTTCCTTCCCACTTACCTGGCACTTACCTGGCCGCAATTGGCGGTGAAGAGGCTGTTTGAGGTCCTATTTCTAGCCCTTTGGAACAGTTAGGAGCTGTCTAGCTGACCTAGGTGACCCTAGATCTAGGTCTGATTGTGCATTTCTGGTTGATTACATTTATGTCTAAGCACTTTATCGAAATTTTTTTTTTCTGCAAACAGTCTCAAATAAAGAGAAAAAGAAAAAAAGGAAAATTTTTATAAAAACTTGCAAAAAATTTGTCGCTAAGAAATCCTTACACCCCACTTGCACCACCTACCTTCTTTCTTTTCTCATTCTTCTATCATGGGTACCCCACATCATAAATCTCTTGCCGAACTTTGGTATCCCGAACCTAATTTTGCGTCGTTCGTCAATTTGTTCGGTCAATTTAAAGACGATCCTTCTATGCCTAAAATATCTTTGAAAGATCAAATAGAAGCGTCTAGGAGAAACAGTTCAACTTTGCAACCCACTTTGTGTCAACCAAGTCAATCTTCACTACCTTCATACGTTGATACCACTTATTCAAGTTCTACTGTAACTCCTAAACCGATGTCCATTGCTGAGCATATTGCTCAATCTCGTAGTCGATCTTTCACCCCTCTCAACACATCTACTTCTAGGGATCCACACGATTATTCACCTTGTTATCCACATGTTGACCCTACCCCTGCCCAACCACCCACTTCCTACCAATCCTACCCGACTTTCCCACCGTCACTAGACCCTGTTTCTACACAGCCTTTTGGGAGTTTCATATATCCAAATAATTTTGAATCTTTTACCGAAACCCCCTCACCACCCAAGTCTAGTTTGGAAGAGTCGTTGGAGGCTTATATTGCTGCAACAAACAAAATGGTGAGGAATGTTGAAGCGTCCATGGCCGCCCTTATGCAACCGAGTGAACCGGTAGCTAGTTTCCAACTAACTCCAAATTTTCCAATATATGAGGAGGCGGTTGGACAGAGAGAGAATGTGAGAGGATTTACAAATCAAACCTACCCATACCCAATTGAATCCAACAACTCCAATTTTCAAACATGTGTCCAAAATGATGAGTTGTGCGACTTTGCAGTGCTTGATTTGCCAAATTGTGAGGAACCCCTTTCGAGTGAAACCGCACCTAATCCTTTCGATCTTTACACCTCCACTCTAGAACCTAAATCGATAAATATCCATGCTTTTGATGAGGTGTCTAAAGAAATTGATTTTCACTTGATTGAGGATATAGACGCCGGGAATATTTCGGATGATGAACCTGTCGATTTAATTGAAATTTTATGTTCAAATCATCATCCTGAGTTATTAAATGTTTCTCCCAAATCTCATATGCGTCTAGATTTTGATGATAATGGCATGGATGAGTTAAATATTGAGGATAGTATTGAGGAGAGTCTTGAGGATAATATTGAGGTTGAATCATTTTTATTTGATGTGTCTGATTTTCCAATTCATCCTCCTGAACCTTTGACTGCTATATCACCCTCCCTCCTTCCCATCGTTCCGACCCCGCTTGAAGACTGTGAGCTTGCAAGATTTTCCTTTGAATCAGATACTGTTCTCACAGATAATAACACTTACGAGTGTTTCACTTTTTCGGACGATGTTGATGACTCACCGCCCGAGTTTGAGTCCTTTACATTTTCAGATGAGCCATCAGACTCGGTTGATTATAGTAGTTTCGAACCATTAATGGAATCTTTCAAGTTCGAAACAGTTTACTACGGTGAGAAAGATACTATCCCTAATTCACTCCCTTTCGTCTTTCCCATTGTTCCGACCGAACAAATGACCGTTACGCTTTAATCTCCTATACCAATTTCGGCGTACCCATGTTTTCTTGCGAATCTTGAGGGATTTGACCCCATTTCCCGACAGATTGATAGGTTAGCGCAATCGCTTATAACATATCGGTCATCACATATTGCGCTAATTTATTCACTTGATTTACACCCTCAAGATCGCGCGACCCTTCTTTCTCATTTCCGCCCTTCTTCTCCCCCACCGAGACCATATTCTACCATTCTTCTTTCCACACGGTCTCGCGTGTTTCTCATTTCTTTCCTCCACACCCCACTCTTGCACCAACTATACCACTACCATGATAAGATTTTTGAATGGTTGGTGCTAACCTTTGGCTTGTGTAAGGCCAAGCTTAAGTTTGGATGGAAACTTGTTGTATATATGTATATATATTTTTGCTTTCCTTTTTGTAAAAAAAAAATTCAAAACTATAAAAAACAATAAAAAAAATTGTAAATAAATAAGCAGGGGAGTGCCGGTATTTTGACCCTATTGATTTAGTATGACAGTGAGGACACTGTCAAGTTCAAGTTTGGGGGTATGCTCGGTACGTCTTTTTCCTTTGCATTCATTTGTACATACTTTTGCATTTGCATACTCATTTGAAAAACCATAAAAATTGAAAAAATTCAAAAATTATAAAAATTATTGTATTCAATTTTGGCTTATTTGACTAGAGTTTGACAGATAGGTTAACTAGCTAGGAACAACTAGATCTTAGACTTACTGAATTAAAAACCCTAAAAATAACATTCCTTAAAGTTTAACGGTAGAAAGTATATGCCTTGTAGTTTATTTAGAAATAGGCAAATTTTGGGTTCACTTCTTGGGCTAAGTCGAAACAAGGGAAGAGTATTGATGTTCTTATTAGAGTATAAGTTTGAAAAATAGTTCCTAACTTAAGTCTAAATTCTGAAAATGTATACCCTACAATTTGCACAATCACGCACCTTGAAACTTGGAATAGTAGAAGAGACCTTGAAATGCTCTTGTCTAAAGTCCTTAGTACAATGAAAATAAAAAAATATATAAGTGTGAATAAAGAATAAAAAATGGACACTGGTTTTTGTGATTACTTAAGGCTGCAAAAATAGAAAAATATTTAGCGAGGGTGCTTCATCACCTAGTGCCTTAGACCAACTGGTTTGGGAGTCACTGCTAAAGCCTTGGGTGTTGCAAGACTAGGAATTACGCTTAAATGTGCGAACACATTTTGTAATCGGTCGTTGGTACCTCAAGAAGTATTAGCGGTCGCATGAAGGATGTGTAAGCAAAATTCAATTAAAAATTCACTAATTAATAAGTGCTTTGGACAATGGACGAGAGTACGATTACTTGATTTGAATTTCCTGGTGTAGGGGTGATATTTACACACACGTGGGGATATGTGATTAGAGTTTAGAGGAGAGAAAGGAATGAAGAATAGAACTTGTATCTTTAGTAGAGTTGATAGAAATTCCTAAGTGGAGATGGAACTTTAGAAGGAAAACTTAAGAGATGCTGAAAGCTAAGTAGGTCTACATAACATATATAATCTTAAGTTAAATAATGAAGAAGTGTGAAGAATATGGGTGGATAATTTGCGAGTCAAAAGATAATAGAATTCCTTGTTATAAGACCTAATTGGAGAACAAAAGTCAATGGGCCGAGTTGATAGGATTTTGTGGGTGTAATCCGCTGAAAACCCTCAGGAGACAATACTTCTCCTACTAGGGACACCTAGAGGTTTAACGGCTTGTTGCACGTGCTCAGTGCAATCGCGTTTCCCTGCGAAAGTGCGGTTAGGATATTAGTGAATAAAAATAAGTTTGCTCGAGGACGAGCAAAAGATAAGTTTAGGGGTATTTGTTCACACCATAATATTGCATTGTTATATTCCCCATTCTTATTCTTTTTATAAATAAACAGGTGCTTTTGACGCATGTCTGCTACATGTTACAGGTTACAGGTTCTTGAACAGGAAACAGTGAAAACGATGTAAAGACGATGAAAATATGGACTTTTGACCAACAATTAGGAGGTTCTTAGTCAAGCCTAGACGAAGAACAGTTCACAATCAACAAGGCAACGCAAGGTCCAAGAATACAAGGCAAACGGTTAAAAAGCCATTGCAAATTGTTCACTGAAGATCTGGAACCAATGTAGAAGCCCAAATGGAGAAAACAATAAAGAAATGAAAAGCCCAAAAGACACTGAAGCAGCCCAGAAGAAATAATCATCTGAACTTACTAAAGGGCCGCGGAACCGCGGCCCAAGCCCACCATTGCCACGGTTCCGCGGCCATAAGAAGACAAAAGGAAGATTTTATTTTACCAAAATTCATTTGCGGCTTTTACTAGTTGACCTAGGGCTATTTTTGTAATTATAAACATGCGGATCAAATGTAACCCTAGGGTTTCCTATTCTCTATAAATAGGAACTCTACAGATTGTAATTCTTTATGCCTCCTTTTAATAAAAATTCAGAAATCCTTTTTGGAGAGCATCGGTGTTTCTTCTCCATTCTGAAATTCAGATCTGACAACCCTGCATGGACGATTGGAGGGATGCATCTGTAAGTAATTTAATTTCTTGCCCTAGTATAAATTTAAATTCCTTGCCCTAGGTAGATTTAATTTCATGCCCTAGGAACTTGTTTAGAGTTAGCTTTGGGGAAGGATTTTGAGAGATGAGATCTCTCATCCTTTTCTTACCCACTAAATATTTACAATAGGACTCCATGCATACATGCACATACCGCTCCTTACGGCACTCTATCCCTCGAGGTAGCGGTGATACCGTAGTATAAAGGCCCGGATGTGATGTTTTCCATGGAGGTTAGGGTAAGGATCTCTAAAGGAAGGACAAGAACCTAGAGGAAGGAACACCTTCCCGAACAGATCTAATCCACTTTATTGATAATTACCATAACTCCTCACAGATCTTCATTCGGGTATTGAAAGCGGTGAGATTTAATTACATTTCCAAACCATCCCTAAACCTAGCCCTAGCAAGAGTAGATCTAGATAATTGCCCTAAGTTAATTAGATTTTTAGATTTAATAATCAACCGAACACCCTTCGGAATTAACTCGTTAGCGCGACTAGGAGATTCACAAAATCCCTGTGGACCGACCCGTATTCACCGGCTAGCTACATGCGACGCCATTCTTGATTGCGGTTACAAATATTTTTGATCTATCTTTTAGAAAGCGCAAGCACGCTAAATCATTCAATCAGCCAGCAGTATGATGGCGATCATATACGTGGGAGCTGGGGTCTATAAGCACATCCTTAAAAGGTCCCTAGTCGTGGGAGTTTTCGAGACAGAGCATCGATACTCCAGAGTAGACTAGTGTATACAGTTGAGACCCCGACGAGGGGCGGTGGCCGGTCTCACAAGCCACTGGTGTCAGTTGGTTCACCTAAGATGTATACAGGTGCTCATTGGGTTATGAGTACACCGGACAGGACTCGCCGGGAACATGCTAGTTGGTCTTATACCTGACGTCAGATAGCAGTTCCCTGATGACATGTATACAGGTTAGTTCATCGACCTGAGATCGTCATTTGTCTCGTGTGAGTTCCCACTGTACTTTGATTACTACCCTACCACGGCTCAAAGGAGTCGTGCAAACAGGTTTTAGTTGGGTACAGTCCCGAGCCACATGGAGGCAGTGAGCGGATCTGCAGGGGTTCGTCTCTCCCGGTATTGGGGGTGAGGAAGCGCTGTGTCTAGGAGAGCCATTACACGAAGTCCTTAGCCAAGGCAGGAGATTTACTGGTAGGTATTCCAGTAGTATCTCAGGGTGTTCTGGGCTACACTCCGACACGACTTGTACCGCTTTTGGGGGTCTGACTTTTACCAACCCCCTAGGCCCGCCATGCGATGCTCATAGACGAACGGACCGGACTGTACGGATATTGTCACTGACAGGCTCAGTAGGGTGTCAGGATGAGTTCGCTCATCGACCTCCTTTTTGGTCAATACCTGGTAGCCCGTTACGTACGGCTAATACCTCTAACGTGCTAGTGGTTAAATCCACAGCCAAAGTATTGACGAGTCTTTAGAGTCTCCCACAGACAGTTTCTCAAGTTTCGGGCGAAACGCTGTAGAGGCCGTATGGATATATGGCAGGGTTCGATCATATACGTGCGGTATTGCACGGATCATGATCGGACGGATAATACTAGCGGGCTTTGGTTTAAGCTAGATCCTAGTATTGTACAGTGTAGATTTTGTCTCATTGCATTTGTATTCGGTCGGAATACAAATGAGGGTATGTATATACAGTCGTGGGGTTATCCGATAATTTGTTGCCGGATCGCTTTTTGAAGTTGCCAGTTTGTATTTCGTTTCGGCCATTTTCCTTTGTTTCTTTCCTTGGCTGAATATTGATGGGAGGGGCTTATTTGCAAATGTGCAAATTAGCAATATGGAGGGTGTTCTTTGTGATGGAGGGCTCATCATGGTTATAGCCTCTTATGATTGCATTTTGGGTTCATCATTACTTGCTTTTGGTGATGGGTTTTGGATTTGACTCGGTTGTGATCATTGGTTCTCATGATCACCCACTTTTCTCTTATGCTCACCCCCTTAACTTTTTTCCCTCCTCCATGATGTATGGCCGGCCACAAGAAGGTTAGGGGCTGTCCAAATTTTTGAGAGTGGGATTTTGATCTCTTTTGCTTTGCACAAAATCCCATAGTTCATCCAAAAAGCTTGCATCTCCTTCTCCACTTCCAAATGGCAACTTCGTCAACCCCTTGGGACAAAAGAGTTCTACACTATTCTACAGCAATCTTGGACACGTCGGCTTGCCAACTTCGTGTCCGAGTTGCCTCGGTCCAGAGGTGGGAGCCCGTAAAATGACTTCTCGATGTGGTGCCCTTTCTGACGAGGAGATCGAGACCGGAGATTCCGCAGGGAGATCGGGATGGTGGCCGAAGACCGAAGGACACGGATCGCTCGGTATAGCTCTCTACCCTTTCTCTAGTTAGCTAGTAGTAGGTTAATGGTCCGATCCGGGTTTATAGTCCACGGTAGCGCCGGTTTCTAGTTATAGAAAAGTTTTTGTTTTCCGCATTTTGTCCTCGTTCAGACGGCCGGGGTGCTGTCGTGCACTTACACGGCGGTGTTGTTCCGGCGACGGGCAGCAACGGGGGTGAGGTTTGCAACGAGGTTTGAAAGAGAGAGAGAGATGGTGGGGCTCGGGTGTGGGTGTAGGAGAAGTTGATGAAGATGTAGAGGGTGCAGGGGTATCGACTGGGGCGGTTCAGGGCAGTGGGGGATCGCCGACATCGGGTGCAGGCGGTGGCCGTGGTCGGGTGCGAGTGAGGTCGGCGTGGGTTGAGAGAGCTCGGTGGTGGAGGAGTGTGGGACGATGCTGATGGAGAGAAGAGAGCGAGGGAGGAAGTTTGAGGGGTTGCAGGAGGTCGGAGGACGTCGTCGGAGGGAAGCGAGGTGAAGGAGCTCGAGGCAGTAGGTTCGTGGGAAATTTTCGAGAGGGAGGAGAGTTTTGAGAAAGAGTTGGAGAGTGAGAGGGAGAGAGGAGTTGGAGACGGGGAGTTTGAGGGAGTCGTGGCCGGGGTCGCGGGGACGTGGGCAACGGCGCGGGCGACGTTGGCGAACGTGCGCGTCGTAGGTTGAAGGAGAAGGAAAATCGAGCGGGAAAACTTACGTTGGGGAGTAGAGAAGTTAGAAGGCGGGTCGGGTAGGGGTGAGCGGGCTTGGAGTTGGGTCGGCGGGCCGAGAGTGTAGGAAAAATAATTAAATGGAATTAAAGGATTTGGGCCGGGCTTTGGGTAGGTTATTAAGTAAAAATGGAAAAATAGGGATGGGGAAATGGGTCGGCAAGAAATAAGTGAATTGGAGAATTGGGCCGGGGAAAAATTAGATCTTGGGCTGAGGAATTGTTGGGCTGGGGTTATATGTGTTCATTTTGTTTTGGTTTTGTTTTAGGCTTGGTTTTAGGGGAAAATGGAAATAGAAAAATAACAGAGAGAGTGGGCTGAGACACAAAATAAAAGGGATTGGGATTGGGGTTTGGGTTGTAAAGGAAACAAAATAGTTATAAATAAACTAAATAAATTTTGTAAATAAAATATTATGAAGAATATGGATAGTGGTGTACAAAAAGAACTGGGTATTACAGGATCTAAATTGACAAACAAATCCATCTTCTTCTTCTACACCACCTAGGACATCAACCATAGCACACTTGTTGCCTTAGTTACCTCGGCCTGAGGTGGAGCTCGGAACATAAACTCTCGGGTGGATCGTCTTCGACTCAAGGAGGCCGCGGAGGTGAGCGAGATCCGGATCGATCCTTGGAGCTTGCATGGACGAGGAGGAAAGAGGAGAGAAGACCCGAAGGACTTGGTTCATGAGGTATAATCTCTTGAGCATAGTAGATAGAACCTCTTCTAGTTTTGTTAGCAATGGTTTGGCAAAGATCCTCAAGCTTTTAGTCCATGTTACCTTGTGACAAAAATATGATTTACCTTTTCCACCTCCCCGTAAGCACCGGGGTGGGTAACGTGGACTTACACAGATATCCAGGGGATACTGGCCGGGGATCGATTGGGCACGGCGGATATCCAGGGGATACCGACCGGGGCCAGGATGTAACGTTTTAGAAATCGTTATGCGAATTTTTCCGTTTTAGGGTTAAATTGTCGGTATTTTCCGTTTTAACCCGACTGTGTTCAAACGACCATATAGACTTGCCAGCACCTAATTTAGCTAAAATAAAGCTAGTGCGCAAGCTTTGGGGGTATATGGGACGTTTTGGTTCAATTAGAATTTTAATACTATTTTAATGCGGTATTTACATTTTTGGGAAAATTTCTCTAAGCGATATTGTCACGACCCGAAAGTACGGAACATGACCGGCACTTAGGCTACGAACGTCTCAAGGCGTACGTGCTCTAAGTAAGCCGAGCCCAAAAATCCAAACCAAGAAAAGTAGCGGAGTGAAGGAAAACCCATATGTAAATCAACCAGTTTGCAACATAATATACAACGCCTAAAGGCGAGGATCACAACAGAAAAGGGAACTCAACAGCAAGGAACCCAGAGAAATATAACGCGAGACTCTAAGGTCGAAAGAATAAACATCACTGGTCTCTATCTCAAATAAGTATATGTTTGGTTGATGGAACTTCTAGATACAACTGAAATATAATGTACAATGTATAGTGATGGGTACGATACAAATAACCCACCTCTAGCAAGTCACCTGAAAGACGATGTGCCCGCAAAGCCGTAATGAAATCTGTACGGCAACACCTGCAAGAAACTTGGGCACAACGGGGGTGAGTTGCCAACTCGTGAATAGAAACATCTACGAACAGAAAATCGCATGTATGACGCAATCCTAGGTCATACGATCATAATATAATCCTCAAATATATAACCAGCATTCTATAACCATGACTAGGGTAACTATCTAACCCAAATGTAATCCCATGTACCCGTGTCAATGTCAGTGCCTCAGGTAGCAATGTATCATATGAATGATGTATGAATGCATGAAAAGTATGACCAATGTAATCAAGTCTGTATGTGATCAATGTCTGTATATAGGTGGATCCCGTCCACGTATCACCCAATGACAATAAGCATCATACATGTAAATATGAGGATATAGTCAAAATCATGAAACACATCATGAAACCTGTGCCCAGCATCGGCACGAAACATAGCCTCAATCCCAATATCTCAATATCTCTGATAAGTCTCACCATCTAGGGCGCCGTCAATCCAGACCGGCCCCTATCATCAATCTCAAGACCACGACGGTATCCTCCGGATATCCGACGTGTCGGGTAAAATCACCGGTCGGTAGTGCTCCCCTGCCAGGCTCAACGCCATCTCCTGCGATCTTCTTGCCCCGGGGTACCGCACCGGGCCCACCATGTACCCGCAATCGGCCTTATCCGCCTCCTCGAATCGGGTTTCACATGTCGCTCTCAGTACCGAGAAAATACATGGTGGACGCACTGAAATATCATATCAGGGGTAACCGGGTTTTTACAACAATTACATAATCTCTTTGAAATACCCATGGTTCCCAAATCCAAAAATATCATAGAACAACATATCTCAATGCGCATAATCAGAAAACATGATGTATGTGACATATCAATGAAGTGCAAGTATAACAGTATATCATGCAACATGGAATAATAGTATGCACATACAAGGGTCATATCCTGCAGCAATAATACTACTGTGTAGTGACATGGAAATTACCGATGAAGATGTGTGTGAACTGGCAAGTAAGTGTACGTGGTACATACGCATCATCGGTAATGGTACTGGTGTCCTAACAGCATGATGTCAACAATAGAATATGAATCACAATAAGTATGCGATGCAGAACAACGATAATAATATGCGGGAGCTGAATACCAAATACCAGGATAACTAAAATGCATCTAATGTCATAAGAGTTATATAGCTACACTGTTAGTGTATATGCCCTAGAGGCTATTACTGTATCATACTAGCTTGTATATTACTTGATGGAAGCTTGGGATATTCACAGTTGTATAGACAATCTTGCTCAAAATGGTAGTATGCTACTTGGTTTGTCTCTACTTCAATATGTGCATGTGTTTCTTTTAGCATATCGCTTATATATATATTAGTAGAGCCCTTAGGATCTTTGCTTGATTACCAGCGTTGTGATGGCGCTCACACTCGTGGGGGCTGGGTAATCCATAAGCGCATCCTTATACAGGTCACTAGTCGTAGGACTATCGAGACAGGGCATCGATACTCCGGAGTAGACTAGCGTATGCGCTTCTCATCCCAGCGGGGGAGACGGTCTGTCCCACAGCCGTCGGTACGTCGTACTTGAGATAGTATGCGGGTGCTCGTTAGGTTACGAGTACACTGGACAGGACTCGTCGGGAACTGTTGGTTGGTATTATACCTATCGTCAGTTATCAGTTCCCAGGTGACATGAGTACAGCTTAGTCCGCTGACTTGACACTGTCACTTCGCCTCGAGTGTGTTCCCACTGTACTTAGATTACTACCCTACCACGGCTCAAAGGAGTCGTGCAAACAGGTAGTAGTTGGGTGCAGTCCCGAAGCACTTGGAGGCAGTGACGGTTAGACAAGATTCGTCTCTCCCGGTATTGGGGGTTGACATCGCGCTGTGTCTAGGAGAGCCATTACACAAGTAGTCCCTGGCCAGGGCAAGCGAGATATACTGGTAGGTTTTCAGTGTTATCTCAGGGTGTTCTGGGCTACACTCCGACACGACTTGTACCGCTATTAGGGGACTGACGTTCACCGCCCCCCCAGGCCCGCCATGCGATGTATCAGACGAACAGACCGGACTGTACGGAAATTGTCACATACAGGCTCAGTAGGAGTTCGGATGGGTTTACCTCATCGGCCTTCTTATCGACATCTACCTGGGGACCGTTACGTACAGCTAGTGCCGCTTGCGGTCTGTGGTTAAACCCACTGCCAGCGTAGTGTCGAGTCTTTAGAGTCCCATACAGAGAGTTTCCCTGCACTGAGCGAAACGTGTAGAGGCCGTATGGTTTTACGGCAGGGCTACGATCACTTACGTGCACTTGTGTGCGTATGCTGTTCGGGCTGGCGATACTAGTGGGCTTTGGTTTAGGCCAGATCCTAGTATTGCACGGATGGATTTGTTTTGTCTTCTGTGCATTCGCATTCTACAGAATGCGGATGCGTGTGTGTATGCACAGTTTTGAGGAGCGATGAAGGAGGAGGTGCCTTATTAGGGTTTTCGCAGATGGTTCGGCCAAAACCGTAATGTGGCACACTCATTAGGGTTTTGACATTTCGTTTGGTCAAAACCGTTATGAGCCGGAGACATTGTTCACTAATCCTTTTAGTGATAGATTAGTGATGGCTAATTGCATTGACCATTTGACCACTTAGACCTCTCTTGACTTTGTTGACCGGTTGACCGTGTTGACCATTGACCTTCAAGAGAGATCTACACTCTTCTTTCTTTTTCTTTTTAATTCTTGAGTTATGATAATGATCAATTCAATGTGCCATCAACTCTATCATGATAGGATTAGTAATGATGATTTTGTATATTATTGCAACCATGGTTCATTTCATTTGGCTTAATCTTTTCATTATTCTCTTCTCATTCTCTCTCTTAAAAATGAGAAGAAAAGAAAAGCTCCATGGTTGCTAAGCTTTCTCCTTCTTCTTCCTCCTCTTGATCTCATCTTTTGATCTCATGTGTTGAGAGAAAAAGATCCCACTAAGACAAATACATCCATACATCTCCTCTACACATCCTAGGGCTTCTTGACTAGCAATCTCTTTGCCCTAGTTGCCTCGGCTCGAGGTGGAGCTCGGTGTACATCTCTCGGGTGGATCGTCTTCAACTCAAGAAGACCGTGGAGGTGCCCAAGATCCGGATCGACGCTTGGAGCTTGGATGGACGAGCGGGACAGCGGAATGAATACCCGAAGGACCGGTTCCGTGAGGTATACTTTCTACAGCATAGTAGTTAAAACCTCTAGTAGTTTACTAGTTTCTTGTTTAGCAAAGATCCTTGCTTTTGAGTCCATGTTGCCTTGCGCCAAATCATTGTTTTTCGCCGTTTCCGCCTCCCCGTAAGAACCGGGGTGAGCAACGTGGACTTACAGTGGTATCAGAGCCTAGCTAAACATAAACTAGTAAGTTAGCAAAGTGTTTACAATATCGATCGGAAAAGGGTCGCAAAACACGTCCGCAAAACCTCAAGTTTCTGTCGATTTTTATACTGCTCAAAAAGTGATTTAAAATATATGAAAAATCGTCTCAGGGTTTTGTAAAAACACTGCAGAAAAACGATCCAGTGACTCGATCAAACGACCGCGGTTCCGCGGCAAAGACATGCTCATTGCGGCGGTTCCGCGGCCGATTTGACTCGGCACTGGATCGGGTTTTGTGCAGTGTTTTAGTTTGGCTGTTTTGGGATTTTTAATACATGTTTTTTCTACCCAGATTTTCCAGAGAGCAAATTGACTTTTGGGGAGGTTAAAAATCTGTATTTTGATCGATATTCCGTACTCTTTGGCTAATGAATATTATCTGTGATGTGATATATGTATTGAACGTCTACTAATTACTATAAGTCGATTAGTGGGGGTTATACATATCTGTGATCTGTAATGTTGATGGTTTATGGATATGAACTCGGTGGATTGTCGCGGATGAATAGCCGGGAATGGGTGTGAGATGAGAGTTTCTTTTCTTTTCATTCATTGTAAAATTTGTAAATTGATGTAATATTATTTGTATGGCCGCACAACCGGGTCGGGGTTGTAGCCGTCATTGTATAATTCTTTTTACTGTTTTTGCTCCTAGGATAGACCCAAGGTGGGGTGCACAAACTACCGGGTATCTCGAAGTGCCGAGTGGCCTACTCACGGTGTTGAGAGAGGTTGCTTCGCTTCGGGTACTTGGCGGGTAGTTTGCCGCACCCGTAAGGGTCTAGGGTGGGGTTTGGCTATTCATCGCGATCGTGTAATCCGCTTTTCGTTGCAGGCTCGAACGAATCGCGGATTCCTAGTATATCCAAAGTGTTCATCTGTGATCTGGATTGACTATCATTGCAATATATTTATATATGATAACTATTTAGGTGTTACTTATGTTTTGCATCCGCACTAGTCCAGCCCCCGCTCTGTCGTTAGTTAAGTAACCCAACGGGTGATGACGGGACCCCGTGGCGAATGCGGATGGCATAAGCGTACACCATATTTTGGTTGTTTTCTGCAATGATAGGATTAAATGATGGGACGCATTAAAAGAACTAATGCAAGAAAAATAAACCAAGTAAAAATCGTTGGAACACTTTGAAAACCACTCGGTTCTTTTCAAAAACCAGCATTTTAAACGCGGAGCTTGAACCACTCTTTTTAAAAGCTATCTCGTTCCATCGATTATATCAAGTTCACTACGTTCACGGTTTCGCCAAAACCATCCGTAGCCCTCCGTCATTTCGTATGGATATTCAATAGTATTCAAGCTATGTTTGTTGACCTTCGTCAAGGCATAGTGATTGGTAGCTATTGGGTGTTCATATGTAGCATAGATAGATGCGTTGGTTTGGGACAGTCGTATTACCTTGTTGACCTTCGTCAAGGGTATGTGCGGGTGGGTTCAAATTAACCTGGATAATGACAGGTAGAACTTGACATGTGACTTATGATTTGTTGACCTTCGTCAAGGTCATAAGAGCATGGGGCAAAAATCCACATCGGGAGTTTCAAAAGTACTGAAACTTGCTAGCGCTGCATACCATTTGGAGTGTGATAATTCTGGTAGGTTTCGTTCGGTTTTATCACACGATGATATTTGGATCCCGATCCTACTGTGAGTATATGCTACTCCTCGGGAACTTTCTCGCTTAACGATCAATGCTATAAACCAAGTAGGTGTCTAGAAAGGTGTTAGCGGGGCTACGTCCATAGGGAAAAGAGGTTACTTAATTAAGGAACTTCGCGAAAGCGTTGGAAAACCTCCCTCGAAGTACCGACACTGGCCTGGCTGAACGGTTAAGCAAGTATTGTACGGTGAGATTGATCCTGACTACTTCTTCCTTTATGGTTTGAGGAGGGGTTCGAGAGACAGTGGGAGCCATCCTGTTTAGATAAATTAAAAACCAATCTAAACTTGCAAGAGCATCATGCTAAGTGTTTTCTTCTCTCTCTCTTAATTGCAGCGACCCAGTAACCGTACCTAGGTTACATCTAGATAATAAAATGACTGAATCTAACTGTTATGACTGGCAAAGGTATGTCCATTGCCCATAACGAGCTGGAACACCTCTTGACTAATCCAACCCCTACCGTCTCAGGTCCAGTTTCCCCTGTCACGGATATTGATATCCGTAGGACATCGGAAGAAGACTGTGCGAAAGCCAAGTGCCTCGTGTTAGCCTCAGTTAATAGTATATACCAGAGGCAGCACGAGAAGATGGACTCAGCTTCTATCTTCCTCCATAACAAAGTTTTATATGGAGAGCAATCTCGTATCGCAAGATATGAGACCTCGAACGAATTGCTTCCAGCGAGGTTAGCTATCGGGTCATCTGTAGGGGGCAACGTCCTTACAGACACCGGCTCTTTTGAGCTCTCGGATCTGAAGACCACGTTGAAGAACGGGTCAGATGCTAACTTAGTTCAACAGTCTCTACCTACTACCCTGAAGGAAACCAAGGAAGTAGAAAGAAAGAGAAGGGCAGAAGTTTCGGGAATGGATGCAGTAAAAGAGGGATGTTCCTATTGTTACGGGAATGAACATGGGCAGAAGGATTGCAGGGCTTGCAAAGCCAATGGCCAGAATTCGAAGCATGTTGTGGCTTCGGCTGCGGGTGTGTTTGTAATAGAGAACTGTATGTCAGTTAACCCTACTTTCTGGGTATTAGATACCGGATCAGGATCTCATATCTGTAATTCGTTACAGGCTCTGAGAAACCGTAGGGTTATCAGGAAAGGTGATATGACTCTCAGGGTTGCTAACGGAATGAGCATGTATGCTGAATCCGTAGGGGAATATCATCTAGGACTGACAACTGGGCAGATATTGATTCTGCGTAACTGTTTTTTTGTACCAGGTGCGACTTGTAATATCATATCTGTATCCTTAATTTCTAAGGAAGGATATGATTTTACTGTTGTAAGCGATGTAGTTAACATCCACCTAAATCAAAGTTCTAATTGGGTCAGGTACATTACAAAACGGAATATACGTATTGAATCAAGCTCAGATCTTCAGTGTCCAGAACACACTTAAAAGAAAGTCTCCAGAAACAAATCAGGCTTTCTTATGGCATTGTAGACTGGGTCACATTAATGAGACACGGTTAACAAAGTTACATAAATAGGGATACTTGAATCCGTTTAAGTATCAATCTTATGCCACTTGTGAATCTTGTCTCATGGGAAAGATGACAAAGACTCTGTTCACTGGACACGGAGAAAGAGCGAGCGAGCTCTTGGGACTCATACACAGTGATGTGTGTGGTCCAATGTCTACACATGCGCGAAATGGTTATTCATACTTCATTACTTTCACAGATGATTTCTCTAGGTATGGGCATGTCTTCTTGATGAAGCACAAATCCGAGGCCTTTGAGAAATTTCAAGAATACAAGAATGAAGTTGAAAAACAAACAGGCAAAAGTATCAAGACACTAAGATCTGATCGAGGTGGTGAATACTTGAGTGCCGAGTTTCTGGGCTACTTAAAAGAGAATGGAATTCTCTCTCAGCTTACTCCTCCATACACACCACAACACAATGGTGTATCGGAAAGGAGGAATCGAACCCTATTGGATATGGTTCATTCAATGATGAGTAAGGCTGAGTTGCCGCGATCTTTCTGGGGTTATGCACTAGAAACAGCTGCATATCTCTTGAACAAGGCTCTAACCAAGACTGTGTCTACCACCCCATATCAGATGTGGAGTGGGAAGAAACCCTGTCTTAAGTACCTTAAGACATGGGGATATCCAGCTTTTGTAAAAAAGCAGCATGCGGACAAGCTCGAGGCACGCTCAGTACTGTGTAAGTTTGTGGGATACCCAAAGAACTCCAGGGGGTATCTTTTCTATTCCGCAGAGGAACAAAAGGTTTTTGTTTCTCAGCATGCCCACTTCTTGGAAACTGAATTTTTGGAAAATCAGATAAGTGGGAGCGCAATAGAACTGGAAGAAATTCCAGAACCACAAACTATTACTGAAAGCTTGAAGGAACCAGAAGTTTCAAGAGAACCGGACATCCCAGCGCCACTCCGCAGGAGTAGTAGGCAGTCTCATCCGCCCGAGAGATACTACGGTTTTCTCATAGACGGGGATAGAGAGGATTGCACCATGGATTATGGTGAGCCTACTAGCTTCCAGCAAGCCATTCAGAGCGGCAACTCGGTAAAATGGCTGGATGCAATGCGGGCCGAGATGGAGTCCATATACACCAACAAAGTTTGGACTTTGGACTTTGCTCCAGAAGGGGTAAAACCCGTAGGCTGCAAATGGATCTTCAGAAAGAAGATTGGTGTAGATGGGCAGGTTGAGACCTATAAAGCTAGACTTGTTGCAAAGGGTTTTCGTCAAAGACCTGGTTTGGACTATGACGAGACCTTTTCTCCAGTGGCTATGCTGAAATCCATTCGGATCCTTCTTGCCATTGCTGCCTTCCACGATTATGAAATCTGGCAGATGGACGTAAAGACGGCTTTCCTAAAAGGAAATTTGGAAGAGTGCGTCTATATGGATCAGCCGGAGGGATTCATTCAGAGTGGGAGCAGCGGTAAAGTGTGCAAGTTGCTCAAGTCCATCTATGGACTTAAGCAGGCATCGCGGGGTTGGAACATCTGCTTTGATGATACTGTCAAGGAATTCGACTTTATCAAAAACCCAGATGAACCATGCATTTACAGTAAGATTGTAGGGAGAACTGTGGTATTCCTCGTCTTGTACGTGGATGACATTCTCCTAATAGGAAATAATATTCCTATGCTACAGTCAGTCAAAGGATTCTTGTCGCAGAGGTTCTCCATGAAGGACCTGGGCGATGCCAACTACATTCTGGGGATCCAGATCTATCGTGATAGATCTAAGAGGATGTTGGGACTTTCACAGTCAAGGTACATCGACACCATACTGAAAAGATTCAGTATGGAAGATTCCAAGCGCGATAATTTACCGGCTTGTCACGGGATCACCCTCTCCAAAGAGATGTCTCCCAAGACTGATTTGGAAAGAGATCGCATGTCTATTATACCCTACACTTCTGCGGTAGGCTCTATAATGTATGCGATGTTGTGTACCAGACCAGATATAGCATACGCATTGAGCGTTGTAAGCCGGTATCAGTCGAACCCAGGGGAGAAACACTAGATAGCGGTAAAGAACATTCTCAAGTACCTGAGAAAGACTAAGGAGATGTTCTTGGTGTATGGCGGAAAAGACCTCCAGCTCGAGGCCTTTGCTGATTCCAGCTTCCAGAGTGACAAGGATGACTCCAAGTCCATGTCGGGTTATGTCTTTACCCTCAATGGAGGGGCGGTTTGCTGGAAGAGTTCCAAGCAGGAGACCGTTGCTGACTCAACTATGGAAGCGGAGTACATAGCTGCTTGCGATGCCGCAAAGGAAGCTGTCTGGATGAAGAAGTTTCTCACGGAGCTTCAGGTGGTTCCTACCATTGTTGATCCAATACCGCTGTATTGCGACAACAACGGCGCTATAGCTTTAGCGAAGGAACCCAGGTCCCATCAGAAGTCAAGGCACATTTTGAGGCGGTACCACCTGATCAGGGAGATCGTAGATCGCCGGGAGATCGAGGTGAAGAGAGTAAATACGGAGAACAACACTGCAGATCCACTCACAAAGGCCCTACCCCAAACTTAATTCGAGCGGCTGATCGAGATGATAGGTCTTCGATACGCCAGTACATGGCCTTAGTGCAAGTGGGAGATTGTTAGTGTATATGCCCTAGAGGCCATTACTGTATCATACTAGCTTGTATATTACTTGATGGAAGCTTGGGATATTCACAGTTGTATAGACAATCTTGCTCAAAATGGTAGTATGCTACTTGGTTTGTCTCTACTTCAATATGTGCATGTGTTTCTTTTAGCATATCGCTTATATACATATTAGTAGAGCCCTTAGGATCTTTGTTTGATTACCAGCATTGTGATGGCGCTCACACTCGTGGGGGCTGGGTAATCCATAAGCACATCCTTATACAAGTCCCTAGTCGTAGGACTATCGAGACAGGGCATCGATACTCCGGAGTAGACTAGCGTATGTGCTTCTCATCCCAGCGGGGGAGACGGTCTGTCCCACAGCCGTCGGTACGTCGTACTTGAGATAGTATGCGGGTGCTCGTTAGGTTACGAGTACACTGGACAGGACTCGTCGGGAACTGTTGGTTGGTATTATACCTATCGTCAGTTATCAGTTCCCAGGTGACATGAGTACAGCTTAGTCCGCTGACTTGATACTGTCACTTCGCCTCGAGTGTATTCCCACTGTACTTAGATTACTACCCTACCACGGCTCAAAGGAGTCGTGGAAACAGGTAGTAGTTGGGTGCAGTCCCGAAGCACTTGGAGGCAGTGATGGTTAGACAATATTCGTCTCTCCTGGTATTGGGGGTTGACATCGCGCTGTGTCTAGGAGAGCCATTACACAAGTAGTCCCTGGCCAAGGCAAGCGAGATATACTGGTAGGTTTCCAGTGTTATCTCAGGGTGTTCTGAGCTACACTCCGACACGACTTGTACCGCTATTAGGGGACTGACGTTCACCGCCCCCTAGGCCCGCCATGCGATGTATCAGACGAACAGACCGGACTGTACGGAGATTGTCACATACAGGCTTAGTAGGAGTTCGGATGGGTTTACCTCATCGGCCTTCTTATCGACATCTACTTGGGGACCGTTACGTACAGCTAGTGCCGCTTGCGGTTTGTGGTTAAACCCACTGCCAGCGTAGTATCGAGTCTTTAGAGTCCCACACAGAGAGTTTCCCTGCACTGAGCGAAACGTGTAGAGGCCGTATGGTTTTACGGCAGGGCTACGATCACTTACGTGCACTTGTGTGCGTATGCTGTTCGGGCAGGCGATACTAGTGGGCTTTGGTTTAAGCCAGATCCTAATATTGCACGGATGGATTTGTTTTGTCTTCTGTGAATTCGCATTCTACAGAATGCGGATGCGGGTGTGTATGCACAGTTTCGAGGAGCGATGAAGGAGGAGGTGCCTCATTAGGGTTTTGGCAGATGGTTCGGCCAAAACCGTAATGTGGCACACTCATTAGGGTTTTGACATTTCGTTTGGTCAAAACCGTTATAAGCCGGAGACATTGTTCACTAATCCTTTTAGTGATAGATTAGTGATGGCTAATTGCATTGACCATTTGACCACTTAGACCTCTCTTGACTTTGTTGACCCGTTGACCGTGTTGACCATTGACCTTCAAGAGAGATCTACACTCTTCTTTCTTTTTCTTTTTAATTCTTGAGTTATGATAATGGTCAATTCAATGTGCCATCAACTCTATCATGATAGGATTAGTAATGATGATTTTGTGTATTATTGCAACCATGGTTCATTTCATTTGGCTTAATCTTTTCATTATTCTCTTCTCGTTCTCTCTCTTAAAAATGAGAAGAAAAGAAAAGCTCCATGGTTGCTAAGCTTTCTCCTTCTTCTTCCTCCTCTTGATCTCATCTTTTGATCTCATGTGTTGAGAGAAAAAGATCCCACAAAGACAAATACATCCATACATCTCCTCTACACATCCTAGGGCTTCTTGACTAGCAATCTCTTTGCCCTAGTTGCCTCGGCTCGAGGTGGAGCTCGGTGTACATCTCTCGGGTGGATCGTCTTCGACTCAAGAAGACCGTAGAGGTGCCTAAGGTCCGGATCGACGCTTGGAGCTTGGATGGACGAGCGGGACAGCGGAATGAAGACCCGAAGGACCGGTTCCGTGAGGTATACTTTCTACAGCATAGTAGTTAAAACCTCTAGTAGTTTACCAGTTTCTTGTTTAGCAAAGATCCTTGCTTTTGAGTCCATGTTGCCTTGCGCCAAATCATTGTTTTTCGCCGTTTCCGCCTCCCCGTAAGAACCGGGGTGAGCAACGTGGACTTACATACACTACTATAAGGCTCAGCTAAAGCTAACAGTAGGTAAGGGAAACCGCCTAACCTCTGAGTCGATACATATATATATATATATATATAGTCGGTGATCCCGCCTCGATAATATCACATCCGATACCGTATTGCTATAATCGGTTATCCCCAAGTCAAGAGTGCGGATCAATCATCAAATTACAGCTCGTACGTAAATCCGTCGTACGGCATCCCCAAATCTGGGTACGGGTCAATATCACATTCGTCATATCATTCCTCTAGTATTCTCTATATCAAATATCATAATCTGGGTACTGACCTTCGTCTAGTACAAAGCTAATATCATCACTGTCATCATGATCTGACTATTGATCAACAGTCTCGTATGAATCGATATCTTCATCACAAATCGTCACAAGGAGTAAACATCGCCGAATGCGGCCTATCATACTAATCTTGTCATGTCATGTCATGTCACATCTCGTAACGTACTCACATGTCGATCATTTTGTATATATCACTATTCCTATGGCATCATCATCCCAAAAATCTGCTAAAGCATCAAGACATATCTCAAATATGAATTATACCATATCACCGACATCATAATCTCGGATCAAATATCATCAACTCATCTCAAACCCAAGTATCATCCTCAAATCCGTATGTGAACACGCAGTCCCATACCCGCGTGAACACATATCTATATAGAATCCCATAACCACATAAGTAATAAGGATGTATGCAAGTATGTATGTGTGAATATGTATGTGTAGTGCACCCACTACCTAAAGTTTCGTAACCTTTATCAATCCAACACACCAATATCCATTTTAACATTATTATTGATCCCAAATGACATATAATATTAGTAAATGTGTATACGCATCCGTATACATCACGACGAATTGCGGGGGTGCTATACGCCATCCACCCGACTTCTCCCCGTAGATATAAATCTACTCACCTTTCTTTATGCGTGCCGGTACCGATGTCTCCATTTGCATCTCCAACGCTCCGACGCCACGTGGGGTACCTACAAGGATATCACACGCTAAAACACATGAAAACCATGTCGGAAACCAAAATGGTGCACGTTACGCCAATAGGTAAAAACATGTAGCCTTGCGTGCAAACACGGCCAACAACCTGCTGCCGTTGGCGTTCAAACGCCACCCGACAGAAACGAATCACCGAATACCCAAAATCCATACGGAAACAAGTCGTAAATCATGCGCCAACTCAAGAAAATCAACCCAGATTCTACCCTAACTGGAATCAGTCAAAACTAGACATACCCAGGGTCAAGTTTACATGAAATAGGGCTATGCACGCAAAACGAGGCGGTTTCACCCAGGTCTGGCCGCAGATTGCGGCCATGGGGATTAAATTTGCGGCCTGAAAAATGAGGTGGGGGCTAGGGTTTTGGGTGATGGTTCCAGAGTGCCTGCACAGCATACTGCCAAGTCAATTTTATTTTAGGAGGTCCGGGTTGATAGCAGTTTCCAGAAAGGTCAAAAGTCGACAAAATCGCTAAATTACGCCAAGTATAACAAATCTGATAACTAACTAGAAATCTGGGGCAATCTTGGGTAAACTGGTCTCAAATACACCTAATAAGGTTATACCAACCATCAAAACCAACTCTTGGTCCAGTCTCACTCAAAATCCCTAAACTAGCACTAGATTACAGATATAACACTAAATTTCAGTCTTAACAACTATAACTTACAAGATAGGAGTTGGGTTGCAAGATTATACCTTAAGGGTCCTAGAATGAAGGAGAAGGGAAGATGGAGGAAGGAGTGTTGCTGCTGAAGTGCCCTGTAGCAGCATCAAGTGTATGGTTGCTGCTACTGCTGCTGCTGTTTCCACTGCAGCTGATGCTGCTGATGTTTTTGGGTGTTGTGGTAGTGTTTGGGTTGTTGAAGATGTTGTGTTGTGTTGGTGTGTTTATGGTGTTGGGTTGCTGATGTAGCAGCTGATGTGAAGAAATTGGGCTGAAGCTGTTTTCTTAACAGCAGTTTGTTGCTGTTGCCGAGGGTTGGTGTTGTTTTGAATGAAGTTACTGCTGTTGCTGCAGATGCTGATGCAATGGGGCTGAAATGTTGATAGGGGTGGGCTGATGTAGCTGCTCATGTTGATTGAATTGGGGCTGATGTTACAGCTTGTAGCAGCGGCTAGGGGGCTGATGTGTGGGTGAAGGGACCTGATGCAGCTGCTGCTGGAGTGTGCTAATGCAAGATTGGGGGCTGATGTGTTGTTTCAGCTGAAATCGGGGGCTGATGTGCTGATGGTGGCTGAAGGTTGATATAGGATGATGTGTGAGAGGGAGTAAAAGAGCACAAGGGGTTAAGGAGTGAAATGGATCATGGCACACCCTAACCATCTCTCTCTCTCTCTCTCTCTCTCTCTCCCCTACACAAGGTCAACTCCCATCCTAATCACCCTTAACAAGCTAAAACCCTTAATTAACCCAATTAACTTAATCAAATGGTTCAACCCACCATGGTCATCTAAATATGGTCCAACCCTAGGCTACCATGACCAAAACAAGAAACAAGTGTAACAAGTGTAGAAATGTTATGGTGCACAATTTGCACCAAAAGCCAAAAAGACCAATTAGCGATTTTTAATCGCGACTAACACCAACATAGCATATAATTCATCATCAAAACGGTAAAATGACATATTTCCACAAAATAACCTATTTTAGAATTTCCATACGTTTTTCCCAAAAATTTTCCCCATTTATCGGTATTTAATTATACCGACTATTAAAATATTCATTAAAAATTAATATTAAATTATGAAAATTCCCAAAAATAATATTTTATTTTTTTGAAATGTTACAGATATTTTCTTTAAATTAAGTTGAGTTAATCCAAAACCTTCTCACTTTATCTAGATATTTGTTGGAGGTTAAGATTTAATGGTTTAAAGAAAAAAAGAAAAGAAAATGAATAGAGGTGCATGCATGTATTTATGTGTGTGTGAATGCATTAACTTTGCATTTATTGTTGGAAATGAGATAGAATACTCCATAACTCCCCATTCACCTCACTTGGACGAGATCCCTTCCTCCCCTACTGCCCTTGATCCTTCCTTTCCATTCTTGCATCATTCTAGCATAATAAATCTCCAAAATTCCAAAATATATCACAAAATATACACCAAGTCTTGTTTTTGCCTTCTTGGATCACTTGGAGCTAGGGAAAGCTTGGATCTTGTGAGCAAGATTGTTAGGTATAATCCCTACACTGTTAATTAGGAGTTTGTATGATGTTTTGCTCGTTGGTTGTAGCGTAGAACGCTTTTTATATCGATTAGTGCAATATCGGGTTTTTAGTGTTTTTATAGAGCCTCTGTGAACTGCTGTGACCTGGGTTTTTTTTTATAGAAAAACCAAACAATATTATAATGATGTACTAGTGACCCTGGAGTACCACCTGAGAGACGAGGACCACCCCACCGGCCGGGGCCTGCGACCCCTATGGCGAACTCCGGCGACGCCGGTTTGGTAGGAAGGTGTTGGGGTTTGGGTTCTGTGGGTAGTTGTCTGCTGTTGGTTAGGGGTGTTTGATACTGTTTACTTTTTTAGTAATTGCAGTATGAAAAATATGGGATCGTTTACCTATAATTTAGTGTTTTGAGTCCGCGTGTTACGTAATCCGACACGAAACGTGATCTGATACAGCTGTTGTACTCAGTTTGGTTTGGTAGTGTCGCAACGCGCGTTAGCCACTAGACGCACACTCGCGAGTTAGTTTAGTGTTGGTGCGTTATTTAATACGTAGTTTTACGTTATATTGATCGATTTCTGAGATGTTTGCACTATTTCTTGTGTTTGTGGAAATATAGCGTCGCAAGCGGGGACTTCAGACGCTGCGAACAAGGGGAAGCAGGTGGTCGGATTTTCATAGCTGGAGACTATTGGTGAGTAGATTTAACATCTACGGGGAAATCGCCCGTATGGCGCTAAGCGTCGGGGCTAGATATGATATGATATTAGCCGTATGTTTATGTGCTTATATAGAGATATTGCATGATTCTCATTGCATATAGTTACTTGTTGTGCCTGATACTGTATTCTTTATACACTGCACTATTATTGACAGTCCATGTTGCACGAGCACCAATGATATGCTACACACACACTGTCGGTAATTGCCATGATACGCACAACACAAATGCTCATTGATATACCGTGCTATTAGTTAGCGACATTGAAACAGTTATACTTGTGCGATAGCGCATATGACATATAGCATACCTGTATACCTACATGCCTATATATATGCCATACTATACCTACATGTTCGCATAGATACTTTGCTATTGTTAAATGATCAGTTTTTATAGCATATATATCGGTGGAATGGGACGTTGTATATATATGTATTCTGGATTTGGATTTTGGGAACCACGAAATATATTTAATGACTTGATGCATTAAATAGCGGACTTTTCTCGTGATATGCTCATATTAATGTTTTATGTTGCATATGCTATTTTACATGGATTTACGCATTTGAGATATGTTTTCATGCGATATGGGAATTTCAAGTGTCGATGTTAGGCACTTATATTCCGAGAGATATATGGATTTTGACAGACCGATACGTGGAACACAAGTGTCGAGATGGGATACTTGGGTTTCGAGAAACGTATGGATATCAGAAAGACTGATACGTGGAACACAAGTGTCGAAGTGGGATACTTGGGTTTCGAGGAACGTATGGATACGAGTATTTACGTGTCGATGTTAGGCACTGGTTTTCATGATGTTTTAGAGTGTAATGACCCCAAAATCTTTATACATTTGTATTATCTCTCTTCAATAATATACCGTATTTATTTGTACTTGGTATTTTTTCCTTTTTTCTATTAAATTTATTATTATTTTATTTCTCAATCTATTATGTATTTTTTCTAAGTACAATTTCTTTTTCTTATATTTAAGTTTTTAACTTCTCATTCTTATTTTCCTTTCATAAATATTTAACCCAAATCCATTATTCTTATTCTCTACAGCCCATCTAAAAAGCCCATTTTCTTTTTAAGCAACATCATATATTTAATTCTAATTAAATATATGCATGAACAACTTTGTAGCTCATTGGTTAAGTCCTTGCATTGTTATTACATAGGTCACATGTTCAAATCCCCATTCTTGCAATTATTTTTTATCATTTTTTATTCTTCTCATAACCTACAAATGAGACCTTTCATTTCCAAAATGAATGGTGACCTTTCATTTCTTTTTTAATTCTCATATTGAATGCATATATTATTATACATAATTCACAATTACACCATCTTTATTGTCCTCCTCTACTTTTCCTTCCTCACATTTTTCTATCTCTCACTTCTTCCTCTTCACCTAGAGTCCAACAAGGAGAACATGAAGAAGTCTTCAAGAAGGTCTCGCTACTAACGCGAGGCTATCGACGGATAGACAAGCCCGGTGACAATATCAGCTTGTGCATGTAAGTCCCTTCTCTCTCCTTTCCCCCCACCTCTTATTTTCCTCTTGTCATGCATCGTGAGCCCCCTATTCTTTTCATATCATAATCCATAAGAGAAGATACACATAAACATATACATATACATATACATAAGTTTAGATATATATGATTCTATATGGTTTAATAATATCTTATTATCTCTTGTTCAAATTAAAGTATTTTTAATTCTTTGTTCATGACTAGGAATGTTTATTACAAGTTGTGAGAACACAAATTTTATGCCACAATATATCTATAATGTCACATGAAATCGGTTTGTTTATTAAAAGAAAAATAGAAGCCTGCATAAAATACTCGTTAATCTTTCTGCCGATTTTAGTATACACATCAATACCTTTAGCTTTAAAATAATTTTTAGAAATTAATTTTTAATTCTGAAAATTTCATGAAATTTACATATAATAGAATATATTATTTTATATACTCTGTAAAAATTTTAGATCGATCCGCATAACGGTTTAGGAATTACATAGTATTTATTTACTGATCGTAAAACAGAAAACTGCAATTATCGGTCAACTTCTAGGACATATAACTTGGTATACCGGTATCCAAATTGAGCAAACTCAGGTGTTTTTGATATCTACATCGAATGATATAGATTTTCTTAGTTTTATAATTTTACTGAAAACCCACCTAAGATAAAGAAAACTGCATTACAATATTAAGTGACGGATCTGGACAGAATCTGTCCCGATTCGCACACTGTTTTTAAATTTGGCATAACTCAAACTCTCGATGTCCGTTCGTGACAAAATTTAGATGTGTAGATGCACCATTGATAGAAATATAATTTTCTGTATATTATATTACTTAGGAATGCATGAAACAACCTGATATAGGCTTTGCAATAGAATATATAGTTGCTGTCCAGAAATCTGAATTTCTGTTTTAAATGCTGATATTAAAATGATCATAACTAGAGCTTCAGAAATCCAAATCATGTGAATCTTGGTGTTTTCAATAAGTACATCGAAATATCTACAATTTTCTAATAATTTTCGTAACCTGAAACCTGATACAAATTAACTCAAACTGCGTTTTAAAAATATGTGACGGTGCCGAATAGATTCTGATCTATTTTGCGCGACGATACGAAAACATATATATCTCTCAAACCGGTAGTCATATTTAGGTGAAACTGGAACTTACGCATGCAAAACATTTAGAGACATATCTCTGTTTATATTCCGCATTCGTTCAACTTGATTAATTAGTCGTACATAATATTTCTTTACAACATTGTTTATGGTAGTTACTCGAATAATATACTTGACTCATTTCATGCTATTCGAATATGTATACATATTTATCTCGATCATTAAATTGTTGTATGTACATAAAGATGATAATTAAATACTTGAGGTGTATTTTGAAATCTATACAAAAGTACTTTTTATATAAACCCCCTCAAGTTTTATAAATTACAATAAGACCCCTAACAAATAAAGAACTACAAATTATCTTTCTTTTTATCTGACTCGGGTTTGAGTCTGATTAATTTGACTTGAATCTGATTCAAGTCAACCTATAATCTACAAGATTCCAATTCAAAATGAACACATGAATCCATGAATACAATTATCAATTTATACAATTTGGCTGAACCGAACCATGGATATATTCCTTTTACATGATTCTCAGTATTCCATTTACATGACTCTATGGTTATAACCATTTCCTGATATCATGGTTTCGGTCAGTCAGTTAATCAATCTTACAATTAATACAATTTTACAAGATAACAATACAAACAAGACATCACGGGGTTCAAAGGGTAGACTGGTACGGAATATGTTAAAGGTGGCACGAGGTGGTCACTTAAGACGTAATTACATCCATGCCGTTGTTCCGTGGTATTATCGACGGAGCCTTGTACTACATGTTACCAAAGTCCCCGGTGTAAGTGGGACTCCCCTCGTATACACTGGCATCTTCTGTACCAGGCTACAAATAACAGTGTTAATACAACATTACAATATTATAATACAACATTAAAAGCTACACTCTCCCTCTCTTACTCTCTGTCTATTCCTCTCTTATCTTTGGGACTTACCGAGCGACCTGTTCGCTGACGACATTCTGTTTCTCTCTTCTTTGAATGTCGTCAGGTGATTTGGACCCGGCCGAGATTGAGCCATCGCAAGAAGACTTGGAGCAGTTTACTGAAGACCCTGCACTGTAGTTTCATTGTATACTTTTCTTTTCTGTACTTTTCATTTCCTGTTATGCCACTGTTTAGGCATCTTTTATTTCAGTTGTATTTCCTTTCATGTATTGTACAAAGAATGTTAATAAATAAAAGTTGATGTTCTTTTATACTCTTGTCTCTTGTGTATTTATATTGCTTAGTTACGCTTAGCGTATGTACTTCTGAGTATATACGTAGCGGGCCTCGTCGCGTCTCCTTCGCCGTGTACTGGGAAGCGGGGCGTGACATAGAGTGTCGATGTTTGACACTCAGGTTCCATGAGATGTACAGGATTGAGGGCCGATCTGAGTATCTTGGGATTTGGGGTGTTGTTGAGTTACACCGTGTTTTTCCATGCTTATGATTTGTGCATGAGATTATTTACTATCACACACTCAGTATTCAGTTGATATGCATTTGATTCATGTAGATATAGTACCCTGGTAGTGTATCTTGATCATGATAGTTGCATATTCATATTGTCATACTCATGCTACCAGCTTACATACTATTGATCATTGCTGTTAGTGCATACTTGCGATTTCAGTATGCTGTTATTTACTATTCACGAGTTGGCAACTCACCCCAGTTGTGCCACAGTGTTTTGCAGGACTTTCCCTCTGAGTAGTCGCGGCAGGGCGTCTTATCATCTCTACTTTTACGGATACCACTACGTTAGGCAGTGAGGCCTTTGCTTTTAGGTGAGTTTCCGGTTATCTGCCTGTACATTATATATCTTTTTGTTGGATCTAATATTCTCCATCTACCACTGTTGTATATGACTTAAAGACGACTTGTGAGGATTCAGCGTTGTATTATTTAGGTGACTTTGGGTGCCGTGCTCGTAGGAGCCGGTTTTGTTGGAAAGTTTACTTCTTATTGCGGTCTTTCTTTTGTTATTTCTTCGCTTCGGCGTCGTATACTTGTTGTGGTGATTTTTCTCCGCCGTTGGGCGTGATTTTGCTCCCATTTAGGATGCTTTATATATTATCCGTGTTGTACCCGTTTTCGGGGCTAGCTTTTACAAAGGAGGTGCTGCCGAAATTTTCAAAAGGAAAACTAGAGTTAGAAATTTTACTTGTGATTTTCCAAATGTTAAAACCATGTTTTTCTCCGTTGATCCAGATTTGGGTGGTTTAGATTTCTGGGTTTCTGTAACACCTTAGATTGTGTTTATAACTAATTATATTTTAATATATGGTTTTTAATAAAAAATTTACCAAATTAGGTTTTAATTATTTTATCCTAATTATTGAATATTTTATTAGATTTTTCCTAGGCTTGCACACACTTGTGCATGTTAACTAGGGTGTTAATTTGGGGTTAAATCTTGATTAGCAATATGGTGGTTAACCATTCCCTAATCTAGTTTAATAAGTTGGTTTAAGTGTTATGGGTTTATTGTTCATGGTTATTTTTAAAGTAAAAAGGATTTAAATTATAGTTTGAAGTGTTGACCATGGGGGAGAGAGAGAGAGAGAAAGCATGGTGCTACATGGCTTGTGCTATGCTTCATTAATGAAGTGAGAGAGAGTGAGAAAGGGGGTTGAATTATTTTCCCTCATTACTCTCATTTCCCTAATTGCTCTCATTCTCTCACTCTCAAAACACTCACACCAGCAGCCATCAGCATCAGAAGCTGAAGCAGCGGCACCAGAAGAAGGCATCAGCATCAGCAGCAGCTCATGCAACAGCAGGAACAGCAAACAGCTTCAGTAGCAGCAACAGCTACAACAGCAGGAGCCCAGCAACTTGCAGCAGCTCTTCCTCTTCCATTCACTTCTTCTCCTGATTTCTAGAGTTCAGTAGGGTATAATTCCTTAACCCAATTTCCCTTTTTGCTTAGCTTATGTGTTAATTAACTTCGATTAGTGTTAAATAGTGAGTTAGTGCTAATTAAGGTGATTTGTGTGGAATGTTGATTAAGTGAAGAGTGTGTTAGCTAACCTAGCTTATTTTAGTGTTATTAGGGTCACTTCAACTGAGAAATAACCCATATTTTACTAAAATACCATAGGTTTTCCTTATTGTGCTAAATATCGTATTTTGGTGTAATTTTGTGACTTTTTGTAATCTGCTTTTGACCCGGGGCCTTCAGGTTAAAATTGAGAAAACTGGGGCATGCACACTAGGTCTGGATACCACCACCTGAGCACGAAACCCTAATTCCAAACAGTGGCCACAGATTTATTAGGTTTGGCAGCAATTTGCGGCCAAGTAGGGGGCAAGGGTGTTGGGGTTTTGTGTAGGGCTCTCTGCTGTGTTGTCTAGTGTTTTGGCATGTCTAGTTTTGTAAGATTTGACCTGTAGGAAAATCTGGGACAATATATCGTATTTCTAGTTCGTTGTGTTTGCGCGATACGCGCGATACGTGAGATGGTTCTGTGATCCAGCGTATCGCGGCGTGTCGCGATGGTTTTAGACGCGTATACACACGATTCAGCGTATCGTACACATGCGCGTTTAGTTCGCGACGCGAATTTCTCGTTTTGGTTCGATATCGCGTTTTGCGGAATTTTTGGCTTATATATGATTTCCATGTCTAAATTGCAGATTTGCAGGCGGGGACTACGGACACTGCTACAGGGGGAGCAGATGGTAGGATTCACATAGCGTGGAGCGTAGGTGAGTAGATTTAACATCTACAGAGGAATCGCCCGCATGGCGTTATGCGTCTGGGCTAGGATTCTAATACTTGTCGCATATTCTACGTCATTGTTAGAATTGCGCCTTTACCCTATTTACTTAAATATAGTTGTACTGTGACTAGTAGCCGTAGGACACTTCACATATTATTGACGGTTCATGTTGCACGAGCACGGATTGTATGCTACACACACACCGTCAATAATTGCCATGTCACACACCAACCATTATAGATACTATATTGCTTATCACACATGACATCTAGCTTATCGGTATACCTATAGTGTATCATACTATTAGTGATAGGTACATATACACCTTACGATACAGCTACAGGTATACCTTGCTCATGTTTTATTTATACCCGGAGGGTATCTTACATATTCTACTTATACCCAGGGGGTGTATACGACATCAGTTCTTATAGGTAGATACCTATACATTGCTACACCTGTATGTTACACACATATTCAGTTGCAGTTACATATTTACCTTTACTGATGTTACTTAGCTGTACCTTATTGGTTTCGCATACATCTGTTTCAGCTACATATTCTCATTTATATGCTCGCATTTCAGATATATCGCATATATTTATTCCTGGATTTGCGCATTATTATTGGATTTCACATGATGATTTCTGAATTTGGAAACCGCGGGAGTTCATGAAATTATGCATACATTGAAAAACCCATTTTCCTTGATATGATATTTGCGCAGCCACCATGAGATTTATCGGTTCTGATTATATACTCCATACGAGGTGTGGTTGCCGTATGAGGGTACATGGTGGGGCCCGGTATGGTTCCCCTCGGCAAGAAGATCGATGGATGTTGCCGATTGAGCCTGGAGGCAGGCTAGTACCTACCGGTGACAGTACTAATGACTCGGCGGGGATCATGGAGGCACCGTTGGGAGTCATGCACGTATGCATACGTCGAAAGGCGAGGGTCAAAGCTAGGCACTCGTGCTTTCGGGACAGCGTATGATACGTACCTATCAGGATTTCTGTGTCGATACTTGGCACATTGTTTTCATGATATTTCTTTTAAACACCTTTGTATATATAACAGGGGATTTAGCCGTTGTTATATATACCCTTACACCAATATTAGTGGAATGGGACGCTAATATATGTGTATTGATCCCATCATATTTATTTCTGTATATATATATATATATATATATATATATATATATATATATATATATACTTAAGATGCTAGAATCTTACTTGAGACTTTGACTTGGGATATCAGGTGATTCATTGAGATTAGACATACATATAGGATTATTGATTTGTACATTCGGGATATAGGAGATTACTCGATATTGTACATTGAGGAGACGTGAGACTTATATGATGTGAGAGCCCAATGTGGGGGCTGATTTGAGGAATTGGGATTTGAGTGTCTTGATGGATTGTGATCCTACCACGATGACAGGATTCCATGGGATGACATATTTCACTCCATACCTCATACCTTTTCGCTTATACACTGTTTCATGTATTAGGAGTACCTGTTAGTGTGCCTTTTATGATTGCTGCATATCTACATTCTCATATCCCTATTGCATAGTTATTGCATACTATTGTCATACTATTATTGCTTCACATATTGATTGTACCTGCTATTGTACTTCCATTATTCGGCATTCACATGACATGTTATTACTGTAATCGCATATCTTAGATTCATGATGTACGTACATTCCTGCGATTACCTGCATATGTTATCTACTATTCACGAGTTGGCAACTCACCCCCGTTGTGCCACAGGTGTTTCAGGTTGTTCCCCAGAGTAGTCGAGGCAGGCTATTCAGCTATTCATCTATCATCTTTTGCTACAGATACCGCATCGGCTCACAGTATACTATTTTGCTTAGGTGGGTTTTGGTGGTTATCTGTATTTTGTATTGTACATTCGTTGTATCTTGTACTCTCCATCTACTATCATGTTGTTGACCTAGAGACTTGGTGAGGACGATGTTGTATATTATTTGTGGATTTGTTGTATTTTATATACAGCTTTCTCTCTATTGTCTTTATTTCTTCGCTACGGCGTCGTATATTTGTATTATATTCATCTTGGCTAGTTTTTACAAAAGGGGTGTTGCCAAAATTTTAAAGAAAGAAAGTAGGAATTTTAAAGAATTTGGGTTGTGATTTCAAATGTTTCAAAATACTTTTATTATCTTTTCCGTATTTTTATGGTTTAGATTTCTGGGTTTTGGCTTTCTTTTACTGCGTTACGTCTTTAGGCGTTGCGTAGTATTAGGGCCGTCACGGGCCAATTTCGGGTCGTGACAGTTTCGGCTTACTTGAGTTGTGTACGCCTGTAGACGTTACGTAGTTTAAGTGCCGGTTAAGGGCCAAATTTTGGGTCGTGACACAGGGATATCGGGTGGCGATCATCTGTTGAGATGGTGTCGACGATATCTGCATTTGCGTGTCGATGATGGACACGAGAGATTTGAGAATTTGCGTATCGGTGATGGACACGAGGGAATTCTGATTTCGGGTGTCGATGCTGGACATCCACATATATTGATATGCTGTTATCATGAGGTACATAGTTATATTATAGGTATTGTAGCCGACCAAGACTGATCCGGGGGATAGTACCTGCATATCTTTTTACGGGTTATTACATGTACAAAGGATTTCAAAATCGAGCTATAGCCTCACTATTTTGACGTGTCTGATATGACACTGGGCTCTTTTAAATTGTAAACCTCTTAACTCTCTTTACTAAAATAGCAGGACATATATCTTAAATAAGATACCTATTTTATTTCATACTATCACGTCTGCTTTTATGCCGTGACATATCTATCCCGCGGCTATTTTAAAGAAGAGGTTTATATATATATTTTCGGCTACCTTTGGGCTTATACCTAGATACCGGTCATTTGCATTTGATATGTTCTACTTTGGGATCGCATGATAGATGGTGTTGCATTTACGATATATATGCATATCATATATTGTATTAGTACAGGATATGATAGTATTGTATTTATGACCTAGGTATCGTTGTGCATTTCGATTTCTACCTTATGATGTACTTTTATTTACTGAGTTGGCAACTCATCCCCGTTGTGCCACAGTTTCTTGCAGGTGTTACCGCTTGGATTATCAGCGGCTTGGAGCACACATCCCTTTCGGTGATTGCTTTGGCAGATGGGTTACTGTTGTATCGTACTCACACTTGTATATTCATGTCTTCTTGTATCTAGTAAAACTCCATCGACTTAGAACTGGTATATTGTGGACTTAGAAGCGAGACTTAGAGTTTGTGTGTTGTGGGTGTCGCACTCATTGGAGTCAACCTTTTTATATTGTTGATTTTGTTTCACTTTTCTTTTTATCGCCATTGTGCGTCGTATATTGTTTGCTTGGTTGCTCCGCCGTTTGGGCGAAGAAGTTAGCTCCCGTTAGGATGCTATTTTTATTGTTATGTTGTATCGGGCTTTATGCAAAATTTACAAAGGAGGCGCTGTCGAATTTCAAAACGTCATAGATACCTTTTCAAACCATACTTAGTTAAACTTAAATGTCTGTTTTAAATTGATTCCAGCTGATGATTATTTTAAACCACATCTTCAATATTTTCAAAAGGGGTTTAGATTCCGGGTTTCGGCTTACTTGGACCGCGTCGACGTTTTTAGATGTCACGTGATTTAAGTGCCAATCACATGCCATATTTGGGTCGTGACATGCTATCTCACGATAGGTATGGTACTATCTAGGAGTTCTCGACGAGTCCTGTTCGGTGTACCCATTCTCTAATGAGCATCTGCGTACAATCTTTGATGTTAAACACCAATGGTTATGGGATCAACCATCGCCCTCTACAGGGTCAAGAAACGTACACACTAGTCTACTCTGAAATATTGATGCTTTGTCTTGATATCCCCTCGACTAGAAACTATTAAAGGATATGCTTGTGGACTACACAAGTCCCACTAGTATGATCCGCATCGTAGTCCTGGTAGTCAAGCAAACATCCTAAGGGCTTTATCAACTTGTATCAGAAAGACAATATAATAATACAAGTGTACATGCTAAGATAAATATCAACCAGATAACATATTATCATGCCGAGCAAGAAAGTCCTCTATATATATGTCCAAGCATCCACTATATTATACAATAATGGCCTCTAGGGCATACATATTTGTTAGTTATATGTATGCCCTAGAGGCCATTACTGTACATTGGATGTATATTGTAGTGGATGCTGGGACATGTATAGGGAGGACTTTCTTGCTCGACATGATAGTATGCTATCTGGTTACTCTTTACCTTAACGTGTATATTGATTGTCTCTCTATTACATGTTGGTAAAGCCCTTAGGATGTGTACTTGACTACCTGGACTATGATGCGGATCATACTAGTGGGGACATGGTAGTCCATAAGTACATCCTTCAAAGTCCCTAGTCGTGGGTGTATCGAGACGGGGCATCGATATACCAGAGTAGACTAGCGTGTACCTTCTCGACCCATACAGATGGGCGATGGATGATCCCATATCCATCGGTGTTTGACATCAGAGATGATATACGGGTGCTCAGTAGAGACTGGGTACACTGGACGGACTCGCCGAGAACTCCCAGATGGTATTATACCTCACGTCAGATGGCAGTTCTCTGGTGACACTGGTACAGAGTAGTCTGTTGACCCGAGATCGTCATAGAGTCTTGTGTGGTTCCCACTGTGCTTTGATTTCCATCTTACCACGTCCAAGAGGGCGTGCAAAATGGTGGTTTTTGGGTACAGTCCCGAGTTACATGGAGGCAATGAGCGATAGGAGGGGATTCGTCTCTCCCGGTATAGGGAGTTGATGTTGCGCTGTGTTCGATTGGCTATAACAGGAAATCCCTGGCCAGGGTTGCTGAGATTTACTGGTAAGTGTTACCAGTAGTTTCTCGAAGTGTTATAGACCTCATATCGACACGACTTATCGAGCTATTGGGGTCTGACGTTTACCACCCCTAGGCGAGATATGCGACATATCAGACGAACAGACCGGACTATACGGTTAGTGTTACTGGTTGGATTCACTGGAGTGTGAGCAAGCTTGCTCGTCGATCTTCAGATCGCTCAATACCCGGGTGGCCGTTACGTTTAGCAGACCGCTTGCGGCTTGTGGGTGTTTGATATGATCATCACCTGCTGCCGGCGTATTGACGAGTCTTTAGAGTCCTACACAGAGGTTTCCTGGCTCAAGCGAAACGAAATAGGAGCGCATATGAGATATGTGCGGGACCGAGAATAATGCGTGTATGTGATACCGTATTCCATTCTCGCGATGAATGTATCGATTAGGTTATATGCGATATACCCTAGTTATCGAATCAAAGGTTGATTTGATAAGCCGATACATTATATACTAGTCGGTTGTGTGCGACATGACCGGGTCATTGAATCAAGTGTTGATTTAATTATTTAATGCATAATTATATATTTGATATATTACTTTGCATTAACTAGTAACGGTTCACTTTAAATGGATTTTCTCACTCGGGTGTGCGCATTACATATGCGATATGATTTTGTGCATTTGATTGTATCATGTTTGATGATACATGTTTACTTGGTTAAGTGCAAAGAATTAAACCATGGTTAAAAGAATGGTTAGGGTTTCATTTCCTTTATTTATTCTCTTATTTATTTGTTTATTCATTTTGGAAAAAAGGAGAAAAGAATGGTGGCTTATTTTGGAGTTTAGTTGAAGCTTCATGAAACTTTGATCAAGTCAACCATTCTTATCTCATCCTTAACCCTAACCATTCCCACTAACCATGATTCATTCTCTACACTTGACTCTAGTTAACATTATGATAAGTTTTGATTTTTCTATTGTTTTTAATTAACTTATCATATATTTCTTTCTTCTTCTTCTTCATGAGCAAGGAAGAAAAAGCTTTCTTCATCAATGGTGATTGATGATAAAGAGTGAGAAATCCAATTCTAAAGTCTACCCACTTCCTATTTCTTCATCCTCTACCTCTTGCCAAGTAGTAGAGTGTGTTTACTTCACAAGTTTCTTGACTTGGTGAAGTCGGAGCTTGATTTAGCGATGCCTCGACGTAGATCATCTTCGGCACGTCGTCGACGACCTAGCCCGCTTCTTCTCCGATGAAACCGACACAAGAGCCCGGATTTCGGATTTGTACAGCGGAGATGACTTCTTCATGGAGCTATGGAGGTGGACAAACGGATCTACAAAGGTTGTATTTCCGTATTCCCTTAGTTAAGTGTTAACTAGTTAGTATTTCGCCTAGACATCTAGCAAACGATCCGTACATTATGGTTTCCCGGCACTAGAATTTTTGAAATTGGCATGATCGATGCCTTGTGAGACCTCACTAGAGTGCCTAGGAACCCTACAATATTCCTAACAGATAAAGCCCTTAGGATGTGGACTTGACTACCAGGATGCAGATCATACTAGTGGGGCCTGGATAGTCCACAAGCACATCCTTCAATTGTTCCTAATCGACGATATATCGAGACATGGCATCGATATTGCAGAGTAGACTAGTGTGTACGTTTCTTGACCCTGTATGGGGCGATGGTTGATCCCATATCCATTGGTGTTTAACATCAAAGATTGTACACAGGTGCTCATTAGAGATTGTGTACACTGAACAGGGCTCGCCGAGAACTCCTAGATGGTACTATACCTATCGTCGGATAGCAGTTCTTTGGTGACACTGGTACATGTTAGTCTGTAGACCTGAGATCGTCATAGTGTCTTGTGTGGTTCCCATTGTTCTTTGATTTCCTCCATACCAAGGCTCAAAGGAGTCGTGCAAACAGGTGGATTTTGGGTACAGTCCTGAGTCACATCGAGGCAATGAGTGATAGGAGGGATTTCGTCTCTCCCGGTATAGGGAGTTGATGTTGCGCTATGCTCGATTGGCTATAACAACAAGTCCCTGGCCAGGGCTGATGAGATTTACTGGTAAGTGTTATCAGTAGTTTCTCGAACAGTTATGAGCCACACATCGGCATGACTTATCAAGTTACTGGGATCTGACGATTCCACCCCTAGACTCGATATGCGACATATCAGACGAAGAGACCGGACTGTACGATAAGTGTTACTTATAGGCTTCATTGGAGTTTGGACAAGTTTGCTTGTTGATATTCTAATCGCTCAATACCTTGGTATCCGTTACGTCCAGCTAGTACTGCTGACAGCTTGTGGGTAACTGATGTGATCATTACATACTACTGGAGTATTGACGAGTCTTTAAAGTCCCACACAGAGCTTTCATAGTTCAAGCGAAATAAAGTAGGGCACATATGCTGATATGTGCGGGAGCTTGATTAAATATGAGTATGTGATACTGTATTCTAATCTGGCGACATTTGAAATCGGTTAGGTTATATGTGATATAACCGGATTATTGAATCAAGTGTTGATTTAATAATATGATATACAGATAAATGATATTAGTCGGTTATATATGATATAACCGGATTATTTGATTTAATGATTTGATATATATTTATATTTGATATATTTATATATTAACTAATATTAAGCTTACTTAAGTTTTTCTTCTAATATATATTTATATATATATGTGATATATATATATATATATATATATATATATATATATATATATATATATATATATATATATATATGTATGTATGTATGTATGTATTTTTATTATGTGCCATGGTAGATGCCACATAGAACATGAATTATCTATTTATAGAAATAGATAATTGAGGTGGAAAATGGGAGATATCTTGGGCATGGGTGAAGCATGGCATTTTTCATTTATTTATTCATTTGGGATCACTATTGAAATATGGTTCATTATTTGTATTGTAAAATAATGGATGCTTCAATAAGTGAGGATAATATCTCGCACACTTGCTCATTCATTCACACTTTCTCATTTTCTTCACTTCATATTCATCAAGATCATAACCCTCACATGAGTTGTGAACCTTAGGGTCTTACGAGAAGAATTCTAAGTGAGCTAAAAACTCTACTTCATCAACCTACTCTAGATTAGCAATTTAGATTAGCTTGTTTCCTTCACTAATAGTAGATTAGTGAAGAGGTAACTTGACCTAGAGAAACTTCGGGTGGATCATCTTCGGCTCGGAAGATCAAGAAGCAAGCTCGATCATTCTTCAAGTGGAGCCAAGAGGAGTCGTATAGACTACTGCTCGGAGCTATAGAAGTGAAGAACTTGGTCTACAAAGGTTGTAATCTCTTTCACTTAGTATAAAACTTGTTTTATCACGCTATAAACCCTAATACTCTAGTTAAATTCTAGGATAGTGTAGCTTAGCACCCAAGAATTTTTAAAATTGCATGCTTGATACCGGTAAAACCTAGTGGTGGTGTTAAGACACACTTTCATGCAGAGATCTCGACGGTTTTACCTTCAACGCTTTTACTGCTTTCTCTAAAACTTTCTTGTATTCGCACTTGGTTAGTAGTTTCCTTTCCAGTTCAACTATTGTAAATTGTGAACAATGAAAGTTGATGTAATAAGCTAGTGATGTGTTTTCTTTACTTCTGTGCTGTGTATACTGATTACCATATAATACTAGAATCCGACTATGGCGGGATTATTTCTTGACCGTAGCAGAATGGCTGATTTAGTCGCCTTCCGTATTTCGTATTTTGGGAAGCGTGACGTGACAAAAGTTCATTGTTGTTGTCTCAAAACTCCAAAAAAGCCGATGGCGATTAATGAAATTTATCCTCGATTTAGACTAATAAAAGGCCAAAAGGGGGCGTCCCTGGCTTGCCGTGCCCCTTCATGTGGGGGCACTTTTGCAGAAAAAGCCTTGGATAGTCCAGGGGCTTTTCTGTAAAAATGCACCCCATGCTAAGGGGCAAAGCCGGGGCTAATAAAATTATAAATAAGTAAAAAAAGATGTTATATCATCAAAAGTCCTATCATAATTTAAATTTGCAATCCTAAATCAATGCTAACCGTTTCAAAATCCTAGAAACAATGTCTCGATCCACAAAAGTTCTAAAATGTGGTTTCTGAAAAATCCAATCCGAATGATAACCCTAAACGATTAAAATGGTCAGCCCACTTCAAAATAAAATTAGAATCATGCATAAATATTTAGTTTATGTTGATAGGACACAATTTTACATGAAATCATAGTTGTTATTCTACATGAGAAATATATAAAATGTCTAAATAACCATGTTCCCGCTGTGATCACACATATACTAGTAATATCATGTTATTTTCCTTTTATATATAAAAAATTAAAGAAAATCACTTTCATTTTACACGAAATGCTGCGAAGGCCCCCCAATATTCCGGCCACATAAAACCAAAAACCGCAAAAAATCCCGAAAACCCTAACCCTAAAAGGATGGCCAAATCGCCGGCGATCTTCGCCGCCGGCGAAGAGGTCGAAGTGGTCTGCCACGACGAAGGCTTCGAGGGCTCCATCTACGAAGCTCGCGTCGTTCGCGTGACGCCGAAGCTCCGCCTCTACTTGGTCGAGTACGAAACCCTAATGGACGAGGCCGATCCCGCCAAAAACCTCCGAGAGAGGGTCAGAGCCGCCCACGTCCGCCCCCGGCCGCCTCGCTATCGCTGCGACTGGTCGCGCTTCGAGATTCGCCAGAAGGTCGATGCTTTGCATAACGATGGGTGGTGGATTGGGGAGATCTCGAAGGTTTTAGAAGGAGGGAGGAGGTATGGGGTTATGTTTCCTGCCGGCGAGGTGGGGCTGGAGTTTGGGTCAGATGAGATCAGGGAGCATTTGGATTTTATCGATGGGATGTGGATTGGTACATCACCGCCTAGATGTATAGGTTCGAGGCAAGCGCAATCACAGGTATAAGTTCGGGTTTTGATGCTGTTTCTTTTGAGTTTGCAGGTTAATTTTTTTATAGCAAAGATGCCATATTTTAGGGACTAGTATTTGGAACCCCATTCTTTAAGATGTTAGATTATATAGGGTTCATTTGATATATTTCATATGCATTGATCACAGTTGAATCTAGGCCTGGCAAATGAGGCGATGGTTCGTTTACTCACCTCGCTGATGATGTGGAAAATTTGGCGAGTTGATTCTCCTCGTCCTGGGCGAGTTGGCGAGGTGAGCAGGTTCCCAAAATTACCAAATGTCGACTTGTTGCAATTCGCCTCGCCTAACTCGCGGCTCACCTCGTCTTGCCAACTCGCTGAGTTGATTCGTTTAGACTCATTTAACCAGCCATTACGAAACCCAACGGCTAAATATGAGTCTCCTTGCCTCGATTCGTCTCATTTCCCCCATCCAACGGTTGGATTCGTCTTGAAATCGCCTCACCTCGCCTAGAATTTCCCCTCAACAGCAAGTAATGGCGTGTTTTGACCTAGCCAACTCGCCTCGACTCATCTCGTAACGACAAATTTTTACTAATATTTTTCATTTTTAGTCTACTTATTTGCCTTTTTATTAAATTCTTTCTTATTAAAAGCATGCAAAGTTAGGCGAGTAACTTGCCTAACTCGTTGAACCCAACTCACCTCGTCTCGTGAATCGCGTAGGTGAGTCGGCGAGGCGTGTAGGTTCAACTGGTCATCTTTGTTGCGTCGCCTCGCCTTCCCTGGCTAACAAGGCGAGTCCGACTCATCTCGCCGGACACGAGTCAGGCGAGTCGTGAGGCGAGTTGGTCTGGCTCGCCTCATTTGCTAGGCCTAGTTGAATCTGCTTGTGTTTCTGTCAATTTTAGTGCATTGGATATGCTATTCATGCATTTGACATGAAGATGAAGCTCTTATTATAAGAATGCTATGTTTTGTAGCAGCTTATTGAGCTAATGAGCTAATGAATAGTTAGGCGGCTCTGGATCTGTTTGGGAATGGAGTTGAGTTTTCTAAACTGTAGATTAATAAAGTTAGCAAAACCAAACTCCAAAATCCTAACCTTGCCTTGTTTGAAAATCATTTTGGAGTTGAGATAACTACAGTTATCTCAGTCCTAATTTCTGGTCAAAGTTTTGTAAACTCCTTTAGTGTTGGATATAGTGCCCGCGAAGTCAATTATTGGATCGCAGACACGTGATTGCAATGATTGAGGGAGGACCTATATCGGTAGGACAGTCTTACTCGAAATGATAGTATGCTATATGGTTTGTCCTTATCATCGTGTACATGCTTCAGGTGACATTACAGGTCACTATTACATATTGATAGAGCCCATATGATTCTTGCTTGACTACCAGCAATATGATGTCGATCATATACGTAAGAGTTGGGTAGTCTATAAGCACATGCTTAAAGTGCCCCTAGTCGTGGGAGTTTCGAGACTGAGCATCGATACTCCGTGAGTAGACTAGTGTATACGGATCGAGACCTCGACGAGAGGCGGTGGCTGGTCTCACAAGCCATTGGTGTCAGTTGGTTCACCTAAGATAGTATACAGGTGCTCATTGGGTTATGAGTACACCGGACGGACTCGCAGGGGCACTGCTGATTGGTACTGTACTTATCGTCAGGAGCAGTTCCCAGGTGACATGAGTACAGCTTAGTCCGTTGACTTGACACTGCTAGTTTGCCTCAAGTGTGTTACCACTGTTGTTTGATTACTACACTACCACGGCTCAAAGGAGTCGTGCAAACAGGTAGCAGTTGGGTGCAGTCCCGAAGCACTTGGAGGCAGTGGCGGTTTGATAGGATTCATCTCTCCCGGTATTGGGGGTTGATATCGCGCTGTGTTTAGGAGAGTCATTATACAAAGTCCTTAGTCAAGGCAAGCGAGATTTACTGGTAGGTATTCCAGTAGTTTCTCAAGGTGTTCTGGGCTACACTCCGACACGACTTATACCGCTATTGGGGGTCCGACGTTTACCATCCCCCTAGGCTCGATATGTGATACTCATAGACGAACAGACCAGACTGTATAGAGATTGTCACAGATTGGCTCAGTAGGGTTCCAGGATGAGTTCGCTCGTCGGCCTCCCTATCGCTCAATACCTGGGTAGCCGTTACGTACAGCTAGTGCCACTGACGTGCTTGTGGTTAAACCCACTGCCAGCGTATTGACGAGTCTTTAGAGTCCCCCACAGAAAGTTTCCCAAGTTCGGACGAAACGTTGTAGAGCCCATATGGTTTTATGGCAGGGTTCGATCATATACGTGCACTTGTGCACAGATCATGATCGGACGGATCATACTAGTGGGCTTTGGTTTAAGCCGGATCCTAGTATTAGATTGTTGGATTATTTTCGTCTCGTTGTATTCGTATTCAGTCGGAATGCGGATGCAGGAATGTATATACAGGTGTTGGGTATTCTTGTGACCCGTCACGAGTTTACTTTAGAAGATGCCATTATATTTATTGTTCTAAACATTTGGATTAATGTTTATTAAGTGGAAATTGTGAGTGCTAGTCATGATCAAGAGCATTAAACGTGGCATGTGCTTTATTGATGACTCATTGTGTTATTTTTAGTGCCATGTCTATTCTCTTGATTGATTATTGTGTGGAATTGATATGTGGGGAGAGAGAGGGCAGCCACTAAGTGTGGGGCTTGGTCTTGAGATTATGAGGAAGCTCTCACATTTTTAATCCCACACAATAAGCAAGCTCTTCTTTTTTTTCACTAGCTTTTTTCTTGAGCTCACAACTTCCATCAATGGCTTCTTCTTCTACCTTCACTCTATCCTTCTCATGTGTTGAGAATCCTCATGAGACAAAATAATCACACACTATCTCTACTTCACCTTGGACATGTCGGCTAGCAAACTTCATGTCCGAGTTGTTTCGGTTTGAAGCGGGAGCCCGTATAAAGAATTCTCGACGTGGAGCCACTTCGACGAGCCAGATCGGAGAGCGAGTTTGTTCTGGGGCAGCCGCAAGGAGCTTGGCGAAGAGATTGAAGACCGAAGGACACGGATCGATCGGTATAATCTCTCCAAACGCTTTTACAGTTTACTAGTATAGGGTTAATGGCATGATCCGGGAAACGGGTTGCGTTAGCGCCGAGTTTGAAAAGTTTTTGTTCCGCTTTTGGTCTCGGATTGACGGTCGGGGCGCTGGCGTAGCCCAACATGGTATCAGAGCCACGCCATTAACCCCATACTAGCTTGTTCTAACATGTTTAAAACATCGATCGACATAATTTTCCAAAACCGAAATTCCGTTCTTCAAGTTTTTGCCGAATTTTTAAAGTGGTCGAAAAATCATTTTCAGTGTATTAGAAAATCGTGCAGGCTTTTTTTAGGCTACAGATGAAAATTGAGCAACTGAACCCCACCAAAACGCCGCGGAACCGACGCATAACCTACATGTTGGCCGCAGTTCCGTCGCGGTTTTGGGGCCAATGTGCGCAATCTTTCTTCTGGGGCTCTTAATTATGGAATTATGGTTTCTGGAATATTTTATTTTGGGCCCAGATTTGTTTGAGTACTGGATTAGAACTTGGGGCCCACTTCGGGAAGTTTTGTCGATCGAAATTTTAAATACGTTAGTTTACAGTACATACATTTCTATCTGCGACCGTGAATGCCATTAGAGCTGTATAACTCGTCTAATTGCTATATGTCCTTTTAGACGAGTTTGCGAACGTGACATTCACGTTGATGTTCTGTGTTGTGCTGTATTGTTGTGATTTGTCGTGGTGGATAGCTTGGGTGCAATATTAGTACAGTTTAGTTTTATTTGTACATTTGATATCGCGGGGCGAGCGTCTGACATGTGGACTGCTGTCACTGCCTGTTTGTATATTATTTGTTTGGGGCACGACCGGCTTGAGGTCGATGTACCCGTTGTACATATTTTCTTTTCTGTATTAGGATTACCCCGCGGTGGAGTGCACGAATAGCCGGGTTCTAGAGGGCAACGAGCCCGCATCTCATGGCTTTGAGACAGAGGGGGCTTCACTCTAGAATTGGCGGGCCGTTCGTCGCACTCGTAGGGGGTACAGGTTGACCCAAGGAGGGGTGCTCAAGTTACCGTATTCCGTGAAGTGCTGGGTGGTCCATTCACTTTGCTGAAGGGGGCTGCCTCGCTTCAGGTTTTGGCGGGTAACTTGCCGCATTCGTAGGGGTCTAGGTTTTCATTGCACATGCTATCCACACGACCAGGGGAACGTCGGGTTTCAGTCGAGGCTCAAAGGAAACCCGGGGCTCCCAGATTATCTGTATTGTTTTGTGATGCTTATTACTTTTCTGTGATGTTGCATTTATGACGTCTTGAGCGATTATTATATATTGATATATATACTAGTGGATGTTGTATATGTTTTACACCCGCACTAGTTCAGTCCTCGCTCTGTCGTTAGTTAAGTAACCTAACGGGTGATGACGGGACCCAGTGGTGAATGCGGATGGCATATACATACATTATATTTTCGTTCTTTTGTGGTGCTATTAATTGATGGGACTCGTTGATTCAGATCAATGCAAGGAAAACAGACCTATTCGATATTGTTGGAACAATTTTCAAAAAGCTGTTATTACAAGGACGTTCCCTTTTGCTTTGCACAGCGGTATTCGGTTATGAATATCCAGCACCTCATTTGACGAGGCAAGGACCGAGATCCCTTCATCGGGAGTGACCCCTTGGACAGAGGTTTGCGTCAGGGTAATAACTTCATTATAGTTGATTACTTTTTGCTTTGCATCGCGGTATTCAGTTAGAATATCCTGCACCTCATTCGATGGGGAAAGAGTCGAGATCCCTTCACCGGGAGTGACCTCTTTAGCAAAGGTTTTCACCACTATATATTTATAAAAAGCTATGCGGTTCCTTCAACGATATCAAGTTCATTACGTTAAAGGTTTTTCGCCAAAAACCAGTCGTAGCCCTCCGTCATTTCTTACAAGTATTGCTTAGTATTCGTGCTGCGTTTGTTGACTGTGTTAAGGCGTAGTGTGCGGTAGCTAAGAAGTGCTTGTTTGTGCCATTTTAATGCGATTGGTTAGGACAGTCGTGCGGCTTTGTTGACTGTGTTAAGGGCTCGTACGGGTGGGTTTAATGCAATCCTGGATAATGACGGGTTGAACTTGACTAGAACTCTTTGATTTGTTGACTGTGTCAAGTACACTTGGGTCCTAGGGGTAAAAATCACATCGGGAGTTTCTAAAGAAACTGAAACCTGCCAGGCATGCGCATACCTTCTGGAGTGTGATAACGTGAGTGGATTCCATCACGTTATCATGCGGTGATAGTTGGATCCCGATTCCCACTGATGAGTTGGTTTACTCCTCGGGTGATCCGACTAATTCTTTTTTGAGGTTTGGAGGAGAATTTGAGGATACAATGGGAAACATCCTGATTAGATAAAGTGATTAACCATTCTGATCTAGATTAGAGTGCACGCAGAGTGTTTCTTTTCTCTCTCTTTGACAGCTACCATGTCCCGACCCTAGACTATAACTAAGTAACTAAGTTAACCGAACTTTATTAAAACACTGGCTTTTGGATTGTCTGAGTTGCATACATCATTGCCATTCCTTCGTTTACCCTTTGCATGTCTCTAGAACACCCCGTATCACTACGAACATCCACTTTCATTGGATAAATCCATCGTATAGTTACATACGAACTCGAAAGAATTTGTTCTAGATTCGAGAATGGATTGATTCTGGAGAAATTGAATAGGATTATTCAGTTGTCTTTTCCTTTTACCTTCTCTCAGGTTGTGAGGGCTCCTAGGATTAGGACAGAGTACACCTATTGCGTTTATTGGATAGTCTTCTTCCAAACCATAGGCAGGTGCCGAAAGGTAGAGAATGAAGAAAACCGATTAGCCTAAGTGTGGTGTACAGAAGGTAATAAGTAAAGACAAATAAAGGGATTAGAAAGAAGGCAAAGTAAATTGCGACTTCTATCATTCACGACCAAACCACATATTTCATCGCCACTCCTACTTCACTTTTGCATTTCTCCAGAACACCCCGTATCACTACGAACATCGACTTCCATTGGATAAATCCATCGTATAGTTATATACGAACTTGAAGGAACTTGTTCCAGTTCGGGGATGGATTCTGGTTCAGGAGAAATAGAAAAAGGTTTATTCAGTTGTCTTTTATCTTTACATTCTCTCAGATTGCGAGTACTCCTAGGATTAGGAGGGTACACCTATTACGCTTATTGGATAGTCTTCTTCCAAACCATAGGCTGGTGCCGAACGGTAGGGAATGAAGAAAATCATTTAGCTTAAGAGGGTGTACAGAAGGTAATGAGTAAAGACAAATAAAGGGATTTGGGGAAATGACAAAAGAAATATACGGTTATAGTCATGAATCTGGATAATGGAAGAGACATTACTAGGAATACCAGGATACCCCTACAAAATATTTTAATGTTTTAGTTTCAATGTGCATTGTTAATAGAAAACTGATTTCCCAATTAGATCCTTACTCCAGAGTATGTATTTACTAGGTATGATTCTCTGTATGATTTTACAGATGATGAGTGGGAGTAAGTTATTGGGAATTATGTGATTATCCTCATTATATCGGAATTCGTTGTAATTGGTGATATTTGAGGAAATCGCCTGTGTTTTTGCCAAACGACAAATATTTGGTTTTGAATATCCGTTGTTATACACCAATTTCAAACTGATATATCTGTACGTTTATTTTATAAAGTGAGATATAACCTCTTGAAATTATATCCATGACATTTACCTATGTCAGTTGATGGTTAGGTAAGGAGCATTCAACAGCGGTGTAATTCTTCATAACTATAATACAGTTTTCAACCTACGACGCACAGGGTTTGAGTTATTCAACTCAGGGGACTTATACAAAGTATTGTATGTTGTCCAGTGTCCATTAAGACAAATTGGTTGGTCCTCGTACTATATTCTGTTTACTTGTGACTTTTCAAGTTTTAGACAAGTGTTTCGTAGAAATACAAGGTCCAAGTTTGAGAAGTTATAGGTACAAGAATAAAGTAAAGAACCATGTGTTGCAAGTATCAGGATTCTTCAAGATGATCGAAGATGTAGATACTTGTGTTTGGTATTCAGTCGATAGTAATGATTTTGAGAACTTGCTTCTTTTTTCAGGTTACTCATAATTGGATGCATTCTTAAGTTGAGTAATGCTGATCGGCCTCTCTCCATTTAGTTGACATGCACTGGAGACAGCTGCATGAATTGAATCTAGTTCCAATTAAATCAGTGCCTCTGTTTCTATATTGTATATAGAATGGATCATATCTTAACGACGTTAAGTTATATGGAGTTGTTTGTCTTGTGCTTAAAACTAGACCCCGGATAACTCAAGGCACGTTTCTGTAATTGCAGTTTGTGGGTTAACCCAGACTATGACTGTAACGTTTTGAAAATCGTTTAGGTGAAATTTCGGATAATCGGTAAAATAACGGGTGTTTTTCGTAAAAACCAAGATATAATTATTTTTCGACATAGACTTAAATATACCTATTCTAGCTATGTAATTGCTAGTATTTGATATTTAATAGGTCACTTGTAAATTTCTAGTTTACTGAAATATTTTCCGAAATTAATTATTTTAAATATTATTTAAGCCTTCACTAATACATTCAATTAGTGATAATTACAAATTGGAATGGATTAGTACAAGCTTTGTGCATCATGACACATCTAAACACATATTGTAACATGTTGTTTTTGAAATGAAAAGAAGTTGTGAAAATGGTTTTAGAAAATATAAAAGAAAAAGGCTTACTTTGTGAAAATAAATTAAGTAATTGAGGTATGTGGGTATTTCCTTCACGTGGAACTTGCCACACCCACACACCCCCACTTGCCACTTGGCCGAGCCTTGGGCAACAGCCCCTCCCCATTCTCCCCTCCAACTAATGAAAAGAAAAACAAAAGAAAGGAAAATGAAAAAAGGAAATCAATAAAGAAATGATGTGTTGACTTGAGGTATGGCTTCCCTTGACCTTACCAACACCCTCACCTCACTCTCTCTCTTCCCCTTCCCATCTTGGCCGAGACCTCCCGCATCAGCAGCCCCCCAATTTTCCCACTTCATTTCCAACACAAAATTTCCTCACAAATTCAACAAAAATCAAAATAAAACCTCACAAATCCCAAATCCCAAATCCAACATTTACACATTATTTTTTTGCCCTAGCTAACATGAATCATGGAGCAAGGAAGCTTTTTGGAGGTCAAGTTCCATGTTTGATCTCATGGTTTGGAGGTATAATCCTAACCCAAGCGTTTAATTATTGATAAACTACTTTAAATTAATTTAATTAGCTAATTAATTGGTTCCAATTTCAAGATTAGAAAATTCAAGAAAGAGTTTTGAATGCAAATTAAGGTTTCTAGCATTGATTATGGTTCTAATGAATAGATTAACATGTTAATGCTATGTAAAACTTAATCTTGTTGCTTATTGCTAATTGTAACATTTAAAATGTCCAAATTAAGCTTTTTTAGCAAACTAGGTTTTTAGAAATTAATTAAAAATGTGAGATTAAAATCTAGTTAGGGTTTTCATCACATCATTAAAATTATAAATTGTAGTCTAACACCTTAGGTCATGCAAAACCTAGTCTAGTTGATAATTTGTGCATTGTTACCCTAAAATTGGATAAAATTGCAAACTAAATTTTTTGGATTACTACAAATTGGTGTGATAAAATTATAGCAATGGTTTGTATGACTTAGTTATGATATTTAGTGAATATTTTGGCCACTAGTTTTGTTAAAACATTAAGTTTTGAACTAAAACGGTTATTTGAGGCTTTCTAGGTTTTCGGAAATAAATCGATTTGATTTATTTTGAGGTTTTGATGAGTTACGACTTATTTCATATAATAATTAGTGAGTTGTGAAACCACGATTGGTACGTTTGGGTTTTTTCTCGATCAATTGGCGTTTGTACGCCGATGTCGAGGGTTATTTGGTTCTTTTGCATGAGCGGGTCATAGGTTTTAACCTATGCGCGTTTCGTGTGCCGTTTTGGTTTTGTCCGCGATTTCGGTTTACGATATTATATATGTTTGCATATAGGTATTTCTCACGTGGACTTCGGACGATGAAGAAGAGGATGGCGGCATCGATTTCGGCAGACAAGGACCAGGTGAGTAGATATATATCTACGGGGGAAGTCGGGTGGATGGCGTATAGCACCCCCGCAGTTCGAAGTGTAGTATACGATATATATGTTATATATACGATTATTGTGTTGTGAAACTTGGATGATTAGTGAGTAAGATGTTAGATGTTCATGAGTTAGTTTTAGTGCATTAGAAGTAACTTAGTTATTTTCTTAGTCACGAACCCTAGAATAAGGTTTACATACACGCACACACACTCACGCATACATTTTATTACTTGTGCGTATATGGGGATATGTATATATATACACACACACATAGGTATGGGACTATGTATATATATATATATACGTATACATATACATGGATGATGAGGATAGTATACGATATTTGGAGATGAGTCGATGTGATTGAGCATGATGCCATGAGATCGGTGATATCATATGGTTCATTTTATGAGATACGACATGATGTTATAGCGGGTCTTTAGACGATGCGTTTTCATACACACACACACACACACATATATATATATATATATATATATTTATATGGCATCAGTATGTAATAGACTTTAGATCAGTACCCAGTTCACGATATGATGATAATGATACCAGATAAATGATGAGATAAACGTGATATTCGACCCGTACCCAGATTGGGATGCCGTACGATGGATTTACCGTATGAGCTATATATTGATGATAGATCCGCACTCTTGACTCGATGATGTCATATTATATATTGTATCGTATGTGATACTATTGAGGCGGGATCACCGACTATTATATTTATATATATATCGACTCAGATTTAGGTGGTTTCTTTACCCTTTCGACTAGTATGTTAGTTTAGTCCTGTAGTTTACTTGTAGATGTTAGACTAGACTCGAGTCTTACATATTTCAAAAACTAACGAATCGTGAGTAGTTTAAAGACAGGCCAAGGGATGCTACGGATATTTCAAAGGACACACATTTCGTAAAAACATCGTAGCCCCTATTTTCTAAACACCACGATTCGTGCGATTTCAGATACCAAAAACTGTATGACTTGTATATAGGAATGTATAATTCGTTATTGCTGCATTTACTATTCATTTGCCATTTATTCTGCTGTTCGCATTGCATTGCATGTCTATATGTATTTTCGTGAGTAATGATGAAACATGTTGTTAGAACACCAGCACCATTACCGATGATGCGTATGCTCCACGTACACTTGTTTGCCGGCTCACACACATCTTCATCGGTAATTGCTATGTCATGTACACTTTAGAGAACATTACTTCATTGACATGGCTTGTTAGCTGATAGTCCATATATGTTATTGTTTTCATATGCTAGTTAATTATTGCATTCTTTGCTTGATATCAGATGCATTCATATATTCATTGTCATGCAATATTACGGGCCAGTCCGGATTGCCGGAGCCCAATAATATAGAATTCATCGTTATCTACCCTTGAGATTGGGATTTCGGATTTCCATGAGATTTCTGGATTTGGAGAAACCGCAAGGATTTTATAGACCGATTATCATTTTAAAATGAAAGTTGCGGTTTTCTCATGATATGAGAGATATGTCCACCATGAGTTTTCTCGGCTCTTGAGCGATATCATACACCCGATTCGAGGAGGAGGAACCGTCTGTGGGTGCATGGGGGACCCGGTGCGGTACCCCGGGGCAAGATGGTCGCAGATGATGGCGTTGAGCCTGGCAGGGGAGCACTACCGACCGGTGATTTTTTGTGACTCGACGGATATCCGGAGGATACCGATCGGAGTATGGGCCAGTCCGGATAGCCGGAGCCCTAGATATTGAGATTCGAGGATACATGCCAGTCCGGATTGCCGGAGCCTGAGATATTGGGATTTATGTTTTGTGTCGATGCTTGACAGTGATTCTATGTTGATTTCATTGATGATACCTCGATTTATATATACAGAAATCTCATTAAGTTAAGAAAACAGTTTTCACATGCATGATGTATTCTGTTTTCATTATATCGCATTCATACCTCATATTTATGATATGTTGCTACCTGAGGCACTGACACGAGCACTTGGTATTACACTTATGTATAGATGTTCACCCTTGCCATTATTACATGCTTCAGGCTACATCATTTTTGAGGATATATTTTATGATTGTTTTGATCTAGGATTGAGTCATACATACGATTTCTGCTCGGTGTTGTTTTCTACTCACGAGTTGGCAACTCACCCCTGTTGTGCCACAGTTCTTGCAGGTTTTTGCCGTACATATTTCATTGCGGCTTTCTGGCACACTGCTTCCATTCCGGGTGATTGCTTTGGTAGGTGGGTTCACTTGCATCGTGACCACCATTGTACTTTTATTATATTTCAGTTGTATCTAGTAAACTCCATCAACCAGACTTGTATTTATTTATAGACTTAGAAGACCAGTGTTTATTCTTTCGACCTTAGAGTCGCGCGCAGTATTATTATGGTTTTCTTGATGATATTGGTTTCCTTTGAGTTTTGATCCTCGCCCTTCGGCGTTGTATACTATATTGCTTGCGTGGTTGTGACCGCTAATTGGCAAAGAGCTAGCTCCCGCTTGGGGATGCCTTTATGTATATTATTCATGTTTATACTCGTTTGGGGCCAGTATTTACAAAGGAGATTCTGCCGAAATTTTCGGGAAAATATGATGTTTTTAAATGTTTTATGCCACTTATCTTATTAAAACCACTTGCTTTAAAACAAGTTTTCCTTCACTTCTCTTTAAAATGGTTAAGATTTTCTGGGCTTTTGGTTTACTTGAATTAGATGGGGTCCTATAGACGTCATATGATTCAAGTGCCAGTCACGTGCCATTTCGGGTCGTGACAAAGTTGGTATCAGAGCGCTAGGTTTAACCTTGGTTCGAGTCTATGTTTGACTATGCGGAGTCTAGACGTTTATATATTCGGAACCTAGGCTTGACCTTACGGAACTTAGACTTGGTTGAGGGGGTAATAGACCTGAACTTTCGTCGCATAGGTTGACCTTGGTTGATGGAGTAGGTGACTTAAGGAGAGTGACGTACCGTGTGTATGTTTCGCGGCATACTTATGATACGCTACTCCGCTTAAGAAGCCTTAGGGTGTACATTTCCTTGCACCGTATTATATTCATTCTTATGATCTATCCTCATCGATATCGGTTGGTGATTTTGTTACCATGATTGCTTTGGCAGAGAGAGCTGCGGCTAGTGTTGCGGTTAGCGTGAGCTCGTCTTGGACGAGGACTGACCAGGATGTATTCCGGTGACACACGATTGCATAGATGTGTCGTTTTAGTGTGTTTTTCGCGCCATGAGCGTTTGATGGATTGCTTTTGCAAAGATTTCTCGGACGTGCAGATCAGCACCAGAGGATTGGGCCACTACTAGAGGCCGGCTAGATTGTGATGGCCGTTGATGTATCGCCTATTCTTGAGGATTGGGGCACTGTTTAGCGTGCGGACGAATGAGCCAAATGTTGCTGCGACTGACGAGATACCGTCCCAGATGTTGGAGCTACTGCAGCATGAGTTTATACTTAGAGATATGATAGAAGATCGCTAGTCACCGAGGATGATTGACTAGGACATGTGGTACGTTTGCACACCCCGATGCGAGGTCATCGGATTGATTGATTCCAGCTAGAGACGACTTCACGCAGGTACGTTGAGAGTCGATAGAGACGATCGAATGTCAGAAACCCATTTTCCAAGTTTAATGTATTCGGAAAAACATGCAAGTAATCCGTGGACCCTCTAGAAGAATGAAACCCTAACTCGATATAATGATCATGAGAACGCTTTGAAACCTTAGGGTTTGCAGCAGTTCAGCGGTGCCATTAATGAGGTTTGGGTTTGCCCTTCTACGTCTGGTCCATAGGTACCGTGGCATGTACTGGAATACCATTAAAATGTACTCCTCTTGGGGGATTATGGAACTTTGACGAATCGATCGAAAGGTTCGACGTCATTCGGATATCACGTGATGGGATACATTGCTTGGAAGACTCCAGATACGAGTATAGCCGTTGGAGTGCAGTCCATGCAGCCACGAAGAGACGAGTCCGAATCAGTCGACATTAGAGAAAAGTGGAGTATGAGGTTCGTACGAGATTTTGATGATATGACGTTCCACTCCGTTGACATCAGGGATGCGATACGCATGCAGAGGCATTGAATATGGATATATCTTCCAGAAGGAGTCGTGATGAGTATGAATCCGTTCCGGAACAATAAATAGATTTAGTAAAGGATGATGATTTCCGGGCAGTTCAGCAGAAACGAGATTGGGAGAGACCCCGACAAGATATTTCTGGAATACTATACGAGAAGACTTGGACCCAGGATCAGTCGTGTTGTTCACACCCAGTAGGCCAGAGTTCGGCATCGTCGACGAGACATGTTATGAGTGACCATGACAGTTGGCCAGAGATCTTTAGAGGATGTGCCGGAGCGGGACTGTTTCCGCCATCTTTGATTTCGGTATTTTGGACGATTTATTTTCATGATTAAGATTTTGTGCACCACAGTTGCATTTGACTTCGATTTGATGTCATTCGAGATGCTGATTTTGATTTCATGCGTATGATATGCATGTGATTTGACTTATGCTTTCGGCATAGTTTTCATGCACTTTTAGTATTTTGATTCTATTTTATGCACGCTGATGCACATGATTGTGAGATTATATACCACGGTATACCTGATTTGGATTGATATGTGTTGTATACCGTCGATTTCGATTATGATATTGATTTTGTGCACCCTGTGCACTTGATTTGAATTCTTGCGCATACTTGACGCGCTTGATGCGATTTTGGGTACACACCAGATGCACTAAATCGGGATTTTTCGTGCATATAAGATGCACCTGATATTGCTGTCAGGCACACCCGTTGCCTTTGACTGGTGTTTCGTGCACACCCGTTGCATTTAGATTTTATTTCTGTGCACATGTATGGCACATTTATTGATTTCGATTTCCGTGCGCACCAGACGCACGTGGCACCCTTATATACATTTTGGGATTGATTTCTTGTGGAGCAGTATGTTTTATGATATTTTCTATTTGGTATAGTACTGAGCAGGACTAGTCCGAAAACAGTACCTGAATATATTTTTGCATGCATTGATAGTTATAGAAGGGATATCCAAAAAAAAGGAGCTATAGTCTCAGTATTTACCTACGTGTCCGAGATGACACGGAACACTTTACAAAGGAAACCCTTCTAAAATTATTTTCAAAAACGGCGGGACGTGTATATTAAACAAAGGATATATATATATAGTTATTTTCTTACAATAAACGTCCGCTACGGTGCCGTGACACGCGCATCGCACAGTAATTTGAAAAAGGGTTTGACATGCATTTCTTTCGGATGTTTTGACGAGTTTACACCGACGCGTACTATGTACATGTTATAGTTTTGATGTATATCATGTTGGTTTTCGTATTGGACTTTGACATTGATGTCTTCCCCATGACTCCGATGATTACAGGATGCTTGACGGAGTTTTGATTTTGAGTTATATACTCGTTTTTCATGCGCATGCGTTGCACTACGATATGTTTTATGTATTTATGATTTCGGAGCCCCGCCGATTTGAGTGTTTTGCTGAAATGTTTTAGTCTTTGGGGGAGTTTTCATTTAAATTCGGGGACCGAATTTCTTTAAGGGAGGAAGATTGTAACGTTTTGAAAATCGTTTAGGTGAAATTTCGGATAATCGGTAAAATAACGGGTGTTTTCCGTAAAAACCAAGATATAATTATTTTTTGACATAGACTTAAATATACCTATTCTAGCTATGTAATTGCTAGTATTTGATATTTAATGGGTCACTTGTAAATTTCTAGTTTACTGAAATATTTTCCGAAATTAATTATTTTAAATATTATTTAAGCCTTCACTAATACATTCAATTAGTGATAATTACAAATTGGAATTGATCAGTACAAGCTTTGTGCATCGTGACATATCTAAACACATATTGTAACATGTTGTTTTTGAAATGAAAAGAAGTTGCCACACACACACCCACACCCACACACCCATGGACTTTGTGAAAATAAATTAAGTAATTGAGGTATGGGGGTATTTCCTTCACTTGGAACTTGCTACACCCACACCCACACACCCCCACTTGCCACTTGGCCGAGCCTTGGGCAGCAGCCCCTCCCCATTCTCCCCTCCAACTAATGAAAAGAAAAACAAAAGAAAGGAAAATGAAAAAAGGAAATCAATAAAGAAATGATGTGTTGACTTGAGGTATGGCTTCCCTTGACCTTACCAACACCTTCACCACACTTTCTCTTCCCCTCCCCATCTTGGCCGAGACCTCCCCCACGAGCAGCCCCCCAATTTTCCCACTTCATTTCCAACACAAAATTTCCTCACAAATTCAACAAAAATCAAAATAAAACCTCACAAATCCCAATTCCAACATTTACCCATTATTTCTTTGCCCTAGCTAACATGAATCATGGAGCAAGGAAGCTTTTTGGAGGTCAAGTTCCATGTTTGATCCCATGGTTTGGAGGTATAATCCTAACCCAAGTGTTTAATTATTGATAAACTACTTTAAATTAATTTAATTAGCTAATTAATTGGTTCCAATTTCAAGATTAGAAAATTCAAGAAAGAGTTTTGAATGCAAATTAGGGTTTCTAGCATTAGATTATGGTTCTAATGAATAGATTAACATGTTAATGCTATGCAAAACTTAATCTTGTTGCTTATTGCTAATTGTAACATTTAAAATGTCCAAATTAAGCTTTTTTTAGCAAACTAGGTTTTTAGAAATTAATTAAAAATGTGAGATTAAAATCTAGTTAGGGTTTTCATCACATCATTAAAATTATAAATTGTAGTCTAACACCTTAGGTCATGCAAAACCTAGTCTAGTTGATAATTTGTGCATTGTTACCCTAAAATTGGATAAAATTGCAAACTAAATTTTTTGGATTACTACAAATTGGTGTGATAAAATTATAGCAATGGTTTGTATGACTTAGTTATGACATTTAGTGAATATTTTGGCCGACATTAAGTTTTGAACTAAAACGGTTATTTGAGGCTTTCTAGGTTTTCAGAAATAAATCGATTTGATTTATTTTGAGGTTTTGATGAGTTGCGACTTATTTCATATAATAATTAGTGAGTTGTGAAACCACGATTGGTACGTTTGGGTTTTTTCTCGATCAATTGGCGTTTGTACGCAGATGTCGAGGGTTATTTGGTTCTTTTTGCATGAGCGTGTCATAGGTTTTAACCTATGCGCGTTTCGTGTGCCGTTTTGGTTTTGTCCGCGATTTCGGTTTACGATATTATATATGTTTGCATATAGGTATTTCTCACGTGGACTTCGGACGATGAAGAAGAGAATGACGACATCGACTTCGGTAGACAAGGATTAGGTGAGTATATATATATCTACGGGGGAAGTCGGGTGGATGGCGTATAGCACCCCCACAGTTCGAAATGTAGTATACGATATATATGTTATATATACGATTATTATGTTGTGAAACTTGGATGATTAGTGAGTAAGATGTTAGATGTTCATGAGTTAGTTTTAGTGCATTAGAAGTAACTTAGTTATTTTCTTAGTCGCGACCTTAGAATAAAGTTTACATACATGCACACACACTCACGCATACATTTTATTACTTGTGCGTATATGGGGATATACACACACACACACACATATATATATACACGTACACATATACATGGATGATGAGGATAGTAGAGATGAGTCGATGTGATTGGGCATGATGCAATGAGATCGGTGATGTGATATGGTTCATATTATAAGATACAACATGATGTTATAGCGGGTCTTTAGGCGATGCGTTTTCATACACGCGCATATATATATATATATTTATATATGTAGATGGCATCAGTATGTACTAGACTTTAGATCAGTACCCAGTTCACGATATGATGATAAGGATACCAGATAAATGATGAGATAAGCGTGATATTCGACCCGTACCCAGATTGGGATGTCGTACGATGTATTTACCGTACGAGCTATATATTGATGATAGATCTACACTCTTGACTCGAGAATGTTATATTATATATTGTATCGTATGTGATACTATTGAGGCGGGATCACCGACTATTGTATTTATATATATATCGACTCAGATTTAGGTGATTTCCTTACCCTTTCGACTAGTATGTTAGTTTAGTCCTGTAGTTTACTTGTAGATGTTAGACTAGACTCGAGTCATACCTATTTCAAAAACTAACGAATCGTGAGTATTTTAAAGACAGTCCAAGGGATGCTACGGATATTTCAAAGGACGTACATTTCGTAAAAACACCGTAACCCATATTTTCTAAACACCACGATTCGTGCGATTTCAGATACCAAAAACTGTATGACTCGTATATAGGAATGTATAATTCGTTATTGCTGCATTTACTATTCATTTGCCATTTATTCTGCAGTTCGCATTGCATTGCATGTCTATATGTATTTTCGTGAGTAATGATGAAACATGTTGTTAAGACACCAGCACCATTACCGATGCGTATGCTCCACGTACACTTGTTTGCCGGCTCACACACATCTTCATCGGTAATTGCTATGTCACGTACACTTTAGAGAATATTATTTCATTGACATAGCTTGCTAGCTGATAGTCCCTATATGTTATTGTTTTCACTTGCTAGTTAATTATTGCATTCTTTGCTTGATATCAGATGCATTCATATATTCATTGTCATGCAATATTACGGGCCAGTCCGGATTGCCGGAGCCCAATAATATAGAATTCATCGTTATCTACCCTTGAGATTGGGATTTCGGATTTCCATGAGATTTCTGGATTTGGAGAAACCGCAAGGATTTTATAAACCGATTATCATTTTAAAATAAAAGTTGCGGTTTTCTCATGATATGATTTGAGATATGTCCACCATGAGTTTTCTCGGCTCTTGAGCGATATCATACACCCGATTCAAGGAGGAGGAGGAACCGTCTGTAGGTGCATGGGGGACCCGGTGCGGTACTCCGGGGCAAGATGGTCGCAGATGATGGCGTTGAGCCTGGCAGGGGAGCACTACCGACCGTTGATTTTTTTTGTGACTCGACGGATATCCGGAGGATACCGATCGGAGTATGGGCCAGTCCGGATAGCCGGAGCCCTAGAGATTGAGATTCGAGGATACAGTCCAGTCCGGATTGTCGGAGCCTGAGATATTGAGATATTGGGATTTATGTTTTGTGTCGATGCTTGACACTGATTCTATGTTGATTTCATTGATGATACCTCGATTTATATATACAGAAATCTCACTAAGTTAAGAAAACAGTTTTCACATGCATGGTGTATTCTGTTTTCATTATATCGCATTCATACCTCATATTTATGATATGTTGTTACCTGAGGCATTGACACGAGCACTTGGTATTACACTTATGTATAGATGTTCACCCATGCCATTATTACATGCTTCAGGCTTGAGGATATATTTATGATCGTTTTGATCTAGGATTGAGTCATACATACGATTTCTGCTCGGTGTTGTTTTCTACTCACGAGTTAGCAACTCATCCCCGTTGTGCCACAGTTCTTGCAGGTTTTTGCCGTACATGTTTCATTGTGGCTTTCTGGCACACTGCTTCCATTCCGGGTGATTGCTTTGGTAGGTGGGTTCACTTGCATCGTGACCACCATTGTACTTTTATTATATTTCAGTTGTATCCAGTAAACTCCATCAACCAGACTTGTATTTATTTATAGACTTAGAATACTAGTGTTTATTCTTTCGACCTTAGAGTCGTGCGCTGTATTATTATAGTTTTCTTGATGATATTGGTTTCCTTTGAGTTTTGATCCTCGCCCTTCGGCGTTGTATACTATATTGCTTGCGTGGTTGTGACCGCTAATTGGCAAAGAGCTAGCTCCCGCTTGGGGATGCTTTTATGTATATTATTCATGTTTGTACACGTTTGGGGCCAGTATTTACAAAAGAGATTCTGCCGAAATTTTCGGGAAAATATGATGTTGCTTTTAAATGTTTTATGTCACTATCTTATTAAAACCACTTGCTTTAATACAAGTTTTCTTTCACTTCTCTTTAAAATGGTTTAGATTTTCTGGGCTTTTGGCTTACTTGAATTAGATGGGGTCTTATAGACTTCATATGATTCACGTGCCATTTCGGGTCGTGACAATGACGAGGGTTAATTTTCTACCATTTGGAAGATCAATAGTGATTTTGTTCTTGACTCGCCACAGTTTTAGTAAAATGGATTTTTTTCAGAAAACAGTAGTGGGAGTATGGTAGAACTGGAAGTGATTCCAGAACCACAAACGATTACCGAAAAATTTAATAGAACATAAAAATTCAATCGGGTTTGACATTCTATTAGCCACTCCGCAGATATGGTGGGTATCGCGCCCGAGAGGTACTTCGGTATCCTCAAGGACGGTGACAGGAAGGTTCTTGTTTACCCAGACTTGCCATTACAACTGTTTTAGACTATGAGACCCGGCAGGAGGATGCGTATAGCGTCGTTCTAAACTAGCTTTAGGAGTGCATGTGTATATGACTCTGCCAGAGGGTTGTTGTGGTCAGTGGGAGCAGCGGAAGCATAGTGGACAAGTAGCTTATGTCTATTTATAGACTAAAGCAGATATAGCGGAGATAGATCATCTTTTTGATGTGACAGTCATAGGTTTTGACTTCATCAGAATAGGAGATAGATCTGTTAAGAATGTAGTAGGGTGTGATGTCCTGGTATTTGGATGACATACACGTTGTAGAAAGTGAAATTCCTATACTACGATCGGTTATACTTTGGTTGTCACATAGTGGTTTCTCCACATGGGATATGGATATAATATCAGACATTCTGGTTACTAGATTTATGGTTTTAGATCTAGATTTGGGAAGTGTCCCAATCTGGGTACTTAGACAGTATTCTAGAAGTATTTTAGAATGGACGACTCCTGGCACGGTAGTGTACCTGCAGGTGATGGAGTCACCCTCTCTAAAGGTGTTTTACAGACTAAAGGGGAGAGGGATGTGCATGATTGGCATATCATTTGCTTAGGCAATTGAGTCAATCATGAGATGTCAAGTACCACACCAGATATTTTTGCACTAGCTGCAATAAGTTGATATTGATCTAATCCTGGAGAAACGTTCGGAAGCAGTTTTAGAACATAAGTGGATGGTCTAGGGATATGATAACGATAACCTCCTTCGGGAGACAGTTATCATTCCAGGCTTTCAAGGTGACTTGGATGACAGAGTGAATGTCAGAGTTGCTATCTGGTTTGTCTTTATCATCGTGTACATGCTTCAGGTGACATTACAGATCACTATTACACGTTGATAGAGCCCATATGATTCTTGCTTGACTACCAGCAGTATGATGGCGATCATATACATGAGAGTTGGGTAGTCTATAAGCACATCCTTAAAGTGTCCCTAGTCGTGGGAGTTTCGAGACTGGGCATCGATACTCCGTGAGTAGACTAGTGTATACGGATCGAGACCCCAACGAGAGGCGGTGGCTGGTCTCACAAGCCATTGGTGTCAGTTGGTTCACCTAAGCTAGTATACAGGTGCTCATTGAGTTATGAGTACACCGGACGGACTCGTAGGGGCACTGCTGATTGGTACTATACCTATCGTCAGGAGCAGTTCCCAGATGACATGAGTACAGCTTAGTCCGTTGACTTGACACTGCTAGTTTGCCTCAAGTGTGTTCCCATTGTTGTTTGATTGCTACCCTACCACGGCTCAAAGGAGTCGTGCAAACGGGTAGCAGTTGGGTGCAGTCCCGAAGCACTTGGAGGCAGTGACGATTAGATAGGATTCGTCTCTCCCGGTATTGGGGGTTGATATCACACTGTGTTTAGGAGAGCCATTACACAAAAGTCCTTGTCCAAGGCAAGCGAGATTTAATGGTAGGTATTCCAGTAGTTTCTCAAGGTGTTCTGGGATACACTTCGACACGACTTATACCGCTATTGGGGGTCCGACGTTTACTATCCCCCTAGGCTCGATATGCGATACTCATAGACGAACAGACCGGACTGTATAGAGATTGTCACAGATTGGCTCAGTAGGGTTTCAGGATGAGTTCGCTCGTCGGCCTCCCTATCGCTCAATACCTGGGTAGCCGTTACGTACAGCTAATGCCACCGACGTGCTTGTGGTTAAACCCACTGCCAGCGTATTGACGAGTCTTTAGAGTCCCCCACAGAAAGTTTTCCAAGTTCGGGCGAAACGTTGTAGAGGCCATATGGTTTTATGGCAGGGTTCGATCATATACATGCACTTGTGCACGGATCATGATCGGACGGATCATACTAGTGGGCTTTGGTTTAAGCCGGATCCTAGTATTAGATTGTTGGATTATTTTCGTCTCGTTGTATTCGTATTCAGTCGGAATGCGGATGCAGGAATGTATATACAGGTGTTGGGTATTCTTGTGATCCGTCACGAGTTTACTTTAGAAGATGCCATTATATTTATTGTTCTAAACATTTGGATTAATGTTTATTAAGTGGAAATTGTGAGTGCTAGTCATGATCAAGAGCATTAAATGTGGCATGTGCTTTATTGATGACTCATTGTGTTATTTTTAGTGCCATGTCTATTCTCTTGATTGATTATTGTGTGGAATTGATATGTGGAGAGAGAGAGGGCAGCCACTAAGTGTGGGGCTTGGTCTTGAGATTATGAGGAAGCTCTTACATTTTTAATCCCACACAATAAGCAAGCTCTTCTTTTTCTTCACTAGCTTTCTTCTTAAGCTCACAACTTCCATCAATGGCTTCTTCTTCTACATTCACTCTATCCCTCTCATGTGTTGAGAATCCTAGAGTGTCATGAGACAAAGTAATCACACACTATCTCTACTTCACCTTGGACATGTCGGCTAGCAAACTTCATGTCTGAGTTGTTTCGGTTTGAAGCGGGAGCCCGTATAAAGAATTCTCGACGTGGAGCCACTTCGACGAGCCAGATCGGAGAGCGAGTTTATTCTGGGGCAGCCGCAAGGAGCTTGGCGAAGAGATTGAAGATCGAAGGACACGGATTGATCGGTATAATCTCTCCAAACTCTTTTACAGTTTACTAGTATATGGTTGATGGCACGATCCGGGAATCGGGTTGCGTTAGCGCCGAGTTTGAAAAGTTTTTGTTCCGCTTTTGGCCTCGGATTGACGGTCGGGGGCGCTGGCGTAGCCCAACAATTAGTTGAGTTTGGGGGCTTGTAAACCACAGTTTGCATCCCGTTACATCCACTTAAAAATAAACTACAACTATGCAACTCTGTATCCAAAAGGGCCTTAAGGAATTATGGACTTCATATCATGTCTTGAGTATTTTAGTGCTACCTTGTTCTAGTATTTTTTTCATCAATACTTAAGGTAGTGACATGAACTCCAATTTTTTTGAGCAACCCCAGTAGGGAACTAATCAGATGTAACCTAACATGTGCTGTATACACACATCTTGATGTTTGTTCCAATGTTCCTTAAAATTTATAGTAATAGTTCTCAAATATACGCACTGACATTTTTTGAGAATAAATTGCTTATGATCTAGAAAAATGTTTCTTAGTCATTGACTCAGCCATGATCGGGGTATCTCTAAATCTTTAGACGAATTCTGATCTCATTGCACCTCAAGTGTCATTCATAAAGCTCATGGATTTGTGACTTACCACCAGGCTGGCCCAATTCATGTTGAACATAGCACCCAATAATTTCTTCACTTCCTTGGTTATCGCTTTTTATTTGGTTGGTCCAATAGTTAATTAGTTTGTTAATTAATTAATTGATTATTGTGACAAAGACAAACTGGTTTGGATATATGCTGGGGTCGTACTTCAGCTTATATGTATATGACACCGTGATTTATTTTTGGCATGTTCTCTCCAATTATTTGATCTTACTGGAATTTGAATGCACAAGAGTGATTGAATCCTTCCAAACCGCAAGGGACCCAATGTCAACGATGTTATGAATGTTCTAATCTAAGTGACTTAGCTAACATTTTAAACCGATGCCCTTTTATGTCCATATAGCTGCCGTCTCATGTCCAAAGGCGGAGCCAGAAAAATTTCCTTTGGGGCGGGGCGGGGGGTAAAAATATATATTTTAACATAAAACATACTCATGTAGTGAAAAATAGTACCAAATGATTTTAAAAACCATTTTAGATTAATACACTAACCTTTTTCTATCTTTACATCTATAAGGCTTCATATAAAAAGAAGCTACATATTTTTTATCGATAATTTTCAGAATAAATAATACTCCAAAACAGCGACTTAGTGGTTTCTATATCATAAATTAACCTGAATTAATATATTATTCTTAATAGATTGTCATGTACATATTATTTTCTTTATTGTTTTTGCTTGTATAATATATTATTTATAGTTGAAATAAAAAAATACATATATCAAAGCTAAATATATCTTATGAAACATACACTTCATACTAATTGTTAAAACTTTTAGTGTTTAATGAATAATAGATTCTTGTTAAAGTACTTAAGATATGGCCAAAGAAAACAAAAAATAATATAAATGCAATCGTCTAGGCTCGAACCTAGGACCTTTAGACCCACAATTCAATGCCTCTACCAATAGACTACAATTGATCTTTGTATAAATTATATTAATACCTATACAATTACAAATAGTATTCGTTAAAGGTACCAAAAAAACAATATACATAGGTTTGCCGGAGCCTTGGAGGCCTTGGGCCCCAGGCCATCCCTTGGCTCCGCCCCTGCTCATGTCGAAGCCATCAATTGTGACTCTCAGCTAATTCTTTGCTCTTTGGAGGAGACAAACTGAACAGCTCCTTGATTGACTCTGATTTTTTGACAGTGTAGGGGCTTAATTATCTAGAATAGAGTCGATACTCCATCCTTTTTGTAAGGCTACTCGTGCTCGCTGGACGGGTTTTGACAACACAGCGGAAATGAAAAACGAAAAATCCGAGAAAGCACAAGCACCTAAACCCAAAAACAACCATAGACTCTACTAGCTTGCAAACACAAAAGAGCTAGAGTTAAGAATGTACACCCTTTGAAACATCTACATTTGCTCCAATGGTTGAATCTCGGACTTCGGCTAAGCTCCGAGACGCTCCGAATTGTGCTTGATGTCCGACCGGTTCTATCGAAGATGATTCACGCGAAGGCCACCGGTTCTAGCATCAACTTCAATTTGAAGTAACTCTCATTTAATCTTTGCTAAAGATCAAATGAAATAGATGTATAAAAATAGTTAACTCATAAATTCTCTTTCTTTCTTTCCTTTTGTCTTATTTTTCTTTCTTGCATGACCTCGCTTGGATGAGAGAGAGTGTAATGTTATGAGAAGAATAACCCATGTTCCTTTCATAATATTCACCCTCATCTTTCATCTAAGTGTTATGCGCATGAGAGTGGAAGCTAATAAGCTTCCATCTCATGCTCATATTATGCACAAAAGGAAAAATGAGATTAAAAGAAAACACACACACCCATATATGGGCACATGTGCATGTCTGATAGCCATCACACAAAATAAACATATGTACATGACATGTAACATGTCCATGCAACAAATAAAGAGAGAATAAGAGTAAACCAATAATACTAGTTTATATATGCACCATCATATATAAGTAATATCATTAAATCAACACTTAATTTAATGACCCGGTTCAATCATAAACCAGCCAGTATTATCCGTCTGATTAATACATGTAGTATCACATACACATATTTAATTGGACTCCGCACGTATCGCCGTACATGCACTGCATCATTTCGCTAGAACGGGAAAACCCTCTGTGTGGGACTCTAAAGACTTGACAATACGTTTGCAGTAGGTCAGGATCATATCCGATTGATCTGAAACACTTTCAGATCAATCTCTTATCGGGTTAACTTACAAGCACGTCAGCGGTACCAGCTGTACGTAACGGCTAGCCATGTATTGAAAGAAAAGCCGGTTGACAAGTAAGCCCGTCCGTATCCTGTTAGAGCCTATCAGTGACATTCACTATACAGTCCGGTCTTTTCGTCTAAGATTGCCGCATACCGGGTCTGCGAGGTGGAAACCGTCAGACTCCCAATAACTCTATAAGTCGTGCTGACGTCAAGCTCATGACCACCAGAGAAACTATTGATAACACTTGTCAGTAAATCTCATTTGCCTTGGCCAAAGACTTATGATCATAGCTAGTTGTGCACAACGCGACATCAACTCCCTATACCGAGAGAGACAAATTCTCTTGACCGTTTACTGCCTCCATGTGCTTTGGGACTGTACCCAACTAAAACCTGTTTGCGTGGCTCTTTAAAGCCGTGGTAGGACAGTAATCTAAGTACAGTGGGAACACACACAAGTCACTATGATGATTTCGGGTTTAGGGACTACCCCGTACTCATGTCACCAGAGAACTGCTATCTGACGATTGGTATAATACCATCTGTGAGTTCGTCTAGTGTAACTCATCCAATGAGCACCTGTATACAATCATCGGTGTCAAACACCAATGGCTATGGGATCAGCCATCGTTCAGTACAGGGTCATGAAACTTATACACTAGTCTAAACTGGAATATCGATGTCCAGTCTCGATATTCCTACGACTAAGGACTTTTAAGGATGGGCTTATAGACTACTCAGGCCCCACTAGTATGATCCTTATCATAATTTTGGTAGCCAAGCAAAGATCTTATGTGCTTTATTATCATGTATTACTGATACGTTATAACAAGTAAAACATATGCTCATGAATGATAAATACAAATCAGATAGCATACTATCATCCCAAGTAAGACTGTTATCAGTATAGGTCCTTGTTCACACCAGAATATTGCATTTAATACTGCCCATTCTTCTGCTCGTTTATTTATAGGTAGGTGCTTTTGATCCGTGTTTGCTACATAATTACATGTTACAGGTTTCTAGTCCAAAATAACGCAAATCATACAAAATCTCTACAGTTATGCCAAAATCCAGAACATCTGCCACAAACAGATAAAATCCGGGTTTCAGTCATCTACACCCGTCCAGTGCCGCTTACCAGTTCAAGAGACAAGACAAATAACAGCGGTCATTTGTGTCTCGGACAAGCACAGAACACGAGAGGGGCAACACAAAGATCAAGAGGTGCGCGGAGCTCGAGAGAGATAAAGGTCAAAGGGATTAAAAGTATAGCCATTTTGGACTGTTGAAAATCTGAACATATTTTTAAACCATTTTGCAAATTGGGATCTGTAAAACAGAAGAAGAAAGCAACACGAGGACGCCCCAGAAAAATGACAAACTAACCAATCAAAATGACCGCGGAACCGCGACCAAAATGGCTTTTGGGCAGCGGTACCGCGGTCAAGTCATATCATCTGTTGCTCGTATTTCATGGGTAGTTTTGTAATTATGTATGGGCTAAGAATATGGCCATAAGGTTTCAATTCTCTGGCTATAAATACTCCAGTTTTGAGCCCAACCAAGGATACTTTTTCTTTACTAGATTTAGTGCAGTTTAGTTTGTATCTTCTTCTTCATCTATTCTCTATGAAATTGTAGTGAGAGCTCTTGAGTGGAAGATTAATGAAGATGCGGGTTTTTCTTAACTCGTATTTTTATTTCCTTGTCTTGTAAGTTTAATTCCTAGTGTAATTTTATTTAGTGTTAAGTAGTTATTTTTGTTTTATTTTCCTTCTTTTCTAAATCGTATTTTCAAGCCATGATACTCTATGGAGTCCCTTACTTAGATGAGAGCCCAAGTAGTTAGCTTGCTACTATTTGTTCAAACCGTTTCTTTCTTTTCTTCCTTCTTGTTTCATTTTTCTTTCATATGTGAATAATTTCCACACTTAGGGTTGAGAAATGTTAGTATGAGGGAAGAAAAACTCTCTTGTGCTTCTCTGCGCCAAACACCTTAAAACGAATGTAGATCAAACAAACACCTCTTACTTAGCTTTTAGGCGCACTATAACATGACATGTAGTTGTGACTTAATTGGATACATGGTTGCGTATATTTGGCCGAGGGTTGGAAATAAGCGCATGTAGCGGACGGACAAGGGACACTAGGAATGGATTTAGTGTTGGAAAGTTTGCTTAAACTCGTAAATCCCATTCCTATGTCCTAATCCCCGCTACTTCCGATTATCCCAATATCAATTTAAGAATGACAAAAGATAAGCACAAGACTAATTCTAACTCTACTAACCAAGCTTAATCCTAACAAGTTTACTTGAACATAAAATACAAACACTTAGGTTAGATTTGAACATACACATATACATTCTTTAATCGACTCGTCTAAGACAAGAACGAACATACAACATCTCCCTGCGGACGATCCGTGCTCAACCGGCTAGCTGCAAATCGATACCGTCTTGATTGCGGTAAATAGAACAAATAGAACAAATAGAACAAAGCAGAACGCATAGCAAAAATCTATCAATCAAATGGCGCCGTTGCCGGGGAGACGGTAACGTATTTCTTTCTTGTCATTCGGATTAATATTTTTTGTATATATATAAAAATAATAAATAATAAATAAATATAATAAAGAAACATCTTGTTATTTTTGATATTTTTTGTGTGTAAGTGTACATGCAAATCTGGAGCAAGTACAGTGATTTAATCAAGAAAGAGGATTGGATAATGAAGAGAAGAACAAGGGGAGTGCAGAGAACAAATTTGAAGCCTCAATTCAACCTTTTTACTGCGGAACCGCGGTCAAACAGTGGGAACGGCGGCGGTTCCGCGGTCGTTCCTTGGCTTCTGAGCCCAAAACTTTTTGCACCCCTTCTACTTCTACAATTATTTCTATAGACTCCACTGAACTGTATTTTCTGCAGGTTTCTTTGCACAAAATTGTGCCGCTGCCAAATAAATTTTTTGTTGTTTTAGATTTTGTTTGTTTCAACGCTTTGCATATAATAATACGGAGATTAAGGGGTTATAACACCAATTAAGATTGGGTGGAGATTTCATCACTTTTCTTAAAACCTCACAAATAACAAAAAGCATACGCATTGCCTTGAGTTAATAAAAAATATCCAGACCAAAGCCTATAAAGACTTGTCGCGCTCATTTAGGAGTGAAGGTTGTGGGGAATCAGTCGTTTATCTAAACTTGACTTTGTGGTGGTTAGACTAGACAAGTGAGGAGGCAATTTTAAAAGGCCCGTCTCACGGTGATTTGTGAGCGGAACCCTCCTTACCTCACTTGTGCTTACCTGGCCACAATTGACTGTGAAGAGACAATTCGAGTGTTATCCTGCAATTTGTCGCTTGGAAGTCTAGGAACGGAGTAGTTGGACTTTGAATACTCTAGCTCTATATGTTTATGCATATTGTGATTGTGTTTGTGCTTGTGTAAAGTTTAGTCCCATAATTCCGTATTTTCTCAAAAACCAAAACAAACAATTTCAGAAACTCCAAAAACAAAAAAAAATAAAAAATATATAAAAATTCATGCACTTTCCACCCTCCACTCTTTTCATAACATGGGTACCCCAAAACGATCAACTTTTACTGAACTTTGGTACCCACAACCAGACATTTCTTCATACAGTTCTTGCTTTGGTTGACTTCGAACGATCTATCCATACCCAAAAATTCTTTGAGAGATCGGATAAATGCATTTAGGACAAACAATTGGACTCCACAATTCACCTCGTATCAACCATTTCAACCTTTTCCACCTTCTTACGTTGATACCCCTTTTGAGAGTCATGTTGCGATTCCAAAACCCATGTCCATTGCTGACAGAATTGAACAATCCTGTAGCCGATTTTTCACTCCTTTCACCACTCCAAATTCATTAGGACAACAATTCCAATCACCTTCATATCAGAATGTTGATTCTAATCCTATCCATTTTTCATGTCCATTCGATTCCTATCAATCCTACCCGACTTTTACATCTTCTCTAGTTATTTTTTCTGAACAGCCATTTGGGATTGGGAGTTTCACGTATCCAAATGAGTTTGAATATTTAACAGAAACCCCTTCACAACCCATGTCTAGTCTTGAATAGTCATTAGAAGAATTTCGGGTCGCGTCGTGCCAACAGATGATGGATTTGAATGCGTCCATGGCCGCCCTCATACAACCTAACGAACCAGCAGCTAGTTTCCAACTAGCTCCGAATTTTTCAATGTATGATGAGGCGATAGGACAATTTGAGAATTTGCGTAGTGAGAGTGAGCTGTATACCCTTCCAAATCAAACTTACCCGTTCCAAATTGATTCCACAACTCTAGTTTCAAAAGTCTATCGAGTGTCCCAAATGATTCATCAACTAAAGATAGAATGTTTGATGAGTTGTGCGATTTTGTAGTGTTTGATTTACCCGATTGTGAAGGGTCCATTTCAAGTAAAACCAATGCCAATCCCTTTGATCTCTATACTTCCACTCTAGAACCACAATTAATCGAAAACCATGCTTTTGATGAGGTGTTTGAGAAATTTGACTTTCACTTGACTGGGAATATTGACGCTGAGAATATTTTTGATGATGAATCCACAATTTTGGATGAGTTTTTCACACCATTCACCATGTCCTTTCACTTCCGTGTGGGCATCATCACGAACCATTAACTGTTTTTCCCGAACCCCATATGCGTCTGGAAATTGATGATGGTGAATGCATGGATGAGCTGAATTTTGAGGAGAATTTTGAGGATGAACCAGTTGTACCGGATGAGTCGGATTTTCCAATTCATCCTGTCCCTTTCATTGACTGTGCACACCCTCCTGAACGTTTAACTGATATTATTACTCAATCATTTCCCTCCATCCTTTCCATCGTTCCCACTTTGCAAGACACCGTATCACTTTCATTTCCTGCGTCTGGTTCACCAAATCAGGTCGACCCATGATTTCTTACGAATCCTGAGAGGTTTGACCCCATTTCTCGACATGTTGATAGATTAGTACATTCCATTCTTTCACTTCGGTCATTACAAACTGTACTAATTTATTCAATCCATTTCCACTCTCAAGTTCGTATTCCATTTCTTTCTCCCTTCCGCCATTCGTCTCCTCCACCGAGACTGTATCCCGCTTCTATCCACACACGGTCTCGCGTATCTTTCCTCTTTTCTTTACGCGTTCTTCCACCAATCCGGGCATTATCACAAATTTTTTTTGGAATGGTTGGTGTTAACTTTTGGTCTGTGTAAGGCCTTGTATAAATTGAAACTGTTCTCTCCCCCTAACTCTGAACTTTAACGCTTAAACAGTGGCAACACTGTTTCACTTAAGTTTGGGAGGACCTTTTTATGTATATATTTTTTGTTTTTTTTCTTTTATAAAAAAAAATAGGAGTGCACCGACAGATTTTGACCCCTCAATAATTTTGACCCTCTTGGTGTAGCATGATAGTGAGGACACTGTCAAGTTTAAGTTTGGGGTATGATCGGTAAGCCTTCTATCTTTGCATTTCATGTGTATATTTTACATTTGCATACTAATTTAAAAACACACAAAAATCGAAAAAATTTCCAAAAATATAGAAACTTTGTCGTTAAGTTAGTTAGTAGGGTAACTTAGATTTTTATTCCGAAAATTTAGTTTGATAGGTTAGAAATAACTAAATCCCAGGCTTAGGAGTTGAAAACCCTAAAAATAACCCTCTTTCAGTTTAACCTTGGCAAATATACGTTCTTGCAGTCTTTTTTAGAAGTAGGTAATCTTGAGTTCAGTTTTTAAGTTAAGTCGAGATGAATGGAAAGTATTGAAAGCTTTATTGAAGGATAAGTCTGAAAAATAATTCATATTCTTAAATCCAAATTCAGAAAGTATATACCCTACAGACCGCACTTACACGCACCTTGAAACCTGGGATAGTAGGGAATATCTAGAAATACTCTTGCCTGAAAACCTAGTATGAAAGGAAAAATGGTATTTAAAGCTAACCACCAAAAGAGCTTCATCGAAAAATTTATCCGGTCTTGAAAAGGAAAAAAAATTAAAAAAAAAATTACAAGACCTGGAAACTGCTATTTACGCTTTAAGTTCACACATTCAGTAATCGGCTGATTAGTGCCTCAGGAAGCAGAAATAGTCGCATGAAAGGTGTGTAAGCAAAGATGTCCATCATTAATGAAAAGTAGTATTAGGTATTAGGGCAAGAATACTATAGCTTGAATTGAATTCTTGAGTGTAGGGGTAAATTTCATACACACGTAGGGGTATACGATCGAGGTTTGGAGGAAAGATAGGGATGAAAAATAAGTCTATGTTTTCTGTAAAGATAAAATTTCCGAATTGGAGACTGCGTTTTAAAAGGAAAACTCAAGAGAAACCAAGATCTTTCTAAACTGTCAAAACGTATAAGATCTTAGGTTGAATAAATAGGAGGTGTGAAAAATAAGGGATGTATATTTCTAAGCTAGGATATAATTTCTAACTTAGATGCTAAACCATAGGATTAGAGTCGACGTTAACTTATGAAACTAGCTTGATGAGATTTTGTGGGTAGTATCCGCTGAAAACCCTCAGGAGACAACACTCCTCCTACTAGGGACACCTAGAGGTTTAACGGCTTGTTGCACACGCGAAGTGCAACCGTGATGCCTACGAAAGTGAGTTTAGGACTTTTTGAGAATAAATGGTTTTGCTCGGGACGAGCAAAAGATAAGTTTGGCACACCAGAATATTGCATTTAATACTGCCCATTCTTCTGCTCGTTTATTTATAGGTAGGTACTTTTGATCCGTATTTGCTACATAATTACAGGTTTCTAGTCCAAAATAACACAAATCATATAAAATCTCTACAGTTATGCCAAAATCCAGAATATCTGCCACAAACAGATAAAATTCGGGTTCCAGTCATCTACACCCATCCAGTGCCGCTTACCAGTTTAAAAGACAAGACAAACAACAATGGTCATTCGTGTCTCGGACAAGCACAGAGCACGAGAGGGGCAGCACAAAGATCGAGAGGGGCAGCACAAAGATCAAGAGATGCGCGGTGCTCGACGGAGATAAAGGTCAAAGGGATTAAAAATATAGCCATTTTGGACTGTTGAAAATCTGAACATATTTTGAAACCATTTTGCAAATTGGGACCTGTAAAATAGAAGAAGAAAGCAACATGAGGAAGCCCCAGAAAAATGACAAACTAACCCATCAAAACGACCGCGGAACCGCGGCCAAAACGGCTTTTGGGCGGCGGTTCCGCGGCCAAGTCATATCATCTGTTGCTCGTATTTCATGTGTAGTTTTGTAATTATGTATGGGCTCAGAATATGGCCCTAGGGTTTCAATTCTCTGCCTATAAATACTTCAGTTTTGAGCCCAACCAATGATGCTTTTTCTTTACTAGATTTAGTGTAGTTTAGTTTGTATCTTCTTCTTCATCTATTCTCTATGAAATTGTAGTGAGAGCTCTTGAGTGGAAGATTAATGAAAATGAGGGTTTTTCTTAACTTGTATTTTTATTTCCTTGTTTTGTAATTTTAATTTCTAGTGTAATTTTATTTATTGTTGTTAAGTAGTTATTTCTTGTTTTATTTTCCTTCTTTTCTAAATCGTATTTTCAAGCCATGATATTGCTTAGGTGAGGGCCCAAGTAGTTAGCTTGCTACTATTTGTTAAAACCGTATTTTCCTTTTTTTTCTTTTCTTGTTTCATTTTTCTTTCATATGTGAATAATTTCCACACTTGTTAGGGTTAAAGAAGGTTAGTATCAGGGACGTAAAACTCCCCTGTGCTTCTCTTCGCCAAACAGCTTAAAAAACGAATCTAGACCAAACAAACACAGCCCTCTCACTTAGGCGCGCTATACGTGACATAGCCGCGACCTAAGTCGAGAAGTCCTTTGGGCGCATTACAACGTGACATGTAGTTGTGACTTAATTGGATACATAGTTGCGTATGTTTGGCCGAGGGTTGAAAATAAGCACATGTAGCGGACGAACAAGGGGCATTAGGAATGGATTTAGCGTTGGAAAGCTTGCTTAAACTCGCAAATCCCATTTCTATGTCATCCTAATCCCTGCTACTTCCGATTATCCCAACATCAATTTAAGAATTGCAAAAGACAAACACAAGACTAATCCTAACTCTACTAACCAACCTTAACCCTAACAAGTTTACTTGAACATAAAATATGAACACTTAGGTTAGATTTGAACATACACATATACATTCTTTAATTGACTCGTCTAAGACAAGAACGGACATACAACCATCTTCCTGCGGACGATCCGTGCTCAACCGGCTAGCTGCAAAGCGACACCGTCTTGATTGCGGTAAGTAGAACAAATAGAACAAAGCAGAACGCATAGCAAAACTCTATCAATCATTCCTCATGAATTCAGCAATTATGATAATTGATTTGAGGGGCACCTATATCCAACAATCTCCCACTTGCACTCAAGACCAATTATTGCGGTATCGTATACACACATCTCATGTGCTACTGCATACCCAACTTCTGTACTAACAGTTTCGCAAACTGTGTTCGAGAAATAATCTCAGCGAGTGGATCCGCTATGATGTTTCTAACTGTATCTATCTGAATCTCAACTTTACGAAGATCAACTCTCCCGAAATGAGCAATATCTTTCTTAGAACTTTTTTTGGATAGCTGAAGGGACCTTGTTCACAAGTGAACGTATTTATCCAAACAAATACTTAGGATGTATTCTCCGCCGAGTCAAAATCAGTATCTAGCGCCTTGACTATCCCAATATCTTGCTTGGAACTCTTCTAATATACTGCTCCTCATAAAGGGGTAAACTAATGACTCGCGACAGATACTTTGTCTACTTTGTCACCTCGGAAGCTGGAACCGGCAATCTCCTCCCGAAGGAGGTTGTCATTACCATACACCAAGAACATTTCATATGTTCACTTTTTCCTATGTTTCTCCCGGATTGGACTAATAATTGCTTACTACACCAAGTGTAAAAGTATCATCTAGTCTGGTATATAATATCGCATGATTGATCTCACTGCCGAAGCATGTCGAATGTCATTCATACGAGTCCCTCTCTTCATCAGTCTTGAAAAGATATCCTTTTTAGAGAGGATGACCCCACTACTTGCGGGTACATTACCTCACTGGGAGTCGTCCATTCTAAACCACATTAGAATGGTGTCAAGATACCTGAATTGGGACAATTCTAAAACCTTTACCAGGTCTAATTTTACAGACTTAGTCATCAGAATCAATGATATATATATATATATATATATATATATATATATATATATATATAATTCATAAAGGAGAAACATAAGTGACGACCAACATTTGACCGAATCGTAGTACAGGAACATTACTTTCTATCAGAAGAATGACATCCACATCAGTATGAGGAACCTGACATTACTCCCTACATCCTTCTTACAAACATTAGGTTCATCTTTGATTTTGATGAAGTCAAAACACTTTGACCGCAATATCAAAACAGATGATCCATCTCCGCTATGCCTGATTTAGTCTATAATTAGACTTAAGCAACTTGCACATTTTCAGCTGCTCTTACTGACTAAGATAACCCTATGGTAGAGTCATATACATGTACATTTCTAAATCCCATTTAGAAAGACGTAGTCATCATCATACTAGATATCATAGTCATGAAAACAGCAGTGGCAAGTTATATCCATATGGACTTCAGCACAGAGACTAAAGTAACAGTATCATCACAATCCACATCGGGTATTTGACAAATACCTGTTTACTACAAGTCTAGCCTTACTAGGTTAATACCTTTCCATTTGCACTGATCTCGAAAGATCTGTTTGCTCTTTATGGGTTTTACCCCTTTCAGGAGCACACAACAAAGTCAATCATTTGTTGTAGTGCATGGAGTCCAACTTGAATAACTTGGCATTCAGCCTTCAGTCGGAAGTCACCATTTCCTATGGCCTACTGATAACTAGTAGGGCCATCATCACATGATGCAAGCCTTCTCGTCACCGTTTACGAAAAAACCGAAGTATCTCTTGGGTGGCTGAGGCCGCCTATTAAATCTGCGGAGTGGCTATGGTCTGTCAGGGTCGATTGGATCATCAGGTTCCACTAAAATTTCAGTAACCGTTTGTGGTTTTGGAATCACTTCCAGTTCTACCATACTTCCACTAATTTCTTTTGCAAGAAATTCCTTAATCAAGGAGGCGGCGAGTACAAAACAAAACACTTTTGATCTTGAAAATGCTAGAAACTATCCCTCACGAAAGCTTGGGATAACCCACAAACTGTTATTACCGAAACGTGTCTCGAGTTTATCTGGATTATGTCACAAACCGGATAACCCAATATCTTAACAACCTTAAGATGAACACCATTCTATATCACATATAGAAACAGAGGCACTTATTCTGGTAGAACCAATCCATTGATATGCATCTATCTCTAGTGCATCCCCAAAATTGAAAAACGATTCGGCATTACTTATCATGGAGCGCATCCGCGGATGAGCAATCTGAGAGAGAATCACATTCTCAATACGGAATACCTGATATTAACCCCATGTCCGTATGGACATTGGAAAATATACATCAATATGTATAAGTCCCTTGAGTTCACTAACTCAATTCCTATGTGCTGTTAATTGAAAAACATTCTTTTGGTTAAAAGAAACCAAAAGTTTGACGTTTAGGCAAAACCTGCCGATTTTCCTCAATAACAACAATTGCTTCGAAAACCGACATTGAGGAAAAAATCAACCAATCTCAATTTTCAGCATCTGTAACGCCCTACAGATGTGGGATTCTAATCCGGTATCTATATACCCAGGAGTTGGAGTTTATTGAGTAACGGTTTTTCAAAACACACACAGGAAATCCGAAACATCATAGTGTTTCAGGAGGGTTGGTCGGGTATTCATAATATTGCCTTTTTCATTGTTCAGGCTCATGACAACACTCGCAATTTCCTTTCCTCACACTTCAATCTCTTTTGATCTCTCCATCTTATTTTCCTGTATACTGAATTTATGCTAGTTGGTTTTCTTCATTCCATTCTTTTAGCACCAGTTTCGGGATTGGAAGAAAATTATCCAATAAGCGTAAGGAGCTCTCGAACTTGAGACAAGCTAGGATGGAGAGACAAACGAACAATTCATCTAATTCAGAACCAGTGGCTATTCTCGGACTGAATCAATTCCATTGAGTTTGTATCTAACCATACGATGGACTTCCAAGCAATATGGATTAATATACCGAATACAGAGGGTTCTGAAGTTAGCAAAAGGAAAAGTAGGATAGGTAAAGACATATGCGACTATGTCGTGGATTAGGGCAATCCAGACATTCCAAAGCTATAAGTTTGTAAAAAAGCCGATCAACGTGCTTAACGAGTTTTAGTTTAAGGTCAGTCATTGGTTGTTATCACAGAGGGAAAAGAAATACTCAGCGTGCACTCTATCAAAATTAGATCGGTATATTTATCTAATCAGGATGGCTCTCACTGTTCTGTCAATTCCTTCTTCAAATCCTAAAAGGAGAACTGGCCGGGATTTCATATAGAAAATCTCTCGGGAATAACAATTACTCACAGTGGGAATCGAGATCCAAACTATCATGGAGTGATAACCTTGACGGGGTCAACAAGTCACCCTACACCATAGAAGGCATGCAATCTCATTGCAAGTTTCAACACTTGAAACTTCCGATATTGGTTTTTACCCCCAACGGCTTATGACCTTAATGAGGTCAACAAATCATAAGTCGCTCGTCAAGTTCAACCCGTCATTTCGTGATTAATTTAGACTCATCTGCACGACCCTTAACGAGGTCAACAAAGTCGTACGACTGTTCTAACTGCTCGCATCACATGTTAACATGAAGAGATCACTTAGCTACTGTACACTACGTCTCAACGAGGTCGACAAACGTAGCACGAATACTAAGCACCCTACTTCCTGAAATTACTGAGGTTTATGGCTGGTTTTGAAGAAAACCATCAATTTAATGAACTTGAAATCATTATAGGAACCGAGTGGTTTTGAAAGTTTATAGTTGCGTAGACCTCATTCGAATGAGGTGCATGATATTCCTAATCGAATACCACGACGCTCAGCAAAAAAATACGGCTACAAAAACAATTTTAGTGACAGACTTTTGCTCAAGAGCGAACTCCCAGTGATGGGATTAAGGCTCTTTCCTTATCGAATGAGGCGCAGGACATTCCTAACCAAATGCCACGATACAAAGCAAAAAAATCGACTAAAATTTCCCTTTTATAAAAAGTGATTCCTACAACGCATACGTTTATTTTACCTTGCATTAATCTTACTAACGTAATCTCATCATATATCTAATCACATTATCTAGCAATTTTCTCCTCACACAATCATTGCAGAAAAAAACATGGAAAGAAAATAGAATGCATATAGCCATCCACATTCGCCACGGGGCCCTGCGTCTTCACCGTAAGGTTGCTTAACTTACGGCAGGACGGAGGTAAGGCTAACGCGGGTGCAAAACGTTATAAGTATTTATATATATATATATATATACCATATATATCAATATATCATCACACGCAAATAATCACATTACAGCATGTGGGAAAACAATATCACAGAGTTGGAATGGTCGGATCATCTAGAAATCCTGCGTTTCGTTCGAGCCACAAACGAAACACGACATTCCTCGGTCGCGTGAATAGCCCGTGCGTAGCCAAAAACAGATCCCTACGAGTGCGACAAGTCATCTGCTAATTCGAGAAAAGAGGCGATCCGACATCATCACTATGAGGGGGCCACCCAGTGGTTTCTCGAATCCGATTACCTGAGCACTCCTCTGCGGGTATATCCTAACACCCTACAAGCGTAGCAAGCAGCCCGTCAGTTCTAGAATAGAGTGACCCGGTCTCAACTCCTTGAGATGGCCACCTGCTGCGATCTAGAATCCGGCTGTCCGTGCGCTTTTTCGCGGGGTAATTCTAAAACCTGTATTAATACAACGGTAATATCGATTGCAACCTTATCGAGTCCCGACAAATAATAATACAATAAGCGGCAGCGACAGCGACAGCCACATGTCGATCGCTCACCCCCGATAAAAGAATATACATTTTTGATACAACATGAATGAAATGAAACATATCATCACAACATCAAATACGCATGGGCTACTCATTTCACGACAATCCGAACCATTCCAAACACAATGTTGAATATCGACATAACCATCGCAAATAACTACTGAAACTTCATCTAAATGACTTACAGAAGATAGACAACATCACAGATAATTAAAAGCGGAAAAACGACGCTACCGTTTTGATCACAAAACTTCCCGAACATCCCAAATACCAAACGAGATCAAATCTCTAAATCCGGAGAAAAACAAAAATACTAAAAATCCTAATTCCAAGTGTTCAAGCCAATGTCCAAACCTAGTCCTAAAATCCGCCAAAATGGCCGCCACATAACCGCTATTAGCGGCTAAATTTATGAGTTGTGGGCCCGGGTTTGGAACACATCATATTCGGAAGGAAATCTTCACTCTGCAATACTTTAAAAAAAATTAAGTGAAGTTTAAAAAAATGAACACGGGCTTGAAAACCGGAATTAGAAATTGGCAAGTTTCGTGATCCGACACTGTAATTTCGTACCTATGCAAGTTAGGGTCTATGGCCGGTTCTGATACCACTGTAAGGCTACTTGTGCTCGCTGGACGATTTTTGAAAACGCAGCGGGAATGAAAAACGAAAAATCCGATAAAGCACAAGCACCCAAATCCAAAATCAACTAGACTCTACTAGCTTGCAAACACAAAAGAGCTAGAGTTGAGAATGTACAACCTTTGAAACATTTTTATTTGTTCCGATGGTTGAATCCCAGACTCCGGCTAAGCTCCGAGACGCTCCGTATCGTGCTTGATCTCTGATCGGCTTCGTCGAAGATGATCCATGCGAAGGCTACCGGTTCTAGCATCAACTTCAACAACTTGAAATAACTCTCATTTAATTTTTGCTAAAGATCAAATGAAAGAGATGCAGAAAAATGGTGAACTCACAAACTCTCTTTCTTTCTTTCCTTTTGTCTTCTCATTTTTCTTTCTTGCATGACCTTTCTTGGATGAGAGTGTGTAATGTTATGAGAAAAATAAGCCATATTCCTTTCATAATATTCACCTCTCATCTTTCATCCAAATGTTATGTGCATGAGAGTGGAAGCTAATAAGCTTCTACCTCATGCTCATATTATGCACAAAAGGAAAAATGAGATTAAAAGAAAGAACACACGCACACATATATGCACATGTGCATGTATGATAGCCATCACACAAATAAACATATGTACATGACATGTAACATGTCAATGCAACAAATAAAGAGAGAATAAGAGTAAACCAATAATACTAGTTTATATATGCATCATCATATATAAGTAATATTATTAAATCAACACTTGATTTAATGATCCAGTTCAATCATAAACCGGCTAGTATTATTTGTCCGATTAATACATGTATCACACATTATTAATTGGACCCCGCACGCATCGCCGTACCGCACTACATCATTTCGCTAGAACGAAAAACCCCTATGTGGGATTTTAAAAACCCAACAATACGCTGGCGGTAAATCAGGATCATATCCGATTGATCCGAAACACTTTCAGATCAATCCCACCGGATCAACTTACAAGCACGTCAGCGGTAGTAGATGTACGTAATGGCTATCAAGGTATTGAAAGAAAATCCGGTTGACAAGCAAGTCCGTCCCTATCTTGCTAGAGCCTATCAGTGACATTCACCGTACAGTCCGGTCTATTCGTCTAAGACTGTCGTATATCGGGTTTGGGAGGTGAAAACCGTCAAACTTCCAATAACTCGATAAGTCGTGCTGACGTCAAGTTCATGACCACCAGAGAAGCTATTGATAACACTTATCAGTAAATCTCATTTTCCTTGGCCAAGAACTTATGATCATAACTAGCTGAGCACAGCATGACATCAATTCCCTATACCGAGAGACGAATTCTCTCGACCGCTCACAGCCTCCATGCGCTTCGGGATTGTATCCAACTAAAATCTGTTTGCACGTTTTTTTAAAGCCGTGGTAGAGTAGTAATAAAAGTACAGTAGGAGCACACAAGACACTATGGCAATCTCTGGTCTAGGGACTACCCTGTACTTATGTCACCAGAGAATTGCTATCTGACGATTGGTATAATACCATCTAAGAGTTCTTGGCGAGTCTGTCTAGTGTAACCCATCCAATGAGCACCTGAATACAATCATCGGTGTCAAATACCAATGGCTATGGGATCAGCCATCGTCCCGTACAGGGTCATGAAACGTATACACTAGTCTAAACTGGAATACTGATACCCAGTTTCGATATTCCTATGACTAGGGACTTTTAAGAATATGCTTATAGACTACCCATGCCCTACTAGTATGATCCTTGTCATAATCTTCGTAGTCAAGTAAAGATCCTATGGGCTTTATCATCATGTATTACTGATACGTTATAACAAGTAAAACATATGCTCATGAATGATAAATACAAACCAGATAGCATACTATCATCTCAAGTAAGACTGTTCTCTGTATAGGTCCATATGAATTCAGTAATTGCATTCCTACAATTACGATAATTGGCTTGAGGGCACCTATATCCAACACTTTTAGTGCATTCAAAATTGGATTGCCGATGATCGTGTTGAGTAGCTTGATGTACAAGTAACTCAATCATGATAGACTGTCATGATCATTCTCCTATCGTAGTGATGGATTTATGTCTTATTGATTCTTTTTATCCCTGATGTTTTACAAAACAACTCGTTGGCAGAACTTTATGTACTAACCCAGATTCTTATTACATAGGTTCAAGCCAAATGACCAGCATGTCTTCATGAGGCGTTTCAATCCCATAAGATCGCTATTCTTTTGCACAGGAGCAACACATAACCCAATACACAACAAGAAAACAAAATAAAAATTGATATATAAGTATTAAGATGAAAGAAATACACCAATTACCTACAAATTGTGTTCCAATGGGTAGTATCTATTTAGAAAACCGAGCTCGTTTCTTCTGATCCGAACTCAATATTTAGAATGGTGATTTTCATTTGACTGTGTTTAGCGGTTATGTTATGATTTATTTATGGTAGTAACATGTTTCAGGACAAGTTTGTGATGCCACAGAATTTATGGGGAATTGAAAGAAATGACATTAAGGAATTATGGCATGCAATTAGAATTGCCCATGAACCTCAATTCCCTCTCCAGAGCTCTACATTAAGTGGTGGAATCCGCAATAATGAAATTGCTTGTAGATTAGACTATTCTGCTGCAAATTTAGATAGCATAATATCTAAGGAATCAATGTCGCAAGTTCAGTTCGAGTCTTCTCAACTACAAGAGAAGTCGATAAATATAGAAGCCATACATGATGACTTTTGGTTCTCCAAAACTGGATTCGAAGTCAACACACCAGCCATAGAAGAAATGACTACTTCGCATCTTGAGCCACTGATAGATCCTCTACATTGCTCCACGGTGCCTAGCGATGAGAATAGGTTATTAAAACCAGTCATTGAAACTGATACTGCCTCAAATCCTGTGTTGGAAGAAATCGATGGGGAATGTATAATTTCTATGAATTCCACTCAGCAATTAGCACAACATACACCTCGCAAAGGTGAAATATCATTCATGAAGAAGGAATTTACAAAACTTGGGGACATGGGATATACAAATCAGTCTGCGGAGGCGGATGCTCAGCAACCAAGAAAGAAAGTTGCTTCTGCTCCTCGCCAAGTAACCAAAGCCCCATTTTGTGATTTAATGCTTTTTTTTTATTCTCCTTGGGTTTTTAACGTTTGGGCTAACATCCATCGTCCTGATGAAACTTGCTTACCAGGACCAGAAGCAATCGCTAGCAGGGGAGAAAGGAATAAAAAAAAGAGGCACACATCGGAAAGAAAAAGCGCGAAAACCTGTTGCTGAAAAAGATGGTAATTGACGTAAATTTACTTCATCGGTCAATTCATTATTTATTTCAAAAAATTTATATTTAATATTCTGCAGGTATTGGGTTGAAGCAGTTGGAGGAAAAGCATGGCATAATCGTGAAGAGAAGCGATTTATGGAAGCAAGTTGCAAGGAAGAGGAGCAGACCTAAGAAAGCAAGGATCATAGACACAGAAGATTTAATAGAAGGCAAGTGATGACTAGGTTAGCATATTAAAATATCATACTGTAGTATATGAATCCAAGTAGTGAGTTGCATATTATGAGGCATTAAGCTCATCCTCTATTTCCAGATGGTGATAATAGTTTTGTTAAGGCCTTGTAACGATGGGTTACAAGGATATGTTAGAACACGACTTTGTTTATTACCTGCACACGCCCTTTAACTGGCCTTGCAATGCTTTGTAGGGAACACAGCTCGTGAAACGATTCAAGAGAACGAAGGAGTAAATGCTAAACAAGATGCTGGAGAAACCAATGAGATGTTGACTGGAGGCAAATGTACATCACAATTAGAAACAGAAACACCAGAATTATCAGATATTATTATAGATTCTAATGCTGTGGATGTTCAAATTGAAAATTCTTTTCAACCTAGTAAGGATGTGAAGGAAACACATGATGAGGCTTTTCTTTCTGGAGCTCGAGTAGCAAATGGCATCGAAATCAAAGATAGATGTAAGGGTGAATGTGCATTACATGGGGATCAAATGGCAAAAGAAACCGGAGGTGAGGGTATAAGGATTGTTACTGATCACATATCCAATAATTCATCTTTCAAAAATTCTTGCTTGCCATTTGCAAAGACATCTCCTCTGTGGGAAGCGATCGAGTCATCAGAAGTGTTTACTATGATGCCACAACAACCCCATTTTCTTCCTTTAAAGCAATACTCTTTGGAATTTCGTGAAGGAATGGCTATAGGTCTAATGGTGACTTTTACTAACTTGGTAAACAAAATTATGAAGTTGCGGATTGATGCTGTTGACACTCTTCAGGAGATGATGGAGACTCTTATCAGTTTAGAAGGGCAGGGGTTTAACGTTCGACATTTACAGTCCCTCTTAAGGAAATTCCAAACAATTAAGGGAAACCAGAAGCAGTTATTGGACAGAAGATCTTCACTGGAAGGGTTAATAATAGAGAGGCAAAACAAAAGGGTTGAGTCTGATGCAAAGTTTGAATTGATTGATAAGGTTGTCATGAGACTGGAAGAGACTTTCAAATATTTCTGTGATGAAAAAGCTTCAATTGTAAAACAAAGGGAAGAAAATGACCACGAAATGGACAAGTTGCAAATTGATGCGAGGACAATTGAAGAATCCTCTCTAGCTGCAGAACAGAGTTTTCTAAACGCCTTCAATGCTGTGCGAGGAAGTTTTGCTGACACTGGTTAAAACATCTATTTATGAAGATTTCTTGTTGTAGCCTGTTTTCCTTAGTTTGAATCAAGTCTGTATGACATAAATATGTCTCTTTTATCAACTGCACATGCTATAGCTTGGACGTGAAATGTTAGTATGTGGAAGTTTGGAAAGTTACAGTGCTCCCCCGTATACATAATTCTTCGATGGTGCAGTCACAAAATATTTATACTATTTAGATAGACATCCATTTAACTTCGGTTCATTTTTTCCCTGAAGAGCTGCTGTCCTTTCTTTGCACGGTACATTCATGATTTTATTTACTAATTTTTCTGAAAAGCAGCTTACATTCACATTTTCCACGTGTAACTCTCAGATCTAACAATTTTAGATTGTACTACTGAATACTTTTCCATGTCTGCAATTAGTTATTTATAAGGTCTATCATGTGTTAATTTGATCGGTTTACCATCTGTGTTCGGAATTTATCCTGAATGGAATTTAGAAGAGTGGTTGCTGTGGTGCTTTCTGCGGAGCATTATTGGGTTCAATGGGAAGCACTTGTGGAAAATACATCATTTCAGATCCATAACAAGGTATGTTACCATAGTCATTTTTATGCTTTCCGAAATAGTCATTTTTATGCTTTCCGAAATGAAATATTATCTGTGGAAAGGGTAATACAGGTCACGACATTTATACAACCTATCATTAAAGAAAAACAGGCACTACATGGGCACCAAGGCCAATTAAAGATGAAGGTCACTGATGTGATCGATAAAGCAAACATTAAATAACAAAGTTATTGCACATTATATTTGGTATTTGAACTGAAACCAGTGCTTAGAGATAAAATAGGTTATATGATCTTCATCAAGCTTTGCCTGATGAAGTCAACCCATTCTCTTTGTTCTTATCCTCTTCAAGCTCAAAAGCCGAAGTCGGAAAAGTGCGAAATAACCCAGACGAGCTCTTGCCAGTGAGCTTCCCATTCAGTGGATCGTCAACTATTAAATCAGTCAATGTGACCCAAAGCATTAGCTCCTTGGTTTTCACCCCCGTCACCTTCTTGAGCTTGCACTTGTCCACATAGGCGGTGATCTCAGGAGCATAGGAGACCAGTCTCCCAATTCCTTTAAAGGTGTGCTCTATCTTCTTCTTTTGTTTGAGCCACACAAAGCCAGTTTCCTCAACATGACCACACTCTATTATGTCTTTCAAAGGGAGTAGACCCCTTGGCAAGCCAGCTTCTTGAAGGAAGAACTTGGATTGCACTTGGCAAATTTCATCTCCATAGTATACTTCTGCATTGGCCTTGAGCTCTTCTGTGATTTGGACCATTTCTTTCTTTCTTTTTTCCCCTTCTTTGGATGGCTTCTTTGCTTGAGTTGTGGGGTGGTTAGAGAGGAAAGGAATGGTTGATATAGGGCGTGGAGTGCTTGTAACCTAGACATTATAGCGCTCTATCCAAAGATTTAATGAAAGCATAGATGACGGGTATCTCAACTTCCATGTGAATGGTTACGGGTGTATGTTCCTAGTTCCTACATATATGTATTGATGGCTTTTACTCAATTTTTCGTTTTGAAGTGAACACATGTCACTTCTTTTTTTCTTATTCCCTTTCTGTAAACCATTAAAAGTATTGAAAGAGTGATTTCCTTTTTCCTGCCAAACTATTCAAAATATTAGTGCTCGATTCTCCCAGTAGTTTCTGGATGCAATATTTGTATAGTTTATACTTCTCATGTGGTTATAGTGTTCAATAATGTATAAGATGAGAGGTATGGATCTACATACTTGTAATTATAATTGCGGACTTCTGTCACATGATTTTAAATGAACAATTTATCGTATTAAATGAAAGAGTCTAGTGCTCCTCACCCCCACAACATGCCAATGCCACTGCCAACACAATCATAGAAACAAACATCACGATGTTAATAAGAAATCTACTGCACACAAGCATTTACTAGTCACTACAATGCAACGAGGAGAAGATGCGGGAAAACCGGCTAAGATGGTTTGGTCATGCGCGACGCAGATCTATGAAAACACCGGTTCGACGAAGAGATACTCTCGATATGGGCAATGACAAAAGGGCAAAAGGAAGACCGAAGAAAACATGGATGGAGGTGATACGAAACGATATGGTTGCCAAAGGCCTCAATGAAAGTATATTGTTCGATAGGAGTGAGTGGAGGCGGAGGATTCATGTGCTGGATCCGGCGTGATTCTCATGTTGGTTCATGTAGCCTACCCTATATGCTTGGGATAAAAGGCTCAGTTGTTGTTGTTGTTGTACAATGCAACGAGGACCGATAGTCATGCCACTCTTCTAAAATTCATCAGGATTCACCCATTAGGGCATGTTTTTAATCTCGTCTTTTGCTCATTTTTCAAGCTGTTTAAATTCATAATATCTTGTACTTCTACAATTCTAATGTAACGAAAAAAAGGAGAAGGGATGTCTCATGTCTTCCTTCTTACTGCAAAGCACTGACGCATTATAATTTACTACTATGCAAACTTTCACAATCAGTGTAGGTGTCGGAAAGCTTCATATTTTCTCATTTCCATGATGTTCAAATTCAAAATTTCGTCAGAATTCAAACTGTTGTTCATTTGCCAGGCAAGGGAGCTGTGACTTTAGAAAGGTTACTTCAACAAATGGACAGTTCTGTAAGTTACAAGCTACTTAATCTACTTAAATTGCTATTTCAAAGATAAAATTGTCTAATTTTTTTCGAAAGCCGGGTTGATTCTAACCTCGGTGCCATTAATTTCAGTTGAGTGGACTTCACATTTAGAGAAAGAAAAAACTTGCTATAGTTGCAATTAGACTCCCGGTTCAGTTTGTGTGAAACTAGGTGTGAAGTGTGAACCATCAGCGATTCAGCATAGTATGATTTTGTCATGTAATGGAGATAACTGCTTGCTAAGAATATATGTCATGGAGATATGACAGTATTCTATTCTTTTTGGTATACTGCACTTAGAACCATGGTGAACATCTTAGTAAGTATGTCTTCATATACATTGGAAGAAATATAATTAGGTTTATCTAAAATTTAATGGTATGTGCTATTCTGTTTCACGAGTTAGGCGACTTGGCCGAAAAGTTTGGAAGTTCCTTTTCCCTTTTTAACACTAGAATAGATCCGAATCAACAAACTTAAATGTTCATTAACAAAGCAAATTAGATCTAAAAGTCACACAACTTATCATATGACCAAAGTCACCAAACATTTGGCATTTGATCAAGGTATCCTCCTAACAACATTAACTTGGAAAGTTATTGACAAACTGCCAATGAAGGTCCTTTTCGGGTCTCCGTCAGATGTTGTCTTCCGTCGATCTCCCGGTGGATTTTGAAGGTGATCTCCTGTTGCGTGTGGGTCTCAATGGGTTTGAGGAGATTGGTGATTTGAGGAGTTCAGCGCCGAGTACCTGCAAAGAAGTCCCGGGATGGTTTGGTACCACCGAGGACCCTCCGACGATTAAGTCAGTACTAGCTCCGAGCAGAGTAACGGCTTAGTGGAGTAAAAAATGGCTTACTTGACCCCTCTGTGATGGGGTTTTTTTATAGCGGCGGCAGCACGCAGCAGCAGGCGTGAGGATATCGCCGGCAGTTACGCTCCCGACGTCACGCCCGCGCAAAGAGCGGATCGCCCATAAATGAGGATCATGATGGCGTAGAACGTGGGATGTTGCTGGCGGAGAATCTGCGCATGGCGAGATTTGCGGAGCCGCGGTTACGCCTGAGTGGTGGAGTTGGTCGGTCGGAGGGACCGAGGAAGATAGCCTTAGCTGGGGAGCTCGGAGACGAGCAAGAGGGCCGAGGAGTCTTGGTCCGGTGACAGCTCGGGGCGAGCTGAGAGTCCGAGGAGGCCAGTTTCAAGGGGGCTATGAGGAGAGCCAGCTAGAGCTTGCGGGTCGGGTACCCGGATGACCTGGTCGGCCCCTGTGGGCCCTTTCTTCTGGGTTCTGGGACACGTCATCTGCCGCGTGCCTTGATCAAAAAGGGTCGTCAATATGGAGCATCATCATTAGCCCCCCACTCTTGTCCCGACCAGCTGGCGGGTCGGGTTAAGAGTGGACTGCCGGGCCTCCAGGGGTGAGCTCCCTCCTAAGATTTCGTCGGGACGCGTCCCCGGGCTGTCAAGCCTTTTCTGAGAAGGAGGCATCTCCGTAACCCCAAAGTCGAGGGGGGATCACTCAGACTTGGATAGACCTGATATCTCTTGTCGGGGCTTCGGATCCGGTGCATGTGACGGGCTCAGTGGCCTCGTTACGAGGGCTGCAAACCCGCAACATCTGTTGAGCAGGAGGATGCCTGTTGGGGATGACCGAGCAGGGAAGCTGCTCGGTTGATCTTGGCGACGACCTAGATCCCTGGCGTTGCGAGTAGGGAAGCTACCGGCCTGGGATGGCCGAGTCTGGGAGGGCTTTCTGATTCTTGGCGTTGCGGTAGGGAAGCTACCGGCCGGGGATAGCCGAGCAGGGAAGCCGCTCGGCTGCCTTTAAGGAGGACTTTGATCCTTAGCGTTGGAGGGGCCGCAGGAGGCCTGCTAAGGATAACCGGGCAGTGAAGCTGCGCGGTTGCCCCATGGCGAGGGTTTTGATCTCTGGCATCGTGGGTAGGCAACCGTCAGCCTGGGATGACCGAGCGGGGTAGCCGCTCAGATGCCTTGTTAGTATATATGCTCTAGAGGCCATTACTGTATCATACTAGTTTGTATATTACTTAATGGAAGCTTGGGATATTCACAGTTGTATAGACAATCTTGCTCAAAATAGTAGTATGCTACTTGGTTTGTTTCTATTTTAATGTGTGCATGTGTTTCTTTTAGCATATCGCCTTTACATATTAGTGGAGCCCTTAGGATCTTTGCTTGATTACCAGCGTTGTGATGGCAGTCACACTAGTGGGGGCTGGATAATCTACAAGCACATCCTTATACAGGTCCCTAGTCGTAGGATTATCGAGACGGGGCATCGATACTCCGGAGTAGACTAGCGTATGCGCTTCTCATCCCAGCAGGGGAGATGGTCTGTCTCACAACCATTAGTACGTCGTACTTGAGATAGTATGCGGGTGCTCGTTAGGTTACGAGTACACTGGATATGACTCGTCAGGAACTGTTGGTTGGTACTATACCTATCGTCAGTTATCAGTTCCCAGGTGATATGAGTACAGCTTAGTCCATTGACTTGACACTGTCACTTCGCCTCGAGTGTGTTCCCACTGTTCTTAGATTGCTACTCTACCACGACTCAAATGAGTCGTGCAAACAGGTAGCAGTTGGGTGCAGTCCCGAAGCCCTTGGAGGCAGTGACGGTTAGACATGATCCGTCTCTCCCGGTATTGGGGGTTGATATCGCGCTGTGTCTAGGAGAGCCATTACACATAGTCGTCCCTGACAAGGGCAAGCGAGATATACCGGTAGCGTTTCCAGTGTTATCTCAGGGTGTTCTGGGCTACACTCTGACACGACTTGTACCGCTATTTGAGGACTGACGTTTACCGCCCCTAGGCCCGCCATGCGATACTCTTAGACGAACAGACCGGACTGTACGGAGATTGTCACATTCAGGCTCAGTAGGAGTTCGGATGGGTTCACCTCATCAGTCTTCTTATCGGCATCTACCTGGGGACCGTTACGTACAGCTAGTACCGCTTGCGGCCTGTGGTTAAACCCACTGCCAGCGTAGTGTCGAGTCTTTAGAGTCCCACACAGAGGGTTATTCACCTTTGGGCAAAACAGAGTAGAGGTCGCATGGTTTTGCGACGGGGTTCGTTCACATCCGCGCACTTGTGCACGTTTGGTGTCCGAGCAGATATTACTAGCGGGTTTTGGTTTAATCCAGATCCTAGTATTTGTTTTAGGATTGGTTTTGTCTCAGTGTATTCGTGTTCCTCGGAACACGGATGCGGGTGTGTATGCACAGTTGACAGAGGCAGAGGCAGAGGATTCTCATTATGGTTGTTGACCGTTCACTTTTTCCAAACCCTAATGAAATTGTGAAATATGATTAATGATATTAATTAAAGATAATTGTGCCATGGTTAGGGTTGTTGACCATTTGACTTTGGTTGACTTGTTGACCTATGTTGACAAATTGACCATCATCATTTCACATGAAAGATGCTCTTTGATTCTTGCAAAATTCATTTAATGTGAAATGATAATGATCATTTCAAATGAATCATCACAATTTCTTTGATTATTATTATTTTTCATAATTCACTTATATGAGAGTATGGTTGATAATTATCCTCATTCTCTCTTGCTCTTTCTCCCTCATAGGTTAAGCTCATCCTCTTCCTCTCTCTCAAAGCTCTCATCTCTCATGTGTTGAGAATCATTAGCTATTGAGATAAAACCACCAAAACTCCTCTCTACTCATTCTAGGGTTCTAGGTTTAGCAAGCTAAGCACTTTAGTTACCTCTAGGTTGAGGTAGGAGCTCAAGGTAGAGACCTTCGGGTGGATCTTTATTCGGTAAGAGAAGGCGACGAGGAGGAATTGTTCAAACCACTCCAAGGAGCAAGAAGAGAAGTAGTTCAAGACTTAGGTATAACCTTCTAACCGAGTAGCTAAATCTTTTAGCTTGGTTGTTAGTTTTTGTTTAGCAAAGATCCTCTTTTCTAGTCCATGTTACCTTGTATCAAAAATCGTTTTTTACCTATTCCGCCTCCCCATAAGAACCGGGGTGGGTAACGTGGACTTACATGCCTCTTGCGAGGGCTTTGATCCTTGACGCTGGAGGGGCCGTGAGAGGCCTGCGAAGGATGGCCGAGCAGGGTAGCTGCTCGGTGCCTCTTGGCGACGGCTTTGATCCTTGACGCAGGAGGGGCCGTGAGAAGCCTGCGAAGGATGGCCGAGCAGGGTAGCTGCTCGGCGCCTCTTGGCGAGGGCTTTCTGATCCCTGGCGTTGCGGTAGGGAAGCTACACGCCATGGATAGCCGAGCGAGGGATCCTCGGGCTCGACTGCCTCTGGGAGGACTTTCTGATCCCTGGCGTTGCGGTAGGGAAGCTACCCGCCAGGGATAGCCGAGCGAGGGATCCTCGGGCTCGACTGCCTTTGGGAGGACTTTTGATCCTTCAGGATGGGGACCGAGCAGGGTTACTGCCCAGTGCCTCTTGGCGAGGACTTTGATCCTTGTCGGTTGTGGTAGAAAGCTACCAGCCGGGGATAGCCGAGCAAGGACTCGACTGCCTCTGGGAGGACTTTGGTCCTTAGCGCGGGAGGGGCTGTAAGAAGCCTACCAAGGACCCTTGGCCGGGCAGGGTTACTGTCCGGTGCCTCTTGGCGAGGGCTTGTGTCCTGAAGGATAGCCGAGCGAGGGATCCTCGGGCTCGACTGCCTCTGGGAGGGCTTTCTGATCCCTGGCGTTGCGGTAGGGAAGCTACCCGCCAGGGATAGCCGAGCGAGGGATCCTTGGGCTCGACTGCCTCTGGGAGGGCTTTCTGATCCCTGGTGTCGCGGTAGGGAAGCTACCCGTCAGGGATAGCCGAGCGAGGGATCCTCAGGCTCGACTGCTTCTGGGAGGGCTTTCTGATCCCTAGCGTCGCGGTAGGGAATCTACCCGCCAGGGATAGCCGAGCGAGAGATCCTCGGGCTCGACTGCCTCTGGGAGGGCTTTCTGATCCCTGGCGTCGCGGTAGGGAAGCTATGCGCCAGGGATAGCCGAGCGAGGGTCGGGCTCGACTACCTCTGGGAGGACTTTCTGATCTCTGGCGTTGTGGTAAGGAAGCTACCCGCCAGAGATAACCGAGCAGGCTAGCTGCTGGGTTGCCTCTTGGCGAGGGCTTTCTGATCCCTGGCGTTGCGGTAGGGAAGCTACCATCCAGGGATAGCCGAGCGAGGGATCCTCGGGCTCGACTGCCTCTGGGAGGACATTCTGATCCCTGGCGTTGCGGTAGGGAAGCTACCCGCCAGGGATAGCCGAGCGAGGGATCCTCGGGCTCGACTGCCTCTGGGAGGACTTTTGATCCCTGGCGTTGCGAGTAGGGAAGCTACCAGCTTGGGATAGCCGAGCAGAGAAGCTGCTCGGCTGCCTCTATGGAGGACTTTGATCCCTGGCGTTGCGAGTAGGGAAGCTACCAGCCAGGGATAACCGAGCAGGGTAGCTGCTTGGCTGATTCTTCATGAGGTTTCGCCCGACCATCCATTTGCAGGTATGGAGAACAGGAACGGTCGCGGTGAACGTGCGCGTAGCACGCGCATCGATTGTGCAGGGAGGCGAAGCGCCAGGGCCGCGTCGTTTCGATTCCGCCAGAGGAGGCTCAATGATCGCCCAGCGGACGAGTATCGGCCCGTGAGATCTGTGGCCATAGGACGTAGCCTGCCGGTGGTCAGCCGTGCCGAAGAGGGCGGCGTCTTCTGGAGGCGGGAGAGAGGCGATCTGGGGCCCTGGCCTGGCCGTTTGGACTTTAGTCGTCTATCGGCCGGCGAGGGCGTTGATGACGGTCGCCGGAGGAGGTTCATCCGCGCCTCCGATGAGGGGGAGGCGGCGGCTGGTACCTGGATCTTCAGGGTGATCGCGCGCCATGTGGACGGAGATCGGAAGGCCAACTTTTGTCTTTGTGGAGTTTCGTTTCCCACAGACGGCGCCAACTAATGAAGGTCCTTTTCGGGTCTCCGTCAGTTGTTGTCTTCCGTCGATCTCCCGGTGGATTTTGAAGGTGATCTCCTGTTGCGTGTAGGTCTCAATGGGTTTGAGGAGATTGGTGATTTGAGGAGTTCAGTGCCGAGTACCTGCAAAGAAGTCCCGGGGTGGTTTGGTACCACCGAGGACCCTCCGACGATCAAGTCAGTACTAGCTCCGAGCAGAGTAACGGCTCAGTGGAGTAAAAAATGGCTTACTTGACCCCTCTGTGATTGGGGTTTTTATAGCGGCGGCAGCACGCAGCAGCAGGCGCGAGGATCTCGCCGGCAGTTACGCTCCCGACGTCATGCCCGTGTAAAGACCGGATCGCCCATAAATGGGGATCGTGATGGCGTGGAACGCGGGATGTTGTTGGCGGAGAATCTGCGTATGGCGCGGTTTGCGGAGCGGCGGTTACGCCTGAGTGGTGGAGTTGGTCGGTCGGAGGGACCGAGGAAGATAGCCCCAGCTGGGGAGCTCGGAGACGAGCAAGAGGGCCGAGGAGTCTTGGTCCGGTGACAGCTCGGGGCGAGCTGAGAGGCCGAGAAGGCCAGTTTCAAGGGGGCTATGAGGAGAGCCAGCTAGAGCTTGCGGGTCGGGTACCCGAATGACCTGGTCGGCCACTGTGGGCCCTTTCTTCTGGGTTCTGGGACACGTTGATTGGTACGAAAAATTGTGTTTGTAGAATAACCGCAATCAGAACGGTGTTGCGTGTAGCTAGACCGAGGTGAGTACGGGTCGTCCTCAGGGAAACGTTGAATCTTTTACTCTTACTTTAGATGTGTTGAAAAAGAGAGGAGGAATAAAGAATTTTGTGGAAAGGTTTCTAGATCTACGTTAAGCAAGAATGCAAAAATATATAGATCTAGATTATTTAAGGGATGTAGTTAATATAATGAGAGGGCTTGTAGGGTTCGTTAGGATCTAGTAGTTATGGACGATTAATTAAAAGTTACCATTTTTATTCTTTAATAGATTTAAAACTAGAACGACGGTGATGCGTGTAGATTAGGGTTTCTGGAGGGAAAAGGAATCCCACTCTTAACCCTTATCTCGACACGGAACTCCGTTCATATCTAGCCTTTACCAAAACAATCATTAATCTAATCTCTAATCGCGGTCGGAACTAACAAAGAATTGTTAGTGCGCCCGATTAGGATGTTAATGATTCTTTTGATAAAGTTTATAAACTTTATAGGACTTAAAAAGGGTTTAGGGATGGTCATCATCCATTAACCTACCCTAATCCTACGAACCCTAACAAGCGGAGAATTACTCGCGCATGTTGGGAGAAAAAGAGATGGAAAGAAATTGCATAATTAAACTACGAAGAAATAGTATAAGAAAAAAAAGCTACCTTTATTAATCAACAATATTCATTACACTTGAATCCTTAGAAAATGATTACAATTTCTAGTTGCTTCTCGATCTCTTCTAAGGAGGTAGACGAACAGTTGATGATCAGCCTGGATGCGTGAGCCGTCTTGGACTTCGTGATCTCGTCGGCTTGATGATTTTTCCAAGAGGCTCCCGGTCTTTATTTATAGCCCCAAAGCCAAAACTCTTGCTTCCAAATATGGAAGCTAATTATAAAGATTCTCCCAAAAAATTTGCACTTTGTATCTCCTCAATATTGCCGTGGATCCGCGGCCCAAGGGGGGGTATGGCTGCGGATCCGCGTCCCATGGTCAAGATCTCTTCATCATTTTTCTTTGGGTAGATTCTTGTGACATGTGGCAATCTCTGGAAGCTTTGGAACTTGGAAATCTTCTCGTTTGCTGCCAGACTTGATTTCTTAATTAGGCAGGTTTGCTTTAACAACTTGATTTCCTTGATTTTAGACCTGAAAATTCTGCACAACAACTCAAATAATATTTAGTAGAGTTAAGATTTGGTCAATAATATTTCTTGCATACATTTTCCTACCAAATGCTAATTATAATATATAAATACATGAAAATAGTCTTTTTACAGATAAACCTTCATATGTATCATATATTATAATAAACACCTTTTCTAATATAGAAATAGTAGGAAAAATGTAATAACAAATGTGCAGTTTTATTAACTGAACAAATACCCCCAAACTTATCTTTGATCGTCCCGAGCAAACTAGTTTATTCAAGAGAAGGAGAAAAAGAAAGGAGAAAAACTAAGCACACTTTCGTAGGCAAACACGATTGCACTGAGCACGTGCAATAAGCCGTTAAACCTCTAGGTGTCCCTAGTAGGAGGAGTGTTGTCTCCTGAGGGTTTTCAGCGGATTACACCCACAAAATCCTATAATAAAAGTGAGATGGTGAAATTTACATATAAAGATAAGAACCATAAAAGAAAGACTTTGAAAATAAGAGTTTCCAACTAATACTAGCTTTTCAGTTGTTATGAGCCCTATCTTAATAGTCATGAAAAGATGTTAGAAATCACATCATCCCTCAATAAAACATCGTCTTTATTCTTCATTCCTACCTTTCATCCAAACATCGATCATATAACCCTACGTCTGTGTAAAGAACATCCCTACACCCGGAGAATTCAATTCAAGCTATCATACTCTTGTCCATCTGTCTTAGTACTTTTTAATTTTATGAATATTTAGATTTGCTCTATATTTTCATGCGACCGTTAATACTTCTTGAGATACTAACCGACCGATTACTCATGTACTTACTGATTAGGTGATAGTATTTTCCTCGTCTTGCACCACCTAAGGCTTAGCAGTGACTCCCAAACCAGTTGGTCTAAGGCACTAGGTGATGAAGCACCCTCGCTATATTTTTTTATTGCTGCCTTGGCGATAATAAAACCCGTGTTCATTTTTTTCCCACCATTTTATATTTTATTCATTTTTTATTTCCTTCATACTTTGGCTTTTAGACAAGAGCATTTCAAGGTATCCTCTACTATCCCGAGTTTCAAGACGTGTGTAAGTGCATATAGTAGGGTATCAACATTCAAATGTTTGGCTTCCAGAATAGGGACTAATTTTCAGACTTATTTTTATCCTCAGATTAGTGACTTCCTTCATCTTACTAACCCTTGGGACAATGACTCATAACTACTTATTACCAGTTCGTTTAAGAAAACTTCTAATTTTCTTGGTTTTCTTAAATTATTCCTATCTTTCATATATAATTTTTCACTTTCTATTCTTTTATTATCAAAATTTTTTTTGTGCTTATATATAGTATAATGCAAAGTATGCGTAAATAAGCACAAACCTCCCCCAAACTTGTTTTTAACAGTGTCCTCACTGTTGCTATCTGCAGGATCACAAAATCCTGTAATCTTGGGAGGACACTATTAATGGGGGCAAGAATATATGAAAGTGAAAATCCTCCCCCAAACTTATTTTTGACTCACAAAGTTGAGGACAAAAGTTATGTTCAAGAGCCAAAAATATAACCCCCCTCAAACATGAGTTAGACAATATGAAGCATTTTAAGAGGGGTGAGTCATTTGGTCAAAGTAAGACTTTACAAAGACCAAAAGTTAACACCAACCATTCAAAGATTTTATCAGTATAGCGTATAGGTTGGTGGAAGAATGTGTTGTATCGAGTCAAGAAAAAATGGGGAAGGGATAAGAGGTGGTCTGGAAAGGGTTTGAAATTAGAGAAAAGAAAGAATGGGGATGAATGCGAATGATTAGGAAGAAGGAATGGTGACGGTTCTGTAAGTCCACGTTGCGACCCCCGGTTCTTACGGGGAGGCGGAAACGGTATAAAAATCAAATTTTTAGTGCGAGAGGCAACATGGACTATGCAAGGTCGGGATCGTTGTCTAAACTAAAACTAGCAACCTAGCTAAAGAAGTTTAGCTACTCGGATGAAGATGGTTATACCTAGACTTGAACTCCTTCGTCTTCAAACTTTGTAGAGGTTGATGGTTCTCCTTTGTCGCCTTCTCCCGTCGAAGATGGATCCACCTCGAAGGCTCGACCTTTGGGCTCTTTCTCGTACTTGGAGTGAACTAGAATCGCCGGCTTGCTAGACCCTTGATCCTAGAGTGAGTAGAGAGTGTCTAGGGTTTGCTTTTATTTTTCAAGAGAAGGATTCTCAACTCATGAGAAGGTTTCTCTTGACTAGAGGAAGAAGAAGATGAAATGAAGAGAGAGAGTGAGAATGATAGAATGAGCTCACCTTTTTCCTTTTGCAACCATATCAAAATGAAAAATGTTTAATCAAATAATAATAATAATCAAAATGAAAAAGGTTTGATGGATAGTTTAGAATGACTAATATCATTACAAGCATTAAATGAATAAAGCAAGAATGAAAAGGCATCTTGCATTTGTAATGATGGTAGTCAAATGTTCAACCATGGTCAACAAGTCAACCATGGTCAACAAGTCAACAAAAACTAACCATGACACAATTTCATTTTATTATATATTATTAAATGATATAATACAAATCCATTAGGGTTTGGAAAAAGACGACTGTCAACTGTGCATACGCACCCGTTCCGAAACCCTAATGGAAATCATCTTCCTCCTCCTCAAATAACTGTGCATACACACCTGCATTCTTGTTCCGAGGAACATAAATACTGAGAGATAAAAGCAACCCCAAAAACTATACCAGTATCCGGCTCAAACCAGAGCCCGCTGGTAATATCTGTCCGGACTCCAAACGTGCACAAGTGCGCGGATGAGAACGAACCCTGTCGCAAAACCATGCGACCTCTACTCTGTTTTGCCCAGAGGCGAATACCCTCTGTGTGGGACTCTAAAGACTCGACACTACGCTGGCAGTGGGTTTAACCACAGACCGCAAGCGGCACTAGCTGTGCGTAACGGTCCCCAGGTAGATGTCGACAAGAAGGCTGACGAGGTGAAACCCCATCTGTACCCCTACTGAGTCTGAATGTGACAGTCTCCGTACAGTCCGGTCTGTTCGTCTGATACATCGCATGGCGGGCCTAGGGGGCGGTAAACGTCAGTCCCCCAATAGCGGTACAAGTCGTGCCGGAGCGAAGCCCAAAACACCCTGAGATAACACTGGAAACCTACCAGTATATCTCGTTTGCCCTGGCCAGGGACTACTCGTGTAATGGCTCTCCTAGACACAGCGCGATGTCAACCCCCAATACCGGGAGAGACGAATCCTGTCTAACCGTCACTGCCTCCAAGTGCTTCGGGACTGCACCCAACCACCACCTGTTTGCACGACTCCTTTGAGCCGTGGTAGGGTAGTGATCAAAGTGCAGTGGGAACACACTCGAGGCGAAGTGCCAGTGTCAAGTCAGCGGACTAAGCTGTACTCATGTCACCTGGGAACTGATGACTGACGATAGGTATAATACCAACCTGTCAGTTCCCGACGAGTCCTGTCCAGTGTACTCGTAACCCAACGAGCACCCGTATACTATCTCCAGTACGACGTACTGATGGCTGTGGGACATACCATCTCCCACACTGGGATGAGAAGCGCATACGCTAGTCTACTCCGGAGTATCGATGCCCTGTCTCGATAGTCCTGCGACTAGGGACCTGTATAAGGATGTGCTTATAGATTACCCAGCCCCCACTAGTGTGACTGCCATCACAACGCTGGTAATCAAGCAAAGATCCTAAGGGCTCCACTAATGCGTATAAGTGATATAGTAAAATAAACACAAGTACACATTGAAGTAGAGACAAACCAAGTAGCATACTACTATTTTGAGCAAGATTGTATATACAAGGTGAATATCCCAAGCATCCATTAAGTAATATACAAACTAGTATGATACAGTAATGGCCTCTAGGGCATATACACTAACAATCTCCCACTTGCACTAAGGCCATGTACTGGCGTATCGAAGACCTATCATCTCGATCAGCCGCTCGAACTGAGTCTGGGGCAGGGCCTTGGTGAATGGATCTGCAGTGTTGTCTTCTGAAGCAACTCTCCGAACCTCGATCTCCTTGCGATCCACGATCTCCCTGATCAGGTGATACCGCCTCAAGATGTGCCTGGATCTCTGATGGGACCTGGGTTCCTTCGCTAAAGCTATAGCCCCGTTGTTGTCGCAATACAGAGGTATTGGATCAACAATGGACGGAACCACTTGAAGTTCTTTCAAGAACTTCCTCATCCAGACAGCTTCTTTTGCGGCATCAGATGCAGCGATGTATTCCGCTTCCATCGTCGAGTCTGCAACGGTATCCTGTTTGGAACTCTTCCAACACACCGCCCCTCCATTGAGGGTAAAGACAAAGCCCGACATGGACTTGGAATCATCCTTGTCATTCTGGAAGCTGGAGTCAGCAAAGGCCTCGATCTGGAGGTCTTTTCCGCCATACACCAAGAACATCTCCTTAGTCCTTCTTAGGTACTTGAGAATGTTCTTTACCGCTATCCAGTGTTTCTCCCCAGGGTTTGACTGATACCGGCTTACCACACTCAGTGCATAAGCTACATCCGGTCTGGTACACAACATCGCATACATTATAGAGCCTACCGCAGAAGCGTAGGGTATAATAGACATGCGATCCCTCTCCAAATCAGTCTTGGGAGACATCTCTTTAGAGAGGGTGATCCCGTGACAAGCCGGTAGGTTACCGCGCTTGGAATCTTCCATACTGAATCTCTTCACTATGGTGTCGATGTACCTGGACTGAGAAAGTCCCAATATCCTCTTGGATCTATCACGATGGATCCGGATCCCCAGGATGTATGAGGCATCACCCAGGTCTTTCATGGAGAACCTGTGTGACAAGAACCCCTTGACAGATTGTAGCATAGGAATGTCATTTCCTATTAAGAGAATGTCATCCACGTATAAAACGAGGAATACTGCAGTTCTCGCTACAAATCTACTGTAGATGCATGGTTCATCTGGATTTTTGATAAAGCCAAATTCCTTGACCGTCTCATCAAAGCAGATGTTCCAACTCCGCGATGCCTGCTTCAGTCCATAGATGGACTTAAGCAACTTGCACACCTTTCCGCTGCTCCCACTCTGAATGAAGCCCTCTGGCTGGTCCATATAGACACACTCCTCTAAATTTCCATTTAGAAAAGCTGTCTTTACGTCCATTTGCCAGATCTCATAATCGTGGAAGGCAGCGATGGCAAGAAGGATCCGAATGGATTTCAGCATGGTTACTGGAGAAAAGGTTTCGTCATAGTCCAAGCCAGGTCTTTGACGGAAACCCTTTGCTACCAGCCTAGCTTTATAGGTCTCAACCTGTCCATCTACACCAATCTTCCTTTTGAAGATCCACTTGCATCCTACGGGTTTTACCCCGTCTGGAGCAATGTCCAACGTCCATACCTTGTTGGTGTACATGGACTCCATTTCGGTCCGCATTGCATCCAGCCATTTCACTGAGTCAACGCTCTGAACGGCCTGCTGGAAGCTAGTAGGCTCATCATAATCTATGATGCAATCCTCTCTATCCCCGTCTATGAGAAAACCGTAGTATCTCTCGGGCGGATGAGACTGCCTACTACTTCTGCGGAGCGGCGTAGGAATGTCCTGTTCTTCCGAACCCTCTGGTTCCACTAAACTTTCAGTAATAGTCCGTGGTTCTGGAATCTCTTCCAGTTCTACTGCGCTCCCACTTATTTCCTTTTCTATGAACTGGTGTTCTAGAAAGTGGGCATGACGAGAAACAAGAACTTTTTGTTCCTCTTCGCAGTAGAAGAAATATCCCTTGGAATTCTTTGGATATCCCACAAACTTGCACAGTACTGAGCGTGCCTCGAGTTTGTCCGCATGCTGCTTTTTGACAAAAGCTGGACTTCCCCATATCTTAATGTGATTAAGATGGGGTCTCTTCCCACACCACATCTCAAATGGCGTAGTAGGCACAGTCTTAGTGGGAACTCGGTTCAAAAGGTATGCGGCTGATTCTAGCGCATATCCCCAGAATGATCGCGGCAACTCAGCGTTACTCATCATGGACCGAACCATATCCAATAGGGTTCGGTTCCGTCTCTCCGATACACCGTTATGTTGCGGAGTGTATGGAGGAGTAAGCTGAGAGAGAATACCATTCTCTTTTAAGTAATTCAGGAATTCGGCACTTAAGTATTCTCCACCTCGATCCGATCTTAGAATCTTAATACTTTTGCCGGTCTGTTTCTCTACTTCATTCTTATACTCCTGGAATTTTTCAAAAGCCTCGGACTTATGTTTCATTAAGAAAACATAACCGTACCTTGAGAAGTCATCCGTAAAAGTAATGAAGTAAGAATGTCCGCTTCGGGCATGTGTAGACATTGGACCGCACACGTCACTGTGTACGAGTCCCAAGAGCTCGCTCGCTCTTTCTCCATGTCCAGTAAACGGAGTCTTTGTCATCTTTCCCTTGAGACAGGATTGACAAGTGGCATACGACTGATATTCGAACGCATTCAAATACCCTTCTGTATGTAACTTCGTCAACCTTCTCTCATTGATGTGACCCAATCTACAATGCCATAAGAAAGTCTGGTTTATTTCTGGAGACTTTCTTTTGTGTGTATTCTGGACATTAAAAATCTGTGGTTGGTACAATACGTATATACCATTACTCAATGTACCTGACCCAATCAGAACTTGATTAAGGTGAATGTTTACAACATTACTTACAAACGCAAATTCATAACCTTCTTTAGAAACTAAAGATACAGAAATGATATTACAAGTTGCGTTGGGTACAAAAAAGCAATTACGCAAAACCAAAACATGTCCATCTGACATTCCCAGGTGATAGTCCCCCACGGCTTTAGCAACCATGCTAGCTCCGTTCGCAACTCTGAGGGTCATGTCACCTGCCTTCAAAACCCTACGGTTTCTCAACGCCTGCAAAGAATTACAGATATGAGATCCTGATCCGGTATCCAATACCCAGGAAGTAGAGTTTATTGAAAGACAGTTTTCAATAACATACACACCTGAAGCTGAAGCTGCAACCTGCTTCAATTCCTGTGTTCTGGCCTTCCAGGCCCTGCAATCATTCTTCCAGTGTCCTTTCTTATGACAAAAGAAGCATTCTTCCTTATCCACAAGCTTCCCCGCTATCTTTGTTGCTTTACCTTTTCCCTTCGTATCCACTTTACTAACACCGCCCCTTGGTTTGGCGGGGGCTTTCTTCTTCTTTCCCTTGGCTTTCGCCTTGGACCTAGAAGAAGATGATCCTCCTACAAACAAAGTGGATGTTTCCCTACCTTTCTGTAGGGTGCCCTCTGCGCTCCTCAGCAGGTTGAGGAGCTCTGAAAGTTCAACCTCCTTTTCTTGTAGGTTGAAGTTCATTATAAACTGGGCGTAAGTGGAAGGAAGGGACTGGAGAACTATATCCGTATATAGTTCACTCTCCAATGTGATCCCCAGGTCAGCGAGCTCCTCAATGTAGCCGATCATCTTTAGCACGTGCTCGGCTACTGATGATCCGACGGCCATTCTTGTCGAAAATAACTTTTTCGACGCTTCGTATCTTGCGATACGTGATTGCTCTCCATACAGTTCTTTTGTATGAAGCAATATGGACTCCATGTCCATATTCTCATGCCTCCTCTGATGTTCGTTGTCCATCGAGGCAAGCAGGAGGCACTTGGCCTTCGCGCTATCAATCTCCCAAGTCTTGCGGATTTCCTTATCCGCGACGCTGGAAGTTGGACCAGGGACAGGGGGAGCTTTGGTGGTAAGAAGATACCCCAGCTTGTCATAAGTGATTGCTATCTTGACATTCCTGAGCCAATCTTTGTAGTTTGGCCCTGTCAGCTTGTTTTTATCTAGGAGTAACTTAAGTCCAGTCATGTTGATTGGTCGCTGCAATTAGGAGAGAGAAGAAGAAACACTCAGCATGATGCTCTTGCAAGTTTAGAGTGGTTTTTAGTTTGTCTAAACAGGATGGCTCCCACTGTTTCTCGAATCCCTCCTCAAACCATAAAGGAAGAATTAGTCAGGATCAATCCCACCGTACAATACTTGCTTAACCGTTCGGCCAGGCTGGTGTCGGTACTTCGAGGGAGGTTTTCCAACGCTTTCGCGAAGTTCCTTAATTAAAGAACCTCTTTTCCCTGGGGGCGTAGCCCCGCTAACACCTTTCTAGGCACCTACTAGGTTTATAGCATTGATCGTTAAGTGAGAAATTTCCCGAGGAGTAGCATATACTCACAGTAGGATCGGGATCCAAATATCATCGCGTGACGAAACTGAAGGAATCCTACCAGAATCACCACACTCCAAATGGTATGCAAATCTAGCAAGTTTCAGTACTTATGAAACTCCCGATGTGGATTTTTGCCCCATGCTCTTATGACCTTGACTTTGGCCAAAATATCATAAGTCACATGTCAAGTTCTACCCGTCATTATCCAGGTTAATTTGGATCCATCCGTATCTACCCTTGACTTTGGCCAAAATGGCAGTACGACTGTCCCAAACCAACGCATCTATCTATGCTACACATGAACACCCAACAGCTACCAATCACTGTGCCTTGACTTTGGCCAACATACACAGCTTGAATACTATTGACTATTCATGCGAAACGACGGAGGGCTACGGATGGTTTTGGCAAAACCGTGAACGTAGTGAACTTGATTTGGTCGATGGAACGAGATAGCTTTTAAATGGAGTGGCTCAAACTCCGCATTTTAAAAGTCAGTTTTGAAAAGAACCGAGTGGTTTTTCGAAAGTGTTCCAACGACTTTAACTTGGTTTATTATCTTGCATTAGTTCTTTTAATGCGTGATATTCTTGCATTAGTACTTTTAATGCGTCCCATCATTTAAATCCTATCATTGCAGAAAACAACCAAAATATGACGTACGCTTATGCCATTCGCATTCGCCACTGGGCCCCGTCATTACCCGTTAGGTTACTTAACTAACGACAGAGCGGGGGCTGGGCTAGCGCGTCTGTAAAACATAAGCAACGCCTAAATAGAAAGCAATGATAAACATTTCAGATCACAGATAAATACATTGGATATACTAGTAATCTGTAATTTGTACGAGCCTGTAACAAAAAACAGATAACACGGTCGCGGTGAATAGCCAAAAACCCCACCCAAGACCCCTACGGGTGCGGCAAACTACCCGCCAAGTACCCGAAGCGTAGCAACCTCCCTCATCTCCATGAGTAGGCCACTCGACACTTCGGCATACCCGGTAGTTTGTGCACCCCTCCATGGGTCTATCCTAGGAGCAAAAACAGTAAAAGAATTATACAATGACGGCTACAACCCCGACCCGGTTGTGCGGCCAAACAAATAATAATTATTACATCAATTTACATTTACAATGAATTGCAAGAAAAGAAAACTCTCGTCTCACAACCCCCGGCTATTCACCCGCGACAATCCAACATATTTATATACACATTCCAGCACATTACAGATCATGTATAACCCCGACTAATCGTCTTATAGCGATTAGTCGACGTTCAATACATGCAAACATCACAGATATAACCATCATAGTCAAAGTGCAGTGAAGTTCGGAAAAATACGGAATTATAGGCCCCCAAAAGTAAATTTTAGTTCTGGAAAATCTGGGCATATAATATATATCCTAAAAATCCCAAAATCAATACAGAAAGACACTGCACGAAAAACGATGCAGAGAGGACATTAAGTCGCGGCGGTTCCGCGGCGGCCAAGAAGGCTCACGCGGCGGAAGGGCGGCGGCTTAGATGAATCTCTGTGTCGTTTTTCATGGGTGTTTTTAAAAAACCCTGAGATGAATTTACAAATATAAAGTTTTTCATTTTGAGCCCAAAAAATTTCAACAGAAACTCAGGTTTTGAAAAATACGGTTTTTGGGTTTTTTACGGTTCCGAACTTCGTTACACTTCACTACCAAGCTAGTTTAAGTTTAGTTAGGCTCTGATACCACTGTAAGTCCACGTTGCGACCCCCGGTTCTTACGGGGAGGCGGAAACGGTATAAAAATCAAATTTTTAGTGCGAGAGGCAACATGGACTATGCAAGGTCGGGATCGTTGTCTAAACTAAAACTAGCAACCTAGCTAAAGAAGTTTAGCTACTCGGATGAAGATGGTTATACCTAGACTTGAACTCCTTCGTCTTCAAACTTTGTAGAGGTTGATGGTTCTCCTTTGTCGCCTTCTCCCGTCGAAGATGGATCCACCTCGAAGGCTCGACCTTTGGGCTCTTTCTCGTACTTGGAGTGAACTAGAATCGCCGGCTTGCTAGACCCTTGATCCTAGAGTGAGTAGAGAGTGTCTAGGGTTTGCTTTTATTTTTCAAGAGAAGGATTCTCAACTCATGAGAAGGTTTCTCTTGACTAGAGGAAGAAGAAGATGAAATGAAGAGAGAGAGTGAGAATGATAGAATGAGCTCACCTTTTTCCTTTTGCAACCATATCAAAATGAAAAAGGTTTAATCAAATAATAATAATAATCAAAATGAAAAAGGTTTGATGGATAGTTTAGAATGACTAATATCATTACAAGCATTAAATGAATAAAGCAAGAATGAAAAGGCATCTTGCATTTGTAATGATGGTAGTCAAATGTTCAACCATGGTCAACAAGTCAACCATGGTCAACAAGTCAACAAAAACTAACCATGACACAATTTCATTTTATTATATATTATTAAATGATATAATACAAATCCATTAGGGTTTGGAAAAAGACGACTGTCAACTGTGCATACGCACCCGTTCCGAAACCCTAATGGAAATCATCTTCCTCCTCCTCAAATAACTGTGCATACACACCTGCATTCTTGTTCCGAGGAACATAAATACTGAGAGATAAAAGCAACCCCAAAAACTATACCAGTATCCGGCTCAAACCAGAGCCCGCTGGTAATATCTGTCCGGACTCCAAACGTGCACAAGTGCGCGGATGAGAACGAACCCTGTCGCAAAACCATGCGACCTCTACTCTGTTTTGCCCAGAGGCGAATACCCTCTGTGTGGGACTCTAAAGACTCGACACTACGCTGGCAGTGGGTTTAACCACAGACCGCAAGCGGCACTAGCTGTGCGTAACGGTCCCCAGGTAGATGTCGACAAGAAGGCTGACGAGGTGAAACCCCATCTGTACCCCTACTGAGTCTGAATGTGACAGTCTCCGTACAGTCCGGTCTGTTCGTCTGATACATCGCATGGCGGGCCTAGGGGGCGGTAAACGTCAGTCCCCCAATAACGGTACAAGTCGTGCCGGAGCGAAGCCCAAAACACCCTGAGATAACACTGGAAATCTACCAGTATATCTCGTTTGCCCTGGCCAGGGACTACTCGTGTAATGGCTCTCCTAGACACAGCGCGATGTCAACCCCCAATACCGGGAGAGACGAATCCTGTCTAACCGTCACTGCCTCCAAGTGCTTCGGGACTGCACCCAACCACCACCTGTTTGCACGACTCCTTTGAGCCGTGGTAGGGTAGTGATCAAAGTGCAGTGGGAACACACTCGAGGCGAAGTGCCAGTGTCAAGTCAGCGGACTAAGCTGTACTCATGTCACCTGGGAACTGATGACTGACGATAGGTATAATACCAACCTGTCAGTTCCCGACGAGTCCTGTCCAGTGTACTCGTAACCCAACGAGCACCCGTATACTATCTCCAGTACGACGTACTGATGGCTGTGGGACATACCATCTCCCACACTGGGATGAGAAGCGCATACGCTAGTCTACTCCGGAGTATCGATGCCCTGTCTCGATAGTCCTGCGACTAGGGACCTGTATAAGGATGTGCTTATAGATTACCCAGCCCCCACTAGTGTGACTGCCATCACAACGCTGGTAATCAAGCAAAGATCCTAAGGGCTCCACTAATGCGTATAAGTGATATAGTAAAATAAACACAAGTACACATTGAAGTAGAGACAAACCAAGTAGCATACTACTATTTTGAGCAAGATTGTATATACAAGGTGAATATTCCAAGCATCCATTAAGTAATATACAAACTAGTATGATACAGTAATGGCCTCTAGGGCATATACACTAACAGGTTCAACCTCTATAGGTGGAGATTGATCAATCACAAAATCCGTATTGTTTAAAAATTCAAGTTCGTCAGCAAAAAGTTCTTCAAAACTTTTATCAATGGTGTGATTGAACATTTTGCTGTCAAAGATTTTTTTGCCAGAATTTATCCTACTTGATTCATCAAAAATCATTGAGGTAGAGGGCTTGAAAAACTCATCTACCTCATTTTCAAAAATATCCAAATCAAGTTGAATTTATGGTATTATTGAACTTGAATTAACGGATTGTGATTTATCAAAACTCACGGAAACTATAGGAACAGAAGAAGAACCGGAGAAAGTAGAAGGTGAAATGGGTAAAAAAATTGGAGTGTCGAGTGTTGCTGAACCAGATGTGGAAGATGGAGGCTGTATTTCGGTCTGATCTTCGGGTATACCATTATCATCAACTTCAAGACATATTTGGGGTTCGGGAAGAATTAAAGGCTCAAGATGATGACCACAAGGAAGTGAAAGGATTTGATGAATTGGTGGGACAAAATCATCCAAAATTTCGGGTTCATCAATCAATATATCCCCAACGTCAATCACCTCATTCAAATGAAGGTTAAAATTCTCAAACACCTCATCAAAAGTATGGTTTTCAATCAGTTTTGGTTCAAGAGTGGAGGTGTAGAGATCACAAGGGTTGTGTATGGTTTCACTTGAAATGGACCCTTCACAGTTGGGTAAATCAAACACTATAAAGTCACACAACTTATCAGACATTCTATTTGGTGCACTTGATGAATCTATGAAACTGGAGCTGTGAATTTCAGTTTGGAATGGGGAGGTTTGATTAGGAAGGGTGTACAGTTCTGTCTCACTACCCAAATTCTCATTTTGTCCTATGCCCGAATCATATACTGAAAATTTTTGGGCTGGTTTGAAATTATTTGCTTGCATCCACTCTGTCATTTGGTTCGACATTTCCAAATTTTTTTCTAATGTCTGCTCAAGACTAGACTTGGGTCGATAAGGGGTTTCAGGATAAGATTGAAATTCTTGTGGACGATTAAAACTCCCAAATGATTGATTAGAAGAACTATTTAGAGAAGGTAGAAAAGTCGGATTGGATTGATAGGAATAGAATGGTTGCGAAAATTGGGTGGGAGTAGGGTCAATATTGTGATAAGAAGAATATCGATATGGGTTAGTCGGTTGGCTATCAAACTCTTCTTTGGAAAGTGGAGGTGATGGTTGATATTGGTCCGGGTTGAAACTTTGGCCTCTAGCCCGAGC